>OV702297.1:445710965-446437215 GCA_916181665.1 Avena sativa
CAGCGGAGGTTGTAGCACTCTCCTCGCGATTCCGGCAGCACAACGGCGTGGTACCGGAGGTAGAGGGGAAATCCCGCAGGGCTTCGCCTTAAGCCGGTGCGAGTATGGTGGAGCTTATGAGAGAGGCTATTAGTGGTCTAGTAATTAGACACACCAATTAGAAGGCTCTAAACCAATTAGAAGGCTCTAAACCGAATAGCTCTAAACCGGGGTCTAGATCTAGGGTTTAGTTTAGAGGATAGGAAACTTGTGTGTCTAGGAGGGGAGGCCCTGCCCCTCCCTTTATAGGTGGGAGGGCCGGCGGCCAAGGGGAGGAGTCCCTCCCCAAGTCGGCCTTGGGAGGCGCGCCGGCCAAGGGGACTCCTCCCCCAAGTCGGTCTCCACCTCCTCCTCTTTTCCCACTTCCCAAAACTGCCGTTTGACTTTCAAACTAGCCGTTTGACTTTTCAATTTAGGATTTAAATAAATCCTTTATTTGGGACAGCAAGAACACTTAGTACATGATGCAATCATTCCAATATGCAATGACACACTCATGTACCCTTCCCCCTCCGGAGTGCCGGACATTCCGGGACCTTCTAGAATGTTCCCGATGAAAACACCGGAACCATTCCCCAACTCCAAAACGGGACTTTCCTTATATGAATCTTATTCTCCGGACCATTCCGGATCACCTCGTGATATCCCGGATCCCATCCGAGACTCCGAACAACATTCGGTCTCTTTCTCATAATACCATAACTACTCAAACAACGTCGAATCCTTAAGTGTGTCTCCCTACGGTTCGTGAATTATGCGGACATGATCGAGACACTTCTTCGAACAATAACCAATAGAGGAATCTGGAAATTCATATGGCTCCCACATATTTCTACGATTACTTTGCGATCGAATGAACCACTTACATACGATACCAATTTCCCTTTGTCTCACGATATGTTACTTATCCGAGGTTATGATCGTCGGTATCTCTGCATACCTAGTTCATCCTCGTTACTGATAAGTACTCTTTTCTCGTTCCCGTGATATGTGATCCCTTGTGACCAAGTCACATGCTTGCAAGCTAATTGGATGACATTTCACCGAGAGGGCCCAGAGAATATCTATCCGTCATGTGGATGGACAAATCCCACTCTTGATCCATGTGTTTCAACCAATACTTTCCGAACACTCAATGCCACCTTTATAGCCACCCTGTTACGGTGTGGTGTTTGATGACATCAAAGCATCCATCCAGCAAAGGTGATATGCATGATCTCATGGTCGAAGGAATTAGGTTACTATGTATCAGAAAGCATATAGCAATTGAACTATTGAAATGACTTGATCTTTATGCTACGCTTGTCTATAGGAGTATGTCCACCATATCATTCTCCTAACGATATGATCTTGTTGTTGATAACATCTCAATGTTCATGACAAAGAAACCACATCATCAATCAACCAACAAGCTAGTGAAGTATAGAGGCTATACTAGGGACTTCAAATTAAGTTTACAAATCACACAAGTATTAATGGTTTCCTTGTTAATACTATTATAGCATGAATGCAAACATTTATCATAAACACAAAGATATATAATAATAACTATATTTATTATTGCCTCTAGGGCATATCTCCAACAATAAATGCCCATGATCTCGAAACCCTAGATCATCCTCATAACCAATGAACTAGTTTGCTAGAGGTAACTAGAGACTAGGTTTGTTTACATACCACACGTGTATTAATGTTTCGTATTACTATAGTTATAGCACAGTATGAAACCACTTCCTCCGCCACGACGCCCTCCTTGGTCTCCTCGAGAGCCGTTGTGATGGCTGCTTGGTGGAGAGGGTGGTGCAGGTGGATTGTTTCTGGCTAAGCACCAGCTTGCTGGAAATATGCCCTAGAGACAAATAGTAGTAAGGACTATTATCATATTTCATATAGTTTATGATTAAGTTTTACATCATGCTATAACTATAAGAGTGAAAACATCAATACACGTGTGATATACAAACAACCATGGGTTCCCAGTGAAACTCTAGTCACTGGTTCATTGGTCAATAGATGATCATGTTTCCTGATCATGTGGCATTTATGCCAGTTGGAAATGAGGTCATCTCATTCGGAGAATGAGATGATGAACCAATACCCAACCTAAACATCGTGACCCGATCATGTCACGAAGTTCAAGTTACGATGATTAAAAATGGATCCTTGTAGACTATTCCTTAGACCGTGAGGCTATATCAATCACTGTTTCCCGAGAGTGCTTAGATAGCATCAAACGCCATCTGGTAAAACGGTGGTTATAAAGGTGTGTTCAGGTACTCAGAGGAAACCATAGAGGCAATATATGTCAAGAGCGGGATTTGTCCATCCATGTGACGGGAAGATACTCAAGGGCCCACTCGAAGAAGTTATATCCAATAGCTGCGCAGCGTGTGATTAGATCACGGGGATATCACTTGTCGGAACGAGTCAAGTAGCATTGTTCAGTAACGAGATTGAACACGACATGGTGATGTCATTGATCAGATCTCGAGCAATGCAAGTATCGAGTGACAAAGGGAATAAGACACGACTGTCCCGGTTCAAACGACGAAAGATCTTCGTGGAACGCACAGGGGTCACATGGCCATCTAGGTCCCTCTGTCGATCATTGGTGCGAGAGTGTTCTGACCATGTCTGGAGTGTTCCCGAACCATAGGGTATCACGCTTAAGGGCTTGATGATGCTTAGAGAGTGTTTATAGGATCGGTAGAATCACCGAAGAATAAAAGGGAGAAAACTGGAAGGGTTTCGGTAAGTCCGGAGGATGTCCGGAGTGGAGGTGGAAGGTGTTCCATGGCCACGAAGATTAAATGATATGTGAATGAATGTTAAATATTGATTTAATCATTTATTCATATTTATTTAATAAAGAGAAAATCAATTAAAGGTCAAAAAGGCTTAATGGACCAATTCCGGAGGGAGAGGGCCCATTAGGGGAAAGGAGAGAGGGAGAGGGGCCGAGGGGAGGCCGACTGGGCCTAGCCCCCTGCGTGGGGCCCACTAGGTGGCCGTCGACCACCTCCTCTCCCCTCCTCTCCTTTAGTCCCACCCCGGGACTTGAGGGGAGGTAGTACCTCCCCTCCCCCTATATATAGTGGGGTATTTGGCCTAGAAAAATACACCAATAATCAATAAAGTTCTCCCCACTTTTAGGAGGACCTCCAATTGATATTTTCTCTCTCCCCCTCTCTCTCTCGTGACCGTGGTCCCAAGTCTGGACTGCGCGAGCGAGAGACATCTTCACCGCGGAGCGCCGTCGCGCTGCGGGATTCGGATCCGGGAGCTCTACTTCCGCAACTGCTGCTGGATCAGGGAAGCGGGAGTCATCATCAGACATCGGACGTGTGTAACTCCCCGTGAGGTGTCGCACTTGAGGCACTCAAGTCGTTGGAGCCAGAAGGAGCGCAAGGACTTCATCACGACCTTGAGGTCGGCTTCGGCTCGTCTACATCAACCACGCTCTCCTGAGCGTTGACAACGCTTTTCGGTCTTCAAGGGTAAGTTCGTGAAAAGCCCCTCCCATTACTGTATTACTAATAGATAGGTCCTGGCAGCTTCAGGGGTTCAGGGGCGTAGAGTAAAATTTATTGTTTTTATGCGCGGAACCCCTACAGTGGCATCAGAGCTAGATCTATGCGTAGTAATGCTAGTACGGGTAGAACACATGAGATGTAGCGTGTGGGCGTTGATCTTTTAGTTGTTACCCTCCCACGTGTACTTGTGCATACCGCAGTAATGCTTGATAAAGCGGCCCTCAACCAACTTTACGCGTTCATTCGCGAGACTGGTCCACGCTTGACATACGGCTTGTACCGTATAAAGTGGCTTAGGGGGGTGTCTGTCTCTCTTGCACTAGTTGGTATACCATTTGCAACGGAGGGCCCTGAAAGGGGTGTAGTATAGACAACTACTTGATCAGCATTATGATGAAAGTTCTTAGGTAAGAACGGTTCTTGTGCGAAAGCCCATTCAGCCACGTAAAACATGCAAAGATAAAGTAGAGGCGTCTAACTTTGTTTTGCAGGGGGGCGTTGCTTTGTGATGTGGTTGTGGCAAAGGTAAAGTAATTACCTTTTGTTACATAGTAGTAGATAGTCACGAAGGTGACGAACTACCACGTCGGAATGACACCGGTACCCTGGTGTCTACGACGTCGGAACCCTAGCGCCAGAACCCGGTGACGGCGGATGGAGATCACGACGTGAAGGACCATATCACATAGAATTTACATTCAATGTTATTGTTTGTATGTCTTATTGTGTGCAAGTATTAGATACTCGACGGTAGCCTAATAAGATGATCCCTGTTAAAATTACCAACGATTGTGTTCCCCCTTAGTGTGTACCACCAAGAAAGTTCTTCGGTATGAGGCAGGTCGTGATGATCGGGTGTCAGACATATCTACGTTCACATACAGTGGGTGTAAGCCATGTTGCACAGCTAAAACACTAAGTTTGAGTTGGCGAGCCTAGCATGTACAAACATGGCCTCGGAACACGGATGGTTGAAAGATCGAGCACGAGTCGCATGAATGATGTGACCAACATTTAGCATCCACCCTTGAACCCACATTGATGGTCGTGATGATCGGGGGAGATGTGGCTGATAGGGGTCGTGTTATCACTAGGAACCCTCACTGGGGATAGGCGTTTCTGAGTGGATTTATTACTAACTCATTTAATTATAAACTTAGTCTAAATTCCTTTTGCAATTATAAATGTAGATGGCTCACCGTGAAGCTTACTTTGCCATTGAGGATTGGGTAAAGGGTGAGAAACTTAGGCTTGATGGATCCAACTTCCCTAGTTGGCTTGTGCGCCTAGATAATCTCCTTACTAGGAATCATGTGGTAGACTACATACGCCGCACGATGGATTTGACTGAGCCAGACTACTATGAGACTCCACAAGAGCTGGCAGACCGCTACTATCGCCAAGAGATGTCCACTTACATTCAGATTATAATGCGTTACGGGATGGTGGATGAACTACATCCGCTCATGGGTGATCTTGACCCATATTCGATGGTGGATCAGCTGAGAGCAGAGTTCATAGGCCATGTGCGCATGTGGAAGCACGAGTTGCTTGGAGAGTTCCTTTCCATACAGATGGAGGAACATACATGTCTGAAGAGTCACTTGGAGCGCATGCTTGATGCACACACGAGACTGGTTCACTTCGTGGATTACTGGATGGCTGATCCATTTGTGATAGACGTACTGCTTCGGTCATTGCCTCCGAGCTACAAAGGACATGTCCGGAGTAGCATCATGAGTGGTGATATGGAAGCATTGGATTTCCATGAGTTCATACTACGTTTCCGGAACGTAAAGGTTGAACCAATCACCGGAGAGGTCATCGATGACCAAGGTATATATTTGATATACAGTTTTATAAATGTTATAATCTTGCAAACACATTGCAGTGTTAAGTATATTTGATACTTGTTCTGTTTTGGTGAAAACAGGTCCTTCTGCATGAGAGGTGCTCGCTGGAAAGGAGGTGACGTTGCGTGTTGATGGCGAGCATGATGATGATGGCCGACGACACTCTCCCTTGACATTTATCACTTAGTTTGTGTTTTAGGATGATTAATGTAATCGAGAGATTTGAACTTCTTTAGTGTGTCTCACACTTCGTGAGACGGTTATTTATATGAGTTTGTAACAAACAGTTGTTCCACTTTTATGAATGATTTCTATTCGTATTCATATCTTGTTTGATTACTGGTGAATTATCCTTGTTGTTTGAAACTAATTGATAATGCATGAACAATTGTAAAACATTAAAATGCCTTGTTTAAAAATACCCAACTTAATGATATTTCATTAATGAATGAAACCATTGTTTGAATTCAAAGTTATGTGATAATATGTGAAAGTCATTCGATTTCTTGTCACATATAAATCATGCCTAAGTTCGGCAAAATAACTTGAACACCGTGTATTACTTGAATACAAAGTGTTTAATGAATTGTTAAAAGTAAATACATATCCGATGTATTGTGTTTTAACGAAAAATGGTAATTATCATTAATTGATTGTTTAAATGTGTAAAGTAGTTTACCAAAGGAAACATGAATATGAAACTATTTGATTTGATCAAAGTGTTTTATCAACAATGGGTATAAATATAAAAAGGAATCCAATTACTATGATTTGATCAACAATAATAAAATTCAATGGCATAAAAATAATTGTGAAATGCAAAGTGTTCTGAAATGTCAGAATGCAAAGCATCACAATGATATTAGATATCAAAGGGGTTGAATAGAAGGCTCCAAATAAATCATTGTAGTGTATATGTAGAGACCATTAGCTTAGAAATAGTTAGCACTCAATTAGAATTGGTAAACCATTAGAATGCGTGAAAGTTTTGGGGTTATTCGATATAACCAAAACAATAGCGAATAAGTCCTTATAGTGTATTCATTGGAAATTTTGAATACAAAATCCATAGCTGAGACCAAAAGGAAAGCAAGATTCGTATTGCTTGGATTTTGGTGCATTCTTGAGAAAGCTCACTTTTAGTGATGTTTCTCAATTATGAAGCAAATGAAAATTAGTGAAAAACACGATGAGGATTCAAAACCCTGCATCAGAGTGTTGAGAAACGCAACGGACAATGTTCCTAAACGATTCTCTGCACATAAGGAAAGAATCAATGATATTGTGTTGTTTCCTTCACTTGTTTTTCACTACATGAAGTAGGATTCAAAATGTAAATCCATATCTTATATGGAGACATTTGTGGATCACTTGTCATGATTCTTGGAGTATGACATACCTACGAACCACAAAGGAAATAATGGTAAACTAAATTATGAGAAATCCTAGAAGTAAAATTCCCTTGAGATTAGAAAGCAATTCGTTGCTGAATCTCACAAGTAAAAGGAGTTACTTAGAATTTTCCCAAATGATTGCAAAGCCATAGTAGGAAAAAGGGGTGAATGACAAAAGCACAATTTGTCAGGTATTGGGCAAATCCAAATGAATTTGATTCATGTGTGCTAAATGTCTAGTGGATTTAAAACTAATAAAGTACTAGTATCTCATAATAAATCTCCAAGTTTGATATTTGATCAAAGGATTTTGAAGTTATTCAAATAGTAAGGAGATATGCAATTTGCATAAAATTGAGTGGGAGCTATGAAAGTCTTCCTAAAACAATTTGTGATTGACATATTTTTGAGTGGGAGATTATAGGAGCAATTCTTAAGTATGTTAAGGATGAAAGGCGCAAATACTTATGAATAATGATTCATAAGATGTAGAAGTTGATAATAGGTGTATTATGATATTATGTAGTATTCCTTAAGGGATTCTGAAAAGGGTTTCAGGATAGAAGTTAATTAAGGAACTAGTCCTTAATAACTCAAATTAGGAATAGCATTAAGTTTAACATCAACGGTTGAAAGAAAGAAAAGGATGATCGTCATCCACTATGTTGAGACATGGGTTCTGTCTTAGAAACCATGATGATAACTTAGCATAATATGTGATCCAAATAAGGAACGTGTGAAAGTGATTTAGTTCGAATCACAGAACGTTGAGCTAAGTTTGTCCGTAGTGTCTAGTAGAGAACTGTAGACATATTTTCCAAATCCATAAAGGATAACATATCTTAAAGCATAAAGAGTTATATTATAAGGGAATATGTTGGAAACTCCTGTAGATACCAATTAAAGTCAAGTAGGAAGCGAGGTGAACATAACATCGAAAGTTGCACAGAGTGCACTGGTGTTTCGATGAATACATTTATAATAATAGATAAGGGTACCATCTAAAGTGTTGTATAATGTTATGGCGGGGCTAGTTCGCTTTTAACGTAGAATGATGTGTTTCAGGGCATAGTGCCCATGAGAAAGCCCTCGAGGTTGATCTAACGTCACTCTAGGCTCCTGGAATTAGGCCTCGTTCTGCTGCCATGGCGACGATGCATACACACAGATGCTATCATGTGATGATAGAGTATTAATGTCAATCAAGGTGACATTAGTAAGTTGCAAAGGATTTGGGACTGTAAAGTACAGACCCAAGGCTCAACCTCTTCCATGAGCAAGCATGTTCAGGGTACCGGATATATATGGTGCCAATGATTGAGAACAAAATGCAGCTAGTGTATTTGTACTCTAGTGCAAGTGGGAGACTGTTGGAAATATGCCCTAGAGACAAATAGTAGTAAGGACTATTATCATATTTCATATAGTTTATGATTAAGTTTTATATCATGCTATAACTGTATTGAGTGGAAACATCAATACACGTGTGATATACAAACAACCAGGGGTTCCCAGTGAAACTCTAGTCACTGGTTCATTGGTCAACAAATGATCATGTTTCCTGATCATGTGGCATTTATGCCAGTTGGAAATGAGGTCATCTCATTCAAAGAATGAGATGATGAACCAATACCCAACCTAAACATCATGACCCGATCATGTCACGAAGTTCAAGTTACGATGATTAGAAATGGATCCTCGTAGACTATTCCTTAGACCATGAGGCTATATCAATCACTGTTTCCCGAGAGTTCTTAGATAGCATCAAACACCATCTGGTAAAATGGTGGTTATAAAGGTGTGTTCAGGTACTCAGAGGAAACCGTAGAGGCAATATATGTCAAGAGCGGGATTTGTCCGTCCATGTGACGGGAAGATACTCAAGGGCCCACTCGGAGAAGTTATATCCAATAGCTACGCAGCGTGTGATTAGATCACGGGGATATCACTTGTCGGAACGAGTCAAGTAGCATTGTTCAGTAACGATATTGAACATGACATGGTGATGTCATTGATCAGATCTCGGGCAATGAAAGTATCGAGTGACAAAGGGAATAAGACACGACTGTCCCGGTTCAAACGACGAAAGATCTTCGTGGAACGCACAGGGGTCACATGGCCATCCAGGTCCCTCTATCGATCATTGGTGCGGGAGTGTCCCAACCATGTCTAGAGTGTTCCCGAACCATAGGGTATCACGCTTAAGGGCTTGATGATGCTTAGAGAGTGTTTATAGGATCGGTGGAATCACCGAAGAATAGAAGGGAGAAAACTGGAAGGGTTTCGGTAAGTCCGGAGGATGTCCGGAATGGAGGTGGAAGGTGTTCCATGGCCACGGAGATTAAATGATATGTGAATGAATGTTAAATATTGATTTAATCATTTATTCATATTTATTTAATAAAGATAAAATCAATTAAAGGTCAAAAAGGCTTAATGGGCCAATTCCGGAGGGAGAGGGCCCATTAGGGGAAAGGAGAGAGGGAGAGGGGCCGAGGGGAGGCCGACTGGGCCTAGCCCCCTGCGTGGGGCCCACTAGGTGGCCGTCGACCACCTCCTCCCCCTCCTCTCCTTTAGTCCTACCCCGGGACTTGAGGGGAGGTAGTACCTCCCCTCCCCCTATATATAGTGGGGTATTTGGCCTAGAAAAATACACCAATAATCAATAAAGTTCTCCCCACTTTTAGGAGGACCTCCAATTGATATTTTCTCTCTCCCCCTCTCTCTCTCTCGTGACCGTGGTCCCAAGTCTGGACTGCGTGAGCGAGAGACATCTTCACCGCGGAGCGCCGTCGTGCTGCGGGATTCAGATCTGGGAGCTCTACTTCTGCAACTGCTGCTGGATCGGGGAAGCGGGAGTCATTGTCAGGCACCGGACATGTGTAACTCCTCGTGAGGTGTCACACTTGAGGCACTCAAGTCGTTGGATCCAGAAGGAGCGCAAGGACTTCATCACGACCTTGAGGTCGGCTTCGGCTCGTCTACATCAACCACGCTCTCCTGAGCGTTGACAACGCTTTTCGGTCTTCAAGGGTAAGTTCGCGAAAAGCCCCTCCTGTTACTGTATTACTAATAGATAGGTCCTGGCAGCTTCAGGGTTTCAGGGGCGTAGAGTAAAATTTATTATTTTATGCACGGAACCCCTACACAGCTTCCGTCCGGAGCGTCGTTATTCCAGTTCTGGGGAGGCTCTTGACTACGACGAGCCCCCTGCCGGCTTGAATCGGCACGGTGTCCGTCGTTCCTTCGTCTGTCGTTTCCCCCATTGCAATGAGGTTCAGTCATACAACTTGTGTGTCTAGGAGGTGGCATCCTTTGTCGGTCCTCCTCCCGACGTTGCTCTTTGTCGTCTTCCCTACGATTGTTCGACTCTCATCGAGGAGGGTATCTCGGAACCAGTGCCGCAACTGTGTCTCGCTCTACGGCTGGAGAAACATTGCTCCAGTCACGTGCGGTTCTGTGTCGTTGCCCTGAAGATCCGATTCTTGAATAGTTGTCTTCCCGACGGTCGGGACGGTGATGCTGTTCCGGGTCCCGTCGGGGCCTAATGTCATCCCAGGCCGGATCCGTGCGACATTGGTCGGATTTAGAGACCAGTTTTCCGCTCCCGGATTTCGTGACCTTCTGTTGCTCCAAACCCTTGGTAAGTAGCTTTACGCTCAACCGAACTTGATTTGGGTTTGGATTGTTCGCCAGGATATCTCGAGCTGTGGTAGTATTTTCCACTGGTGTTGAATACACCAGATCTCCCTTGCCGTCGAGCTAAGGTGCTCCTGGATCTCCCTCAAAGAGGATCTTGTGGACTTCCGGATATTTGTCGGCCCGCACGTGGCCTTTTCGGGTCTTCTGACGCTGCAGAGAGATGAACTACTTCGCAGTTGCAATGCGCTTCTTCTCTTCCTTGATGTTGTTAGCTTCATCTAGAAGTACTTGATGACGCGCTTCTAGGGCTTGGGCCCTTTCTTCCAATTCTGCAGGTGTAAGCTCTACAGCAGTAGGGATTGGCGTTGTTAACGCATCTCCGACGAGTTTATGAGCACCAACAGTGATCACGTATCCATCAACCGGAGTTTCCTTTGGCTCATTTGGGATTAAGGCTCCATCTGAGTCTTCCTCGTAATCTTCGGCAACCACTTCCTCTGCTGGAGGATCTTTTGCCGGAATCTTGTTCTTCTTGTTGTTCTTTGCCTTCTTGGCAACGCTGGTAGCAAATACGGCTTTGGGTCCATTTCTTGGAGTCAAGCTTTGATCAGTACTTTCGGACATCTGGACGTCGGGATTAGCTCCGAGATTCATATCATCCTGCGCTTTGGGAGAGTTTTCCTCGGATCCTTCATCCATGGCTTCTCCCTCCTCTACAGCTTTGGAGTTGTACTCCTCTTCATACTCCTCGGAGAACTTTCGGAAATCAGCCAACGTCATTGAATCATCCGAAGATGCCGGTACATTGGTGTTTGTTCCGATCGCCTCTAGCACCGAGTCTTTGTTGTATCCAGCATTGGCAGAGCTGGATCCGGATCCAACGTATCCAACAAAGTGCGACACGTGCATCCCGAGGTAGTTGCGGCTTTCTTCGTGGGCTTTCTCAAAATGCCTGATGGTCTCGAGAACCTCATCCAAGCTTGCACCTTGCAGTATTATGCGCCTCAACGTATGCCTCCGGAAAGGTTGGTCTGTTCCGGTGTTGGAAGAGCCGAAACCAGAGTAGTTGTCTTGCTCCTCCTGGATTTTGACCTTAATGGGGAGATCGATCTGGGATTCGACCTCACTAGGGAGATCCACTCGAGATCCAACGTTCACCGTAAGATCTGCTTTAGGCTCAACTTTCTCCACTATCTCCGTGTTAGGTGCGGGCTGGGTGGGATTGTTGTTCTCCGGGATTCGGAACTCTGCCGCCTCTGCAGACAGAGTGGACCTAGAAACTTCTTCTGCCTCTATCATCACCGCTGGGGTGGGTGGGTCAGGTTTAGCGAAACCGATGTAAACATCGATCTCACCAAAAGACATGATGGTGTAGGCATTCATGGTCTCCCTAGCCGGAATCCAGGTCTCGTCGAGAATGATGAGAGGGACGTCGCTGGTGTAGAGGACATGACCGACGACAATTGTCTTGCCGATTCCGATTCTTGCAGATTCCGCTCGGAACGCAGATCTGAAGCTCACTTGCCCTATGGTGGGCACCAACTGTCGTCGGATTGATGACAAGTACGCCATGACGGGGTCCTCGAGGTGTGCGGAAGAGAGGGGTGTGAGACGTACGGTATTCCGGGATGATGAGCACACAAGTTTACCCAGGTTCGAATCCGCTGGCTTTGGACGGATCCTACTCCTGCTAGCAATCCAGTAATATGACAGAGCCAGAATATGGGTTACAAGGGTTTCGCTTGTGCGAGTTGAGATTGTAGACTATTGTGTGGTGCCCTAAAGGCTTGTCCTAGGACGACTTATATAGATATCCAGCCTAGGATTTACAGGAGAGGCCTATCCGGCTACGACTAAGAGTCGGTTACAGAGTATATCTTGAACTACAAGTAACACTACATGCCTATGTCGGTAAGTCTTCTGAGCCTTTCCGTAGCCGGACTGGACTCCGTCTCTTCTCCCTGACTGGGGCGCCCGTGAAGCAAAGCTCTAACCCGAAATGGACCACCCTGGTCAGTGAGGCAGGGTGAGGATACCCGGAAAGTATATCTCCAACAAAGAGGGAGAAGGAAGAAGAAAGATGAGGAAGAAGAGGAGCGGGGCGCGGCCGACCGGATATGCACGACCATGTTGGCTCACGGGGTGCTGACAGGCATTGCCGGCTTACGAGGTGACGATTCACACTGTCGGCCGCTGCCGCGTGTTGCGGGGCCCGCTATGCGAGCCTGGCAGCACAAGGGGAGACGACAACGACTTGTCGACACACAGTGAGACGACTCCTGCCTGTCGGCACTAGATTCAGAAATTCCAAAATTGGTGTATTATTTTCCAAATTGAATAAAAAGATTTTTTTTTTAAAATAACCTGTGTTTATTGATCAAATAAAGCTCACCGTTTTCTCAAAAAAATAATAATTTTCCGACCGACTCTATTCATTTACGTGACTAATTAAATGCAATTTTCGTTTTAAACAAAAGGATATTCCTTCACGACCAAGGCGCAAGCGGCGCTACGAAACCCTGCAAGCGCAGGCGCCACGAAACCGCAAGAGCCCTAGGGCGTATATATATAACACGGAGCTAGATAGAACGAGGCATACTGTCTAGACCCCGCGCCTCCGCCGCCGCCGCCGCCGCCGCCAGTATCTAGTAAGTAGATGGATCTGCTTCGTTTCAGTTTTTGAGCTTGTCGCATGAACTGGTTATGTAGATCGACTCGATTCTCTCGAGCTGCCCGGTTTGATTTCGATCCTATCGCTTAGTCTGCTCAATTTCCACCCCCCTTTTTTTACGAGTCTCGGTAGCTTCGTCTGCTCAATTCCCCCGTTGATCTCCGTGCTGTTACAGTTAATTGGTACCGTGATTCGATCTGTCTGTATATGTCCTGGACTAAGCTAGTTTTACCGTAGAACGATTCGTCATGGGTAGATCTCGTCAGATATGTCTCGATTCTCTCTTATGAACCTTATTCAAATATAGATTCATCGTGCAGCAAGGTGTTCATAGTATTCCCTTTTTAGATCTGTTAAATAATCCTGCTGTAATTGCTGGCCGTACTTGAGTTGTTAGTCCGTTTTGGATTATCATGCAGCAGCAGTTCGTACCATCTTATTAGATCTATTAAATAATCCTGCAGTAATTGCTCGTATTTCTAATTATAGTTGAATTAGACCTCGCTATCTGCAAGTCGGTTCCTTCAGTCTAGACTACAGATCGTTGTTGTCCTGTTAGCCTGATAGCAATTTGGAGATGCGACGAGTGCCCATTGTCTAATGGTGAAGACTGAAGGCCTCCCTGCGGGGCCTTCTGATATAGGTTCGATTCCTATTGGGTGCGTCTGCAGACGATCCTTGCATCTCCACTTTGCTCCCATCCTGAAATGCCTTGTCAAGTATTTGCCTTGCCTGCTAATCTTGTACACTCGGATTAAATCATCTTGGCTACTTGACGTGGTAATTCTGGCCATAGGGTTATCCTACTTCACTGATAATAATCACTTGGATCTGTATGTTTTTAACTGTTAGGTGGGAGTCATATTCTGTCTTTCATACCGTGAAGTATTTATCTGATGGATTGTATAACCGTGGCAGTTTTTGCTTTTCACTTTTTAACCATGTTCATGATCATTCATGTCATTTGTGTTCAAGAGATTCTGTCATTAGAATTGATTTATTTCACCACACCTGCTTGTGTAATTTGCATGTGGTATTCTACTCTTCTGTTAATAATCACATAAGTTGTTCTGTATTTACCTGCTTTGTGGAGTCTGATTGTGTTTCGCATGCTGTCCAGTCCACTATTGTCTGATCGATCTTATGTTTTTTAGAAGGTTTATACATATATTCAGTTCTAATTATCAATTATCCGTGCTATTTGGTTGAACTAATCCAACTCTTTTCACCACCCCTAATTGTCTGTGTGCAGTTAGTTAACAGCTCTAGCAGCCATGGGGAAGGAGAAGATTCACATCAGCATTGTGGTCATTGGCCATGTTGACTCTGGCAAGTCGACAACCACTGGCCACCTCATCTACAAGCTTGGAGGCATTGACAAGCGTGTGATCGAGAGGTTCGAGAAGGAAGCTGCTGAGATGAACAAGAGGTCTTTCAAGTACGCCTGGGTGCTTGACAAGCTCAAGGCCGAGCGTGAGAGGGGTATCACCATTGATATTGCCCTCTGGAAGTTTGAGACGACCAAGTACTCCTGCACTGTCATTGATGCTCCTGGACACCGTGACTTCATCAAGAACATGATCACTGGGACATCCCAGGCTGATTGTGCTGTGCTTATCATTGACTCCACCACTGGTGGTTTTGAGGCCGGTATCTCCAAGGATGGCCAGACCCGTGAGCATGCTCTCCTTGCTTTCACCCTTGGAGTGAAGCAGA
Organism: Avena sativa; assembly: GCA_916181665.1. Classification (NCBI taxonomy): domain Eukaryota; kingdom Viridiplantae; phylum Streptophyta; class Magnoliopsida; order Poales; family Poaceae; genus Avena; species Avena sativa. The sequence goes on from OV702297.1 coordinate 445,725,814, forward strand.
TGATCTGCTGCTGCAACAAGGTAAAACATTATCCAAACTCTGTTTGTTCATGAAACATTGTAATGTTATTACACATTGATCTTACTAGTCTTTAGCTGTATTAAACTCGCTGCTTGTTTTGAATACTTGATTTCACTTAAATGTGCCAACATTCTGTGCATGAATTGATTTTTTTTGTCTGCTGTAATTACACCAGATTCTGTAATTGTTTATTGAACTAAATTTGCTTGTTCTGCTGCTCTTTGGTATAGCTTAATTACAACTGTATGAAAGAACATACACTCAAAATACTCAAATAATGATACAAGTCCATGTAGGTTTTGCTGCATGATCTCAATGCTTGGTTGTAATAAACATGTACCTTCATCTAGTGCTTCATTTCAAAATTATTACTCATGTCTGAATCTGTTCTCCAAAATGTCTACTTGTGGATAGAGCAAACAAACTGCTATGCATGCTGTTTCTTGGAACTTCTTTAATTGTTCTGGTGCTCTTTTTTGTCATACACCTAAGTTATCAGTATTGACTCTGAAATTTCATTCCATATCTTTGCATGCCTTTTGGTAATATAAATAATTTTCTTGTTGACTGGTTATCTAGACCAACTGCCATCCATGCTCTTTCTTTGGTCTTGTTTGATTATTATGGTGCTCCTTTGTCATACACTTAAATTGTCAGTATCGTTATACTCTGTAATTTCATTCCATATCTTTCTGTTCTTTTTGTTAATAATTACGTATCTTCTTGACAGTTATCTTACACTGTCATAAGCTTCAGCCTTTTTAACTAATGGTGACGTCCTTTTCCTCATATTAGATGGATGCCACCACTCCCAAGTACTCCAAGGGCCGTTTTGAAGAAATTGTCAAGGAAGTTGGCTCCTACTTGAAGAAGGTGGGCTACAACCCTGACAAGGTCCCATTTGTCCCCATCTCAGGTTTCGAGGGTGACAACATGATTGAGAGGTCCAGCAACCTTGATTGGTACAAGGGCCCAACCTTGCTTGAGGCGCTTGACCAGATCAATGAGCCCAAGAGGCCCTCAGACAAGCCCCTCCGCCTTCCCCTTCAGGATGTCTACAAGATTGGTGGCATTGGAACTGTGCCAGTGGGGCGTGTTGAGACTGGAGTGATCAAGCCTGGCATGCTTGTCACCTTTGGCCCAACTGGGCTGACCACTGAGGTGAAGTCTGTGGAGATGCACCACGAGTCCATGCTGGAGGCTGTGCCAGGTGACAATGTTGGCTTCAACGTGAAGAATGTTGCTGTGAAGGATATCAAGCGTGGGTACGTCGCCTCCAATGCCAAGGACGACCCTGCCAAGGAGGCTGCCAACTTCGTTGCCCAGGTCATCATCATGAACCACCCTGGCCAGATCGGCAACGGCTACGCCCCAGTGCTGGACTGCCATACGTCTCACATCGCTGTCAAGTTTTCTGAGATCCAGACCAAGGTTGACAGGCGTTCTGGCAAGGAGATTGAGTCCTTCCCCAAGTTCCTCAAGAACGGTGATGCTGGCTTCGTGAAGATGATTCCCACCAAGCCCATGGTGGTGGAGACCTTCTCCCAGTACCCTCCCCTTGGCCGCTTTGCAGTGCGTGACATGAGGCAGACCGTTGCTGTTGGTGTGATCAAGAGCGTGGAGAAGAAGGAACCCACTGGCGCAAAGGTGACCAAGGCTGCTGCCAAGAAGAAATGAGATGATGCCCGGTGGTTGTCCAGTACTACACCCATAGTAGTGGCGGTAGTAAATGTTGCTGGTGGTTGTGTTAGCCGTTTTGGGAACTGTTTTGAGTTTTATTATGGGCGTCGAGCAGCCTTCGTGCTGCTGCTTATTTTTCTATCTTTCAGTTGTGTTGGTGAACTATTGGCATGCTATGTTCGGTTAAAGTTGCTACTTCTATATATAGTATGTCAGAAATTTCGGAGTCAAATATTATGTGTTAGTTTATTGTTAGATTCTTAAATATCTACTTTGGGAACTCTGACAACTGATCTTTGTTTTTCGAGGACAGTTGCTGTTGCCTAATATTTTTGAACTAAGTTCTGCTCACTGGTAAGTGTGTCCTTTTTAACTTTACCTGGAAAGTTTCGATGTTACGGTGTAACAATGCCATGCTATCTTCCATTGAAGTTGATACTTCATAGTAAGTATATGATTCCTTCATATCTGTGCTGGGCTGCTGGCACATTGTCTTAAAAATGTCGATTTGAAGCACAAATGGGGTATGAGAGAGTTTTGAGTGGCATATTCCTAACTTTGGTTTCTTCTCATTGTTAAATGTGCCCTCTAAGGTGGAGAGTTCTTTGCATAATGCTTCATCTATGGAGGCAACTTCAGGGCTTGATGAAACAATGACTGGGGTTGCAACATAAGATGATGTTAGCTCTGACCAATACTCATGTACTGGTAGGTAAGATCGAAGTTTGGGAACATAGACATGATATAGTTAGGTCTGGGAAGCAAAATGTCATGTTCGACGTTTCGTTTTAACTTTCCAAACTCTTGTGAAACTGCCTTCAAGCTACTGAACTCCATCTCCTGTTTTTTTTTTTTTTTTGAGGACACTGTATCTTCCAATTTCTGGACAACGTCTGAGCTTGTTAGGTTTTCTCTGGCTCTCCGAATTAACGGAAGAGTGGCATGCATGATGCTGAAACTTGCTTATACTAATCAGTTTTCAGAATACCCATGTGAGTTTGTAATATTGAACTGGCGGACGATGGCACTAGGGAGCTCCAGTACCTGGCCAAATACATGATGAGGTGCTCCAACTACTCCCTGTAGAAGAGAATCATCAAACTGTGCATTTTGCATGCTTCCATCGATCCTAGGGTGTCAGATCAAAGCTTTCTAGAGTGGCAAACGATTATGGAGGAAATCGAATAACCTGTACTGAAGTTTTTATCAGTGTTTATTCTGATTCTACAAGTTAAGTACTCCCTTCGATCCAAATTAATTGACTTCGATTTGTCTAGATTCAGATGTATCTAGACATGTTTTAGTGCTAGATACATCCGAATGTAGGCAAATCCAAGTCAATTAATTTGGGTCGGAGAGAGTACAATTATATACTATTAGTGAAAAGTCTAGGCTGATTATCACATGATTTGAACCTGTGAGCACGCATTTTATTGCAAGTATTGATATTTGAAAGAGTATGAGTTTGGCGAAATATGATGGTTATATTATTGAACCTCATGGGCGAGTATATATAGGCGTACAGAGGATTATCTTGGAGTACGAGTCAAGTTAGGACTGTACGTAAACATATCTTAACTCTATCTAAACTACCATAACAACCGTATATATCTAATACTCTAACATTCCCCCGCAGTCGTAGCGGTAGCGTCATGAACAACTGGAACATCGTGGATGGTTAGACTGGAGATAAACCGAAGTAGCATCCAGTAGACTGACATCCCCCGCAGTCCGAGCGGGAACGTCGTGGACGGTGTCGCAGCGCGGTAGCTTGGACTGTAGAGGAAGCTGATGATGCTCAAGCGAGATGGTATCCCTTGTGCCGATGTCGAGGGAGCCGAGAGCGTGAGGCGGTGCCATGGTCGAGGTAGCCGTGCGATGGGTCGCCGTGGTCGGGGATGCCGGTATCGAGGTAGCCGCACGTGAAGCCGCATGCGCATAGCGCGCGAGGAGGATGACGGAGACGCGTCGAGGCAGCCATTGAGGGTGTCGATGCAGTTCGAGCCGTCGAGGACGAGGTGCGTCCATAGTTTTGTTAGAACTAGGCGCACGTCGGAGACGAACGCACACTCCGGTTTTGCTAGAACCGAGTATGCAAAGAAGAACTCGTCGGTGACGCGGTCGAGGCAGTCGTAGAGGGGTCGATACCGAAGAAGACGTTGTCGAAGCCGATGAAGACGAGGCGCTGATCCGAGCTTGCCAGACTCGGGAACACGTCGAGGATGAAGGCACTCCCGGTGTTGCCAGTACCAGGCGTGCGGGGGCAGGGACCATCATGAACTTGCCGCCATGTCAGAAAGACTAGCAGAGAAAGCCTCCAGAGCGGTTGCGACGCGCATATCGGCGAAGGGAGAGATGCCGGCGCTGTCCGCGGTTGTCGGAGTAGAGTAGCAGGTGGTGTAGTCGGGGATGTGACGATGACGCTGGCGACAAAGTTGTAGTGGACGAAGACATAGAAGGCGGCGAAACCAGCGGCGACCTGGGTTAGTCATGCTGGATGCCTAGAGTGGCGATGGGGTAGTCAGCGGGACCTGCGACGGCGAGAGGGCGCCCTGTAGGTTACCTTATGAAGCACGGCGGCGGTGCTCGAAGTAGGCGAGGAAGACCCGACGACATGAGGAAGTGTGCAGACGGCGGCGATCCGTGTCGTAGGAGATGGCGCGGTGAAAGCCGAGGCCGTCGATGCACGAGGACGGCGAACTAGACTGCGTGCAGCCACGCTACGACCCGAGGGGCGGCATAGCTGCGGGGCGCAAGTCGGTGCAGCGGTTGGGAGACCACCAGCGACGTACACGCCAAGGAAGCCGCGTTGGAAGCCGGTAGCGTGGACCAAAGGCGGCGGCGCTGCGGCCCGACAGGGCGACACAGCGGCAGCCCGTAGCTCGATCGGTGGTAGGCGTGTGCTCAGGGACGTGCTTGGCGTAGATAGTCGCGGGATCGGTTGATCAGACCGACGGTGCGTCGTATGCGCTAGGGTGTGGACGACGCGTAGATCGTAGTCGATGATGGCGTAGTCAGTGAAATCCCGGACGATGACGGCGAAGACGATCCGCGGGGGGGGGGGGGGGAGGCAGCCTTCCAATGGAAGGCGTAGTAGCCGTCCGCGGTGCGCGGCAGCCTGCCCTGAGCCCACGATAGCCTGTCGAGGCAGGCGCAACAGCGGAGGAGGCAGACGCAGTGTAGATCCTCGATGCCGATGGTCAGAGTAGAGGCACGGCGATGACGACGACGGTGGACGACTCAATCCGATCTAAAATCGGTAAACCAAAAAAGAAAACTGATTAAGAGATCGGAAAAAAAGAACTTACAAGGCATCCGATCACGGATCGGCGGACGAACCATGTGTACGGATCGCGCAGCCCCCGGCAGAGATCATGGAGATCGATCCCCTGGGGACGGCAGGCGGAAGCGTGCGGCTAGAGTTTGGACTGGTGAGGTTCTGATACCATGAAAGAGGATAAGTCGCCCACCACCGTCTTCATCGCCTCGCGCCCGCGCCTCTACTCCGACCATCGGCATCGAGGATCTACATCGCGTCCGTGCGCCTGCCTCCTCCGCTGCCGCGCCTGCCTCGGCAGGCTGTCGTGGCCTCACGGTAGGCTGTCGCGCACCGCAGACGGTTGTTATTCCTTCCTCGGAAGGCTACTGCGGCCGCCTCCCCCCTCGGATCCTCTTTGTCGTCATCGTCCGGGACTTCACCGACAACATCGCCATCGAATCCGATCTACGCGTCATCGACGCCATGGCGCATACAGTGCACCGTCGGTCTGGTCAACCGATCCCGCGCATGTCTACTCTATTGACATCAATGTCAATGATATATATGTGTGGAAGTATAATCTGCACTATAAACTGAAAACGTCTGAACTTTGCAAAGCTGCACTAACAGGATGATGAACACAACTCTGTTGTCTACACCTTTTATTCCTCTATGAATATTGTTACATTTTAGTAAATTTTTTAAAATAACTTTGACTATGGGTGTCGCCTCCCCCGGTCAGCGTCTTGGCTCTGTCGTTCCCATCGGCCATAGCGGGATGCCTCTCGAGAGCCATGTCGCGACCCTCGCCATGACATCAACAACCACAACTTCGGTGTCCCCTTTCTGTGTGGCTACCCCTATGTTGGGAAGGACCTTCGCTGCATCTGCGATGGCACTGCCATGATCTGCAACAATGGTGAGGCTGGAAACAGTTTTTGTTATTTTATGATTATTAGATGATCATGTAGTTCTTTACTTTCTTTTTTTCTCTCTCCTACTTAGCTATGGACGACCGGGGCAAATTACAAACCTGCTATTCCTACTTAGCTACGGAGTCCTGATCTGACTTGGTGACGGAGCAAAAACATAAGGCAACGAATTAGGATATACCACAAGGATGTTTAAATAGTGGCTATTCAGGTAATTTGACTTGTCTAATTTTGTAGCTCTTTCTATACAATATGGTGGTTGTGAGGGATAAATCTGGTAAGTAGCTATTTTAGAAAAATCTGCTACTCGTTTGAACATAAACTGGTAGATATATAGGACAACATGGTTATAGCTTTGTCGGTAAATCTGGCAGTTTGTTCTATGCAGTGTGGTAGACTGGTAGTTATCATCCGGAAGACCAATATTTGACCGATGGTATCATTCAGGTTTCCTTTGAAAATGCAAATATGATGTTCCGCGGCAATCGTACGGGTACTCTGCTAGTACTAATCAGTTTTCAAAATACCCATGTGAGTTTGTAATATTGAACTGTCATTATAGCACGCTATGCTGAAACGAACGACAGCCTGCCATACATACCAGTATGGCTGCTATGGTACTTCCAGAGGTTTTCCTGCCTGCTTGAAGTTTCGGAATTGCTAAAACACAGCTAGCTGTGACGTAGCTTAAGTCGCAGGTAGCTTGTATACCGTTGATTTTTCCTCGTCATCGAGATTGGTGCGGTCGTTGGCCTACATACGTTGTCGCCTGCGTGCGTTGTCCGTTGTACCGATCGTTGTATGGCCGTCGCTGCTGTTTGTTCGGTGTGTGGCAGATCGCTCTATGTGCCGTTGCTGCTGCCGATTGGTTTTCTATTTTTTTCACAGGCGCTGTAGTTGGTGCCATCTGTCTGCATGCTGGTCGGTGTGTTGGCTTTTCTTTCATTTGTTTTTTTTTTGGGTGGCAGGAGTGTGTGATTTGAGTAACTTTTTTAGCTACTGTTTACTAGTAAGTGTGCACGTGCACATCTTATAATTAATTAAAATATTATTTTAAATCTCAATTTTTTATTGAGCCACTTAAATGTGTATCATTTCTAACGATGGGAGCATGCGTGTAACACATGATCTACACATTTCTTCGCATAAAATTCACGATCACATATATCTATAATAATCAGTCACAAAAATACTTAAAAAAGCAACCGAACAACATTAGCTACTATTTATTTTTTAATGATGTTTCTTTGATGAAGGTCTATCTATTTGCGCGCTCTAAAATATTGTGCTCCATGTCTAGAATATTCTTTAGAGTCCCATTTCCTTCGTACTTTAAAATATGAACAAAAATGACAATTATTTCTTTAGAGCATCATTTCTTTAGTAGTGTTTATTAACTAATTTATTTTCATCTCGCTTGCCGTCATGGAAAAACTAATTTGGCTAGATGGCTGGACCAAACATTTAGCGGCAGTTACACAAAAAAATTCTCCACTGTACCAAACAGCAAGCCTCGTTGGGCAAGGATAGGTTGGCTATTGTGCTAGAACCAAATAAACCCGATACCCAAAAAAGCAACCAAACAGACCCGGTCCTATCCTCACTCTATCACCACTCACAGCAGTCCCCAGGCGCTGCTCCTTCCTCTCTTCGTCTCCTCCACCGACGGCGATAGTACCCCGCTCTCATGCCTACCCGTCGTTGGCCTTGACGACCTCCTCCTCCTCCTCCCGCTTCTCCCGGCGACCGAAAGCTCGGCGGCACTCGCGGAAGGCCAGGATGCCAGGTGACCCAACGGGTGGCGCCAATGGAGGTGGAGGGGCGGACCTCGTCTCCATCAGGTCCCCGGCCGCGGCCACCGCCACTGGCGTTCGATGGCTCTGCGTAGGCCTCCGCTCCTCCACCCACGCCTCCCTCCCCACCGCCATTGAGCTCCTTCCTCCATCAGGGAAAGGTCTCCCGTGTCGCTGACCGCCGCCAAGAGTACATACATAATACATACATACACAAAATCCATGCAGGTATAACCACTGAACTGGATTTCGTATTCCCCTCTCTCTACATTCATTCTAAGCTATTCCAGTGAAATTTTCCTCAAGAAAATGTGTAGGAGATACAACCTGAAAAATGAATTGGAGATTCAACCTTTAGTTCCTGGTATTATGATATTATGATACAACAAACAGTTTGGGACATGGTTCGGTTAGAGTGGACAGCCATTTTGCCTTTAAATTGGTTTTATAATCTACTTATTATTCCTTATGGTGATTGCAAAATTGTTTATTTGATATCGTAAAAGATTTTACTACTGAGTGATGCAAATTAAGCACTGAAGGTATCAAAGTCCATAACGGAGCTACATAATTTTCTTTGCCAAACAATGGTGCAAAGAAATTATCTATTAGAACATAAATCTTTCTTATGATTTGAGGCTATGACAGGACACCTTGGCGCTTTTGGCAAAATATGTTCAGCCTCATTTGTGCTTCTTTGAAAAAAAAACTAACTGCATAGCTACAGGCCGAGTTTTGTTGGAATAAGGTGAATTTTTTTCTAGCCGAGGTGTTAAATTAATAGATTTTTTCTTGCTAGATTATATAGTTATAGTCCTATCCTTTTGAGTCTGCAAATAGCACTCTTTATCATTCATATGCCTTTCATAAACAGTAGTGCCGCACTTCCACTGTAACCATGGCTTCTTACCCATTTTGTGGTTTAAGGTTAGACAAACCTACTAATAAAGAACGCAAGTTTTACAAACGAAGATATGTAGGGATATAAGATTTGATCTAAATAACATTATTGTTTTAAGAAGTTCAGTCTGAGGAGGAGCGCTTTCTTAGTCAGTTTGCTTATTTGACCTTACATGTTGTACCGGGTGTAATGTCGTATCAGGAAAGGATGGTGTATCAGGAAAGGCCGGTTCATCAATCATAGTTGTGGTCATCGTTGTGGTCCTAATTGTCGTACAGAAAAGGTGAAACTTCAGTTTATTGGCTTTACATATTTGTATTGTTGCCTGGTCGGTTAAAGTATCTTGATATTCTCTGATATTACTTAGTATCTTCTACTCACAGAAAATCAAAATACTGATTGTACCAGGCAACAAAACTGATGGTACCACCTTATTTGGAGACAAATACTTTGACCATGAAGAATGGTTGGAGGGCCTCAATGCAATGGCAACGATGTTTAGGAACACAAAGAATATTGTGTGCATGAGCTTTCAGAATGAGCTCCGTGGCCCCTATCAAAATGTTAGTTTGTGGTACAGGTATGTTACTGGGCAAAAGTTATTTCTATGACTCATGTGTCATGATGATTCAAAACTTATAATTGTATAATAATAGGTGAAGATAACTTTCGCTCGGGCTGTCAGTATTTGACACTAATGGTAGCTTTGATCAAATCTGCAATGTGTTTCTAACGAATATGCTTTCACAAGAAAAACGGTTTCTAACGAATATACTTTCATAAAAAATAGCTATTCATCTTTAACTTGTTATTTCCATGCAACACAAAATTGGACGTTTGATGGATATAATCCATATTTTCTCTGAACTTCATGACACCTGCATTAGATGAGCATAACCATTTGGCTGGAGCACCACTACATCAAACGAACTAAAACAATATGGGTTCTTTCATAGTATGTTTCCTTTCTGGACCAAATCATCAAACGAACTAAAAGAATCTATGTGTTATCTGAAAAGGAAGTGGATTTTCTAACAATTGTAAAAATGCATGCAGGTTTAGCTATGATGCATAAATAAATATAGGATTGGTACGACATGAAGTCTTGTGGTTTCTAAAGCTACGGTGCAGTTACATCTTCCTTGCTTTATCTATCAAAATATTTATTCGTTTGTGTTCTGTATTAGGCACTAATGGTAGATTTATATGCTTTTTGGTGCTGAACAATCACAAAAGGAAGAGCAAGTAGCCAACCAGATGAGTAGCTAAGGATATAAAAGAGAAGGAAGAAGAAAAATAAATCGGCAACTACGCTTCAAGGGTAATCTTCCATTTACTCACAATACTATAATTTGATGCATGTATTTATTCACTGAAAAACAGAAATACAGTAGCACTCCAGCAAGTAATAACACTCTAGGAAAATAAATCAAGAACCAACAAGAAATAATGCAATACTTCATCTGAAGTCGGCAAGCCCAATGCATCAATTCTCTAACTCTCTAAGACCGATATCCTCTTGCCTGAATGTTCTACTTTATTATTTGATGATGTTTATCTCTTGAAGGTCCATCTTTTTATACGCTCTATAATGCTTCGCTCCATTGCCGGGATATTATTTAGAGCCTCATTTTCTTCGTACTTCAAAATATGAACCAAAAACCGTCTTCTCAGTTCAATATCATCCTACATATGCATTATAAATCATTATTTAAAAAAACATGTGCATCTTATGTATAAATGGGCATGGTGTAAATACTCACCTTGGGTATTGGAAAATATAGCACTCCATCATCCCAGGAGTGCATGAAATTGAAAACTAAATAACCTGATATAGGACTGCATGTATGAAATATTACATTATGCCTTGAATGAATCAATTAAGATCGTAATTCATTAACGGGATACATACCCATATGAGTTTGATGGAACAATGGAACTTTGCATCCCCATTTAGAGATGTTTTCCTTCAATGTCGGGTTTGCACCTTGGAGTGCACGGTTTAGATTGTTGACAATGATTTTAAGTATATTCTTCCCCAAATTAGGTATTGGAAGTGGGTCCAAAATAGAGACAACTTTTTTATTTTGATCCAATACAAATAATTGGAACATCCCAAGAACATCCCAAGGCAATAAAATCTGCAATGACACAAATATGTAAGTATAAGACAAAATAAACCACTCTCAGTAATGAAGAATTAAAACCTTACCGTCTTGCATTCTGAGATGTGGCACTCATTGCTATCAGGCCAACTAGCAAACAATTGTTCGAACCTAGCAACGTCCAGATTTTCATGACGGTTTGGATCACGTGCATAGTGGGTCATCGACTAAAATAAAAATAAGAAAACATTAGTAGTATTATGTGTAAAAATGCAGTATGTGATTGTAGTAACTTACGCAAAAGTTTAGATCCATATAGTGAACCGGACTGTCTCTAACAAGCTGAATGTCGTGGCATGCAAGTATCCACACGGCCATGTTAAAGCAATCAACTTCCATGTATTCATGCATGTTTAATATTTTCCTTAGTTGTCTCAAATTTAAACTAATTGGATAAGGATTGGAGCTTTTCACCCATTCTCTCCTGTGAAATCGAAATTTTGTCAATTTAAAAGACACAAGAGTATCTTCTAAGGACTCAAAATGAATTGGAAAAATATGCTTACTCTAGTGAAGTGACATCATCAACCCTGCTGATGCACAAGCAAAGTTCGTCTATTAAGTCATCATCTGTTGGATTGACAGACGGCAACAAGATGCTAGGTTGCGAGATGTACTCAACACCTGATGGTCTCATTAAGTCGGTGTTTGTTGAGTTGGCGGGAAGTAAAGGAACCTGTGATGGCGAAATGAACTCAACCTTTGATGATGAGTTTGATGATTTGGTCTTCTCAGGTGGACCATCCAACATCATAAAATCTGTGGGGTCTGTTTTCATTTCCTTAACATCCAAATTTAGGTTTCTCACATTTTCATTATTAAATTCCGAGTCAATCAAAATTACAGCCAACTTTGTCCTAAAATTTGTCATATGAACCTATAAACAAAATCAGAATTAGTTCTTGAACTAATAATAATGTACAATATTTAACCATGGAGCTAAATATACCTGATAAAAAATGTCAGATAAAATATTTCCTGTCCAGTACTCCATGAAGTTTAACATCCACAAACCACATGATGACCTACAATTACAAGTTTTCGATCATACACAGTTTAACATATAAAAAAATTAGTAGCTTTCAAATAGGAAAGACTGTTTATGACATTTTGTGATAAATAAACTCGATCTGCAGATGTTGGAAGCACTGAAAAGTTCAGGCAAATCGAATGACCCTAAAAATTTCATGGATATCTTGAAATGGGCATTGGAAAGTTCAGATACGGGCAAGGAATTATCATTTCTCCATCAAGCACGATAAAGAAGGTATGTTGCTATGAAACATCCAAATATATTTGCTTGCACTTTTATGTTCTGATATTGTGTTTGAGGTAAAATGGAAGAAGCCGCAGCTAATGCTCCTCCACATTGGATTGTACCTTTACGAAAACACATAATATAGATTGCATTGAGTCAGGAGGTGTACCCATCTGTCTGTAGGCTGCTTTTAATACACTCTTCCCTTTGCCATGTTGTGATGTTTAAGTCCTTCCACTTATCAGATTTTAGCTCCATTTGCAATGATGCAAATTTGAATACATTTTCCAGTCCTTTGAGCTGTTGCAAGGCATAAATGGCAAAGTGTCAGCATTAGAAGCCAAGAATAATAGACAATCATCTTGCCAAAAGATCTGGGAGTGGAACTGATTGCTAACCATATCATCGAGATCTTTGCGGTGCATTCTACTGCCTAGCGAGTCGAGCACTTGGATACATCGTTCTGTAGTATTTATAACTGCTAGGTACCAATGAAAGTCATCAATGTTTATTGGAACGAATATCTGAAAAAAACGATTTTTGTTAGTTTAGGTTCCATATAGACAAAAATTCATCATTGATTGAATTTATAGTAATATGTACAAAACCGAGACTAACCATATCATGTTCCAAATAAGATTTGATTCTCTTTAATACCCACGCTGGTGCTTCATCCCTTAGACAGCTACCGGTCTTTATCATCTTTGAGATACATGCATTCTCTAAGAACACACTTCCACCTGACCTCACCTGTAGATGCTCTGTAGCACTTAAGCAACATATGTACGCGTTTATGATCTACAATTTGAAGTACATACATTGGTTATAGGAGATAATAGATAATCATATTAAAATAGCTCTTTCTTTTCATAAAGCTCCATATTCTTACTTCATCGCCAATGAATTCTCCGGGTATTAAAAGTTCTAGTAACTGTTTCTTATTTAGATATGCATCGTCGATGCTCAGTAATTTTTTTTCCGCTTGTTTCGTTTCTGATATTTTCAATCATAAACCAATCATCGATAGTGCAGGCATAATCTCTCATGATGGAAGTAATAACATTTATTAGTAGTATAGAGAAAATAAATGTAGCAAAAGCATGGCATAGAAGGATTTGTTTCGTGCCTTGTGGAGTCACCACGTAGTCTCGTGGGCATTGTCAGCTTGTCCCCTATAGTTTCTGGCCCTTCCATGCCAGACGTTTGTGCTAATTCCTCGTCCTGAGCTGGCAGCATTTGTTTTCTTGTTTCGTTGTTGGTTAATTCCTGAGAACAAGATTACAAAGAATTATGGTTATGTAAGATAGAATATAATTTGAATCAGAAATATTTGGGAGAAATATATCTATTGTTAAAGAAAACATGTCTTTGTCACGTTGGAATCTGTGAACTCCATGATATTCTTTTTCTCTACTTCATCTTTGTCGGCTATTCCACTTGATTCTTCCTCGCTTAGTAACTGGAACACACAATAACATAATTTGCACTACGTATAAAAGTTCTAATATTATACAAAAAATACATGTCTATTTTCTGTGTGTCAAAATTAGAATAATATTGATTTGTCAATAGAAATCTCGCCTTTGCCGATTGGGGGTTTATATGCTCATCTTTGGTTTTCACCTCTTCAATCTGCATATATTGTGGATCCTCTGTAATGGCTTCTTCTTGTATGGCCTTCGTCGACTTAGGGTTTGTTTCCTCATCCGTGGTTATGACTTCTTCAATCTGCATATTTTGTGTATCCTCTGTACTGGCTTCTTGTATTGCATTTGTCGACTCGGGGCTTATATATTCATCTATATCGTTGTCCTTTGCTCCATCGTCGATGTTTTCCTGAAAATCCAATCATAGCACTTTTAGATATGAAACCTTGCATATATGACGAAGTTACAAAAATTATCAGTTACCATGATGATAGCACGGACGGTAGTACCGAATCTGGTTGTAGATTGATCTGTAGAGGCCAGCGGGGATGGTGGCGCAGACATTGAGAATGATGCACCATGGGCAGGTGCGTGCAGCGATTTGAGAGACTTGCGATGGAGGAGGCCGGCGAGGTGGAGGAGAGTGGGGATGCGACGGCGAGATCGCGAGGGATGATGGAAGGGGTTTGACGGTCTGCAAAACCCTACAACGAGATCGTGTTAATGTTGTGTATCACGGTAATTTATCTCAGGCCCACGTTGTTTTTGCTCTTTTTTTATACCCCACGCACACAATATTTTTTAGCGTGACATCTATTTGGTTAGGCAAACTGTCAGCTTTAAAGTGGGCTATACCAATAGTTGGGCTTGGCGGTATGTAGCAAGCTATGGGCCTTAATAAGTATAGTAAAAGTGCACGCGCAATGTGCATCTTATCCATAGGCAATCGGCTACAATATTGTGTGTATTTTTATTCCATTATAGTAACGGTGTATATTTTATAAAAGCTATAAACTTTCACATATTTGTCTTATTTTTCCTTGTGTACCCTTTAGCCAATGTAACCCTAGGCTTTGCCCCGTTCACCCTAGTTATTTACTTGCCTATCTTATGGCCACATGGGTCTTAGATATATTTGAAATGCTCAACATACTCTCCCAGCCAGGCTCTGGATGCAAATTGTGGCCATTCTGATTGATTTAATGGATAATTAATAATATATAATATATGATTAGTTCATAGGTTGGATATCACAGTTAGTGACTGAACCAACAATGATCATACAATTTTGAATCCCCTAAGATCACAAATGAAATAGCAATAACCAATAAGCATGTTTTAGAATCCTCTAATGTGAGGTGCAGGATCGGAACCTTTTGGCAAATGAAAGACACAATACATTAAGCCAAACCCATTTTTATCAAACCATTTGCCACTCTATAGTAAATTTATTTCAGTCTGAATAGGAAACAAATAGAACCACGACCAATCACTTAACTCACACCATTGCTCCACCGCACTATAGAGGCCATGTACTTCTGTCACTAAACTGCCAAAACAACAATTGAACCTTGTGCACCTGATATGTGATCTAGCAAATCACATGTCACAGTAAAAACAAATCGATATCCAGATGAGTTTCATATTTATACTCCTGCTTATTCTTGGAGATGTCCTTAAAGTTCCAGCGGTTCATGCTGCTCCCCACGGATCGATATCCAGATGAGTTTCATATTTATACTCCTGCTTATTCTTGGAGATGTCCTTAAAGTTCCAGCGGTTCATGCTGCTCCCCGCGGCTGCAATTTGATAATAGGTTGAAGGTGGAATCAACAGAATGATAGAAGAAATATACATCAGTTGGGTGCGACCTAGGATAGCTAAATGTATCTCTAAATTACACATTACATCTGTACTACAGATGAAAACATGTATCAGGCAATGCATGAGCTCTTCTTTTATAATTATACAGAGAAGGAAAAAAAAGTACAGAGGCCAAATTGCCTGGAGAGCAGAATAGAGAAAAGAAGAAAAATGTAGAGACATAACCACAAAATGCATATATTGGGTACAAGTTTATACAGCAGAACTAACTAACAGTAAAAAAAATCGATAAAAACCCTAATAGCTTGCTTTTCTGATAATACAACGTAGATGCAAATAAGCCATAGCAGAACGCACCTGCCTCACCCCTCCAAAACATCTCTGCTTTTCCCAGATTTATCAACATCATTGTTCGGCTTGGCCAAAATCCATGTCATCTGCCTTGACACGCCCCTTGACAATGCAACATATAGCTGGCCATGTGAGAATACAGGCTCTCGAAGGTAAATACGAACGTTTGGTATGGTTTGACCTTAGGCCTTGTTAATGGTCATCACAAAACTCAGGCGGATAGGAAACTGTTTTCTCTTAAGTTTGAAGGGAAGTGAGATGTCTTCTAAGGGCGACATAGGGATCCTAGGTATGAACACCCTCTTTCCAGCATGCTGGCCGGCAACAATCTCCGCGTCGATTGCATTTTCTTGGAAGGCTCTGATCATGAGCCGTGTCCCATTGCATAGGCCGTTATGAGGGTCTAGGTTCCGGAGGAGAATGACCGGGCAGTTGACCTTTACTCGCAAGACATGTGGGGGCAAGCCATTTGGTGTGATGGCGTTCAAAAAGTCAATGGTGTAATTACTCTGCAAGTCATCCTCGATTGAGTCAAAGCTATGATATACCTTTTCCTCGCCTAGAAACCTGGAGATCATTTTGTCATTGAGTTTATCCACATGCTCGTTCTTGGTCGAAAGAATTGCACGGGCGCTCATGTACTCTCTCGACCTAGCATTTGCATGCAGCGATGGGAATACATCTTCGATGGGTTCGTTAATTGCTTTATCATCCTCGGTATAGCCGATCACAATATCGTCTGGAAGACGCACATAGTCATCGCCTATTGTCTCTTCTGTTCCATTGCCGATTCTTAGGAGGTACTCCGAAAATGAAGGATCAGCCTGTGCACGCATATTGCGTGTCAGGGGAATCTTGCGGATCTTATCCCACAAATAGGATCTCCGCAGTGTAGCGTCCGTGATTTGTGCTCTCGTCCCTCGTGCCACAACGGGATGGACCTGCCTGAAATCCCTGCCAAAGACAACAACCTTCCCACCAAATGGCAAAGAACATCCCATTATATCCTGGAGTGATCTATCAATCGTTTCCACTGCTTGACGCTTTGTCATAGCGACTTCATCCCAAATTATCAAGGAAGCTTGTTTAAGCAACTCCGTTGTGCCACTCTGCTTAGTGAAACCACACATGCTATAGTCAGTGAGCTTGATCGGGATTTTAAACCTGGAGTGTGCAGTTCGGCCACCAGGCATAATCGACGCCGCTATACCCGATGTAGCTGTTGCGATTGCTATTAGGCCCATGTCACGCACCTTTGCAAGCAATGTCTTGTACAAGTACGTCTTCCCGGTGCCTCCTGGACCATCAACAAAAAATATCTGGCTCCTTTTGTTCCTCACATGATCCATTATTTCATTGTAACCAGCGAGTTGTTCATTGTTCAAACAACCAATTAGATCTAGATGTTCTTGGTCCACGGTGACTTGTCTCTCCTCTATTACCTCTCTATACTCGGCGTTAGAAGAACCGTCTGTCTCAACCAAATCCGGAAGTCCATAGCTTTTAATATCCTTCCCATGGATTGCACAAGATCTCTGATATCTCTTAGGACCATTTGCTCAAGTGCCGCCTCATTGTATTGATTGAGGCGGTAATCCTCAGACATCGATGCTAGATGTTTATCCCACAACTGTCGAATTTTTGTTGCCTCGCAGAATACCAGTATAGTTGCGAACAACCGTCTAAGAGCACAAGGCATCTGAAATGTGGTAGCCTCCGTCATGCAGTCATCAAGGGACCTGTCGTGCTCAATGAGGCCTAAGTGCTCACACGCCTCTCTGAAGGAACCACATAGATTGCCATTTACTGGTTTTAAGTCATCAAACAAAGTAGCACCTCGGACATGACTTAGGAGCACCCGCAAGTAGTACCTCTCTCCTTCAGCAGGGTGTGCATACACAAGTCATCCAATCTGTGGTCTCTTATTTTGTCTCTTCTACCACTTCTTATCTCCAGCGATCCACCTATATTGTTCTGGAAACTCTCTATACAACCATTTTCGTGCCTCCAAGTACTTCCGGTTCATCTCAAAATACTCGGTAAGCATGGATTTAGATGAAGATGGCCGAGCGACAACATCTTCTATATTATCACCGGCTTTAAATGCAACAGTATGCATGTTGGGCAAATGAAGCTGCAGCTGTAGAACAGACGGACTGACACCAAACATGCCTAATCCAAAAATCCGATAAATAGCCTCTGGAGGAGATATATAGCGTGCATCCCTGTATTGACGAATTTCATTGATGATTACCCCATCATTGATGACATCTTTTTCGAATGCAAAGGATGTTTTATCATGCCCTTTGTAGATGTACTTGAACAAATACTTGACTACCTTGATGCTCGAGCAAGCTTCGACATTTATGTGGCAGTTGTATCGCATGAGAAGAAATGGGTTGTAAGGGACCACCCATCTATTGTCTAGTTTCGCTCATCTAATCTTAACTACACACCCATCAACCCTCCTCCTATAGATGGGATATGAATCTTTTCCCTGTTGCGTGTGGCTGCAAAACTTTCGAGGATAGTGAAAACGGCATTGTCCATCAATCATGCACGGACAATTTTTTTCAACTCACCACAAGGTCCGTGCAACATGTGTTTGACGACCAGATCATGTAGGACATGATACTTCTCCTTGTCAGGTATCTCTGCAGATATCACCCGATCATAGTCATCTGGGGTCTTTAACTTGCTATCTGATTTCATGATTAGAAGGATATGCTCGTGCGGGAGACCTCTTTTCTGAAACTCGGTGACATGCACATAAGCAGCGACTTCTCCAAAATGTTTCCCCTTGGTCAATAAATCCATCATATCTCGCTGCTTAGCTTTGTAAACTCTTGCCACAAGGTCTGGACGGTCTTGTGGTAGTTGACCGGGAAATAGTTTCTCTGTTATCTCCTCCCAGTACGGGTTGCAAGTCATCGTGATAAAATAGTCCCGTTTACCCCAACGCTGGACTATAGCCATTGCATCTAGGATTCTCCTCTGCATATCTATGTCACCGTCTGGGAAACTCCGCGGGAGCACGATTCTCTTCCCAATACGATCACCACGTGACTCGCCAGCAACAACAGTGTCCACCAGACCCTATACATTAAACAAAGCACTTATATGAGGTATATTTAACGATTTTTTCAGAAATATTAACAAACCAATTATAATTACCTGGTAGAGGTCAGCTCGTATAATCTTCTGATTGCTCGGCTTCGAGTACCAGTCAAGCCTCATAGTTTCTATCTTTATGTACATATCAACAGCCCATTGTTGAAAGAGCCGCCCCCAAACAAGATGATGTTAAAGAGATTCTTGCGGACTTGCAATTTGAAGCAGTAGTACTCCCTTACGCTCACAAATCTTGTGGACTGTGCAAAGTCGATAACATCCTCCAATTGGTTGTCAACAATGTCATCTAGTAAATTATATAAAGTGGTTAACATATATAATAAATTGGAATTTTTGTTAAATTATTTAGAATTATAAAAGATGATTATGCCTGCTGGTATATCAGTAGCATGGTATTCATCTCGTGCAGGTACATCAGTTGTCTGGTTTACATTAGTGGTCTGGTCTTCATGTCGTGTAGAGGTAGCAGGTGCCCCTGAAATGTAATAACTTTAATAATGTAACAGATGTAGAACACCAATTATTTGTAAGTATAAAAAAACCATAATAATAAAATCATGCCGTTATTAACACCTGTGACTAAATCAGAATTGTCCACTGAATCTTGAGGGGTGGGATCAAGGGGCTCAATATAAGGAATATGTTTATTCCAACCGGTTTCTCCACCTGGGAAAAACAGTGGATATGCCAATGGATCATAGCACCCATAGTATGCCCTTATATATAGTGGACGACCTCCTTTTGCATGCACAACAACACTCTAATCGAAGCAGTTTGATGGGTCATTTCCTTCAACCCATATTGCAGCCACCTCAGAAGTAGTCGGTGCATTGTATCGGCGCTGATCCATGGTTATATTTGTGTTCAGCTCAATCTTATACTCATCAAGATTTGAGAAAGATCCCACAC
This sequence comes from Avena sativa, assembly GCA_916181665.1. Classification (NCBI taxonomy): domain Eukaryota; kingdom Viridiplantae; phylum Streptophyta; class Magnoliopsida; order Poales; family Poaceae; genus Avena; species Avena sativa. The sequence continues at coordinate 445,745,466 of OV702297.1, forward strand.
TTTTAAAAGTCTGCACGTAAGGGTTGTGCTCAAGTATCCTCAAAATTTTCCGAATGATGTCTAGATTAAGATCAGGAGACCTTAGGACCCTATGAGACAAGGTTTCATTGCCATCATAAATGTAAAGCTGCAAATGTCGTGGCCCGTTACTTCCAGGCACCAGATCATCCATTTTATAGTGCAACATGCCGTGTGCACGGAATGTATAGTTGCCAGTTCCTGCTGCGGTGCTTACTCGACGGTCAAGTGTAACTCCAAGACTTGTGAATGAGAAGTGGGAGTTAAAATAGCGGATATGCTCTCTGAAATATATAGCATCCTCGTCATCCTGACTTGTCCACAACCGTTTAAGTTCATCAGGAACCACCGGAATGAATATACCGACTTTTCCTTTTCTACAGCAAAATGCAAGGCCCTCGAATGGAAACCGCAATGCTCCGCATTGGGCGCAGTCAGGCACCTTTCTGAAGACATGGTGTCTAGTTGGCAGGTTTCCGTAGATTCTGTCAGCAATATTATCAGTCATGGTTTGTCCTTGAGTAGTTTGTGGTTCTTCTCTATATGATTCATAATCAACACCTATAAATGTATAATAAAAACAGTAAATTAATTAATAGTTTATAAATAATATTGTAATAAGTGTAACTAAGCATACGTTGTTCTGCCAATATCCTTGCTTCGTCGTCAATCTCATCGTCTGCAACTTGTCCAATATTATAATGTTCCATGTCCAAGCCTTCTACTACGCAAAACATGGATATTAACATTCTATAAAGTATATTGTAGTTTAACTAAAGAAATGTGTGTAATTACCATCAAAGCTAGGCGGGCGCTCATTGGGCTCAAATATTCCATATACATCGTCTTGTTGGTTGGTCACAGCAATGAAATTTGTATGAATAATTAGAACAGTTGAAAACATAGTGTGTCTAGAAAAATGGCATTCTATTCTAAAGTAGCAGATCGCTAATATTAATATTAACATGAGGATACATACCATTATTTTTCTCTCCGGCTGCCCCAGCAGAATGCATGGATGTAGGGTTGTCAATAGTACTTTGCAGATGTTGACTCTTATCATTAGGTTGGGTCAGTTGAGGTTGCTTGGAGCCATTAAAAGGACCTATAAATGAGTGAACAAAAGAATTCTCGCATTAAGGAAAAATAAACATGATCGAATATATGGACTATTAATAAATGAATAGAGTAATCAGATGCATCAAATGTGTGACCTGGGGTGTGTAGGTTGACAGTTCTGCTTAGTTGAGGTATTTCAATCTCTGACAGTTGTGTAAGGGGACCTGCATTGTGTTGCATTGTTTGCGGCATATTATGACCTTGAGGCATCACAATAGCTCTCATCCGTCCAGCAATTTGATGCATCTGGTATGCATCATTCCTATGCAACCAGTTGGTCTCATCTTCTTCAGTTGCATTATTATTATTCTCCTTGTATTGGGGCATGCCTCCAAGTGACTAAAATGAGTTCGGTAGATTTGATAATCCTGCATGAAAATTTCACATGCCACATAATTAACACCATGCTAGGTAAAAACATGCAATTAATTACATATGCAACTACACGACCTTGACTTGTTATATTTTGTAGTTGGGTCACAGCCGATGGCCCTGTAGCTGGTGTGTTTGTCATAGTGTCTGAGCTGTTCAGGAGTGCTGCAGCAATTTTTTTGTTCTCACGGTATTGGCGTTGCCGCTTTAATATTTCCTCTCTATTTTGTGCATAATATAACCTTTGTCGTTGCCTCTTTATCTCTTTAGGATTTGCATGTAAGTGAAAAATTAGTATGCATACATAAGCGTGTATGTAGTTGATGATCATTACCAATAGCTACAGACACTTCTGCATGCGTTTCATTCTCTTGGATATCGAAATCGGCGGGAGCAGCAGGCATGATCTGCTCATCAGTAACAAGTGTTGTTGAAGCATGTTTGTTATTGTGGGCTTCACGTCGTCGTTTCTGAATATCATCTGCATGTCGTGCATAATATTCTTTGTCCCTTATCCTCTTCAATTCTTTAGGATCTGTATATAGTTATATAAAATTAGTTAGTAGTACAACACCAATATTGCTTAGTAAAAACCATCAATATTGCTTAGTAAGTATCGCTTAGTAAAACAGTGTTGCTGATTATTACCCAAGGGGCGGTTGTTGCTTATATCCTGAAATGGGGTGCGTGACCCCGACCGATTGAGAGCTGACATACCAGTTGATTGTTCCTATACACTGTGAATGTCATCATGTCATTAATTTTAAAAGAACCTAGAAAATAAAGATATAAACTGAAAATAAACACCACCTTAAGTTGTATAAGTTTGCTATAAAGAAAGATGTAGTTTTAAGCGCCAGGTCAAGTGCAGTTTTATGAGAACCCAGTTGTCATGTTCCTTTCTGAAATTTGTACGAACCCATGTCTGTCTACATCTGCCCTGTTTCATGGTTGAAGGATTCACTTCTGGAATTTTTCTTGACCCATGTCTGTCTACATCTGCCCTGTTTCATGGTTGAAGGATTCACTTCTGGGATTTTTCTTGACCCATGTCTATCTACATCTGCCGTGTTTCATGTTTGAAGGATTCGCTTCTGAAATTTTTCTGGACCCATGGTAAGAAGCCAAGGTTGTTCTTGGTAGTAAGAAGGATTCCCTTTTTTCATTTTGTACCGTTCCTTAAATCTGTAAACTGCTTTCTTTCAATGGCGTCGTTGGTATTATGAAGCATGACAGAAATTAAACGACAATAACAGAGGTATGTACAAAGGTGTTTCCTATTCAGAACAGTCAGGTCATGCGAACATTAAATTTGTTCAAAAATTGTGGAAGTCACGTTATTGTGAAGATGCATGGTTATCTCCCTTATTGTGGATTTTTCCAGTTTTGATTGAGATGTCTGGATTTGAAATATGCAGGAAGGCGGCAAGACAAAACATGTGCTTGTTGATTCAGGTTTTTGTGCGGTAATTTATATATTGTTCGTACCAGTTGTGACGACGGCGGAGGCGAGGCTGCCATCGAAGGTGTCGAGGGAAGCGGCTAGGGAGCCCTCCGTCAGGCGCTCCAGGAAGGAGGTGATCCCAACGACAAGGGCGTCGCCGCTGTCCGCTAGGCGATGATGGAGAACGGGAGGGTGTCGGAAGGAGTCGAGGGTCAAGGCTAGGGTGATATCCGTCAAGCGATCCACGAAGATGGTGATGGCGAAGTGAGCGTGGCGTCGAAGAAGGCACTTAGGGCAGCATCTACGAGCGCTTCAGTCGGAGATCTAGTTAGGCGGAAATGGTGCCGTCTGTGGGCAGCGATCGTGGGGGCGTCCGTGGATATCAGCCGTGATTCATGGGCGTGGTTTTTTTTGTATGGGAAGGGCTACGCGGGGCTTACTTTCCATCTGTCCGGCAGCGCAGTTGTCCGTCTGAATTAATTGCTAAGCGTACCAAAAGGGGATCTGTTCGCTTAGATGAGTCGATTAAATTAACTGTACCTATCGTACGTTTGTAGGATGTGTACGTATGGTTGATGGGGTGTCTATAGAAAAGTTAACGTTTTGGCCTTTATTAGTAGTAGAGATACTGTTTTGATGATGGAAACGTGTTAGTGGTTAGTTTTTTTTTTATACATGCCTTTTCAATTTAAACTTATAATTGTAAGTACTTTTTTGTGAATTTAATTATTGTTCGTTTTTTTTCTATCGGGATATACCCATCGAAGTTTTTTATTTTGAATACCAAGTTTCAGTCAAAGGCATAGCTATGTACGTCCATGATGATTATGTCCTGAACGGATCATATACAGGACGTCGTGGAGAGCACGTGGGATTTGATGATAACTGGGATGAATTTCGTAGTATCAAAGACATAAATATTGGGAATCTTGTCGTCACAATGGTAGACGTTAAGAATGAAGATTTGAACATATGGATGAGATTTGAATGAATTAACCTTGACTTCTTTGTAGTTGATGGCTGGGATTTGTACAACTAGATTATATTCTATCATATTTTTTCTTTTCATTCTCTTGATGTAATAAGTTGTTTTATTTTACTGTGCACTGTAATATTTTTTGCTTTTTGACTGATGGCAGTTGCAAATTGATTTGTAAATAAGGAGTTCAAATATATTTTTGGTTTTAATACGAGTTGCATGTCGATTTGAAAATAGCCTTTTTCTCAGGATCCAAATGAGTTATATGTGCACTTGGAATTGGCTTTTCTTAGGGGAGGGTGGAGGGATGCGAGAGTTGCAAGAAGGTTTGCAACTAATGACTTTTTGCTTTAAATTCGAGTTGCATGTAGACTTCAAACTGGCTTTGTTTCTCGAGATCCCAATGAGTTGCATGTGTACTTGAAATTGGCTTTTCTCAGGGGAGGGGATAAGTTGCAAGTAGGTTTGTAAGTGAGGTTTTTTTTTTGAATATGAGTTGCATGTGGACTTGAAACTGGATTTTTTTCCCGGGATACCAACGAGTTGCATGTGCACTTGAAAATAGCTTTTCTCGGGAAAAGGGGAGGGCGGGGTTCGAGAGTTAGAAGTAGGTTTGTAACTGATTTTTTTTTGTTTTTCATATGAGTCGCATGTGGATTTGAAACTGGTTTTCTCAGATTCCAATGAGTTGCATGTGTACTTGAAATTGGCTTTTCTCAGGGGAGGGGTTAAGTTGCAAGTAGGTTTATAAGTGAGGTTTTTTGTTTTTTGAATATAAGTTGCATGTGGACTTGAAACTAGATTTTTTTCTCGGGATACCAACGAGTTGCATGTGCACTTGAAAATGGCTTTTCTCGGGGAAAGGGGAGGACGAGGGTTGGAGAGTTAGAAGTAGGTTTGTAACTGATTTTTTGTTTTCCATATGAGTCGCATGTGGACTTGAAACTGGTTTTCTCAGATCCCAATGAGTTGCATGTGCACTTAAAACTACATTTTCTTGGGGGAGGGAAGGGCGGGTGGTAGAGTTCCAAGTAGGTTTCTAACTGAGAATTTTTGCTTTTCATGTGAGTTGCATGTTGACTTGATACTGGGAAGGAGATGGGGGTGGGAGAGTTGCATGTGCTTTTGATACGAGTTGCATGTTGAATAGAAACTGGCTTTTTTACCGGGATCCTAACGAGTTGCATGTTGAATAGAAACTGACTTTTTTACCGGGATCCTAACGAGTTGCATGTGCACTTGAAACTGGTTTTTCTTGGGGTACAAATAGGTTTGTCATTGAAGAGTTTTTCCTTTTAATATGAGTTGCCTGTGGACTCGAAACTGGCTTTTTTCTCGGGATCTAAATGAGTTGCATGTCCACTTGAAACTGGCTTTTTCGGGGGAAAGGGAGGGTGAGTAAGTTTGTAATTGAGATTTGAAACTGGCTTTTTTCTCGGGATCACAACGAGTTGCACACTTGAAATTGGATTTTCTTAAGGAAGGGGGTAGGGTGGGTGGGAGACTTACAAGTAGGTTTGTAACTAAGGATTTTTTTATTTTAGTGCGAGTTGCATGTTAAAACTAGCTTTTGGTCTCCATATCCCAACGAGTTGCACGTTGAGTTAAAACTAACTTTTCTCGTGGGAGAGGGGGTGGCGAGTGAGTTGCAAGTAGGTTTGTAACCGAGAATTGTTTGCTTTTCATACGAGTTACATGTTAACTTGAAACTAGATTTTATCGGGGGAGAGGGGATAGCAGGGTGAGTTGCAAGTAGGTTTGTAACTGAGATTTTTTGCTTTTCATACGATTTGCATGTGAAGTTGAAACTAGCTTTTCCTAGGGGAGAGGGGACGGCAGAGTGAGTTGCAAGTAGCTTTGTAACTGAGAATTTTTGAATTTCATACGAGTTACATGTTGTCTTGAAACTAGCTTTTGTCGGGGAGAGGGGATGGCGGGTGAGTTGGAAGTAGGTTTTGTAACTGAGATTTTTTTACTTTCATACGAGTAGCATGCGGAGTTGAAACTAACTTTTCTTGGGGGAAGGGGAGGAAGTGGGAGAGTTGCAAGTAGGTTTGTAACTGAGAGTTTTGATTTTGATACGAGTTGTATGTGGAGTTGAAACTATCTTTTCTCGAGGAGGGGGAAGGAGGTGACCAGTTACAACTAAGTTTTGTAATTGGAGAGTTTTTGCTTTTCATATGAGTTGCATGTATAATTGAAACTGGATTTTCTTCAGTAATGACAATGCAATGGTGGGAGAGTTGCAAATAGGTTTGTAATTGAGATCCCAACGAGTTGCATGTCTACTTGTAAATGGCTTTTCTCGGGGGGAGGAACATAACTGAGAATTTTTGGTTTTGATACGAGTTGCATGTGGAGTTCAAACTTAAAAAAGTTCTTGGGATCCCAACGAGTTGTATGTCCACTTGAAACTGGATTTATTGGGTGTAAGGGGAGGGAAAATAGGAGAGTTCCAAGTAGTTTTGTAACTAAGGATTTTTTTTCTTTTAATACAAGTTGCATGTGGAGTTGAAACTAGCTTTTTTCTCTGGATTCAAATGAATTGCATGTAGACTTGAAACGGAATTGGTAAAACACGGTTGATATAAATATGAAGCTGTGGATTTTTTCTCGATCTAGTTACAATATGTAATGAGGTAGTTCCATCTAGATTTGTAACTAGATTTTTCTCGCCCTAGTTGCAACTAGGCTTGCAACTAAGGTATTTTGTGCCCATAATGCCCTCCCGCTTATTTTCACCATGAGTTGTATCTGTACTTGTAATAGATTATTTTGTAGGCGGGAGGGGGAGTTCCACCTAGACTTGTAACTGAAATTTTCTTGCTCTAGTTGCAACTAGGATTGCAACTAAGGTAATTTTATGCCCATAATGCCTTCCAGTTTCTTTTTACCATGAGTTTCATCTGGACTTGCAACTGATTTTTTCTGTACGGGAGGGGAGAGTTTTATATGGACTTGTAACTGGACTTTTCTCACCCCAGTTGCAAGTAGGCTTGCAACTAAGGTATTTTTTGTGCCCATAATGCCCTCCCTACTTCTTTTCATCATGAGTTGCATCTGAACTTGTAACTGATTTTTTCTCAGTCTAGTTGCAACTAGGCTTGCAACTAAGATAACTTTGTGTCCATAACGTCCCTATGTTCTCCTTCACCATGAGTATCATCTGACCTTGTGACTTGTAACTGACTTTTTCTGTAGGTCGGGAGGGGGAGTTGCATATGAACTTGTAACTGGATTTTTCACGGCCTCGGCGCTTATCCATATATGATAACAGGAGCTCTATTTTCTAAGAATATTATGTAATATATTCAGAATATACGCGAGATGTATATTTTCACATTCAGAAAAACCTGGAACTGTAAAAGGCGCAAGAGAAAAGAGGATCAGAGGACTAGAGGAACCCCGAAACTGCAAAAAATCACGGCCGTTTGTAGTCTGAATGGGAAAGGCGGCCGGCGACCAAGACTAGCTGAAAGCAAAACCTCGCTGACGGATGATTCTTGGCGGGAGAAGCCGGGGTGTACTGAGGGAAATAATGACCACTGCCCTGCAGCGAAATAATGTGTACTGAGCCAGGTCACTTCTTCATGTTTTTAGATCAGATGATTTTGCCTCTGGAAGATCTGTTGCAACTCCCAGTTTATACCACGACCACGAGAGGTTCCGTGATCATCCAAACGGCCAACAAGAAAAGAAAACAGGCCCAACAAAGTCAACCGGAGACGCCTGATAAACAAAACCCAGGAACAAAGAGAGAATCGGGCTCAAACAAATCCGCTGACATCAGCTGACTGTGACGTAAGTTATGTCACAGTCAGCTGAGCCTTAGAGAGTCCCTTGAAGTTTTTATGTCGTCTGAAACCTGAAGCTTTCCCTCCGAATCCGCTGGGAACCTCTACCAGTTTAACGCACCAAATACTACCACTGTTGTCCACGCTGTGGACGCTCCATGCCTGCTTTTTTATCGCATTCATCTAAGCTTATGAGTAATGACCTGGGTTCAGTGTTACCACTCCACCCCCCTTAATAATTCAGTGCACTGGTGTGCCGGCAAGAGGTCAGTTTCAGTCACCCCACCTCCCCCGCCCACTTGGCGCCTATTATAAAAGAATGATCAGATGAGATGAGATGAGACTGAACCAAGCAGTCCGCCAACTCAAGATGGGTCTGAGCTCAAGCCTAGTGCCGGTGGCTGTTTGTGTGCTCTTCCTCCTGTGCTGCTTCACTGCTGGTAACTAATAATCTTCAGATTTCCTTCCTTAATCTCCCTCTAAAATGCACTGTGTCAAGCGAGCCTAGTTTTGCTGCCATGCCAGGGAATAATGCTAGCGCTAGCGGTCTGAAGCTCAACTACTACTCCAAGAGCTGCCCGAGGGCGGAGGAGATCATCAGGGAGCAGGTGCACAGCCACTACGAGGAGCACGGCAACACGGCCGTGTCGTGGCTCAGGGCGCTCTTCCACGACTGCGCCGTCAAGTCCTGCGACGCCTCGCTGCTCCTCGAGACCGACGCCGCCAGGGGCCTCGTCTCCGAGCAGTCCTCCCCTCGGAGCTTCGGCATGAGGAACTTCAAGTACATCGACGCCATCAAGTCCGCCGTCGAGCGCGCGTGCCCCGGCACCGTCTCCTGCGCGGACCTGCTCGCCCTCGCGGCCCGGGACGGCGTCGCCGTGCTCGGCGGCCCCGCGGGCATCCCGATGCGGACGGGGCGGCGGGACGCCACGGAGAGCTACTACGGCGACGTGGCGCGGTACCTCCCCGCCCACAACGACTCCGTGTCGGCGGTGCTGTCCCGGTTCGCGCCCATGGGCGTGGACGCCGAGGGCGTGGTGGCGCTGCTGGGCGCGCACTCCGTCGGCCGCGTCCACTGCTTCAACCTCGTCGGCAGGCTCTACCCGGCCGTGGACGGCGCCATCGAGCCGTCCTACGGCGCGTACCTCCGGGAGCGGTGCCCGACGGCGGACGCCAGGGAGGACACGCGCGACGTGGCGTACGCGCGGAACGACAGGAGCACGCCCATGGTGATCGACAACATGTACCACAGGAACCTCCTCAAGGGCAGGGGCCTCCTGCTGGTGGACCAGCGGCTCGCCACCGACCCGCGCACCGCGCCGTTCGTCAGGAAGATGGCGGCGGACAACGCCTACTTCCACGACAGGTTCGCGGCGGCGCTGGTCAGGATGTCGGAGAACGCCCCGCTCACCGGCGACAAGGGGGAGGTCAGGAAGGACTGCAAGTTCGTCAACTCGTAGTGAGCTCGTGTGGATCGGATTCTGCGTATGGGTGTGAACTACTGAACTACTAAACGTGACTGTCTACGTAATACGGACGTCCATGTGTAATGCCACCCGTGGCAATAATTGGAAGAAATGAAAGGACCATGCATGTTGGATCATCAGGTTGATCATTCTCCCAAATAAAGACAGGGCTGACAGGCCTGACATTTTGGCAATGTGTTCTACTGCCAAATCCGGTCCTTTCCTATGAGTACCTATTATAGATTAAGTGAGGATAAGACATACTAAGGGAATGGAAAGGTCTAGAGAATGAAGTGCAGAACAGGTCGTTTTTTCAACTAAGGTGCGCAAGAGCTTTGCCTTGAAACATTAGTTAGTTAGAGAACTGTCTAGTTAGTGATAAAACTCAGGAACAATAGGAAATTACACCACACCAAAACCCGGCTATGGTGGAACGTGACAGCCCATGTGGCGCCATCGTCTCAATCCACTACAAAGATAAACTCTATAGGGAAGAAGATCGTTCCACATGCGTGTATCCTTGTAATCGATCACTCCTTCAATAGCCAGCAACTCTAACTTCACCGCATATGATCACCAGTAATGCTACACTTCCGGAGGGATTCTATGCAATAAGTTTACGGACACGGCATGATACCAATCAATTGGATCAGATTGAAACAGTTGCTCCGAGAATCCAGCGCACGACGCACGGCTGCAGGCCACATACGTCCGTAGGAAACCTTCCGTAAATATAGAATTATTGTATGATCACCGACGAAGCTCTCACCTGACACCCGCACCAAGCGCACACCCGTCATGACAAACAATTGCGAACAGACTGCAACCCGATCCCGACGACAAATTTTGTGAGGGGAACCTACAAGTTTCGTGCCGAAGAAGCTTACCGCAACCGGGCATCCATCGCATGTCATCTTCACCGCCCGGGTGACATCATGAAAACTCCGACTTCACATGAACAAAAGGGACACATAGCACCAAGACTGAGTAGACATGGGCATGGGCGTCGAAACCCTACCGTTCTAGAAAATTAGCGGGCTAGAAAAATATCATATCGTCGCTTGGCCAAAAATTGCAGTCCTAAAGAGAAAAATGCTAACTATTGTTCAAAACTCAAAGTACCAGAGAAGCAATAGAATGAAATTGTTAACTAAGAACGAGATAGTGAAAAAAAGGGGTAATAAACAAGGAGTGGCTTGCTATTTATGATGATCGAGAGCTCCACCTTCAGGAATGACCCTGCGATGAAAGCAATCTACATCTATATGATTCTAAGATGGTAAAAGATACATAGAACAAATTTCGTTTTTTCTATTTCCCACTATTATATAGTGGGCATAAATCTCATGATAAGTTCCCAAAGATTCATATTGAACTTCAATTGGAACTTCTCTTGACCTAATGACACATTGATCAAGTTTCCATTGATTTATATGCTACTCTATCTGTTCCAAAATATAAGCTGTTTAAGTAGCTTTTTTCTGAAACGTGTGCATCTAAACGTCTTTTAGTGTGTAGGTTCAGTGCAAAATAAGTGAACCTACATATAAAAAGACGTCTAAATACATATGTTTCAGAAAAAACTAAAACATCTTATATTTTCAAAGAGGGGAGTATCTGTATATATTGCTATGCTTAGCAAAGGTGGTGGGAGCTCGAGCCCAATGATGGCACAAAATACAAAGGGGGGCAAATATCTCAAGACCAAGTGCATATCATATGAGGTATCTCTTGCATGGGCGGGGACTCTCATTTCTGGTCCGGTAGCTGAAGTGCTTCAATCTAGACTTCTGGATGTGAGCCGAACGTGCAATGCTGGGGGCAATAATTCAAGAAGAGACGAAGGGACCATGCATGCATGGAAGCTGTACGAGACTGATTAGCTATCGGCACTGGTGATTGCATTGTCTCCACTGATCAATACTTTTGTTTGAACATCATAAATTCAGACATAAACCACGGACATATTCAAGAAAGTAGAGCCCAGCCCAATTCACATGTCCCAAATACATACGAGTATCACTAGACGGGCTGCTTTGATTCATGGAATTTTTAAAGGATTTATCTAGGTTTTTTTTTTTTGAAACTAGGCGGATTTATCTAGGATTGAGGTCCTGTAGAAATTCTTCTAAGAAACAGTTTGATTCATAAGAAATAATCTCATATGAATCTTGTAGTGTAAAGTTCATAGGAAAAAGAAACATTAGGTTAGACCTTATGGGAATTTCCTTTACCACCATCAAGGCTCTTGCGATTCTCAATTTTCTTAGAACGCAAAAATAGGAGAACCACATGATTGAAATGGCATGTCCTCTTCAATTCTACAGGATTAGGGAACTACAGGATTTGAATCCACGAGTGTTTGATTGCTCATGAAAGCCAAAAAGAATTGTAAAAGGATGTTGGAGTGGATGAAAATTTTCCTCCAAGATAATGCAAAACAATCTTTTGTAGGAATTCCAAACGATTGTAATTCTATGAACCTTTGTAGGAAAAATTCCTAAGGATCCAACTCCTACAAAATTCCTCGGATTTGCTCTTTTATACGATTCAAGTAGACATGATATTCCAAACCTAGGGTTTCCTAATCCTACACTTTTCTTATCCTATGAATCAAAGGAGCTCGAATGTCAGGCACGCTGCCGACGATACTTGGTCAGCTCTGACCGTAATAAGGAGAGACATGCTTAATTATGGGATGAAATAGGTAGTGGACCCGTTAAATATTGATCCACAAAGCGAGCAAGTGCCTTGTCGACCCCGTGGGCAGTAGCGGGGTGAAACCCTAGCCACCGCTCGGGGCTCCTTCCCTTCCGTCTTAGCACCGCTACTCGAGTGCACCGTTGTTGGGGGGCCCACTCGCAAAATGTGGTGGGGAGTATATTTGCTCCGCTCGGTTCTTAACCAAATCCTTAACATTAACTCTCAAAAACTCACGTTTGTCTTTGAAATTTTGTCGAACATTTGCAATGCGTCACCCACTTGATTCAAACTAGGAATTAAACTAGATACAAACTAGGGTTTAAACTAAATACAAACTAGGATTTAAACTACACTGCATGATTTAAACTAAAATCGAAAACGGCGCTGTTTTCGTAGCTACTGTCGAAGTACTCCTGGAGCATCCGCTCCACAGATGAATTGTTGTTGCGGTGAGGTCTACGACCTACGCTTGGCAAGGCCCGACCATGGTGGCAGAAGACGACATGTCGACTACAGAACAAGACAGCACGGCGGCAGCGATCCTCCTCACTCGGTACTCCTAGTATGCCCGGCGTGCCACCTCAACGCGCTCCGGATGCTAGATACGGAGCTCCTCCATATACTCGTCGTCAGCGTACTCCACCTCGAGGAGCTCACGAGCCTCCCTATTCTCTCACAGCTCTCGTGCGGACGCCACACGGCGGTCCGCGGTGGCCAATTCCGGCAATGGAGTCGGACAACCCAACAGGAAGTTGAGCCTCCTGGCGTCGGAGTCATGGAGGCTGACTTTCTCGATGTCGTTGGACAACGCCACCTGTGCCTTTGATTTGGAGCATGCCAATCCAAATGTGCTTCCTAGTGTTGCGGTCGGCGATCTCCGCCACCCATGCCTGCTGCCACACGCCGCACCACTTTCTCTACGGCGGCCACAACGAGGCAGGTCGGGAAGGCAGGAGGAGGAACCGTCGCAGCCTAAGGGTGGCGCTACATGGCATGGAACCACGCTATGGATAGGCGAAGGGACAACCAGCGGGAGGATTCGGCCATGTGTTGTCGGAGTCATCATCAGAGCGGTGCGGTGTGGCTCGGGTGGTGGCATGACGGATTGGACGAGGTCGGAAGGGATTTGTGGGGTGTGTCAGTTGTGGGGAATTTTTACTCCACTCAGTGGAGGAGCAAGTATAAGCGTCCGACCATCCGACTCTTAAAAAGTATACTCCTCTAAAGCGGTTGCGGGTTTGGCTAGGTCACGTCTAGAGTTATAAAACAAAATATTTACTCCTTAAAACGGTTTTAAAGGATTGACTAGAGATGCCATAAACTGATGGTGACAGAACAAGCAGTGCCCAATGGTGAAATCGAAAGAGTTCAAGCGTTCGTCAATACCTCCCATAGCACTACTAGGGTGCTTATTCTGGTTAGCTTTAGAAGGTTTCTCTCTGATGCATCGGATGGACGCCAAGTGATTGATACTGTACCCCCTGGGTCAGAACTTCTTGTTTCAGAGGGGGAATCCATCAAGCTTGATCAACCATTAACAAGAAATCCTAATGTTGAAGGTTTTGGGCAGAGGGATGCAGAAGTAGTGCTTCAGGATCCACTACGCGTCCAAGGCCTTTTGTTCTTCTTCGCATCCGTTATTTTGGCACAAATTTTTTTGGTTCTAAAAAAGAAACAATTTGAAAAGGTTAAGTTGCACGAAATGAATTTCTAGGTCCTAGGATTTCTGACCATCAAGTTGGTAAAAAGCCTCAATCTATTAGCAATTGTTATTCTACTACCATACTACTCCATGAAAATAGTCTGAGGTTTCAATGTCAGCTGCGAAAGGTCCTCCATTTCAACGCACAACGATGAAACCTCCCTGCACAGTAGACAATAGGGGGACGTTTTGTAGGGCGTTTTATGTCGGGGTGATGGCTCGGTAACGGCACCAGAAAAATGCTGGTGTGGTGTTGATGTAGAGCTCGTTGGGAACCCCAAGAGGAAGGATAAGCACAGCAGCAAGTTTCCCTCAGTTATGAAACCAAGGTTTAATCGAACCAGTAGGAGCAAGGAAACACCCCAAAGGTGTTGCTAGCTGAGCCTTGGCAGGGCACACTACCGGTGCTAGTAGCAACGTGGAGACCTGCACAACACAACCACAGAACTTTGTCCCCAACTTGCGATGAGATTGTCAATCTCACCGTGTTTTGCAAAAAACAAAGGATTAAACGTATTGAATGGAAAGAAGTAATAGTTTGCAGAAAGTAAACATAAAGCAGTAAACAGATTGTAGATTGTATGTAAAGAAAAGGACCGGGATCCATAGTTCACTAGAGGTGGTTCTCCTTAAGATAGATAACATGCTGGGTGAACAAATTATAGCGGGTCAATTGACAAACATCGAGAAAGCAATACATGCATATACTAATCATCTTGACTCCTTTGAGACTTGATTGGGCATTACAACATTATACATACACCGCCATCCAACTGCATCTATGACTAATAATCCACCTTCAGGTTATCATCCGAACCCCCTCCAGTATTAAGTTGCAAGCAACAGATTATTGCTTTACGAATTGCGTGTAAAGTAAACAATACGATTGTTCTATGAACAAAGTATTGTTGTTTTCTCCCTAGTAGCAACAGCACATCTAGTACCTTAGAGATTTCTGTCACTTCCCCAGATTACCAGAGGCATGAACCCACTATCGAGCATAAATACTAACTCTTGGAGTTGCTAGCATCTACTTGGCCAAGATAGCTACTAACAACGGAAAGCATGCAAGATCACAAATAACAAAGATATGATAGAATCAATAATCAATCTGAAATAGCATCTCAATATCCATCGGATCCCCGCAAACACAACATGCAGAATTACAAATAGATGATCTTGATCATGAATGGAGCTCACAAGATCTAGACATGAAAGCACAAAGGAGGAGAACCAGCCATCTAGCTACTACATGGACCCGTAGTCCAGAGATGAACTACTCACGCATCACACCGGAGGCTTGCATGATGATGAAGAAGGCCTCCAGGGTGAATTCCCCTCTCCGGCAGGGTGCCGGGAAGAGCTTCAGATCCCTCCCGATCTAGGGATGGAGATGACATCGGCTACAGACTCTTTCGTGGATTTTTTGATCGGTCCCTTAGGGTTTTCGTCCCGAGAGCATCTTATAGTCGGAAGGGAAGGCCGAGGGGGTACCGGAGGCGGCCAAACCACCCCTGGCGCGGGCCAGGCTGGGCCACGTGGCCAGGTGGTGTGGTGGCCCCCTGGCCCCTCTCCGTCTCGTACTCTGGCATCTGATGACTTCCGAAAAAATAGGCACTTTGGCTTTTGTCCCGTCCAATTCCGAGAATATTCATTTTCTGACTTTCTTGGAACCAAAAACAATAGAAAACAGGCAGCTGGCACTGTGGCTCTTGTTAATAGGTTAGTCCAAGAAATCATATGAAAAGTACTCCAAAGTGTGGACAAAACACAAGAAAGTGGATAAAACCAAGCATGGAACATCAAAAATTATAGATACATTTGCAATGTATCAACATCCCAAAGCTTAACTCCTGCTCGTCCTCGAGTAGGTAAGTGATAAAAAGAAAGAATAATTTTTGAGGTGACATGCACCATCAAAGACTTGATCAAAGTATTTGTAAAACATTCAAAGCTGGATCATAGTACTTCAATCATATCATGAAACACAAAGTTCTAGCAATAAGACAAAGAAACTATGATGCAACATGAAAAGGCACAAACAAAAGATTCATGAATAACAATGCTTTGCAAGACGTTTATTTGTTTCACATAAAGAAAACATAGCATAATAGCATTCAGCTTGTCCCTCAATAGAGTAGCAAATATAAATGCATAGGACACCTTCAAAGTTCATAAGAGTGACTAGATGCAAATAGTTTAAAACAAGCAATATCAAGTTATGCATCAATCAACTAGTCTTGGGACAATGCACATGGAACTAAGAATGGCCACTATGCTCTCAAAGTAGGTGCATAAAGGTAGAAGGTGGAGCCTCAATATAATGGTGGAAGAAAGGCCTTTTTATAAAAGAAAGTAGGGATTCAAGTAACATAAAGAGCTTCCAAAATTATGGTACTTATAGCTTTCAGCTCTCATTGCCCTATCATAAGCATCTTGAAGTGATTAAGGTTAAAGTGAACAAACTATGGTGTACATGCTTGACGAAGTATAAGTTAGAAATCTCATGTCCCTCTTATACGAGGGCCGCTCCTCATGCTACTCAAGTTTAGTCACCGGTAAGTTCTTGTCATCGTAAGTACATGTGTATCATAGAGAACCGCCAACGGGGTAACCCTTGCCCGATGATACGAAAGAATCCCCATATCAAAATGACAAGGCAAGCAGACAACGAGCATCTCAGCAATCTTATTATTTACCATGGGAATATGGTGCTTTTTTCTCTCTTTCCTCTTTTCATAATCTCTTTTTTTATTTTTTATTTTTTCTGAATATAGGACTCTTTTTGTATAAGAAGAATGCTTCATAGACAGCTCATTATGGTTACGCTGCAGGTTTCCACCATGTCAGCATGGATTAGACCAGCGGCCCAGGCGTTTCTCTAACACATATACATAACTCCATGGACTTACAAGATCCCCTTTCATTTCACACCGATGACATCCATATACAAAAGAGCATGATATCAACTAGGTACAAGTACCAAGTGCAATGTTGAAAGCATTCTCTATGACAGCATGGTTCTGCTAATTCCCAACAAATAAGTGCAAGCGTATACAACATAGACGACACAATGGTTCAAGTTTATTAAGGGCAAGAAAAGTAAAGTGTGCCATCAAGTTCGTGAGAGCTTTAATCACTAGTTTTCTCATAACAAGTTTAATTTGGAAGGTAAACAAAAGCATGAATATACTTGAAATAGCATAAGCTAATAGGTAGGTATGGTGGACTCTTTGGAATAACTTGGTTTAGGGAGTTGGATGCATGAGTAGAACTCATACTTGGTTGTGCAGGCTAGCAAAAGACTGGGAGCGACAAACTAAGAGAGCAATAATGGCCATAATCATACAGAGCGACAAAACATCATTGATCAAAGCATAAAGTGATACTACAAGTTGAAAACTAAAGGATCATAAAGGCTATGGTGACTTAAGATAGTCATAACATGGTGTGAGCATGCGCCAAGTCAACCCAAATAAAGCATCAAAGGAGAATACCACTATACTATGCTTTAATATGCTAAAACAACGCATGATTCATCCAAGGCACATTAAGCAATCTCAATTGTTTATAACATGTCATGCTACAACAAAGATAACTAAGCATAAGGCCAAAACAATATCAAGCATGACATGACAAAGCATAGGCCACAGTCAAAAACAAGCTCTTTTTACCACATAAGTACGAACTTTCCTACTCTTTTCCAAACCAAACCAAACTATTTGCAAACCAATGTATGAAAGAGGGGGTCCAACCAATTTATTCAGCAAACTAAGAAAACAAAAGCAAATGAAAAACCAAAATGAAAACGGAAAAGAAGACGCTCCAAGAACAACACAACTGTGCATGAAACAATAAAAACGAAGCGTTTAGAAGAAACCTAAGATTTTTTATTGATGAAGACGAGATGCCTTGGCCATCCCCAAGCTTTGACGCTTGTACTTCTTGGATATTTCTTGGGGTGACACGCGTGGAATCCCCAAGCTTGAGTTTTAGTCCATCCTTCATCTCATTACTCATTCCTTCCATACACCTGAAATGTTTCCTTCATACAAAACTTCACACAATCTTTATTAGCAACATTAGTGCACTCAGGATAAATAAGTCTTAAGGTTCAGTTCTAACACCAAATAAACTTCCATTAGAACACTAGCTACTGTAGAACTTCCCTCAAAAAGCTCAATTCTCCAAAAGAACTCAAAAAGGAACCAACAAGAAGCAAATGCAGAAAATGGCAGAAATCTGTCAAAACAGACCAGCAGGTAAAGACGAATTTTTTCGAAGACCTTATGTTGCTCAAATCAAAAAGTGTTGAACTAAAGAAAGTTAGATAACAAGCTGTATCAGAAACACAAAAATTCACGCCTCAAAAAGACGTTCAGAGATTTTACACGAATTTTTACGGTGAAGCACTGGAATCTGTTTCGGGACAGCAACTTTCCCAATTATTACTTCTCTCTCATTAGAGGTTACTCTTGGCACAAAAAGCAAATAAAAAGGATAAGGAGCGGTTATTACAGAGGTAATAACTTCCAAGACTCATCTAAAACTTTTGGGTTATCTCCCAATAAGTACTTTTCTTTAACGCCTTTAAGTTAGGCATAAGAAGCAAGAAAGAATCAAGTGTTCTCAAATGAAGAAGCAGTAAGACCAAATTTTGTTTTCATAGGAGAAGCAAAAGAAATCTTCTCTCTCTTCTTAGGGAAGTGTTCTATACTTTTCTTGAGTGGGAGTTGATATTTAATGGTGCCTTCTTTTATATCAATAATGGCACCAACAGTTCTAAGAAAAGGTCTTCCCAAAGTAATAGGACAAGAAGCATTGCATTCAACATCCAAAACATAGAAATCAACAGGGACATAGGCATTGTTAACTATAATAAGAACATCATTAAGACTCCCTATGAGTTTCTTTTTAGCATTATATCAAGTGGGACATTCAAATAACAATCTTCAAGTGGAGGCAAATCAAACATATCATAAATCCTTCTAGGCATAATAGAAACACTACTATCAAGATCACATAAAGCTTTGAAATCAAAGTCATTCACTTTCATATTAATGATGGGTTCCCAACCATCTTCTTGTTTTATAGGAATAGAAGCTTTATGTTTCATCTTTTCTTCTTTAATCTTTATGAGAGTATCAGTAATGTGTTTTGTAAAGGCCATGTTCATAGCACTAGCATTAGAACTTTTTGCAAGCTTTTGTAGGAACTTAATAACTTCAGAGATATTGCAACCATCAAGATCAAAATCAAATTTATCATCTCAAATAGTAGAACTATTACTAGCCTCAACACTAGTGGTAGTGATAGTAGAAACACTAATGTTTCTAGCAATTTCACCTTCTCTTTCCCACTTAGCATGTAATTCAGCTAATAGTCTAACATTTTCATCAATTCTTACTTGTATAGCATTAGTAGCTGCAAAGGGATTATCATTAGTTTCAGGTTTAGCAGCCATTTTATTAATCAATGAAGATTGAGCTTCAGACAAAGATGATGTATTTCTTTCAGCATTAGAGAGTTTCAATTGTAAACTAGGAATTTCCGTATTTAGACTCTCAAGTTGATGGCTAATGTTCTTCAAGATGGTAGATTGTTCCTCCATAGTTTTAATAAATAGTTTATTTTGCTCATATTGCATTTGCATGAAGTTTTTAGTGGCTCTTTAAACTTCTAAAATTCTCCCTTCACTAGGTAATCCAGGTTTACCATTATAGCCATAAGTATTATTAGGAGGGTAGGGTCTATAATTGTTATTACCATAAGCATTGTTGCTAAAATTGTTATTTCTTATGAAGTTCACATCAACTTGCTCTTCTTGAGCAACCAAAGAGGCTAAAGGAACATTATTTGGATCAATATGGGCTTTCCCATTAACAAGCATAGACATAATAATATCAATCTTATCACTCAAGGAGGAGGTTTCCTCAACAGAATTTACCTTCCTACCTTGTGGAGCTCTCTCGGTATGCCATTTAGAATAATTAACCATCATATTGTCCAGAAGTTTTGTTGCAGCACCCAAAGTGATGGTCATAAAGGTGCCTCCAGTAGCAGAGTCCAATAGGTTCCTTGAAGAATAGTTCAATCCTGCATAAAAAGTTTGGATGATCATCCAAGCAGTCAGTCCATGAGTGGGACAATTCTTAACCAAAGATTTCATTCTTTCCCAATCTTGAGCAACATGTTCATTATCAGATTGTTTAAACTTCATTATTTCACTTCTCATAGATATAATCTTAGCAGGAGGATAGTTGATGACCCACAAGTATAGGGGGTGTATCGCAGTATTTTCGATAAGTAAGAGTGTCGAACCCAACGAGGAGCAGAAGGTGTTGGCTAGTGGTATGGATCAGGAATTCTCTGCAAATACTTAGCAAACGGATTTTTAGGGGTTTTCTATAAAGCAAGTAAACAAAGTACAAGTAAATAAAAGACAGTAAGAATAAATGCAGCAAGTGGCTCAATCCTTTATGCAGCAAAGGAGAAGCCGGTTGTATTACTTAAGATGACCAAACGTTCTCGAGGACACATGGGAAGACTGTCAAGTGCTTTCGCTTCATATAGTTGATTAATCTTCTTTAGCTTGCTAAGTGCTGTGTGGGTGAACATGTGCTAATGTACCGCCCCATCCAAGACTAATACATACTTGTGATTATACCCCTTGCAAACATCCGTAAGTACAAGAAAGTAATTAAGGTAGAAACCTAACCACAGCTTTAAACTCTAAGACCCTTACGTCCCTTGTGCAATGGTTTCCTAATGGGGGTTCAGGTTTCTGTCACTCCGGCAACCCCTACGATTAGTAGCCAAATACACAATGCATTCCCCTAGGCCCATATAGGTGAAGTTTCATGTAGTCGACGTTCACATGACACCACTAGAAGAAGTATACCACAACTTAAATAACAATCTATTGAATCTTTCTCAACACAACTCCACTACTAACAACATGACTTCTCCCATGTCCTCAAGAACAAAACGAACTACTCACAAGACATCATATGGATCATGATCAGAGATGGAATAATGATGTATAACAATCTGAACATAAACAATAATTCAATGGTTCACTCAATAGCATCAACTACAAAGAGTAATCAACACCGGGAAAGTTTCCCCTATGAACTATAGCAAGATTCAACCAGTTGTTACAGCAATATGGAGATGGTGATGAGGGTGCTGATGGTGATGATGGTGTTGATGATGATGATGATGATCCCGATGAAGTCCGGCTTGATGGTGGTGTTGATGGCGACGATCTCCCCTCTCCGGGAAGGAAATCCCCCGGCAGAAATCTGTCTGCCAGAGAGATCTTTCTCTCTCGGTGTTTTCTGCCCCGCAGAGGCGGCGGAATCTTTCTATGGTCACTCCCCGAGTCTTAGGGTTTCGGGAGGATGATATACGCCAGAGGAGAGAGGCTGGAGTGGGCCAGGGTGGCCACACCACCTCCTGGCGCGACCTAGGGCTGCCAGCGCCAGGGGGTGGTGTGGGCCCCCTGTGACCCATCTACACTCCGTCTTCTGGCATCCTTAGTCTTCTAGAAAAATAGGATTTTCCGTATATTTTCTCGGATTTTCTGATCTTCGCGAATTTTGCCTCCAAACAGCACCTTTTCCATCAGAATCCTGACTGCAGCGGTCCATGCTCCGAAATTCATCAACCATGCAAAAACAGATGAAATAACATAAGTATCACCTCTCAATACGAAATATATCAATGAATAATAGTGAATTATGACATAGAATAGTGATGCAAAATGGACGTATCAACTCCCCCAAGCTTAGACTTCGCTTGTCCCCAAGAGAAACTGAGCTCAATAAACATGGCCTCGGGTTTATGGAGTGAAGAGTCGATAAAAGAATACGGACAAGAAGCATCACATTCATCAAATACATAAATCATAATAGAAGACAACTCACTATTATATAACTCAACTTGTAATAGGTAAAGGAAACACAATAAAGATACATAAAGTGAATCATAATTGGTAATGGCAAACTTAGCTCTTGGTCGAAGAATAGTTGATAATTTGCTAGAGTTTTACAAATAGCTAGTTTTTCAATGATAGCTTTCAAAGTAGTAAACATCAAGATAAGAGCAACGTGCAAAGCAAGGAACATAAGACATGATTGAATAAATCATCATATGAATGAATGAAACACAACAACTCAAAATACTTGCTGAGATAGAAGGGAGTAGGTTTACTGACTCAACTACAAAGTAAAAGAAAGGCCCTTCAAAGAGGGAAGCAGGGATTGCAAGTCTCATAAAGAGCTCCCAAAAATTATGATACTTACTAGCTTTCAGCTGTCATTGCCCCTATCATAGGCATCTTTAGGTGATTAAGGTTAAAGTGATCAAATATGAGGATATGCATTGACAAGTTGTAAGTTGAGAATCTCATGTCCCTTGAATACGAGGGCCGCTCCTCATGCTACTCAAGTTTAGTCACCGGTAAGTTCTTGTCATCGTAAGCATATGTGTATCATTGAGAACCGCCAACGGGGTACCCCTTTCCCGATGATACGGAAGAATCCCCATATCAAAATGACAAGGCAAGCAGACAACAAGTATCTCAGCAATCTTCTTATTTACCATGGGAATATGGTGCTTTTTTCTCTCTTTCCTCTTTTCATAATATCTCTTTTTTCTCAATCTCTATCTCTTTTTTATAAGAAGAATGCTTCATAGATACTCATTATGGTTACGCTGGAGGTTTCCACCATGTCAGCATGGATTAGACCAGCGGCCCAGGCGTTTCTCTAACACACATGCATAACTCCATGGACTTACAAGCTCCCCTTTCATTTCACACCGATGACATCCATAGACAAAAGAACATGATATCAACTAGGTACGAAGTACTAGTGCAATGTTGAAAGCGTTCCCCATGACAGCATGGTTCTGCTAATCCATAACTTACAAAGCGCAAGCATATACGCAACATAGGTGAGCACAATGGTTCAAGTTTATTAAGTGCAAGAAAGTAAAGTGTGCCATCAAGTTCTTGAGAGCTTTAATCACTAATTTTCACATAACAAGTTTAATTTGGGAGGTAGATAAAACAAGAATTTACTTGGAATAGCAATAATGCTACTAGGTAGGTTTGGTGGACACAAATGGCAAAGGTTTTGGTTTGAAGGAGGTGGATGCACGAGAAGAATACCCTCTCAGTACAGGTTTTTGGCTAGCAAGGCTGGGTAGCAAGTATAAGAGTTGAAGGAAACAAATAAACATACAAGTGATAAAGGCAAACATGCAATCTTCCTTGGAAGCACAAAATATCTTAACTAGAGAATACTAGACTTCTGAGCAAATCAAGAAAGAAAGATGATGAAATTATTTTTTCTCTAGAATACTTCTATCTTTTTCTTTCAACTCTCAAAAGTAGTGTTGCTACTGACCGAGCCAGGTTTTCCAAAACCAACTAAATTAACTCAATGATCCCAAAGTGATACCAATACTAACAACAAGATCAATCATATAACCATGAATTGAAAACTAATATAAGCTATGCAAAAGAGTAAATGATAGAACTTCTCATCAATATTCCATAATGGAAACTCACACCAAGGGATACATATCTAACGAGAGAGGGGACACTTCCATAATGCAAACCATACTACATAATAACTCCTCTATTCATGATATGACTCTATTAATAAGGTAAAAAGATAGAAGATAGTGATGTGATACCGCGACACTCCCCCAAGCTTGGACCAAACCAAGGGGATGCCAAACCTGATGACGAATTACTCCTTTGGTGGTGGTGGTATTATGCTCTTAGTTGACGTGAGGAAATCTTCCAGCATCTTATGAAGCCTATAATTCTCCCATTGAAGCATGTACACCTTCCTCTTCAAGTCCCGGTACTTATCGTAGAATTCTTTAGTGACTCGTAGGGCTTCCGTTGATGTAGGGCAAGTGACTGAAGGTACCAGCCCTTGCTTGGGGTCTCGGAGATCTTCCTCCATAGGTCTCGTCCCTTTATCCTTGGCAGACACCATTGTGCTTCTAAGCTTTCAAAGAGTATGTCCTGGCAGAAACAGATTGAAACGAAAACACGACGAAAACACGATATATGAACCTCGGAAGATCCGGGGGTTATATATTATGAAGTTTCATATCAAAAGGAAGGTACTAGGAGAAAACGAGTCGGAGGCGGAGTCCGGGGTGGACTCACCACCTGGTGGCGCGGCCAGGGGTGGGCCCGCGCCACAGGGTGGTGTGAGCCACACAGGCTCCGGTTCTGTCCCTTTTTCGCTTCATAACTTTCCTTATCGACTAAAAACTGCAAAAATATACTTGGATTGTATTTTCGTGGAATTTTTCTTACCAGAACTATTACCTATTTAAAAACAGACTCTGCAGGTCTCTGAATTTGGTATTTAGTGGATCCTTCCGGAGTCTCCACTTGAATAACATCAATATTTTCATCTTCATACACTTATTACTTGAGTCATAAAACCCTTCTCTTATTACACCATTGTCTCCACTTCCTGGAAATTTCTTTCACACAAAACTTCACACAATTCTCATTAGCAACATTAGTATGAGTGAAGTGATAAAACCTTTTGAGTCCAACTTCAACTGAAAACCATCAAAACATAAGCTACTGTAGCAACTCCTTCCGAAAACCCAAAAATAATTCAAAAAGGAAATCGAATAAAGAGGCAAATGCAAGAGTGGCAAAATCTGTCAAAACAGACCAGCAGGTAAAGATCAATTTTTTCGAAAATCTTCTGTTGCTCAAATCAAAACGTGAGAAACTAACAAAAGTTAAATAACAACCTAGGGCAGAAGCACAAAAAATTACAGCTCAATCCGACATACAGAGATCTCTCACGAATTTTTACGGTGGGGCACAAAAATCTGTTTCGGGAATTCTTCAGCATTCATAAAAGATTCAATGCATTCATAATCATAATTTATACCTGACTTTCTACCTTTGTCATTCTCCCAAGCTTCGGCATTGTCTTGAATACGGTCCAGAAGATCCCATTTAGCTTCTTCTTCCATACGAGTGAATGATCCAGCACAAGAAGCATCCAATAAATTCTTATCATGTAGAGGGAGCCTTGCATAAAAGTTATTGATAATAATATTGTTGGGGAGCTCATGAATGGGACATTTGAGTATTAGTAACTTCAATATCTCCCAATCTTGACCTATACTCTCTCCATCAAGAGGCCAAAAGTTGTATATTTGATTGCGATCTTTATGAATCTCACTTGGAGGATAAAACTTTGAATAAAAGAGAGGCACTATTTCCTCCCATTCCAGAGCTTGACCATTCTTTAGCAGCTTATACCATTCCTCAGCTCTTTCTTTTAGTGATAATGAGAATAACTTCTTCTTAACTTGATCTATAGTAATACCTGCACACTTGAACAACCCGCATAATTCGTGTATAAAGAGCAAATGATCACCGGGATAGATAGTTCCATCCCCAACATAATAGTTATCCATAACACGATCAATAATTCTTGTAGGTATTTTAAAAACATCATTCTCAGCAGGTGGTGGCTTATCTACTACCTTAGTAGTGGTAGTAGCATTACCAAATAAGAAACTCAGCGAATTATCCATAACAAAAATAAAGCAACTAATAGAAGTAAACAATACTCACAGTAGAAGTTTCATTTACCAGTTCCACTCTCCAATAGCGCTTCACTCCCCGACAACGGCGCTAGAAAATAGTCTTGATGACCCACAAGTATAGGGGGTGTATCGCAGTATTTTTGATAAGTAAGAGTGTCGAACCCAACGAGGAGCAGAAGATGCTGGCTAGTGGTATGGATCAGGAATTCTCTGCAAATACTTAGCAAACGGATTTTTAGGGGTTTTCGATAAAGCAAGTAAACAAAGTACGAGTGAATAAAAGACAGTAAGAATAAATGCAGCAAGTGGCCCAATCCTTTATGCAGCAAAGGACAAGCCGGTTGTATTACTTAAGATAACCAAACGTTCTCGAGGACACATGGGAAGACTGTCAAGTGCTTTCGCTTCATATAGTTGATTAATCTTCTTTAGCTTGCTAAGTGCTGTGTGGGTGAACCTGTGCTAATGTACCGCCCCATCCAAGACTAATACATACTTGTGATTATACCCCTTGCAAACATCCGTAAGTACAACAAAGTAATTAAGGTAGAAACCTAACCATAGCTTTAAACTCTAAGACCCTTACGTTCCTTGTGCAATGGTTTCCTAATGGGGGTTCAGGTTTCTGTCACTCCGGCAACCCCTACGATTAGTAGCCAAATACACAATGCATTCCCCTAGGCCCATATAGGTGAAGTGTCATGTAGTCGACGTTCACATGACACCACTAGAAGAAGTACACCACAACTTAAATAACAATTTATTGAATCTTTCTCAACACAACTCCACTACTAACAACATGACTTCTCCCATGTCCTCAAGAAAAAAACGAACTACTCACAAGACATCATATGGATCATGATCAGAGATGGAATAATGATGTATAACAATCTGAACATAAACAATAATTCAATTGTTCACTCAATAGCATCAACTACAAAGAGTAATCAACACCGGGAAAGTTTCCCCTATGAACTATAGCAAGATTCAACCAATTGTTACAGCAATATGGAGATGGTGATGAGGGTGCTGATGGTGATGATGGTGTTGATGATGATGATGATTATCCCGATGAAGTCCGGCTTGATGGTGGTGTTGATGGCGACGATCTCCCCTCTCCGGGAAGGAAATCCCCCGGCAGAAATCTGTCTGCCGGAGAGATCTTTCTCTCTCGGTGTTTTCCGCCCCTCAGAGGCGACGGAATCTTTCTGTGGTCGCTCCCCGAGTCTTAGGGTTTCGGGAGGATGATATACGCCAGAGGAGAGAGGCTGGAGTGGGCCAGGGTGGCCACACCACCTCCTGGCACGGCCTAGGGCTGCCCGCACCAGGGGTGGTGTGGGCCCCCTGTGGCCCATCTCCACTCCGTCTTTTGGCATCCTTAGTCTTCTAGAAAAATAGGATTTTCCGTATATTTTCCCGGATTTTCTGATCTTCGCGAATTTTGCCTCCAAACAACACCTTTTCTATCAGAATCCTGACTACAGCGGTCCATGCTCCGAAAGTCATCAACCATGCAAAAACAGATGAAATAACATAAGTATCACCTCTCAATACGAAATATATCAATGAATAATAGTGAATTATGACATAGAATAGTGATGCAAAATGGACGTATCAATAGTATTTTCCAATGAAAGCATCTTTGCACTTAGTCCAAGAATCAATACTATTCTTAGTTAAGGAATTCAACCATTATTTAGCTTTTCCTCTCAAAGAGAAAGGAAACAATTTCAGCTTAATAATATCACCATCTACATCCCTATGCTTTTGCATCTCACAAAGTTCAACAAAGTTATTTAGATGGACAGCATCATCTTCATTACCAATACCAGAAAATTGTTCTCTCATAACAAGATTGAGTAAAGCAGGTTTTATCTCAAAGAAAGTATCTTCAGGCACATGTGGACCAATAGCTGTGCTCATAAAATCATTGTTGTTGGTGCTAGTGAAGTCACACAACTTAGTGTTTTCAAGAGTCGTCATTTTTTTGTGTGTTTTCACATAAGAAAGCAAACTAGTAAAATTAATTTTTTTGTGTTTTTGATAAAGAAACAAGCAAACAGAGCAAAAAGAAACGAAGCAAAACAAAAATAACAAAGTAAAGAGATTGGTTATGAGGGACTCCCCTTGTGAAGGTGTCCTTGACTCCCCGGCAACGGCGCCAGAAAAATGCTTGATGGCTCGGTAACGGCACCAGAAAAATGCTGGTGCGGTGTTGATGTAGAGCTCGTTGGGAACCCCAAGAGGAAGGTATGATGAGCACAGCAGAAAGTTTCTCTCAGTTATGAAACCAAGGTTTAATCGAACCAGTAGGAGCAAGGAAACACCCCAAAGGTGTTGCTAGCTGAGCCTTGGCAGGGCGCACTACCGGTGCTAGTAGCAACGTGGAGACCTGCACAACACAACCACAGAACTTTATCCCCAACTTGCGATGAGGTTGTCAATCTCACCGTGTTTTGCGGAAAACAAAGGATTAAACGTATCGAATGAAAAGAAGTAATAGTTTGCAAAAAGTAAACACAAAGTAGTAAACATATTATAGATTGTATGTAAAGAAAAGGACCGGGATCCATAGTTCACTAGAGGTGGCTCTCCTTAAGATAGATAACATGTTGGGTGAACAAATTACAGCGGGGCAATTAACAAACATCGAGAAAGCAATACATGCATATACTAATCATCTTGACTCCTTTGAGACTTGATTGGGCATTACAACATTATACATACACCGCCATCCAACTGCATCTATGACTAATAATCTACCTTCAGGTTATCATCCGAACCCCCTCCAATATTAAGTTGCAAGCAACAGATTATTGCTTTACGAATTGCGTGTAAAGTAAACAATACGATTGTTCTATGAATAAAGGATTGTTGTTTTCTCCCTAGTAGCAACAGCACATCTAGTACCTTAGAGATTTCTGTCACTTTCCCAGATTACCAGAGGCATAAACCCACTATCGAGCATAAATACTAACTCTTGGAGTTGCTAGCATCTACTTGGCCAAGATAGCTACTAACAACGGAAAGCATGCAAGATCACAAATAACAAAGATATGATAGAATCAATAATCTTGATCATGAACGGAGCTCACAAGATCTAGACATGAAAGCACAAAGGAGGAGAACCAGCCATCTAGCTACTACATGGACCCGTAGTCCAGAGATGAACTACTCACGCATCACACCGGAGGCTTGCATGATGATGAAGAAGGCCTCCAGGGTGAATTCCCCTCTCCAGCAGGGTGTCGGGAAGAGCTTCAGATCCCTCCCGATCTAGGGATGGAGATGACGGCGGCTACAGACTCTTTCGTGGATTTTTTGATCGGGCCCTTAGGGTTTTCGTCCCGAGGGCATCTTATAGTCGGAAGGGGAGGCCGAGGGGGTGCCAGAGGTGGCCAGACCACCCCCTGGCGCGGGCCAGGTGGTGTGGTGGCCCCCGGCCCCTCTCCGTCTCGTACTCTGGCATCTGATGACTTCCGGAAAAATAGGCACTTTGGCTTTTGTCCCGTCCAATTCCAAGAATATTCATTTTGTGACTTTCCTGGAACCAAAAACAGCAAAAAACAGGCAGCTGGCACTGTGGCTCTTGTTAATAGGTTAGTCCAAAAAATCATATGAAAAGTACTCCAAAGTATGGACAAAACACAAGAAAGTGGATAAAACCAAGCATGGAACATCAAAAATTATAGATATATTTGCAATGTATCACGGGGCAGGCCCCGTGGAGCAGAAGTTGGGCCTATTGGTTTCCAGACCTGAAAGCACCCTCGGGGCAGGCCCGCTGGGAACTATAGATTCGCCTGTTTCTAGCGAGCCACCATCTTCATGCGCTCTACTGGTATGAAAGCGAGGGCTCACTGCACAAGCTCGCCCACGCAGGGAGATGGCGGGACAACGCGCGCGGCGCCATGAAAATGGAAATTTGGGGCAGGAAGGATCTGGTCACCTTCCACCGGAACTCTTTCTCTATTTGGACTCCCCATTTTCCATATCAAGATCCATTCCCTGCTCTCTCCTCACCAGTGAGCTCCCTCATATCCGATCACGGGCAGTGTGAAGGACACCCGTGCGGCCGCCAAAGTCGCCATGCCCAGCTTGAATGATGGCGAGTCATCGGAATAGTCCTATCTTGGGGTAAGCTCGACTCCCCCATGTTCTTATTCGTGATTAGGGTTAGCTGTAGATGTGGGGATTTTCGATTTGGCGTTAGTTGAACTCGTTGTTGTTTCGATTTCTTTTCTCTTAGGACCTCATCGATATGGACTATGCTCCTGACCGCACCGAAGATCCCACATTCACCGGCATTGCAGTAGATTGTCCCCACGTATACCGCATCCACAAGCTCCCGCCCGTGAGTTGTGTTGCATTCGAAGAAACCAACACCGGGTGTCGATTCTGGCTCTGTCAAGTGTAGAATGTAAGTTCTCTCGAGGTGAATTTTCATGTACTAGAGATGATGCACACATTGTGAGCATGACATTTTGAATTGTAGGAAGCCACAAACTGTGTATTTGTGATCTGGTTGGGTAGTGAGTGGCCACGTGCAACAAAAAATATGTTGGCCAAACTATGGGGACTGTAAGATGACAGTAACAGCGCCAGAATCAATGAGAACATTCAAAATGCAAAGCTGCCGTAGGAGCCGGAGAAGAGCAAGATCGACAAGAAGTACTCAACTCTCTTAATTGATGTGAAGAGATTCATGGATAAATCGGAGAAAAATATTATGGAGGATAACTTATATAGAATAAAGGAGCCAGGAAAAGAGCAGACCGCTATGTTGAAGAAGGAAGTGAAGATGCTTAATCAGTTACAGAAATCGCAAGCGGACATCATGAAGGCCAAGCAACGGCAGTGGAATGATGAAAAAGCTGTTCTCATAGAAGAAAAAAAGAAACTTGAGCACACGGTGTTTGATTTGTTCAATGTTACCGATGCTAACAAAGGCAATCTGAAGAGGATCAAGAAAATATGCGAGAAGTGATGTGTTAATAGTGTCATATCCTGTAGGTGTAGTCTGATGTTGGTGGTATATTGATACCACGATCCTCTTTTGGTATCGATCTTACTTTTGCTTAATTTCTATCATGCTAAGCTGACCATATCGTGATCTTAGTAACCATATGAAGCCTAATGTGGACAACCAAACATCATTATGTTGCATCATCTAAGCCAAAAAGATTATCGTCCAATATACCATACACAAGGAGGATAGTTGTCCACCCATGCAGCCAAGCGAACAGCGGGCAACCAAAAAAAAAAACGGGCAACACATCCCAGACCTCGTTTTCCGTGGACAAACCCCCGAGGACCTAGCTTGCACCGAACTCAAATTGACTGCTAGCAACCAAAGCACCCTAGTAGTTTGAAATCGAGTAGATGCACTTTGGCACCACCCTAACAACATGAATCCATGCATGTTCTTGGCACTGTGAATCGACGTTCCCTCCCCACGAAACAAGCGTGCATTGCATTACGAAACAAGAAAGTTCACTAGGTTGAGCACGGATTTCTGCTGATTGTTTTCGAGTAAATGCACCGGCAATCTTGACTCTCAAGTCTGAATTGCACATACGTCCGGAGACCTAACATGTGGGTCGAAAACTTGCCAGGTACTACTTCCCAGAATATCCATGTGAATTTGCAATATTAAACTAGGAGATTGTAGTAGTAGTAGGGAGTATTACACTGTTGAAGCAGAACAAGTACTAGCACGCAACGCTGAGACAAACGACAGTTCATTGATGCCTGCCACACTGGTCGGCGTGCTTGCTCTGGGTGTAGCTGAATGCCTAGTGCGAAGTATATATGAGATGTAAAAAAGGATTTCAAACACATCTAGATACATACGAATTTAGATTAAAAAAATCTTTTTTTTAAAGTACTCTATCTAGACATCTTTTAGTATCTAGGTTCATCTAGATTTAGAGTGAACCTAATCACTAAAAAGAGTTTAGATACATTCCTTTCACAAAGCTAAAACATCTTATATTTTAAAACGGAGGAAGTACTCCCTCTGTTCGGAAATATAAGACATTCTAGCTTTGTGAAACGAATGTATCTAGACACCTTTTAGTGTATAGATTCACTCCGAATCTATATGAACCTATATATTAAAAGATGTTTAGATATATTCGATTCATAAAGCTAAAACGTCTTATATTTTCAAAAAGACGGAGTAGTACCTATGCAGAAACTTGCAAGTTGTACGTACAGGCTGACAGGCAGCATGCCCCCTTCACTTCTTCTGGATTATTTACCCAGCAGCATCACACGCTCACATACGTGTACATACGTGCACGTTTCACACGCTCACATACGTGTACATACGTGCACGTTTACGGTTAGCGCAGCATCACCTTGGTTAATCGGTTAATCAATCGCGCCGCCGGCCGGCCATCAACGGAACTACTTATTGACGAACCTACAGTCCTTCCTGACCTCCCCCTGGTCGCCGGTGAGCGGGCCGTTCTCCGACATCCTGACCAGCGCGTCCGCGAACTTCTCATGAAAGTAGGCGTTGTCCGCCGCCATCTTCCTGACGAACGGCGCGGTGCGCGGGTCGGAGGCGAGCCGCTGGTCCACCAGCAGGAGGCCCCTGCCCTTGAGGAGGTTCCTGTGGTACATGTTGTCGAGCAGCATGGGCGTGTTCCTGTCGTTCCTGGCGTACGCCACGTCGCGCGTGTCCGACTCCACCGTCGCGTCCGCCGTCGGGCACCGGCCCCGGAGGTACGCCCCGTATGCGGGGTCCATGGCGCCGTCCACGGCCGGGTAGAGCCTGGCCACGAGGTTATTGCAGTGGACTCGCCCCACGGAGTGCGCGCCCAGGAGCGCCACCACGCCCTCGGCGTCCACGCCCATGTCCCCGAACCGCTCCAGCACGGCCGACACCGACTCGTTGTGGTCCGGGATGTACCGCTCCGCGTCCGCGTAGTAGCTCTCCGGGCCGTCGCGCCGGCCCGTGCGCACCGGGACGTCCGCGGGCCCGCCGAGCACGGCGAGGGCGAGCAGGTCGGCGCAGGAGACGGTGCCCGGGCACGCGCGCTCCAGGGCGGCCTTGATGGCGTCGACGTACTTGAAGTTGCGCATGCCGAAGCTCCGAGGGGAGGACTTCTCGGAGACGAGCCCGGACGCGGCGTCGGTCTCCAGGAGCAGCGACGCGTCGCAGGACCTCACGGCGCAGTCGTGGAAGAGCGCCCGCAGCCACGACACCGCCGTGTTGCCGTGCTCCTCGTACAGCCTCCTCACCTGCTCCTTCACGATCTCCTCCGCTCTCGGGCAGCTCTCCGAGTAGTAGTTCAGCTTCAGACCGCCGCTGCTACCGCTACTAGCACCACCAGCAGCAGCAGCATTTGCCCCTGCCGTGGCAGCAAATTAAGCTTGAAACCGTTAGAGATTTGACTTGGAAATTCAGATCGATACCGATGACGCGTTTCGGAGGGAAATCAAGGAACGAAATTTGCTCTTACCGGTTGTGAAGCAGCACAGGAGGATCATCACGGACGCAACAGGGGCCAGGCTTCAGGTCGAACCCATCTTCGGATGACGGGCTAGCTAGTGTCCAAGGAGTGCGGGGGGATATGCTGAATTTGGAGCTCATCTCATCTTTATATCTTGTACTAGTGGGTGCCCAGAGTGGGGATGGGGAGGGAGTGAACTCCATGAATACAGAGTTACTTACTTGACCCGACCGCCCTCCTCCACGATCAATCCTCGCCGACTGACATGGTACCATTGTAGCAAGTAACAGAATCCCCGGGTCATAAACTTAGTTGAATGCGATTAAAGCAGCCATGGACTGAGACGTACTCTACACTACACATAACTTCCAGGTTGCTAAAAGAAGGGTGCGGTCAATTGGGGTGGTGGTGCCAAATAAGTGCGCGTGCATTTAGCACTGAATCTGACGCGCACCACCGCCTTCGCCTTTGCTAGACAGACTAATGGAGGATCCATTCAGTCTCAACGGAGATCGACCGATCGAGCAGGAGCGTGAGGCCGAGAGAGAAAACAATTCCAGGTTTCAGACACACACAGAGTGCAAGTGCAGTACTAGCAACAGAAACGGCGGGTCAGCTGTAGAATGACTTTGCTGGCAGTTGCCTTCCCTACCATCGCCGGGAAATGGCAGCTGATCGCCACCTCACCCTTGGTTAGTCAAAAAGATCTGACCGAGCCTTGTATGAAGTAGCCGGAGAGCGACATCAAGAGCGTCGCCACACCACGGGCTAGAAGCTTTCATTCAAAGAAAATTACATAGTTGGGTCTCAAAAAAAAAGGAAAATTACAAACAAGCCTATAAATATTGCTCTAAGGACCCTAGAATCAACTCGAGACGCAATCAGATCCAGCTCCGATGCCACCACAGTTTGGCGTAGCGGTACAGACGAGCACCTCAACGTCGGGGACGAGATCACTTGAGGTGAGGCGTCGGGAGCCAACTGCATTGATGTAGATGGGCCTCTGTCTTGGCATATTTGCCTCGAGGTTGATCTTGACCTGTAGTCGCTGGCGGGAGAAAACTAACGTCGATGAAAAGGGTGGGAGTGGCCACCCTTTGACCGTCTTGGATGGTTGATTCACTCCTAGGAGCCGCTTCTTTCACTACTAGAGAAAAGGCTATAGGAGACATGCACATTGGAGATGTATTT
Organism: Avena sativa; assembly: GCA_916181665.1. Lineage (NCBI taxonomy): Eukaryota > Viridiplantae > Streptophyta > Magnoliopsida > Poales > Poaceae > Avena > Avena sativa. The sequence continues at coordinate 445,779,327 of OV702297.1, forward strand.
ATACTATATGCGTCTCTGATGAAATAGGCGAGGCGCACCAGCCAGACATGCGCCTCTAGTATTAAATAGGCGAGACGCATATTTGTAGGATGCGCCTCCTCTAGTCTCTATACGGACAAAATCTGGCACCCCAATATTATGCGAGACGCATTTTGTTATAATATGCGCCACCAATATATTAGATAGGCGAGGCGCATATGTTGCATGGACCCAGGAGGATATCTGTGGTCGAATATGCGAGGCGCATATGGCAATATGTGCTTCCTATACTTGATAATATACGAGGCGCCTGGCAGATCCCCCCCCCCCCCCGAACGCCTTTTAAGTTCTCTAAAAAATAAACAAAAATGATAGAAACTTCAAAAAATTAATTCGTTTGAGTTGTAGTTAGATTTTAGGGTATAGATCTAGAAAAAATTGAAAAACATGAATTTTGATGTATTTTGCAAAAATAGATCATGGTACGGTAAAACGGCTATAACTTTTGCATACGATGTCGGAAAAAAATCTGATATGCGTCTCGCATATACAGAATACTGGAGGCGCATTCGGATCAATAGGCGCCTCGCATATTCTGTGTATGGGAGGCGTATATGATCAATATGCGTATCGCATATCTAAGATATAGGAGGCACATATGATATGCGCCTCACATAACAAATACTAGAGGCGCGACGATAGAGACGCATATCATATGCGCCTCGGGTAGGGTTTTCCCTAGTAGTGTTTGCTCCCCTCCCGCAAATCTGGCCACCTGCCAGCGGGAGGAAGGGCACCCTCGTCTTCCTCGTCTCCATGACGAGCACAGAAGAGGGCCAGCCATCTCCCACCTTGGGCACCAGGTGAAAGGGCATTTCCCTTATAAATATGTTTTGGTGTTTCTTGTCAATACTCAATGCATTGGCCATGCAAATTATTCATAGGGCGGTGACACCGGAGTACATGACGTACATTTGTGCATACTCCACCACCAAGGGAGCTTGGGATCACCTCACTATGTTGTTTCGAGGGAATACTAGCATCAAGAATTCCAAGTTTGAAGAAGTTGAAGACGAATCAAATACCTTTGATGCTTTTGTTCGCTCTCAATGCTTGGAACAACCAAATCTTGCATTGAAAGCAAAGGCAAGCTTTATTGATGATGAAGGCGTAGAGTTGGAGGAAGAGGAAGGAACACAAGAAGACATCATGTACTACTTCCATGACCACTTATATCTAGCATCTAGAGCCTTTTGGAGCAAAGGGAAGAACTCAATACGAAATGGATCGAAGCCTAGCGAATCAAGACCAAGTGGAGTTAGAGTGAGATCTTGCTACAATTGTGGTCAAACTAACCACTACATTGTCGAGTGCTCCTATGAACCCAAAGAAGAAAATGGTGGAAGACTTATTCGCAAGGATAGATCCAAGCCATCCCTGAACAAAAACTACGACAACAAAAACTTCTCCAACAAGAAGCCTCAATAAAAGTATGTGTCGATTTCTCATGAAGAATACGTTTCCAGAGAAAAAGATAGTGGTGATGAGGAACCCAAGGTCGTGGGTGTGGACACCATAGCCATTGATGGCTCAAAATATATTCGAGCTTGTTGGGAACCCCAAGGGGAAGGTATGATGAGCACAGTAGCAAGTTTTCCCTCAGTTATGAAACCAAGATTATCAAACCAGTAGGAGCAACGAAACAACTACAAGGTATTGCTAGCAACTTGGAATCCTGCACAACACAACCACAGAACTTTGCTCCAACTTACAGTGAGATTGTCAATCTCACAGGTTTTGCTGAACACAAAGGATTAAACGTATAGTGTGGAAGATAGTAATTGCTTGCAGAAAGTAAATAGTGAACGGTAAACAGTAGATGGTAATCAATGGTAAAAGTATGGACCGGGGTCCATAGTTCATTGGAGGTGTTTCTCCTTAAGATAGATAACATTCTGGGTGAACAAATTACAGCGGGGCAATTGACAGATTTGAGAAAGCATAACAATGCATATGTTAGATATCTTGACTCCTTGATACGTTGCAAACGTATCTATAATTTTTGATGTTCCATGCTTGGTTTTTATCTACTTTCTTATGTTTTGTCCACACTTTGGAGTATTTTTATACACTTTCTAGGACTAACCTATTAACAAGATTCCACAGTGCCAGTTGCCTGTTTTCTGCTGTTTTTGTTTCCAGGAAAGTCAAAAAATCAATATTCTCGGAATTGGACCGGACAAAAGCCAAATTTGTTATTTTCCCGGAAGACTCACGGAGCCAGAAGGAGAGGGGCCACAGGGTGGCCACACCACCCCTAGGCGCGGGTCCCCCTGGACGCACCAGGGCATGGTGTGGGCCCCCTGGCCGGCCACCGACCTTGCCTCTTTCGCCTATATATCTCCCCCGATGTAAAAACCCTAGGTCGTCAAGCCTCCAGCCATGAAAAGTTCCGCAGCGCCACCGCCACCGAAGGGGAGATTCAGGGGACAGAAAGTCTCTGTTCCGGCACCCTGTCGGGATGGGGAAGTGCCCTCGGAGACATCTCCATCAATCTCCACCGCCATCTCCATCACCATTGCTGATTCCTATGATGAGGAGGGAGTAGTTCTGTCTCGAGGCTGAGGGTTCTACCGGTAGCTATGTGTTCACCTCTCTCTCTCTATGCATGATCAAATTGTGATCATGAGCTTGTAATCTATAGATCTACCTTGCTACTCAAGTGCTTTAATAGATCTCTGCTCTCCCCATGTGTGTGAAGTTGACAGTGTGCACACCATGGTGGCACTTAGGCTAGAGATTACAAATACTTGTTATGAGTTATATTTGGAGTTGGATGTCTTTATGAAATTGTGGTGTTTGTTTGAACCATCTAGTGCTCAAGGTGACAGTGTGAGGTTATCTAGATGCGGAAAGCGAACTTTGAGGAGTGCTGTTATAGCCCTACCAATGATTAGAGTGTCCAACCGGAGAGTAGTTCAGGGTAGTATCATGAAGAGAAGATATTTATATGAGAGTGTTCACTAGTGAAAGTATGACCCCTAGGCCTTGTTTCTTAGCATTGAAACACCGTTTGCAACTAGATCTGTTACATGTTTGCTTGCTTCTATCTTTATTCCAGTTTTACTTTAGTATTTTCCAGGCCATCAAAGTATTTTCTAGCACCATTATCTTATATCCATACCACTTGTATTTCACTATCTCTTCGCCAAACTAGTGCACCTATACACCTGACAAGTGTATTGGGTGTGTTAGGGACACAGGAGACTTCTTGTATCTTGATTGCAGGATTGCTTGAGAGGGATACCTTTGACCACTTCCTCCCTGAGTTCGATAAACCTTGGGTAATCCACTTAAGGAAAAACTTGCTGCTGTTCTACAAACCTCTGCACTTGGAGGCCCAACAATTGTCTATAAGAATAGAAGTGCGTAGACATCAAGCTATTTTCTGGCGCTGTTGCTGGGGACTAAAGAAGAAGAAGCTCCCATGTCAACCACGCGCCAGCAAGTATTTTCTGGTGCCGTTGCTGGGGAGGTAAGGTAAAAGGTACTCATATCCTCCGGTGTGAGTGCTCGAAGTTATTTCCTTTAGATTCTACAATTTTGTCTTTTTGTTTCTTGTTTTCACTTGTTAGGCTTAATGGAAAACAACAGCAAAAATAGAGAGTTTTATAGTATTTATCTTGAGTTAGGACATGAAGTGTTTGAAGAGAAAATTAAAAATCCTATGGAACTTTATTTGCATGCTAATAGCAATGTTGTTAGTATGAATTCTTTGTACACCATTATTGCTAATGCTATGGAAAAGTTTAAGCTTGGGGAAGCTAGTTTTTATGAAAATGATCTTTTTAGTTCCCCAGCTTTGGAAGATAGCTATTATATTGCTTATGATGATACCAAACCTCCAATATATGATATTACAATGATGAATATGATATTTTCTGTCCACCTACTATTGAGGAGGAAATTAATTATGATTACAATATGCCTCCTATATTTGATGATTATGGTGATGAAAATAATAATGATAGCTATTTTGTTGAATTTGCTCCCACTACAATCAATAAGAATGACTATGTTTATGTGGGGAGTATAAATTCTTTTATGCATGTGGCTCATGATAAGAATGTTTCATGTGATAGTTATATTGTTAATTTTATTCATGATGCTACTAAAAGTTATTATGAGAGAGGGAAACATGGTTTTATGCATCTCAATAATATTAAGTTTCCCCTTTTTATGTTGAAAGTCTTGAAGTTGCACTTGTTTTGCTTTAATATGCTTGTTGCTTTGTGCTTTCAAGACTTGTTTCTTTACAAGATTACTATGCATAGGAAGTGTGTTAGACTTAAATGTGCTTTGAATTTGCTTCGTGATGCTCTCTTTTATTTCAATTCATATTTCTTATTTGAGCATCTTCTCAAACTATCATGCCTAATTTAAAGGCGTTAAAGAAAAGTACTTATTGAGAGATAACCCAAAAGTTTTAGATGAGTCTTGAAAGTTATTACCTCTGTAATAACCGCTCATTATCCTTTTTATTTGCTTTTTGTGCCAAGAGTAACCTCTAATGAGAGAGAAGTAATGATTGGGAAAGTTGTTGTCCTGAAACAGATTTTTGTGCTTCACCGTACAAATTCGTGTAAAATCTTTGTACATCCTTTTGAGGCGTGAATTTTTGTGCTTCTGACCCAGGTTGTTATCTAACTTTCGTTAGTTCAACACTTTTTGATTTGAGCAACAGAAGGTCTTCAAAAAAAATCGTCTTTACCTGCTGGTCTGTTTTGACAGATTTCTGCCATTATTTGCATTTGCTTCTTGTTGGTTCCTTTTTGAGTTCTTTTGGAGAATTGAGCTTTTTGAGGGAAGTGCTATAGTATCTTGTGTTTTAGTTTTATTAGTGTTGGAACTAAACCTAAAGACTTATTATCTTGAGTGCACTAATGTTGCTAATAAAGATTCTGTGAAGTTTTGTATGAAGGAAAATTTTCAGGTGTATGGAAGGAATGAGTAATGAGATGAAGGATGGACTAAAGCTCAAGCTTGGGGATGCCACGCGTGTCACCCCAAGAAATATTCAAGAAGTACAAGCGTCAAAGCTTGGGGATGCCCAAGGCATCCCTTTCTTCTTCAATAAAAATCCCAGGTTTCTTCCAAACACTTCATTTTTATTGTTTCATACATAGTTGTGTTGTTCTTTGAGCGTCTTCTTTTTCGTTTTTCGTTTTGGTTTTTCGTTTTCTTGGTTTTCCTTTATTTCTTAATAACTTGGTTGGACCCCCTCTTTCATACATTGGTTTTCAAATATTTTGGTTTGGATTGGAAAAGAGTAGAAGAGTTCATGCTTAAGTGGTAAAGAGAGCTTGTTTTTGCCTGTGGCCTATGCTTTGTCATGCCATGCTTGATATTGTTTTGTCCTTATGCTTAGTGATCTTTGTTGTAGCATGACATGTTATAAACAATTGAGATTGCTTAATGTGCCTTGGAAGGATCATGCGTTGTTTTAGCATATTAAAGCATAGTATTGTGGTATTCTCCTTTGATGCTTTATTTGGGTTGACTTAGCACATGCTCACACCATGTTATGGATATCCCAAGTCACCATAGCCTTTATGATCCTTTAGTTTTCAACTTGTAGTATCACTTTATGCTTTAATTAATGATGTTTTCTCGCTCTGCATGATTATGGCCATTACTGCTCTCTTAGTTGGTCGCTCTCAGTCTTTTGCTAGCCTCCGTAACCAAGTATGAGTTCCACTCATGCATCCAACTCCTAAAACCAAGTTATTCTAAAGAGTCCACCATACCTACCTATTAGCTTATGCTATTCCAAGTATATTCATGTTTTTATCTACCTTCTGAATTAAACTTGTTATGAGAAAACTAGTGATTAAAGCTCTCACGAACTTGATGGTGATGGGTTCGTAGCATGGAAAAATAAAAATTTCTACCGCAAGAACGAACAAAACCCAGATCTAATCTAGATAAAAGCCAAGATCTAGTCTACTAGACATGAGCAACGAGATAGATCTGTACTAACCCTCGTAGAACCGAAAGCGTTAACGAGATTATATCTCATGGATGATGTAGTCGATCACTTGCCGATCTCAAGATCGAGTAGATGATCGTTCCGGCGCCGCGTTTCGGCAGCGCTTCCGCAGACGGTCACACGTGCGGAGTCGAAGCAGACCTTCCTCTCCCCGTTCCAGCGAGCAGCGGAGGTAGTAGATCTTCTCCATGCAATCCCAGCAGCACGACGGCGTGGTGGTGGTGGTGGTGGAGAGAATTCTGCAGGGCTTTGCCTAAGCCGGAGCAGATGGAAGGAGGAAGAGATAGGCGGCTAGGGTTTGGAGTGGGAAGGGACAAGGAGGGGTGGCACCTCCACCCCTCTATATATAGAGGGAGGGGTGTGGCCTAGGGTTCCCACCCCTAGGCCCACCCCTTAGGGCCGGCGCACTAGGGAGCTTGGGGGGAGAGTCCTTCCCCCCCAAGTTTCCCTTTTAAACTCCCCTTATCTTATCTTATCTTATCTCGGTTTTCAAATAAACTCCAAGATATCTTCCAGAACCTTCCGGAACATTCCGAAACCTTCTAGAATCCCCATACAAACACTCTGGAACATTTCCTAACTTAGAAAATGATCCCCATTATATGAATCTTATTCTCCGGACAGTTCCGGATCTCCTCGTGATGTCCCAGATCCAATCCGAGACTCCGAACAACATTCGGTCTCCAACGCACATTCAATATCTACTTAAAACAACTTCGAACCTTAAGTGTGTCACCCTACGGTTCGTGAATATGCAGACATGATGAAGACACCTCTCCGATCAATAACCATCAGCGGGATCTGGAGATCCATAACGGCTCCCACATACTCAACGATGACTTCGTGATCGATAGAACCATTAACATACGAAACCAATTCCCTTTGTCACGCGATACTCTACTTATCCGAGGTTTGATCATCGGTATCTCCATACCTAGTTCTACCTCGTTACTGATAAATACTCTTTACTCGTTCCGTGTTATGCCATCCCTTGTGACCTAGTCACATGCTTGCAAGCTAACTAGATGACATTCCACCGAGAGGGCCCAGAGCATATCTATCCGTCATATGGATGGACAAATCCCAATCTTGGTCCATGCGCTTCAACACATACTTTCAGAATACCTAATGACACCTTTATAACCATCCAGTTACGAAGTGGTGTTTGATGTCATCAAAGTACTCATCCGGTGATGGTGATTAACACAACCTCATGGTCGAAGGATTAGGTTACTATGTATCGAAAGCTTGTAGCAATGTGAACTTAATGACTTGATCTTATGCTACGCTTACTATGGGTGTGTGTGTCCATTACATAATTCTCCTAATAATATAACCTTGTTATTAATGACATCCAATGTCCATGATCAGGAAACCATGATCATCAATTAATCAACAAGCTAGTTTAACAAGAGGCTTACTAGGGACTCTTTTATGTTTACAAAACACACATGTATTAGTGTTTCCTAATAATACAATTATAGCATGGGATGCAAACATTCATCATAAACACAAAGATATAATAATAACCACTTTTATTATTGCCTCTTGGGCATATCTCCAACAGCCTCCCACTTGCACTAGAGTCAATAATCTAGATTACATGGTAATATACCTAACACCCATGGCGTTCTGGTGTTGGTCATGTTTTGCTCTAGGGAGAGGTTTAGTCAATGGATCTGCCACATTCAGATCAGTGTGTACTTTGCAAATCTTTATGTCACCATCTCGGACATACTCGCGAATGGCATGGAAACGTAGCTTGATGTGCTTCAGCTTGCTATGTGACCTTGGCTCCTGTGCATTAGCTATGGCACCTGTGTTGTCACAGTAGATGGCCATCGGGTCCAACGCACTAGTAACCACGCCAAGTTCAGTAATGAACTCCTTCATCCATATGGCTTCTTGTGCAGCCTCCGAAGCAGCTATGTATTCCGATTCAGTTGAAGATTTCGCCACAACACTTTGCTTGGCACTCCTCCAGCTCACTGCAGCACCATTCAAAATAAATACGTATCCAGACTGTGACTCCGAGTCATCTGGATCGGTGTTCCAACTAGCATCAGTGTAACTGTTTACAACAAGTTGTTCATCACCTCCATAAGAAAGAACCATATCCTTAGTCCTATTCAGGTACTTAAGGATATTCTTGACCGCTGTCCAGTGCTCCATTCCAGGATCACTTTGATATCTGCTAGTCAAACTAACAGCATGTGTTATATCCGGTCTCGTACACAACATGGCATACATGATAGAACCTATGGCTGAGGCATAGGGAACATTATTCATCTTCTCTCTATCTTCTGTCGTAGCTGGACTTTGAGTCTTACTCAAGGTCTTACCTGACAACATGGGCACGAACCCTTTCTTGCTCTCTTCCATTCTAAACTTCTTTAGAACTTTGTCCAGGTATGTACTTTGTGAAAGCGCTAGCAGGCGTCTTGATCTATCTCTATAAATCTTGATGCCTAGAATATATGCCGCTTCGCCAAGATCCTTCATTGAAAAACTATTATTCAAATAGGCTTTGACGCTATTAAGAAGTTCTACATCACTCCCAATCAACAGTATGCCATCTACATATAGTACTAGGAATGCTACAGAGCTCCCACTCACTTTCTTGTAAATACAAGCTTCTCCATAAGTTTGTATAAAACCAAAATTTTTGATTACTTTATCATAACGTTGATTCCAACTCCGGGATGCTAGCTTTAGTCCATAAATGGAGCGCTGAAGTTTGCATACCTTGTCAGCATCACTAGGATCGACAAAACCTTTGGGTTGTACCATGTACAACTCTTCCTCAATGTCACCATTAAGGAACGCTGTTTTGACATCCATCTGCCATATCTCATAGTCGAAATATGCAGCGATTGCTAACAAAATCCTCACAGATTTTAGCTTCGCTACTGGTGAGAAAGTCTCATCATAGTCAACACCTTGAATTTGTCGGAACCCTTTCACGACAAGTCGAGCTTTATAGACAGTAACATTACCATCAGCATCTGTTTTTCTTTTGAAAATCCATTTGTTCTCGACAGCCTTACGGCCATCCGGTTAGTCCACCAAAGTCCATACTTGGTTTTCGTACATGGATCCCATTTCGGATTTCATGGCTTCTAGCCATCTGTCGGAATCTGGGCTCACCATAGCTTCTTCATACATCATAGGGTCATCAGTGTTGTCCACTAACATGACGTTCAAGGCAGAGTCATACCACTCAGGAGTGGTACGAACCCTCGTTGACCTGCGAGGTTTAGTAGTAACTTCGTTCGAAGTTTCATGATCACCATCATTAGCTTCCTCTCCAGTTGGTGCAGGCGGCACGAAAACATCTTCCGGTGCTGCACTACTCTCAACCCCGAGAGAAGGTTCAATAACCTCGTCGAGTTCTACTTTCCTTCCAGTCACTTCTTTCGAGAGAAACTCCTTCTCAAGAAAGGATCCATTCTTGGCAACAAAAACTTTGCCTTCGGATCTTTGATATAAGGTATACCCAATTGTTTCTTTAGGGTATCCTATGAAGACGCATTTCTCCGCTTTGGGTTCTAGCTTATCAGGTTGTAACTTCTTTACATACGCTTCGCAACCCCAAACTTTAAGGAACGACAACTTAGGTTTCTTTCCAAACCACAGTTCATACGGTATCGTTTCAACGGATTTAGATGGTGCCCTATTTAAAGTGAATGCGGCTGTCTCTAATGCATAGCCCCAAAACGATAGTGGTAAATCTGTAAGAGACATCATAGACCGTACCATATCTAAGAGAGTTCGATTACGATGTTCGGACACACCATTACGCTGTGGTGTTCCCGGCGGTGTCAACTGCGAAAGTATTCCACATTTCTTTAAATGCATGCCAAACTCATAACTTAGATATTCTCCTCCGCGGTTAGAACGCAGAAACTTAATCTTCTTATTACGATGGTTTTCCACTTCACTTTGAAATTCCTTAAACTTCTCGAAAGTTTCGGACTTATGTTTCATAAAGTAGACATACCCATATCTACTTAAGTCATCCGTGAAAGTGAGAACATAACGATATCCACCACGCGACGCTACACTCATTGGACCGCACACATTGGTATGTATTATTTCCAATAAGTCTGTAGCTCGTTCCATCATTCCAGAGAATGGAGTCTTAGTCATTTTTCCCATTAGACATGCTTCGCATCTTTCAAGTGATTCAAGAAGTCCATCAGAGTGGAGTTTCTTCATACACTTCACTCCGACCAAGACGACAGTGCCACATGTATGTAGAATTATCATTCAATTTTGTTCGTTTAGCATCTATGTTGTGAACATGTGTATCACTACTATCGAGATTCAGTAAGAATAAACCATTCATCTCAGGTGCATTACCATAAAAGATATTACTCATATAAATCGAACAACCTTTATTCTCGGACTTAAAAGAGTAACCGTCTCGCAATAAACAAGATCCAGATATAATGTTCATGCTTAACGCAGGCACCAAATAACAGTTATTCAAATTTAAAACTAATCCCGAAGGTAGATGTAGAGGGAGCGTGCCGACGGCGATCACATCAACCTTGGAGCCATTTCCAACGCGCATCGTCACCTCGTCTCTCGCCAGTCTTTGTTTATTTCGCAGCTCCTGTTTCGAGTTACAAATATGAGCAACCGAACCAGTATCAAATACCCAGGCACTACTACGATTACTAGTAAGATATACATCAATAACATGTATATCGAATATACCTTTCTTCTTGATGTTGTCGTTCTTCAGATCTGCCAGGTACTTGGGGCAGTTGCGCTTCCAGTGACCAGCACCCTTGCAGTAGAAGCATTCAGTTTTAGGCTTAGGACCAGCCTTGGGCTTCTTAGCAGGTGCGGCAGCTTTCTTGCCGTCCTTCTTGAAGTTGCCCTTGTTCTTAGGCTTGCCCTGTTTCTTGAAATTGGTGGTCTTATTGACCATCAACACTTGGTGCTCCTTCTTGATCTCCACTTCAGCAGTTTTCAGCATGGACGATAGTTCAGGCAACGTTTTGTTCATGCAGTGCATATTGTAGTTCATCACAAAGTTCTTATAACTCGGTGGCAGTGATTGGAGGACACGGTGAATCCCTAACTCATTAGGAATCGTTATCCCCAACTCTTGGAGCTTGTTTGCGTGCCCAGACATGGTGAGCACATGCTCGCTAACGGAGCTTCCCTCTTCCATCTTGCAGGTAAAGAACTTTTCGGAGGCCTCATAGCTCTCCACGGCCGCGTGAGTCTCAAAAATGAGCTTGAGCTCCTTAATGATCTCGAACGGGTCGTGGTGCTCAAAACGCTTCTGAAGCTCCGTTTCCAGACCGTACAGGATGGCACACTGAACTGTGGAGTAATGATTTTTCCGAGTGGCGTAAACATTTTTTACGTCATCGGTGGCATCTTCTGCAGGTGGGTCACCTAGCGGTGCATCGAGCACATAGGTCATCTGACCAGCCCTGAGGACAATCTTCAGACCACGGAGCCAGTCCGTGAAGTTGCTTCCATTGTTCTTAAGTTTTTCTTTCTCTAGGAACGCATTGAAATTGATGGAGAGGTTCGCCATAATCTACAACAAATCTGCAAGTAGTTTAGACTAAGTTTATGATAAATTGAGTTCAATTTCAATTCTTAAATTAACTAGGTGAACTCCCACTCAAAACAACATCCCTCACATTGTCTTAGTGATTACACGAACCAAGTCCACTACACCAAGTCCGATCTTCACGAGAGAAGATGTAGTTTCATCGGCGAACAATCTTCATGTTCATATCATTCATATGACTCGTGCTCTACCTTTCGGTATTCCGTGTTCCGAGACCATGTCTGTACATGCTAGGCTCGTCAAGATTAACCTTAGTTTCCGCATGTGCAAATCTGGCTTGCACCCGTTGTATGCACACGTAGAATCTATCACACCCGATCATCACGAGATGCTTCGAAACGACGAGTCTTAGCAACGGTGCCAACTAAGGACGAACACTTTTATTATTTGATATTTAGTGAGAGGGATCATCTTATAATGCTACCATCGCGATCTAAGCAATACAAGATGCATAAAGGATTAACATCACAGGCAATTCATAATTAGTGTGATATGATATGGCCCTTTCTTCTTGTGCCTTCGATCTCCATCTCCAAAGCACGGACATGATCTCCATCATTACCAGCATTGCGTCAAGGTCAGTGGCGCCGCTTCATAGTTGTCCATCATCATAAGCAACTATTACAACTACTTGGAATAAAGCTATTACAAGATGAATAGACACGCATGTCTTAACAGAATTAAAGACAACCATTAGGCTCCTGCCGGTTGTCAAATTACAACAAGGATCATTGCATACATCAAATATAATCACAATCACATGATGGCCATATCACATCACAAAACCCCTGCAAAAACAAGTTAGACGCCTCTAATTTTCTTTGCAAGTTTTACGTGGTTTAGGGCTTTCAAATAAGAACGGATCTTACCTACGAAGCTGAACCACAACGTTGATACAAGTGCTATCAAGTGCAAAGTGTAGATTGGATCTATACTATGATGGGAGAGACAGACACCCGCAAAGCCACTTGTGCAAAGCAAGTTGCACGTCAAGCGTGGAGCAAGTCTCATGTGCGATGACATGTAATGTTAGCCCGAGCCGCTTCATCCCACCATACCGCAAGATGCAAAGTACACACAGCAAAAGACGGCACGAGCACCAACGCCCACAACACCATTGTGTTCTACTCATGCAACAAATCTACGCATAGACAAGGCTCTGATACCACTGATGGGTTCGTAGCATGGAAAACAAAAATTTTCTACCGCAAGAACGAACAAAACCCAGATCTAATCTAGATAAAAGCCAAGATCTAGTCTACTAGACATGAGCAACGAGATAGATCGGTACTAACCCTCGTAGAACCGGAAGCGTTAACGAGACTAGATCTCGTGGATGATGTAGTCGATCACTTGCCGATCTCAAGATCGAGTAGATGATCCTTCCGGCGCCGTGTTCTGGCAGCGCTTTCGCAGACGGTCACACGTGCGGAGTCGAAGCAGACCTTCCTCTCCCCGTTCCAGCGAGCAGCGGAGGTAGTAGATCTTCTCCACGCAATCCCAGCAGCACGACGGCGTGGTGGTGGTGGTGGTGGAGAGAATTCTGTAGGGCTTCGCCTAAGCCGGAGCAGATGGAAGGAGGAAGAGATAGGCGGCTAGGGTTTGGAGTGGGAAGGGGCAAGGAGGGGTGGCGCCTCCACCCCTCTATATATAGAGGGAGGGGTGTGGCCTAGGGTTCCCACCCCTAGGCCCACCCCTTAGGGCCGGCGCACTAGGGAGCTTGGGGGGAGAGTCCTTCCCCCCCAAGTTTCCCTTTTAAACTCCCCTTATCTTATCTTATCTTATCTTATCTCGGTTTTCAAATAAACTCCAAGATATCTTCCAGAACCTTCCGGAACATTCCGAAACCTTCTAGAATCCCCATACAAACACTCTGGAACATTTCCTAACTTAGAAAATGATCCCCATTATATGAATCTTATTCTCCGGACAGTTCCGGATCTCCTCGTGATGTCCCAGATCCAATCCGAGACTCCAAACAACATTCGGTCTCCAACGCACATTCAATATCTACCTAAAACAACTTCGAACCTTAAGTGTGTCACCCTACGGTTCGTGAATATGCAGACATGATGAAGACACCTCTCCGATCAATAACCATCAGCGGGATCTAGAGATCCATAACGGCTCCCACATACTCAACGATGACTTCGTGATTGATAGAACCATTAACATACGAAACCAATTCCCTTTGTCACGCGATACTCTACTTATCCGAGGTTTGATCATCGGTATCTCCATACCTAGTTCTACCTCGTTATTGATAAATACTCTTTACTCGTTCCGTGTTATGCCATCCCTTGTGACCTAGTCACATGCTTGCAAGCTAACTAGATGACATTCCACCGAGAGGGCCCAGAGCATATCTATCCGTCATATGGATGGACAAATCCCAATCTTGGTCCATGCGCTTCAACACATACTTTCAGAATACCTAATGACACCTTTATAACCACCCAGTTACGAAGTGGTGTTTGATGTCATCAAAGTACTCATCCGGTGATGGTGATTAACACAACCTCATGGTCGAAGGATTAGGTTACTATGTATCGAAAGCTTGTAGCAATGTGAACTTAATGACTTGATCTTATGCTACGCTTACTATGGGTGTGTGTGTCCATTACGTCATTCTCCTAATGATATAACCTTGTTATTAATGACATCCAATGTCCATGATCAGGAAACCATGATCATCAATTAATCAACAAGCTAGTTTAACAAGAGGCTTACTAGGGACTCTTTTATGTTTACAAAACACACATGTATTAGTGTTTCCTAATAATACAATTATAGCATGGGATGCAAACATTCATCATAAACACAAAGATATAATAATAACCACTTTTATTATTGCCTCTTGGGCATATCTCCAACAGATGGCACACTTTACTTTCTTGCACTTAATAAACTTGAACCATTGTTTCCATCTTTGTTGCGTATATTCTTGCGCTTTATAAGTTGAAGTTAGCAGAACCATGTATCATGGGGAACGCTTTCAACATTGCACTTGTACTTTGTACCCCGTTGATATCATGTTCTTTTGCTTATGGATCCCGGCGGTGTGAAATAAAAAGGGAACTTGTAAGATCATGGAGTTTGTATTTGTGTTAGAGAAACACCTAGGCCGCTAGCCTAAGCCATGCCTAATCATGGTGAAAACTTGAAGCATAACCATAATGAGCACTTTATGAAACATCCTCAATAAAAACCTATGCAAATAGCAAATAAAAAAATCGATGAGATGCTCATTGACTGCTTGCCTTGTCATTTTGATTATGGGATAGCTCCTGTATCATGTGCAAGGGGTACCCCGTTGGCGGTTATCTATGATACATATGTACTTACAATGACAAGAGCTTATTTGTGACTAAAGTTGAGTAGCATGAGGTTCGGTCTTCGTAAGTAAGGGGCATGATATTTCGGCTTATAACTTGTCAATCATATCTTCTTAGTTGTGTCACTTTAACCTTAATCACCTTAAACATGCTTATGATAGGGGCAATGAGAGCTGAAATCTAATAAGTACCATAATTTTTGGAAGCTCTTTATGAAACTTGAATCCCTACTTCCTTCTATGAAGGCCTTTCTTCCACTTTTATATTGAGTATCCATCTTCTATCTTTATGCACCTATTGAGAGAGCATAGTGGCCATTCTTAGTTCTATGTGCATTGTCCCAAGACTTGTTGATTGATGCATAGCTTTGATATTGCTTGTTTTAAACTATTTGTATCTAGTCACTCTTATGAACTTTGAAGGTGTCCTATGCATTTATGTTTGCTACTCTATGAGGGACAAGCTGAATGCCACTATGCTATGTTTTCTTTATGTGAAACAAACAAACGTCTTGCAAAGCATTGTTATTCATGAATCTTTTGTTTGTGCCTTTTCATGTTGCAACATAGTTTCTTTGTCTTATTGCTAGAACTTTGTCTTTCATGTTATGATTGAAGTACTATGATCCCAGCTTCGAATGTTTTACAAATACTTTGATCAAGTTTATGATGGTGCATGTCACCTAAAAAATTATTCTTTCTTTTTATCACTTACCTACTCGAGGACGAGCAGGATTTAAGCTTGGGGATGTTGATACGTTGCAAACATATCTATAATTTTTGATGTTCCATGCTTGGTTTTTATCTACTTTCTTATGTTTTGTCCACACTTTGGAGTATTTTTATACACTTTCTGGGACTAACCTATTAACAAGATGCCACAGTGCCAGTTGCCTATTTTCTGCTGTTTTTGGTTCCAGGAAAGTCAGAAAATCAATATTCTCAGAATTGGACCGGACAAAAGCCAAAGTCGTTATTTTCCCGGAAGACTCACGAAGCCAGAAGGAGAGACGAAGGGGGGCCACAGGGTGGACACACCACCCCTAGGCACGGGTCCCCCTGGTCGCGCCAGGGCATGGTGTGGGCCCCCTGGCCGGCCACCGACCTTGCCTCTTTCGCCTATATATCTCCCCCGATGCAAAAAAAACCTAGGTCGTCAAGCCTCCAACCATGAAAAGTTCCGCAGCGCCGCCGCCACCGAAGGGGAGATTTGGGGGACAGAAACTCTCTGTTCTGGCACCCTGACGGGATGGGGAAGTGCCCCCGGAGCCATCTCCATCGATCTCCACCGCCATGTCCATCAGCATTGCTGATTCCCATGATGAGGAGGGAGTAGTTCTCTCTCGAGGCTAAGGGTTCTATCGGTAGCTATGTGTTCATCTCTCTCTATGCATGATCAAATTGTGATCATGAGCTTGTAATCTATAGATCTACCTTGCTACTCAAGTGCTTTAATAGATCTCTGCTCTCCCCATGTGTGTGAAGTTGACAGTGTGCACACCATGGTGGCACTTAGGCTAGATATTACAAATACTTGTTATGAGTTATATTTGGAGTTGGATGTCTTTATGAAATTGTGGTGTTTGTTTGAACCATCTAGTGCTCAAGGTGACAGTGTGGGGTTATCTAGATGCGGAAAGCAAACTTTGAAGAGTGCTGTTATAGCCCTACCAATGATTAGAGTGTCCAACCGGAGAGTAGTTCAGGGTAGTATCATGAAGAGAAGATATTTATATGAGAGTGTTCACTAGTGAAAGTGTGACCCGTAGGCCTTGTTTATTAGCATTCAAACACCGTTTGCAACTAGATCTGTTACATGTTTGCTTGCTTCCATCTTTATTTCAGTTTTACTTTAGTCTTTTCCACGCCATCAAAGTATTTTCTAGCACCGTTATCTTATATCCATACCACTTGTATTTCACTATCTCTTCGCCGAACTAGTGCACCTATACACCTGACAAGTGTATTGGGTGTGTTGGGGACACAAGAGACTTCTTGTATCTTGATTGCAGGATTGCTTGAGAGGGATACCTTTGACCACTTCCTCCCTTAGTTCGATAAACCTTGGGTAATCCACTTAAGGGAAAACTTGTTGTTGTTCTACAAACCTCTACACTTGGAGGCCCAACAACTGTCTACAAGAATAGAAGTGCGTAGACATCAAGCTATTTTCTGGCGCCGTTGCTGGGGACTGAAGAAGAAGAAGCTCCCACGTCAACCACGCACCAGCACTCCTATGAGATTAGATTGGGCATTACAACATTATACATAGACCTAATCCAACTGCATCTATGACTAATAATCCACCTTCAGGTTATCATCCGAACCCCTTCTAGTATTAAGTTGCAAGCAACAGATAATTGCATTAAGCAAAGTGTGTAAAGTAAACAATACGATCGCCCCATAGACAAAGGATTGTTGTTTTCTCCCTAGTAGCAACAGCACATCTACAACCTTAGAAATTTCTATCACTTCCCAAGATTACTAGAGGTATGAACCCACTATCGAGCATAAATACTCCCTCTTGGAGTTGCTAGCATCTACTTGTCCAAGATAGCTACTAACGACGGAGAGCATGCAAGATCACAAATAACATAGACATGATAAAATCAATAATCAATCTGAAATAGTATCTCAATATCCATCGGATCCCTGCAAACACAACATGTAAGATTACAAATAGATGATCTTGATCATGAACGGAGCTCACAATATCTAAACATGATAGCACAAAGGAGGAGAACCAACCATCTAGCTACTACATGGACCCGTAGTCCAAGGGTGAACTACTCACGCATCACACCGAAGGCTTGCATGGTGATGAAGAAGGCATCCAGGGTGATCTCTCCCCTCCGGCAGGGTGCCGGGAAGAGCTTCAGATCCCCCCGATCTACGGATGGAGATGCCGGTGGCTACAGACTCTTTCGTGGATTTTTGATCGGTACTTAGGGTTTTCGTCTCGGGAGGCTTTTATAGGCGAAGGGGTGAGGTCGGTGGAGCGCCAGGGGGTCCACACCCCCTGGTGGCGCGCCCCCAGGCCGCTCCGCCACCAGGTGTGGCCGCCCTGGTGCGCCACTTCGTCTCTCCTCCGGACTCCGTGTTGCTTCGGGTAAAATATTGACCAGTTGCTTTTGTCCCATCCAATTCCGAGAATATTTCTTTACTAGCTTTTCTGAAACCAAAAACAGCAGAAAACAGACAACTAGCACTGTGGCATCTTCTTAATAGGTTAGTTCCAGAAAATGTATAAAAATACCTCAAAGTGTGAACAAAACATAAGAAAGTAGATATAAAACAAGCATGGAACATCAAAAATTATAGATACGTTTACGAGGTATCAGCCATCCACGACAACCCCTACTACACCTTCCCTCTTCTACCCCCCAACGAGAACAAGGTCAGCATCAACGACACATGTCTCATGGTGAAGGACTCGGTGGTAACTCCTCCTCCCTCATCATCCACATCATATATACCCTGTCTTGGTGATGCTTCTAGTCTTAAAGTGAACCGTGGGGTTGGGAGAGTTCTTGAAAAATATGGGAGGCTCAAAAGTTCACGTTGAGGCCTTTATGAAAAAACTAGGTGAAGCACAAGAACTTCTCGAGAAGAAAGAAGACACTATCTCGAAAGAAGAAGAAGAAGAAGAGGAGGAAGAGGAAGAAGAAGAACTTGCAAGAGTTATTTATAAATGGTGATGATACATAGCCTATGCTTCGCTCCGCTATGTCACAAGTTAGACTCTCATAAATTTGGATCATCAACTTTTTTGTTGGACCCCTCCCAAGCCAACCCGTTGAGAGTCGACTCCCGTTCTTCCCTGCCGCCCCTGCCCCTCTCTCTCTCTCTCTCTCTCTCTCTCTGGCGGCTCTGCCGGCCGACGAGGAGATGGTCAGGTGGTTTGGCCCCTGGTAGCTGTAGGTTAGGTTGTAGATTAGGTTTGCCGTCGATGGCGTTTTCCCCTGTGGCTTCTGGGGGTAGGTGGGAGGTTGCTGGCAGCCCGACCCTCCTCACCTTGTTCTTCCTCTGCATCACGGTTCCTAGCTGGTGGCAGGTGACGGCGCCGGCGAAGTGGTGGAGGGAAAGCATGTAGGGGTTCGTAGCATGGAAAACAAAAATTTTCTATCGCATACAAACAAACAAGCCAAGATCTATCTACTAGATTGTAGCAACGAGTCGATGGAATAACTCACCCTCGAAGATTCCAAAGTGTTTAACGAGAGCAGATTCTCGTGGGTGATGTAGTCGTACTCTTTCCGATCTCAAGATCGCGTAGACGATCCTTCCGGCGCCGCGTTCCCGCAGCGCTCCCGCAGTCGGTCACACGTTCGGTACTCGACGAAGACCTTCCTCTCCCTTGTTCCAGCAGGCAGCGGAGGTTGTAGCACTCTCCTCGCGATTCCGACAGCACAACGGCGTGGTACCGGAGGTAGAGGGGAAATCCCGCAGGGCTTCGCCTTAAGCCGGTGCGAGTATGGTGGAGCTTATGAGAGAGGCTATTAGTGGTCTAGTAATTAGACACACCAATTAGAAGGCTCTAAACCAATTAGAAGGCTCTAAACCGAATAGCTCTAAACCGGGGTCTAGATCTAGGGTTTAGTTTAGAGGATAGGAAACTTGTGTGTCTAGGAGGGGAGGCCCTGCCCCTCCCTTTATAGGTGGGAGGGCCGGCGGCCAAGGGGAGGAGTCCCTCCCCAAGTCGGCCTTGGGAGGCGCGCCGGCCAAGGGGACTCCTCCCCCAAGTCGGTCTCCACCTCCTCCTCTTTTCCCACTTCCCAAAACTGCCGTTTGACTTTCAAACTAGCCGTTTGACTTTTCAATTTAGGATTTAAATAAATCCTTTATTTGGGACAGCAAGAACACTTAGTACATGATGCAATCATTCCAATATGCAATGACACACTCATGTACCCTTCCCCCTCCGGAGTGCCGGACATTCCGGGACCTTCTAGAATGTTCCCGATGAAAACACCGGAACCATTCCCCAACTCCAAAACGGGACTTTCCTTATATGAATCTTATTCTCCGGACCATTCCGGATCACCTCGTGATATCCCGGATCCCATCCGAGACTCCGAACAACATTCGGTCTCTTTCTCATAATACCATAACTACTCAAACAACGTCGAATCCTTAAGTGTGTCTCCCTACGGTTCGTGAATTATGCGGACATGATCGAGACACTTCTTCGAACAATAACCAATAGAGGAATCTGGAAATTCATATGGCTCCCACATATTTCTACGATTACTTTGCGATCGAATGAACCACTTACATACGATACCAATTTCCCTTTGTCTCACGATATGTTACTTATCCGAGGTTATGATCGTCGGTATCTCTGCATACCTAGTTCATCCTCGTTACTGATAAGTACTCTTTTCTCGTTCCCGTGATATGTGATCCCTTGTGACCAAGTCACATGCTTGCAAGCTAATTGGATGACATTTCACCGAGAGGGCCCAGAGAATATCTATCCGTCATGTGGATGGACAAATCCCACTCTTGATCCATGTGTTTCAACCAATACTTTCCGAACACTCAATGCCACCTTTATAGCCACCCTGTTACGGTGTGGTGTTTGATGACATCAAAGCATCCATCCAGCAAAGGTGATATGCATGATCTCATGGTCGAAGGAATTAGGTTACTATGTATCAGAAAGCATATAGCAATTGAACTATTGAAATGACTTGATCTTTATGCTACGCTTGTCTATAGGAGTATGTCCACCATATCATTCTCCTAACGATATGATCTTGTTGTTGATAAC
The DNA here is from genome assembly GCA_916181665.1 of Avena sativa. Lineage (NCBI taxonomy): Eukaryota > Viridiplantae > Streptophyta > Magnoliopsida > Poales > Poaceae > Avena > Avena sativa. The sequence continues at coordinate 445,800,061 of OV702297.1, forward strand.
ATCTCAATGTTCATGACAAAGAAACCACATCATCAATCAACCAACAAGCTAGTGAAGTATAGAGGCTATACTAGGGACTTCAAATTAAGTTTACAAATCACACAAGTATTAATGGTTTCCTTGTTAATACTATTATAGCATGAATGCAAACATTTATCATAAACACAAAGATATATAATAATAACTATATTTATTATTGCCTCTAGGGCATATCTCCAACAGTCTCCCACTTGCACTAGAGTCATCTAATCTAGATTACATGGTAATATACCGAACACCCATGGCAGTTTGGTGTTGGTCATGTTTTGCCCTCGGGAGAGGTTTAGTCAACGGATCCGCCACATTCAGATCTGTGTGTACTTTGCAAATCTTTATATCCCCATCCTGGATATGTTCTCGAATAGCGTGAAAACGCAGCTTGATATGCTTCAGCTTCTTGTGTGACCTTGGTTCTTGCGCATTGGCTATGGCGCCCATGTTATCACAGTAGATAGACATTGGGTCCAGCGCACTTGGAACCACACCCAGCTCTGTAATGAACTCTTTCATCCATATCGCTTCTTGTGAAGACTCCGAAGCAGCCATGTATTCCGATTCAGTTGAAGATCTCGCCACAACGCTTTGCTTTGCACTCCTCCAGCTAACTGCTGCACCATTCAAAATAAATACGTACCCAGATTGTGATTTAGAATCATCTGGATCGGTGTTCCAACTAGCATCGGTGTAACCATTAACAACGAGCTGTTCATCACCTCCATAAGAAAGAACCATATCCTTAGTTCTTCTCAAGTACTTAAGGATGTTTTTGACCGCTGTCCAATGATCCACTCCTGGATCACTTTGATATCTGCTAGTTAAACTAACAGCATATGCAATGTCGGGTCTAGTACATAGCATGGCATACATTAGAGATCCTATGGCTGAGGCATAGGGAGTCTTACTCATTCTTTCTCTATCTTCTGCCGATGTCGGACTTTGAGTTTTACTCAAGGTCGTATTGGGCAACATGGGCAAGAACCCTTTCTTGCTATCTTCCATTCCAAACCTCTTTAGAACTTTGTCCAAATATGTACTTTGTGACAATGATATTTGGCGTTTCGATCTATCTCTATAAATCTTTATGCCTAATATGTAAGCTGCTTCGCCAAGATCCTTCATTGAAAAACTATTATTCAAATACTCTTTGACACTATTAAGAAGGTCTACATCATTCCCAATCAACAATATGTCATCCACATACAGTATTAAGAATGCTACAGAGCTCCCACTCACTTTCTTGTAAATACAAGCTTCTCCATAAGTTTGTATAAAACCAAAACTTTTGATTACCTTATCAAAACGTTGATTCCAACTTCGGGATGCTTGCTTCAATCCATAGATGGACCGTTGAAGCTTGCATACCTTGTTAGCATCTTTAGGATCGACAAAACCTTTGGGTTGTATCATATACAACTCTTCATCAATGTCTCCATTGAGGAATGCTGTTTTGACATCCATCTGCCATATCTCATAATCATAATATGCAGCGATTGCTAACATAATCCTCACAGACTTTAGCTTCGCTACCGGTGAGAAAGTCTCATCGTAGTCAACTCCTTGAATTTGTCGAAACCCTTTTGCGACAAGTCGAGCTTTATAGACAGTAACATTACCATCAGCATCTGTTTTCTTCTTGAAAATCCATTTGTTCTCGACAGCCTTCCGGCCATCCGGTAAGTCCACCAAAGTCCATACTTGGTTTTCGTACATGGATCCAATCTCGGATTTCATGGCTTCTTGCCATTTATTGGAATCTGGGCTCATCATCGCTTCCTCATATGTCTCGGGGTCATCGGTGTTGTCCACCAACATGACATTCATAACGGAATCATACCAATCTGGAGTGGTACGAGTTCTCGTTGACCTCCGAGGCTCTGTAGCAACTTCAACCGAAGTTTCATGATCACTATCATTAGCTTCCTCTCTTATTGGTGCAGGCACCACAGGAACTTCTTCCGGTGCTGCGCTACTCGCAATTTCGAGAGAAGGTTCGACAACCTCGTCAAGTTCTACTTTCCTTCCAGTCACTTCTTTAGAGAGAAATTCCTTCTCTAGAAAGGATCCATTCTTGGCAACGAAGATTTTGCCTTCGGATCTATGATAGAAGGTATACCCAATAGTTTCCTTCGGGCATCCTATGAAGACGCATTTTTCCGCTTTGGGTTCAAGCTTGTCCGGCTGTAACTTCTTTACATAGGCTTCGCATCCCCAAACTTTAAGGAACGACAATTTAGGTTTCTTCCCAAACCATAATTCATACGGTGTCGTTTCAACGGATTTAGACGGTGCCCTATTTAAAGTGAATGCGGCTGTTTCTAATGCATAACCCCAAAATGATAGTGGTAAATCTGTAAGTGACATCATAGAACGAACCATATCTAAGAGAGTTCGATTACGACGTTCAGACACACCATTACGCTGTGGTGTTCCCGGCGGTGTCAACTGCGAAAGTATTCCACATTTCCTTAAATGCTCGCCAAACTCGTAACTTAGATATTCACCTCCACGATCAGAACGTAGAAATTTAATCTTCTTGTTACGTTGATTCTCTACTTCACTTTGAAACTCCTTAAACTTCTCGAAAGTTTCGGACTTATGTTTCATGAAATAGATATACCCATATCTACTCAAGTCATCCGTGAAGGTAAGAACATAACGATAACCACTGCGCGATGCTACACTCATTGGACCACACACATCGGTATGTATGATTTCCAATAAGTCTGTAGCTCGCTCCATCATACCAGAAAATGGAGTCTTAGTCATTTTACCCATCAGACATGCCTCGCATCTTTCAAGTGATTCAAAATCAAGTGATTCAAGAAGTCCATCGGAATGGAGTTTCTTCATACGCTTCACTCCAATGTGACCAAGACGACAGTGCCACATATAGGTCAAATTATCGCTTGATTTCAAACGTTTAGCCTCAATGTTATTAATATGTGTATTTCTACTATCAAGATTCAATATGAATAGACCATCTATCAAAGGTGCATGTGCATAAAACACATTAATCATATAAATCGAACAACCATTATTCTCGGATTTAAACAAGTAACTGTCTCGCAATAAACAAGATCCTGATATAATGTTCATGCTTAATGCAGGCACCAAATAACAATTATTTAAGTATAAAACTAATCCCGATGGTAGATGAAGAGGTAGCGTGCCGACCGCGATCACATCAACCTTTGATCTGTTTCCTACGCGCATCGTCACCTCGTTCTTCACTAGCTTCCGTTTATTCTGCAGCTCCTGTTTCGAGTTACAAATATGAGCAACCGAACCAGTATCAAATACCCAGGCACTACTACGAGTACTAGTGAGATACACATCAATAACATGTATATCAGATATACCTTTCTTCTTGATGTTGCCGTTCTTCAAATCCGCCAAGTACCTTGGGCAATTCCGCTTCCAGTGACCTTCTCCCTTGCAGTAAAAGCACTCAGTTTCAGGTTTAGGTCCAGCCTTGGTCTTCTTCGTCAGCGTGGTAACTTTCTTACCACCCTTCTTGAAGTGTCCCTTTTGCTTAGACTTGCCTTTCTTGAATTTGGTGGTCTTATTGACCATCAACACTTGGTGCTCTTTCTTGATCTCCACTTCTGCAGATTTTAACATAGCAAATAGTTCTGGCAACTCTTTGTTCATGTTCTGCATGTTGTAGTTCATCACAAAGTTCTTGTAACTTGGTGGTAGTGATTGGAGGATGCGGTAAACTCCCAAAGTATTAGGAATCACTATACCCAAACTTTGAAGTTTATTTGCGTGCCCAGACATCTTAAGCACATGCTCACTGACGGAGCTAACCTCTTCCATCTTGCAGTTAAAGAACTTTTCAGAAGCTTCATAACTTTCAATTGCCGCATGAGTCTCAAAGATTAATTTGAGATCCTCGACAATATCATATGGATCTGACTCTTCAAACCTTTTCTGAAGCTCCGATTCTAAACCATACAAGATAGCACACTGAACTATGGAGTACTGATTCTTCCGAGCAAGGTAAACATTCTTTACTTCATCGGTAGCATCAGCTGCAGGTGGGTCACCTAGCGGTGCATCCAGCACATAGGTCAAATTACCAGCTGTGAGGACAATCCTCAAATTGCGGAACCAATCCGCGAAGTTGCTTCCATTGTTTTTCAACTTTTCTTTCTCTAGGAACGCATTAAAATTGATGGTAGGGGCTGCCATTGATCCTCAACATATTTGCAATAGTTTAGACTAAGTTTATGACAAATTGAGTTCAAATTAATTAATGAAATTAAACTAGGTGAACTCCCACTCAAAACAACATCCCTCACATTGTTTTAGTGATCACACGAACCAAATCCACTACATCAACACCGATCATCACGAGAGCTGATATAGTTTTAATGGCGAACAATCATCATGTTCATCATATCTACTATATGATTCATGCTTTGCCTTTCGGCGATCCGTGTTCCTGAGGCCATGTCTGTACATGCTAGGCTCGTCAAGATCAAACCTTAGCTACCGCATAAGCAAATCTGGCTTGCTTACGTTGTATTCACCCGCGGAATCAAAGACACCCAATCATCACGTGGTGCTTCGAAGCAGCAAGCTTTGGCAACGGTGCATACTAAGGGTGAACACTTTAGAACTTGAAATTTATGTGCATGAGGGATCATCTTATAATGCTACCGTCGTCTACTAAGCAATACAAGATGCATAAAGGATTAACATCACATGCAATTCATAATATGTGATATGATATGGCCTTTCTTCTTTGTGCTTCCGATCTCCATCTTCAAGCACGAATATGATCTCCATCATCACCGGCATAGCATCAAGGTCAATGACGCTTCTCCATGGTTGTCGTCCACCAGCTTCAACTATTACAACTATTTTGAATAGACACGCAGGTCTTAACAGAAATTAAAGACAACCATATGGCTCCTGCCGGTTGCCAACTTACAATAAGGAACATTGCATACATCAAATATAATCACAATCATGGCCATATCACATCACTGCACACCCCTGCAAAACAAAGTTAGACGCTTCTACTTTCTTTGCATATTTTACGTGGTTTGGGGCTTTCCATAAGTGTCGTTCTAACTTACGAACAATAACCACAACATTGATACTAGCATTGTTGATCACCCGTTGTAAATTGGATCTTTACTATGCTAGGAGAAACAGGCACCCGCAAAGCCACTTATGCAAAACGAGTTGCATGTCAAGCGTGGAGCAAGTCTCATGAACGATGTCATGTAAGGTTAGCCCGGGCCGCTTCATCCCAACATACCGCAAGATGCAAAGTACACAAAAAGCAATCTACAATAAAAGCATCAATGCCCACAATGACCATTGTGTTCTACTCGTGCAACAGATCTACATATAGACACGGCTCTGATACCACTGTAGGGGTTCGTAGCATGGAAAACAAAAATTTTCTATCGCATACAAACAAACAAGCCAAGATCTATCTACTAGATTGTAGCAACGAGTCGATGGAATAACTCACCCTCGAAGATTCCAAAGTGTTTAACGAGAGCAGATTCTCGTGGGTGATGTAGTCGTACTCTTTCCGATCTCAAGATCGCGTAGACGATCCTTCCGGCGCCGCGTTCTCGCAGCGCTCCCGCAGTCGGTCACACGTTCGGTACTCGACGAAGACCTTCCTCTCCCTTGTTCCAGCAGGCAGCGGAGGTTGTAGCACTCTCCTCGCGATTCCGACAGCACAACGGCGTGGTACCGGAGGTAGAGGGGAAATCCCGCAGGGCTTCGCCTTAAGCCGGTGCGAGTATGGTGGAGCTTATGAGAGAGGCTATTAGTGGTCTAGTAATTAGACACACCAATTAGAAGGCTCTAAACCAATTAGAAGGCTCTAAACCGAATAGCTCTAAACCGGGGTCTAGATCTAGGGTTTAGTTTAGAGGATAGGAAACTTGTGTGTCTAGGAGGGGAGGCCCTGCCCCTCCCTTTATAGGTGGGAGGGCCGGCGGCCAAGGGGAGGAGTCCCTCCCCAAGTCGGCCTTGGGAGGCGCGCCGGCCAAGGGGACTCCTCCCCCAAGTCGGTCTCCACCTCCTCCTCTTTTCCCACTTCCCAAAACTGCCGTTTGACTTTCAAACTAGCCGTTTGACTTTTCAATTTAGGATTTAAATAAATCCTTTATTTGGGACAGCAAGAACACTTAGTACATGATGCAATCATTCCAATATGCAATGACACACTCATGTACCCTTCCCCCTCCGGAGTGCCGGACATTCCGGGACCTTCTAGAATGTTCCCGATGAAAACACCGGAACCATTCCCCAACTCCAAAACGGGACTTTCCTTATATGAATCTTATTCTCCGGACCATTCCGGATCACCTCGTGATATCCCGGATCCCATCCGAGACTCCGAACAACATTCGGTCTCTTTCTCATAATACCATAACTACTCAAACAACGTCGAATCCTTAAGTGTGTCTCCCTACGGTTCGTGAATTATGCGGACATGATCGAGACACTTATTCGAACAATAACCAATAGAGGAATCTGGAAATTCATATGGCTCCCACATATTTCTACGATTACTTTGCGATCGAATGAACCACTTACATACGATACCAATTTCCCTTTGTCTCACGATATGTTACTTATCCGAGGTTATGATCGTCGGTATCTCTGCATACCTAGTTCATCCTCGTTACTGATAAGTACTCTTTTCTCGTTCCCGTGATATGTGATCCCTTGTGACCAAGTCACATGCTTGCAAGCTAATTGGATGACATTTCACCGAGAGGGCCCAGAGAATATCTATCCGTCATGTGGATGGACAAATCCCACTCTTGATCCATGTGTTTCAACCAATACTTTCCGAACACTCAATGCCACCTTTATAGCCACCCTGTTACAGTGTGGTGTTTGATGACATCAAAGCATCCATCCAGCAAAGGTGATATGCATGATCTCATGGTCGAAGGAATTAGGTTACTATGTATCAGAAAGCATATAGCAATTGAACTATTGAAATGACTTGATCTTTATGCTACGCTTGTCTATAGGAGTATGTCCACCATATCATTCTCCTAACGATATGATCTTGTTGTTGATAACATCTCAATGTTCATGACAAAGAAACCACATCATCAATCAACCAACAAGCTAGTGAAGTATATAGGCTATACTAGGGACTTCAAATTAAGTTTACAAATCACACAAGTATTAATGGTTTCCTTGTTAATACTATTATAGCATGAATGCAAACATTTATCATAAACACAAAGATATATAATAATAACTATATTTATTATTGCCTCTAGGGCATATCTCCAACAAAGCATCCCTCTTAATAAGCTCTACCTCGGGTGCTTGGAGATGAACGAGCTGGATCCCGTTCATCCCGATGTGTTCCCTCTTCCTCCGGTGGGGATGCTCTCGTGGGGAGAGCCAGCGCCGGGGAAGACCACCGCACGCCCATGATATAAGATCCGTTTCTTCGGCCTCCGCTGGTATCGGCTTGTTCCTATGTCTCCTCGCCTCTGTTTTGGCCATGGTGGTCGGAGATGGTGGGATTCAGGCATGGTGTTGAGGTGTTGCGGTGGTGGCCTGGGATTTGTTGCTGCTCAAGTCGAAGCTCCCAAGCGACGACATCAAAGCCGAAGCTATCCTAGGCCAAAGCGGCCATCTTCTTCAACCTCCATGGTGGAGGCCCTCTCCGGTTCCTACCGCTGGAGCTCGGCGCTGTCTCGTGCCCAAGTGGCTGGGGTTCGTCCCCGGGTGCGATTTAGTGACCAGCGGTCGGCACCTCCGCCAGGAAGGAGATCCCCTCGAGCAGATTCTCGGACCTCGGCTCCGGCCTTGAGGTCACTGGTGGCCGGCAAAGAAGAACTCCAAGGACTCGATTGCTTTTTCACCTTTTTTCCTGGGGTTCTTTATGTAAAATTCAGGGTATTTTATGCTAATTTAGAGGTGATGGGCAGTAGATGTAAAAAGTCCCCGATGTACTTTGTACCTGCCTTTTTTTAATGGAGCAGCTTCTAGGGCCGTCAGGCCTTCCCCCCCCCCCCCCCAAAAAAAATGGATCACAACTTGCGTCACTATTAAACATCTGAAACTTAGACGTCCGCAATAACATCTGTAGGGATGTAAATGGTACGGATAATTTCCGCATCCGCGTCCGTTTTTGAGGATATGGTATGCATTTTTAGATATCCGGTGGATATGGACGCGGATGAGTATATTTACCGAGCGGATATCCGACGAATATGGTAGTGGATATGGTATTGATGATATCCGACGGATAAGGATAATCCGACATTCTATGCGGATTATCCGAGGTACGCAAATAGGATAATCCGATAAATTTAGCACAACCCCAATATCTAGACAACCTATGTAGTCTATCGGCGAGCTATACATGTTATATTATGCTGTTACCAATCTTGCGCATTTATACTACTGCTATCTAGTGTTGCACGCATTCTTGTCATTTTTTTTGTATAAACTAAATATATTTTTATTTATTCTATGTGTATTTGTTCGATTATCCTCTTCCGATCCTAGTCCGCTCTGAATCCACTCCATATCCGCGCTCTGAATCCACTCCATATCCGCAATCTGATATAATCCGCATCTGGCTATTATCCGTTCCGGTCCAAATCCGCCAAAAAAATATGGTAAAGGGATATAGAAATAACAATATCTGATCTGATCCGTTTACATCCCTAAACATCTGTCTCATTTGCGCTCCTTTAAAAAAAGTACAGATGTAAATGCTCGTCCCTATGAACGCTGGCACGCGCACCCTATGCTATGAGCACATCTGAAACACTCGCTCTTAAAATTTACAAAGTCATCATATACGCCTCGCTGTCGGCAGAAATATCGTCTCCCACTGAAAGAATATTCCGTTTTTATGAAACACCAACACGTTTGACGCCGCAAGTCTCCAAGTGCCTTGCTCTTATTCCGTAAATGTCAAAACCTATATTTAGACTACAGATATATGAGAATTTAGACAAATCTAGTTTGCAAAAAATAATTAGACAAATTTGTGGCATTCAATTTGGAATAGAGGGAGCACTGTAAATGATGTTCTTGATAAGAAAAAGAAGTGGGCTACTGGTCCGGCTGCGGTGGGTAATGGCCCAAAGCTGTGTCGTATACGTGGGCTCTCGGGGCTGATCTGGGCTTGCTCGTGTAAAAAAGAGCCCAAACGGCCGATACGACCGATACTTCCCCGCTCCAACATATCCGGTCCGTTTCCCATGATACCTAGCCCAGGTGTCTGTACGGAGTACCAATCCTTTTCGTATTCCTCTCCCAAAATATATACGTATATATACTTTTTTTCCAAAGAAAAAGTAAAGATGCCGGCGACATAATGGGTCCAAAGGGCTCGAATGCCAGTGGAAAATCGCAAAGAAAAGCACAGGATGCCTTGCCCTTGCCAGCCAAAGATACAGATGGACAATGTCCGGCATCGTTTTTTTTTCTCGATCGAAGAAGCAGAGCATGTCATCATCATCATTTGTTTTTTGGTGCTACATAGATCAGCATTGACCCCTTGCTTTTATTCTCCCGTTGTACTTTTCTCCTTCCGGTCCCTGTCACACGCCTCCAACGCGGCCGTGGCCTAGAGACTGTGCCAGCCACGTGTGCCATGGCTAGACCACATAAGCGGGTTTAATAATTTCGTCAGGCGTGCGTTATCCATGTGGGCGTCGTCCACGCGTACATGTCGGGGGGAGGTGGGGCACACGAAAGCGTTGGCCAACACCGGTCCAGGTGGCAGAGCGTGTGCACCAGACACCGGCGTTTTCTGGTAAACCATGGCGGGCTGTACACACGACGGTGACTGGCAAGGTGGCTCACCAAAACGCGCCAACGCCACTCCACTCGCATACTGCCACCCAAGTACCTGTCATCAGTTGGCATATTCATACGGATTCTGAATATTCGCAGGGTGAAAATGCACACGACTTTTTTGGGAGCAATTCTATGCAATACCACCTCCTCCGTTCCGAAATGTAAGCATTTTTACAAAACTAAACTAGCTATCTAAAAAGGCTTATATTTTAGAACGGAGGTAGTGGTAAAACGGCTCTAAATTAATTAGAAAAAAAATAGTGTCTAATCCAGTTAATTTGGACAAAGAGAATGCAACATACACGAGGGACATGGTGCGTTTGGGAGCCTACGAATAGTTCTCGTCTCCACTAGAAGTGCCTTTAGAGCATCTCCACTTGCTCTCCTCCACCCCCCCATACCACCACCACCACCCATCTCCATACGGCGTCACGGCAGATAGCCGACTCCCCAAACATGCCTTCAAATAGGTTAAGAAATTCAAAACATAATAACAAACCCCGTCGAGCACATAATTTTGGCGCCTACAAACCGACCAGACAGTCTTGACGATCACATCGTCGCAAATCACTGTGGATCAAAATCTGGCAAACAAAAAAGGGCGCATGTCGGCCGACCTCACATTACATAGCCACAGAAATCAGATGGTGAGATCATCCGTCGGGCTAGAAGGCACCTCCTCTGGGGTAGCCGATGGCGGGGTAGCTGCCGCCGGTGGAGCCTTAGTCGACGGGAGGTCTTTGCTGCTGGAGTCGCTATCATCGGTGGAGCCTCGGTCGACGAAAGGTCTTTGCTGCTGGAGATGTTGTCGTTGGTGGAGCCTCAGTCGACGGGAGGTCTTTGCTGCCGGAGTCATTGTCGCTGAGGGAGCCAAGCGAACTCTGTTCTCGGACAGGATGGCGACGCAATGATCGACACACCACGCCTTCACCTCGTCGTCCAGACTCGTCGTTTCGATCATGAGGATTGCCAAGTCCTCCCTCCTCTTCTTTGTCGCCACATTGGCCTTGATCAGGCCGAGCTTGATGTCATGCCTCTTGATAACCGATGCCCACTATGCCGCAATGATCTCTTCCATCTTGGTGGCTTGCTATGCCCTGATCGTGGCATGCGATGCGGCGTTGTCCATCCACGCCACGATGGACGAGTGCAGCTTCTCGATGAACGACGTCGTATCCCTCATAGACTTGGCCTTCTTCAGCCCAATAGGGCAACCTTTGGAGGCAGTCGATGGCATCACGTTGGGGTCATAGGCGGTGTTGTTCTTGGCGAGAGCCGTATGCGCCTCCATCCACTTGTCACACATCTCAATCCGGACGAAGACGTGGATGAAACTAAACTCGACGTCGTCATTGTCCTCATGCTAGCCGGTGATCATGGCGCGCATCTACGATGCAATTGAACACAACGAAGACATCAACAAAGGGGCTACAATGCACGATGGTCGCCGGATAGGTTTGCTTACTTGATCATCGAAGTTGGTGCCGCTAACGTGCACTCGTCGGACCTCCTCCATGATATCGTGACACTTGTTGCAAGCATGTTGGACCAACGCCCAACGGTGCGACATGGCCTGAGTCATTGCAATCATGGCACAAACTCTTGAAATAGGGATCCAAAAGGCAACGCTCGTCGTACGCCGCCTTCATCCTCTTCTAGTAAATGTCAGCGTTTTAGTTGGCGGCGGTGAAAGCATCGATGCTCACTACCTTCCATACCTCAGTGAGGCACTCGTCCTCTCTCGAGCTCCACTTTGGTCCGCGGTTCCCTATCTTCTTCTCGGCTGGGGCGGTCACGTCCGCCTTCTTCTTCCCTTTCGGATCAGCCACGGATAACTCCACCTCCTCCTCGGCGGGCTCGGTCTCCACGTAGGCGTAGGCCTCGTTTTCCCAGGGCTCCCCGCCGCCGTGAAAAAGATTGTAGATATTAATGTACTCTATCTAATACACAAAGCCCAAAATACCTTATATTCCAGGCTCAATAAAAATAACAAAATCTGACCGATTTTGATGGTTGGAAATCTGGCACTTTTCGTTACTCCATATGTCAGATTTTGATTATTTTTTTGTACAAACCAGAATATAAAGTATTTCGGGTGAGACTTTGTGTATTTAATAGGATTTTTTTTGTGATTTTTTCTGAAACTTCCAAAAACAGGAGCCACAAGACCGGAGCTCCAAAAATCTGCATCCATACATCTATGTCTACCGGAACGAAAAACTTATAACACGAGAGTTATGCAAAACAACAAAATCAAGGTACTCCTAAAATAAAATTTTGAGCGGTTGAGTGTGTGACGAATCAGACAAAATTCGTCTAAAAAAGCTACAGACATGAACATGATTTTGAAAAGTTACAGTTCATGAAACTCGGTGCCTATGGTGAGAGTAACACACAATATTTATCTGTATCTCTAAAAATGAGATTATTGTTTTTAATAAAATAGAATGGTGGGACAACCAATCCTAACTTGTTTTGCAAATTTACAAAAAGAAAAAGAAATAACAGACCAAATGCAGTTGAAATGATGAGGCATAACTAACCAGGGAGTGACGTTTCCGTGCCGACAGTTAGGATTACGCGCCCACTCCGTTCGCCTCCCTTTCGCCTTCGTCTTCCCGACGTCTCCCTCTCCCCTCCTCCTTCCCTCTCTTCCCTCTACGTATACCCGAAGCGAGCAGAGCAGAGCAGAGCAGCCCAGCCAATCCTCGCCAGGCCAAACGCAGCCCCGCCAGCCATGGGCACGTACAAGTGCTGCCTCGTCTTCAAGCGCCGGTACCGCTGGACGGACGCGCCGCCGCCGGACGACGTGCGCTCCCTCTTCGCCCACCACTCCGGCGGGGCCGCCACCATGGGCGCCGATGGCCTCCGCCGCTACCTCGACTCCACCGGCGGGACCGGCAACGACCCGGACTTCGACGCCGACGCCGAGGCAGAGCGCCTGCTCGACCAGATCCGCCAGGCCCAGCGCGCGCGCGTCCCGCGCGTGGGGCGCCCGCTCCTGGGCCTCGACGACTTCCACCGCTTCCTCTTCTCTGACGACCTCAACCCGCCCCTGCGCCGGCCCCAGGTCCACCACGACATGGCGGCCCCGCTCTCCCACTACTACATCTACACGGGGCACAACTCCTACCTCACCGGCAACCAGCTCAGCAGCGACTGCAGCGACATCCCCATCATCAAGGCGCTGCAGCGGGGCGTCAGGGTCATCGAGCTCGACATGTGGCCCAACTCGGCCAAGGACGACATCAGCATCCTCCATGGCAGGTTGCTACTGCATATACACACACACTCTCCCCTTTTATTACTATTATTATCCACATCCATCCAACTTCCCACTCACTTGGAATCTTTCTCTCCCGCCGATACAATTGAGGAAAGAAACAGAGCAAATCTCTACCTTGTTTGTACCTATATGATGCGCCTTTGCTGAATAGAAACACACTCTAGGCATCATATATAGGAGCCTGGGGAATATTTCAGTTACTACATGTAAATAGTGTGCAGCCATGGGAGGTACTAGGTTGCTATTTCTTCAAATCTATCTTTTGAAACCTTACAATTGAGGAATGCCAGCAAACAAATCTCTATCACTTTGCTTGTACCTCAGATCAGAATAAGAATGCGCCCTTTCTTGGGCGAAAGGCTGGCGGAGCTGCACCCTGCAGGACCTAGTTCGTAGGAGCGTGAGTTGTAATACTAGGTGTGTCGCCCTTTCTTGGGCTTGTACAAAAACTCTCTTTTCTAGTGTCGCACTTTCTTTGGCTTGTACAAAATCTCTCTTTTCTACCAATGCATCGAGACGCAAAGGCTTTTGCGTTTTCTCGAAGAAAAAAAGGATTAACAATGCGCCTCAAATTCTAGCTTACGCCTTGTGCTGTCTTACAAATTGTGAACAGGACATTGACCACCCCAGTTTCACTGCTGAAATGCTTGAGGTCCATCAAAGAGTATGCTTTCGTTGCGTCGCCCTACCCTGTTATCATAACGCTCGAAGACCACCTTCCACCTGAACTCCAGGACAAAGTTGCCAAGGTAGCTGTAGTTTCATTCCTGAAATTGCTGTATCACCGTATACGAGATTTGCACTTCTCTAACAGGCGTTTCTGGAAATTTTCTTTCAGATGGTTCTTGAAGTATTTGGCAGCGTACTGTACTACCCTGAGGAAGAACATCCCAAAGAACTCCCTTCACCTGAAGACCTCAAGGGCCGTGTCCTCCTGTCGACGAAGCCCCCAAAGGAGTACCTGGAAGCCAAGGCCGGTGGTACCATAAAAGATAATGACACAGAATCCAATCCAGGCAAAGGAACTGACGATGATGCGGCCTGGGGAAAAGAAGTCCCAGATTTTAAGACTGAAATGCAATATGCGAAAGTACCGCTTTGAAGTTCTCCTACATTCTCTGCTCTTCTTATTCTCGTCTTCATCAAGAATTTACCTGCTCAATTGCTTTCGGTCTATCAGCAGGAAGATGATGACGAAGGTGATGACGACGATGAGGAGGACGAACAGAAAATGCAACAGCATCTAGCTCCACAGTATAAGCACCTTATTACTATAAGAGCAGGAAAGCCAAAGGGTGGTACTACGTCTGATGCCTTGAAGTGCGACCCAAACAAAGTTAGGCGGCTCAGTTTGAGCGAGCAAGAACTTGCAAAAGCTGTAGTTAATCATGGTACCGAAATAGTGAGGTATACATCTAATTAAGCAGCTCTCATTATGGACAGTCCTTTCTTTCCATCTTTAATAATTAAAGATCCTCTGTAGTTTACTCTTACTGAAGTGTTCAATTGTTTTCTATTTCCAAACAAGGTTTACACAGAGAAACCTACTGAGGATATACCCAAAGGGCACTCGGGTTACTTCATCCAACTATAACCCGTTTATTGGTTGGGTGCATGGTGCTCAGATGGTGGCCTTCAATATGCAGGTACATTTCTCTTTTGATTTATCGATCCCAGTGCAATGGAGTTGTTGTGTGATTTGAACATCCAAGTTTAAGTAAGTCCAGTTAGGGAATCAGATTGGTAGTTGCAGTAGCATTTCATATCAAATGGCAAGGTAAGTACAAAATAACCCTTCACTTTTTATACATGATGAACTAAAGTGGGATGTAATACATGCGGGTATGATGCATCAAAGTTACCAACCTGGCAAAGCCACCTAGCAAGGATTGATAATCAGTCGATTTTTCAGTAGTCCCCTCACAACCCTATAACTAAAGAAAGCAAGGAACTGGTAAATTGCATTATTCTGAAATACGTACTACAATTTAACATTGGGTCATTCTTTTCTTTAAATGCTTTGGATCTGGTAGATCTCAGTATCTCATGAAGTCACTGTTGTTTATGCGTCAATTTAGGCACACACTTGCCTAAATTTTGGCAACCTGTAGAGTTCCTCACTCCGATTTAATGTTAGTTGGTCATGTGATGTCCCTTTCCTACTGGCATGGTCCGACTGGCATGATATTTCTTTGCAGGGATATGGAAGAGCACTTTGGCTGATGCATGGATTTTACAAAGCCAATGGTGGCTGTGGCTACGTCAAGAAACCGGATTTCTTGATGCAAACTGAGCCAGAAGTTTTTGATCCAAAGAAACCTCAACCCGTCAAGAAAACCTTGAAGGTACGTATTATTTATTAGTTTTGTTTTTGCCGCTGGAAACTAGAGGTAGATGACCTGCTGGGTTTTTTCAGGTAAAAGTATACATGGGTGATGGGTGGAGGATGGACTTCAAGCAGACACACTTTGATCAATACTCTCCTCCAGACTTTTATACACGGGTATGTAAAGTAGAAGGAGAATACTAAAAGCAATACTCCTACATTGCTTTCGAAGAAAAAACTAGCAACATCACTGCATAACTCAGGACTGGAACAACCAAAACCCAAAAATGCCACAGCACCACTCTTCCGAAACATTAAACCGAATCTGTATCAACAGGTTGGGATTGCGGGTGTTCCAGCGGACTCGGTGATGAAGAAGACCAAGGCGATCGAGGACAACTGGGTTCCGGTCTGGGGGGAGGAGTTCAGCTTCGACCTGACGGTCCCAGAGCTCGCGCTGCTCCGTGTGGAGGTGCACGAGTACGACATGTCGGAGAAGGACGACTTCGCCGGGCAGACCGTCCTACCCGTGTCGGAGCTGCAGCCTGGGATCCGCGCCGTGGCGCTCTGGGACCGCAAGGGGAACAAGTACCCCCACGTCAAGCTCCTCATGCGCTTCGAGTTTGTTTGATTTGGCCTGTGAATGTGGTTTGGTTTGGAGAGACGACGGTGCGGCGGCGGCGGCGTGTTAGTTCTCGTGCATTCTTTGTTCATCATGTACATATGAGTGTGGTAGTGGTGCTGTCTGTGTGAATATGCATCGTACCTTTGGTGTGTATATGTCAGTTGTGTGTGTGTGTGTCTATGCATAGACACAACAATTTGCAAGACTCTGTTCATTTGCTGTCAACAAATAATAAAAGCTGCATTTCTGAGGCTGTGCATCGTTTTGATGCAGAGGCGGGAACCTCCTTTTCGAAGAAAAAAATAAGGCATCTCTAAGAGCTCTAAGCCCTTTTGAATTGAAAGCCTCTCCTTGCTCGTGACTTGTTCTTGGGTGGGTCCCTCTACTCGCTCATGTGGCGTGCTACATCAGCTGCCTGGTGGTGTGTTATGGATGTTATTTTTCTATTTACCTCGCAAAAAAAATTAGCTAATCAACTATACATATATTAATTTTTCAACAATTATAAGAATATATTCAGTGGACATGTGTAATCTTCACATATAACAATAAAATTATTCACTTAGTACAAATTAGAAAGACATATTTTTGAAAATGTTCATCAAATCTAAAACAAATCTCACATGACACGTAATTTTGAAAAACTTTCACAAGGTTGAAAAAAATTAATTGGATAAAAAGTCTAACATGTCCAAAAAGGTTCACGTAGATTCAAAAATTATTCTGAAAAAATATTCAACAGTCTAAAAAATTCTCACAGGTGAGGAAAATAATGTTCAAATAATTCTAAAAAATACACGTGGGTATGGAAAAAGTTCATCGGTCATAAAAAATCTCATTGGTCGGTAACAAAAGTCACGTAATTTCAATAAGTGTTCATCGGTGTGAAAATGCTCATCGGTTAAAAAATTGTTCATTGGTCTGAAAAAAGTCCGTAAGTCCAAAGCATTTTTATACCATTCATAAACTAAAAAATTATTCACGTGTTCCACAAAAATAGTCATATGATTTTAAAAGCAGAAAATAAATTAGAATAGTAAAATATTAGGAGAAATGTAGAAATAAAACATGAACAAATGAAAAAATAAAGAAATAAAAACATAACCAATGAAATAAAAATTCGTTGGAAAATGAAATGAAAATTATTAAGTAAAAACCCATGAAAATTGAAGAGACAAGCTAGAACAAAATGGTAAAATGAGAAGAAAGTAAAAAACCAAAATTAAAGAGAAAAATAAAAGAAAGAAGAAAACATCCTAAATAAATTTGAACAAGAAATGAGTGCTACCCAAGCAAGCATGCGACATGAAATAAAATAGCGACACGCAGCAAGAACATGGGTCAGCCCATGCAGGAGGCTGATGCGGTCAAGTCGATGCCCCACCTCGCTATAAGTGACATATAGTGATTGTGTTTCACTGCCGATTGGATTAGTGGCCTATTGGCTAGATCGTGTCCTGTTGGCTAGGGCCGGTGTGCATGTGTTTTTATGCTTCGCTCCGGTGGAATCGGATTTGTTCTACTCATGGTCCGGCTGTGTTCGTTGTTTCTGCCTCATCACTTTTTGGTGTGGCTTTGCTGCCAGCATCATTGTTTTCCCCCTCTGTGCTCTATATCAGTGAATAAGGTTATGTCACAATGAACAAATACAAAACCATATATACTCCAGAAACAAGTACCTATGCTAGAGAATTTAAATGACATTTAGCAGAGGACGGCGCAACAGAGCGCGCTTGGTCCATCTAGTGCATTTCATCCTAGGGCTGGTCCGGTTGTTTGTCGGTGGGCATTAATAATAATTAAAAAAATCAAAAATCTCTTATGATTTCATCCTTGAAGGTGGCCAAAAGGATCAAAAGTATTTTCTCCGTTCAGAAATATAAGACGTTTTAGCTTTGTGAATCAAATGCATCTAGACATCTTTTAGTGTATAAGTTCGTAGAGGTTCGGAGTGAACCTATACACTAAAAGCGTCTAGATACATTCATTTTATAAAGCTAAAATATATTATATTAACGGAGGGAGTAGTATGTTGGCGGTGGAATGGTTGGCGGCCAATGGGCAGGTTCAGAAGGTTCGCTTGTTTTGTGGAGAGGAGGAAACCGTGGAACATATGAACTTTTGGATGTCTCCTCGAGTTTTTTTTTATGTCTCCTCCAGTTTTAATAGCCCTTTTATAGTAAACACGGTTGGTTTTTGACACAGCCGGGTGCAAAGAAAAAGAGTGTTTTGTGCTTTTCTAGGGCGATTTAGACTACTTGGAACGAGATTTTCACCAAATCAAAAAGTTCCTCATCTAATATTTTATTGAGATCCATGGACCAAAGAAGTGTAGAAAATTTAATGGAATTGCTATTTCCTAGGCGCCTACGTATTTCTCAGTCGCGTGTCCTTGCTGTGATTTGTCCTACGATTCGCGCGGGTTCTGTGATGTTTGGGCTATGTATTTTTACGTATGTGCAGCCAAAAACTGAAGTAGGCCGGATTTGTGTCTTTTTGTGGGTTGAGAAGCTGAAGCGGAAGTTCAATTGCAGCTTGGAATTGCTATGTGCTGCCCCATGCTGTATGTGTTTGTATGTTTGTGGGTTGGTGGCCTGTTTTTTTTACTTTTCTGCTATTTTTGTCTCATGTTCAATTTTTCTCTCTTTTTCTTTTTTTTGCTTTCTTATTTAGCTGTTGTTTGTTTTTGAAAATCCATTTTTATGTTTTTGGATTTTTCGTTGATGTTTATGATTTTTCAAAAAAAATCAAATTTTCTTTTTAAGTTTTTTATTTTTTCCCATGATTTTGTTTATGATTTTAGATGTTTGAGTTTTTAAAGTTTTTTGTGCATGACTTTTTATGTTTTTTGGATTTTATGTCGTGAATGAAGTTTTGTAAGTTTCCTTCATTTTTTCTTGGTTAGCTCTTAATATCTAATGTAGTTTTTGCATCTTTTTTGATTGAACTGAGCTAGCCACAATTTAATGTAAAAAATAGTTGTGAACATGTTTTGATTGATGTTTTGAAGTCGTTTTTATAAGTATGATGTGGCTGAACCTTTGTTTTTTTACAACTCGATTTTTTTGTAACTCACAGTTATTTTCAACTGTTTTTTTAATTCAATTTTGGACCCTAGTGGAAACTATATCATGACACAACATATTTTGATTTTAGTCATTTGCAACTTGCTTGTAATTAAGAATGTATCAAGCTAGTCGCAAGTTTGTTGCGACTGAACCATAACCCTAGTTGCAATTATGTTGCTATAATTTTTTTTGGATTTGAGTCATTTTGCAACTTGCTTGTAACTGAGAATGTGCTGATCCATTCACAAATATGGTGTGACTGAAACCCTAGTTGCAACTATGTTGTGACTGATTATACTTTTGGATTTGAGTCATGTTGCAATTTTGCTTGTAATCGAGAACCCCCTAACTAGTTGCAAGTATGTTGTGACTAGGAATTTTTGGATTTGAGTCATTGGTATCTTTGCTTACAACCAAGAATGCCCTAAGCCAGTTGCAAGTATGTTGTGACTAGTTTTTTTTGGATATGTGTCATTTGCATGTTGCTTGTAACTGAGAACGCCCCCGCCAGTCGCAAGTATGTTGCGATTGAACTATATTGGATTGGAGTCATTTTTGTAACTTGCTTGTAACCGATATTGTACCAAGCCAGTCGCAAGCATGGTGTGACTGAAAACCATAGTTGCAACCATGTCACGACTGAATATACTTGGATTTCAGTCATTTGTAGCTTGCTTGTAACTGAGGATGTACCGAGCCAGTCACAAGTATGGTGTGACTGAAACCCTAGTTGCAACTGTGTTACAATTTAATATACTTGGATTTGAGTAATTTGCAATTTGGTTGTAACCGAGAACGCTCCAAACCAGTTGCAAGTATGTCGTGACTAGGAATTTTTGAATTCGAGTCATTTGCATCTTGCTTTATAAAAATGTACCGAACCAGTCGCAAGTATGCTGCGACTGAATTATAACACTAGTTCCAATTATGTTGCTATTGTTTTTTTTGGATTTGAGTAATTTTTTCAACTTGCTTGTAACTGAGAATTTACCGAACCAGTCACAAATATAGTGTGACTGAAACCCTAGTTACAACAATGTCGCGGCTGGATATACTTGGATTTGAGTCATTTGTAACTTGCTTGTAACCGAGAACGTACCGAGCTAGTCACAAGTATGTTGCGACTGAATCCTAAACCCTAGTTGCAACTATGGTGTTACTTGTTTTTTTAGATTTTGAGTCATTTGCAAGTTGCTTGTAATTGAAAATGTACCAAGCCAATCGCAAATATGGTGTGCAAATATGGTGTGACTGAAACCCTAGTTACAACTATATCGTGACTGAATATACTTGGATCTGAGTTATTTGTAACTTGCTTGTAATCAGGAACATACCGAGCTACTCGCAAGTATGTTGCGACTGAAACACTAGTTACAACTATGTCACGACTAAATATACTTTGGATTTTGAGTCATTTGTAACTTGCTTGTAACCGGAATGTACCGAGCTAGTTGCAAGTATGTTGCGACTGAACCCTAAACACTAGCTGGAATTATGTTTGCTACTATTTTTTTATTTGAGTCATTTACAACTTGCTTGTAGTTGAGAATGTACCGAGCCAGTCACAAGTATATTGTGACTGAAACCCTAGTTACAAAAATGCAACGACTGAATATACGGATTTGAGTCATTTGTAACTTGCTTGTAACCGAAACCATACCGAGCTAGTTGCAAGTATGTTGCGATTGAACCCTAAACCTTAGTTGTAATTATGTTGTTACTTGTTTTTTCCGATTTGAGATCATTTGCAACTTTCTTATAATTGAGAATGTACTGAGCCGGTCGCAAGTATGGTGTGATTCAAACACTAGTTGCAACTATGTCACGATTAATATAGTTAGATTTTGGGTCATTTGCAATTTGCTTGTAACTGAAAATGTACCGAGCCAGTCGCAAGTATGGTGTGACTAAATCCCTAGTTACAACTATGCCACGACTGAATATACTTGGATTTTGAGTCATTTGTAACTTGCTTGTGACCGGGAATGTACCGAGCTAGTCGTAAGTATGTTGCTACTGAACCCCAAACCGTAGCTGCAATTATGTTTGCGGTTTTGCTATTTCTCGGTCGCCTGAAAAATAACTATTCCGCAGTCATTTCAATCACCATTAGATTTGGACGCCAAGATTAGTGCAAACTTGTAACTTGCTGATATTTTCTGTAGTCTGTCTCCACACACGAGTCCGCTCTGCTCCTTTTGTGCGTGGGCTGATCCCGCGCGTTGTGTCTTTGGGCCTTTTGTTTGTTGTGGTGGGTTTTTGTCCCAAGGACCGTGATGTCTGGCACAGGCCCATGCTTGATTGGTTCATTTAGCTAGATGCTCCCTTTTCTCTTTATCTTTTATTTCTTTTTATGTTGCACTTTTTTTTGTTAGTATTCGGTTCACACCACTCACTTGTTAGTCTCTGACATTGTTCTTTAAACTGATTGTTTTATCATTTAAATTAAATATGATGGCATGCTATTTATTTTCTTATTTTTATCCTCTATTTTCATGTATATTTTTCATAATTGATTGTTCCGTTTGATATTCCCCTTTCTTCTGATTATTTTTCCTCCATTCCTATCATTTATATTATCTTTTATGTATTAGTGTCTTTCGCTAAAATAACTAGTAGCATTTTTTTCGGGTTTTTCCTAATTTCCTACAATGCTTTTATTAACTCAGCCGATCGAGATTTAAGTTAGAGCTCTGTCAACTCTTGAATCGTTGGTTTTGCGTCGTGATTCGAGCTAGCATGTGAGTTGCAACTAAGATTTTTTAGTTACAAGTGGGTTGGAATAGAGCTTTCAGTTGCAAGTATGTTGCAAGTGATAAAAAATTCCTCGCCATTGAATTTACGTCGCGATTCGTACTAGCATGGGAGTTGCTAATGAGTTGCAGATGAAATTTTGCTGTCGTAAATGGGTTGAATAGAGTTTTTTAGTTGCAAGTATGTTAGAACCGGGGGGGGGGGAATAATCTTGACCATTGGATTTGCTTCGCGATTCATGCTAGATCGGAGTTGCAAGTGGGTTGTAACTAGGATTTTTCTGTTGCAAGCGGTTTGGAACTGACTAGTTACAAGTAGGTTGCAACAGAGAGAAATGTTCCTAGTCATCAGATTTGCATCATGATTCGTGATAAATGTGAGTTGCAAGTTGGTTGCAAACTGAGATTTTTTAGGTATCACGTGAGGTTTTTCCAGTTGCAAGTAGGTTGCAAGTGAGGTAAAATATTCTTGATTGTTGGATTTTTGAGAGTTACAAATAGGTTGCAACTTTTTTTTTCTATTGCCAAGAGGTTGCAACTGGAAAAAAAATTCTAGTTGTTGCATTTCGTCACAATTAGTGACAGTGAGTAGTTACAAGTAGGTTGCAACTGAGTTTTCTAGTTGCAAATAGACTGCAAGTGAGAATCTATGTTCCATACAACTAGATTTTCGCCATGATTCTAGTTTGCAGTTACACGTGAGCTCCAACTAGAATTTTTCCTTTATTTGTAGAGTCTTTTATTTATTTTCCTATGAAAGCATGTTTTTTCTTGTGGAGGTCTCAGGCTATGAACTCGGTAGCTCGAACAGAATATTTTTCTGACATGAGATTACTTTTTGATTTTTTTTCGTTGTATAAAGAGATGCGCGTATAAAAATATAACAATTCGTGTACATTGATTGAGTTGAAGCTGAACTAGCATGTGTTGGTTGTGGAGAGAATGTTGATTATCAAATTAATGGTCGACGTCTCTCATGGTCCAACATGGAGTGGTACCTCGTACGGCCCAACGAAAGCTTGTTTGATTATTAAGTTGCTGTTATTTTCGGAATTCATACACGGTTCTAATTGATCGGCTGAAAATTAACGGGGTAATGCCATGCGACTAGGGCTGCAAGTGTGGATGCGGACCTCCCGCGGCGCCGCATGGCCGCCCCACATAAAATTCTAAGCGGCCGCCCGCAGGCCGGAGAAAAAAAATAAGCGGCACTTTGCGGACTCGCCGCCGTACCCACTTAGCCCACATGAACAGTTTCTTTGTTGTTACATGTTAGCATATTTTCTCCGATCGATTTTTCTCCGCTGCAAAGCTAGCCTGCTGGCGATGATCTCTGTACAAAGCCAGCTCAAGTCGATCGGACCGATCGTGCAAATAATTCCCCTCTCAAAATAAATATCGTAAATTTCTTTAAATTTAGGTGTATCTAGATACTATTTTTCTGTCAAAAATAACTGATTTATCTTTGTCTAGATTCACATTATCTAACACTAAATTTCTGCACCTACACAATACATTACATATAGAAGACATGACGACATCATGTAGACATGTATCGTCCGACATCGATTTAAGGAGTTCAACAGTACGGCCATCACATGATACCTGAGAGAAAATTCTAGCACTCGGTTGTAAGAGCATCTCCACTCGCTGGGCGTTTTCAGGCCGAAATCCGGAGCTAAATAGAGCCGGACGGAGAAAGTTTTCGGTCTGAAAACGGCCGATTTCCTACTCGCGTTCCTAGACCGAGTTCACAGGTTTGCGCAAATTTTAACAAAACTCGGCGAACTTTGGACGAATATAGGCGGATTTCATTAATAACGGCAGATTCGTACTATTACATCATTTAGGCATGGATGTGCCCGAGTTCGGGATCCGGCATCGCCGCAATGGCGGCCTAGATCTCCTCCACCATCTCGTCATCCGCCGGCACCGGCGGCACCGGTATGCCGCCGGTGCTGAGCTTCCAGCCGGGCGGGCAGTGGAAGTCCGGCGACACCATATACCCGGCGTCATGGAGCATCCTCGCCTCCCACGGCTGGAACGTCGGCCGGCCGAAGCCGTTCGCCGCGGGATCGCCTAGGAACCTCTCTACCATCTTCCTCTTCGTTGAGTGCTTCTTTCGCCGGAATTCGTGGTGGTGTGTGGTGGAGAGGGCAGTGTGCTGCGAACCGGCGTGCAGCCGTGTTTTATAGGCCGAGCGAGGACGACGAAGGCGGAAAGGGTGTAGCGGCGTGGCGGGAAAAGGGGAAACGACGGAAAACCGAGTCGGCGGTGGCACGCCGTTATGCTGACACATGGAGAAACAAAAAAGACAATTTAACATGTGAATAGTGATTTTTGTGGTTTTGTCATTTTGTGCACTATTCATGTTGGATTTATCATTTTCGCTTCTTCTGTGTGTTTTTTAAGTTTGGAGCTAAAACTTTTAGGGATTGTGTACATATATCTTGGAAACACTCACAATTTTTTTTAATTTTTCTGAAACTTCAAAATGTATTTTTGAGCAATGGTATCATGGTACCATATAGACACCGGTATCACTAGATATTTTCCCAGGAAACAGAGTGCGTCGATTTGGCGGACGGACACCATGGTGAACTTTTTTTTTTCTAAAAAACTCAAATTTGAAGTTTCAAAAAAATCTAAATATATATAGGGACGTAGATAATGATTTATAATAGGCGCGTGAAAAAAGCATGTGAAAATAATTTTGGCCTCAGCAGAAAAGAGAACATTTCAGATCTTGACGTGAACAGTGAATTTTTGAATGGCCTCTTTTTTTTTTCTAGAATTTGTCATATTAGTCTTTTTACTGTGCACCAAAATACAATATATTTTCTTTTAAAATTTTGCATACATGTATTTTACATTGTGGGCTACACGAACATATGTTTTTCACGTTTTTTGAAAAATTTAAAAAGTACTCCAAATCGATTTTCCAAGGACAAACAAGCCTACTTAGTTTCGTAAACTAAGTAGTACTAGCAGATTCAGATTCCGCTGTGCGTCATGTCACAAAAAATAAAATAAAAAGTAGCAGATTCCGCTGTGCGTCATGTCATAAAAAATAAAATAAAAAGTTTATATTGTGCATGGAGTGGAGATACGATAAGGTGCAATCCCTATACAGGCACAAGAGGACGTGGCGGGCTTCCTTCCTTGATAGCTAGCTCAGTATCTAATTATGCTTTGCCTACGAGCATGTGAGCTATTTCTCAGGCGTCTCAAATGCAGGCATGTGAGCTATTTCTCAGGGGTCTGAGACGTAGGCGTGCCCAAATTTTATTTTAAACGCACAGAAAATTTAAATGCTCGTGCAGAACAAAAAATTTGAATTGATGAATTGTAGGGCTTTACCCTCTCCCGAAAGAGAAGGAGCCCTTCCAGAAATTCTCAGTGGCCCCGGAGGGCCAAAGAGGGGGTTTGGAAATAGTTTTCAACCAGCAATTGACGCGCCTCGGTATAACCTCACTAGCTGCGTCATTGCCCCAAGCGCAAAGATGCCTTCCAACGTTCGCACCCCGCCCTTTCTTATAGTGCCCTCTCCCCACCGCGCTCCTCCTGCCTCGCCGAGGTGGGACTAAACGTTTCTACTCACTACGTCGGTCTCGGTTCCCTCCCGTCGCTGACACCGGCACCTTCTCCCCTAGCGGGCCTTCTCTCTCGCACTGGCCGGCTTATGTGTCGATCCTGGCCCATTTGGCCCAGATTTATATATAATAGCAGAGCCTTCTGGGCCCAAAGCTCCTACGGTGCTCCTCTCTTATTCAAACTGCCTACAGCCTTCTCGATTTCCAAGTATTTCACATTCGTCTGAAAAAAGAAGTTGATTTCGTTCATAGTGCCCTGCTTACACCTGCCATTTCGTTTTTGGAGCAAGCCTCATGCAATGCGGCAATCGGCATTTGACATGTAACGGTAAATCGTTTTCATCAACTAGAGAGGAACATACAGGCCATTTGTGTACTCAACTGTAAGTTCTTCATACAAGCACGAATTACACGAAATTGTAGCACAGTACACAGTTGTAAAGCTGTTAGACTTGCACTCTATTTAGCAAGAGGGGTCCATGTCACGAGTCACAATAAGAGCTGCTCTCAGAAAAAGGAAAAAAAAAAAAGTCACAATAAGGGCAGTAGCCTAACCACCACACATGTCTACTTCGTCCAAATCCATACAAGGCCACCTGTCAGGAGACATACACTACGAAATGAATAGACAACAGTGTTCCATAACAACTCTCTCCTATCTCACTTTTAATTTTCAAGACAATGTTTTGTACAGCGCACCGCCCAAAATCAAGCAGCAACTAAGTCATGCTTTGTCGCATTGACATTGCCATGCCATCTTCTCCAGTAGATACAAACAGTACTCCGTCGGAGATAAAGTGCCCCCACTTCTAGCATTATACAGAAGGGCAGCGAGATATACAAAGAAGTGCAGATCTTGGACGATACAAAATGGATCACATCTCTGAAAAAAACACAGATACGCAAACTGAGAGCATTAGCACATCTGTTCAGTAAAAACAAAAGAACATTGTTTCGGATGATTGAACAAAGCATATGATCAGTGAAGTTGTAGGAGGCATTTTTTTACCGGGGCTGCAGGGGAGATTCTGTTAACTGGCGGCAGAGGATTCCTGAGTTACTTCCGTTGTAGTATCCGCAGCAGAGCTACTGGTTTCTGCAGCCTGGTTTTGGCTGCTTTGTGCTTCCGGCGCAGGTTGTTGCTGGTCTTCAGCGAGGCCCAAAACCACCAAGCTAGACCTGCCCAAAAAAGGCACAAGCTCTGGTCAGATCCAGCCCCATGCATTTGGAATGGAAAACGGTACATAGAGCAAAGCAACAAACAAACCTCGGAAGAGTTGATCGCACGCTTGGCTGGCTGGCATGCTCGACCAAGGGCGCCTTCAGTACAGGATTCTTATTCAACGCGTTTTCAAGTTGCGGAGCTGGTAACTGACAAACCGAGTGCCGTGTTATGAATCTAAGTCAACTAATATGGGTCGGAGGGAGTAGATTTTTTTCCTTTTTTTGGAATCAGAATAAATATGGAATTTGGTGTAGGAATGAGAAAAATAATAGATGGACTTGCAGTTGAGCCTTCAAGTATTACTGTATTAGCATGTTACTATTTCAGTTTCTAGAACTATTAGATCCAAAATAGTTGGCTGTGGCCCCATGAACTCGCAAAATATTAGCATGTGATGTAAACAACTATCAGGTGACATGCACTTCTATGAAGTAAATAGGCAAAGCTCCTCCCATTCGCTATCTACGACAGAAAAAAAATTGCATTGGAAAGAAAAAATAAATTCCACGGGAGAAGAGTGACCAAACCTGCAGTAATACGCCATATGACTGAGGTTTCGTCAGGATAGCACACTTCAGAAACCCTACCCATAACTTAGGATATTTCCATATCTGCTATCACAAAAGGATAACTTTAGTTTCAGAAAATGAAAAGTCACTGTAACTGAATTCCTGTTCAATATAAAAGTAAGAACCTGCTTGCTAACAAGGCGTGACATGATCTCCATCACAAAATCTACCTGAAAGGAAATATTACCGTCAGACTATAATATCACGAGTAAAATATCTGAGAACAACTGACTTCATCATAATAATAATGCATTGATACCAAAGTTCCACCTGACCAAGTCAAGTAAGATTCATATTAGCACATTATCGATAATGGGCTGAAGTCTTAACTCCCGTTTCTCCTCAGAGAGGGGGGGGGGGGGGGGAGGGGGGGGGGGACAGGGATGTTCCTTACACAGCATGATCCATGTGTTTCATTTGAATTAACAGCATGTCATCCTTGTCATATCAGCCTCCCTACCAAACTAGACTTAAAACACCAAGAAGACCGTATATATTTCACGGTAGGAAGACTCGCGCAAACTAGGTTACAGCATACATGAGCCATTGCCCACACAATGGAGTCACACAATTAGCTTACCAATGCAGGAAATGCACCTATTGCTTGCATAACAGTTCGCATGAACAACAAAGGAAGGGGGATCTGTTCAACCTGTGGAAAACAAAAAGTTTGAGCAAAGAGCCAATAGATCATCATATCAATGGCGGATACAATGGAAAACATGATACTATCCAGAAATAGATACCAATTGATTTAGTGCTTTTGCCAAAACTTGCTGAGTGAAAATTGTCCTTTGCTCGAAGCAGGCAGCGCATGCATCTATGACCTACAGTAAGTTAATATAAATTATCACTCCATCAGTGTACTGAATTAACTGGCCACATGCTGTGCAGGGTAACAAATGGAAAAGTAACAGACCTTTTTCAGCGGTATCCCTTCTTTTTCAGGATCTATTACATGGATCGAAATCAAAATTTCTGATGGATCAAGAGAAGGGCCATGTTGTGGTGTTCCCTGTAATAGGTAGCAAGTTATGGTGCATGCACGGGCTAGAAAAGATCTTTAGCTAAAATGAACAGTGGAACGTAACTAAGTTACATGAGAATTAGAAGTCCAAGAGTGAACCAGAAATAAGTCTTTGCTAAGAAAACCTTGAAGGTATGAAGTTTAGATATGAAGACACCAGTACTTTATTTCTAAATGACAATTAATCAGCCAACTAGAATGTTTCAAATCATAGCCAAGGGGGGAAAAGTTAGTTCAACCTTCACATATTTCATGAAGAGAAAAACTAACCTGTAGGATTCGAGAAAGGGCAACTTGAAACTTATCCACAGGAAGGTTAACAATATTGGGAAACACGGACAGAACCTGAGAAAAAGCACGATGAAGAATAACTAACGTGAAACGAAATACAGAATATAAATGATACCTTGACAGCAATGCCTACAGACTATATGTAATATCTGGACTACAATGCGTTTTTGCTCCACAAACAGTTACTGTCAAAGTTATAACTGCTGGTTCGAGAAAAATTCAACACCTAGGCTGATCTCAATTCAAATTGAACATAGTGTGAGCAGTTCAGCTACCATGCACAGACTTGTCAAGTCAGCTGCTCATTAAGTATAACCACCGTATACATTCTAGAGCACGATAAATGTAGTAAACAGTAATTTGATGCATACTGCCAGTTATTTTTTATATACGTTCTAAGAGTGCAGGATAAAAAACCTCGTCTTTCGGCAGATGAACCATGACTGGAAAAAGGAACTCGACATCCTGCAAAATGAGGTCAATAGTTCGAAAATTCGAATAATTCAGGCACGATACAATCTCATCATATAGATTTCAGCAATAACTTGAAGTTTAACTCAGGTACAGAGAAATAGACAACCTTGATTTTCGAATATAAGTTCTTCACAGAGGATATCAGATCTTGAGATGGCATTGCTCCATCAGTAAGAGTCTGTAAAACCTGCATGACATAGTAATATCTTGGATTATACAAATGCATCCAAATGAAAGAAATTCATTGATCAAGATATATTTTTATGCTTTATTCCAAATACATTTGAAAGAACTTTGACCAATAGAAGAAAACATGTCTTCAAAGGCAAAGAAAAGCTCAACTTGCACCTGCATGAGGAGCTCTCGACTGTCAGCTGGCGGATCTGAGATGATCCCAAGAAGGTCAGGAGAGGATCGTATCGTGCGAATCAGAATGGGTACTTGTTTGTGAACAGCCTGGAAAACACATTATTTTATACAAAGGAGCGATGGCAGATTGAATAATAATATAACAGGTGATCTATGCGGCAGAGAATAATGGACACAAGACCTGTTTGGCAGCTTGTGGTAGCTTGCCGTATATTGCAAATACACGCTGGAGAAGGGAATGTTTCTGGGCAGTAAGATACCATCCGCATGCTGTTAGAAGAATTCAGATAATCATACGAAGGGTTGCGGAGCAGTAACCACTAACCTTGGTGCACAAAGCAAAATAGAGTGACATCAAAGTTTGAGCATCTGCTACCGAGGACAAATTTTCTAAACCAGCATCCTTCAGAAAACACGAAGTCAACCAAATCAGAAAAGACAGACCATACTTTGCTTTGAAAGGAACAGAAAAAGCTGAAAACTATGATGCTAAGAGTACGTTCCAAGCCAATATACAATTAAGACACCAGCATATCTAACAAATAGTACTCCCTCCGTCTCAAAATAAGTGACTTGCATTTATCTAGATTCGGATGCATCTTGCGCTAAAACAAGTCTAGATACATGTGAATCTAGACTAAACCAAGTCATTTATTTTGGGACGGAGGGAGTACTTGCAGTTCTTTTCATTTACAGCAGGGCATTGGTTTATCATTATTTTTCTGTTTCAACAGTTTTTCTTCAGATTATTTGTTGATTTTATGATAAAATAGCAATCTATTTAAGAACTATCTAAAGCCATGGTTAGTTCAAATAACTACAGAGGCACGTGTGAAAGAAATTAGAGCATGAACCAACCTGGTGACCTTCAGGTGTAGCCATTTCAGAAGCTGATCCAGATTCAGCTGCTGGTATCACTTCCAGGACTGAATTAAGTTTTTCATTTGCAAACTCTTCAATCCTTTTGGAAATGCTTGCCATGGGAAATAGCTTATTTGCTACCTGTTATTACCAAGTGAGAAAATGATGTGAACCCAATCACATAAACTTTCTTACGACCAGGAAAGGTTAAGGGCCTTACCAAACGTATTGCCTTCATGCGAACCTCATCTAGACGATTGACTGAACTCTGTAAGAAACATGCTACTTAGTGACATAAGAAAAACATGGAATAACCTCAAGCAGAAAAGTTGTACTAGATCATAAAAACAAACCACAAATGATGACCAATGTGCTTCACAATTCTACCCATACATGAGAAAACACTAAAATTAAAATCCATGGCATTTTTGCTCTCTTTTGCACTCTACCACAAAATCAGAAGTCAAACTAGATAACTCTCACGTTCTGGCAGATGTCCCAGACATGTCATTGTCAGTTCGCGACCAATCAGACAGATTATACAATGTACTATATAGTTAAGCAAGCATATCACACGTATATGCTTAAACATAGAACAGTAAAATAGCATGGTGTCCATACAGCACCTGCAAAGCAATCGACAAACATCTGTCCCGGTTTGAAGGTCTTAACATGATAAGGTTCCAGACAGCACTTAGACCTTGAGTTACCCTATCACCACTCTGAAGATCCTTGTCTTGCTTCTCATTATTTCCAGGAGAACATAGATCCTCTAGCAGCTTTAATACACCTTCTGGTAAGTATGGCATCTCACAAAGCAATTTGCCAAGTGATTTATCTGAAGCCGGAAACATATCACGGAGATTTTCGGCCTAGGCAAAAAGAGAAATAGTTGGCCATGTTATAAATAAAAAGGTAGCTGTGACAAAGTTACCGGCGATTTAAGGAGACATACTATCGCCAGAACAAATGAGTCATAAACTGATGTTGCGGTTCTAGATGAAAGAAAGTCCTGATCCTGTTCTGCCTCACGATATAACCTGTTCAGAATGCACAGTGTCAACTCGTGTCCCTGCTCAAGTAAAGAGGAGTTAGAAATCATTAGAGGAAGCATACTGAGTGAAAACGCGTAACATAAGCAAAGCTGCACCAAACATAAATTGGGCAAACATCATATATCATATAAAGACATAATAATCATGTCTAGCAGTCAACATTATTGCTACATGAAATCACATAGCACACATAATAGGTCGACAATAGATAGATGAACAGGAATGGTGACGTGCTCAATCACTGGGTCGCTGGTTTGAACTACAGATCATAGAAATAGCGTGAATATAGAAAAGTATAAAAATTATCGCAAGTGATGGTGAAAATATTTTCTTTCTTTAGGCAGTCGTGGTTCTGGGGGTCTGCTTTTCCTCTATTGTAATTCTATATGTGTTCATTACGTCTGATCCTCTGCGGTCAGACAGGGTATATATTTCTTGTAGGACATGCATTCTATGTAAGCACTTAGCAGTAATAAACTTGGCTGGACGATGGTTGAACCTGCCCCCCCCCCCCCCCCCCCCTCCAATTCGGTCCTAATTCCTAACTAATTAACTAAGAGAATTCTTGCAGAAAACCATTTATATGATGTTCACATGTTGTAACTACAACTTACCTCATTATTTATATAATCAGATAGCACATGCTTCTGGAGAAGCGCCCAAGGGTCCAACTCCAAAGGAAACTGCACCAGCAAGTAACATGAAATAAATATCTCAATAATACAAGAAACTAGAGCATAACTAACAATTCGGTATTTCTGAGGAACCTGAATTTGGGTATCTAAATAGCCAAAAATGGTCCATACAAAGACCATTAACCAAAGTTCACATCAAAGAATGATACTTGACAGGATGAATGGCGGTCAATACCTCAACACCCAGATGAGAAAGCAATGGAAGACGAGCTTTTGAACCACCAGATTCTTCTTGCTTATCTCTCGCAAGAATACGCAGAAACGCTTCTTTTTGAAGGAGATCTTTAGCCTCATCGGTTAGATCGACATTAGTCACAATCAACTTTGGAAGAACATGCTGTGTAGTAAAGGCATTCAAAGATGAAAACTGTGACTGGCTTCCTTCAATAGTAGAAGAGCTTGGACTGCGGCTTTCAGAACATTGAGCCAAACTGACACCAGCTGAAGAATGGTCAGCAGGCAATGAACTGATAAAACTGCCAGAATGTTCTTGGGTTCCGTGAGGTTCTGTAGAAGCATGGGAAGTTTCTGATGATTCCTGAATCTCAATTGATAACTCAGTGGCATCTAAATTGGGTACTTTAGCCTCTACTGTTTCTGTATCTAATGGAACTGCTGAACTGTTACTGTTCTCTTCCTTCGGCGTTTTTAATGTGGTAAGAACAGGAGAACTGGCAAGAACTGATGTCATGTCACCAGCAGCAGATGTCACCAGGGCAGATTCCTCTGCCGGAGGTACTTCATCTTGATCAGTTTTGCTTATTGTCTGAAATAGAACATACAATAAACAAATAAACAAAAATATCTAACAGAATAAGCGTTGACTAAAGGTGGAAGAGTCTCTCCTTTAGCTCTCCGTTGTTAGAAAGGATGAGACCCCTCCGCGAATAGCACCCCAGCGGAATCCGCACAGCACGGATTCGGACGTGGGTGGGCGGGTTCAGCACCTTGAACTCCAGCCACTGAGCTAGCGCTCAGTTCTTGAAAAAAAAAATCTAACAGAATAAGCAGGGACCACTAGAGAAACTACCTTCCACAGGGACTCTAACAGCGGAAAGCGACCTGAAGAAAGCTTCATACTCGGAGCAATAGAGGACTGGCTGCTTGAAGGAGGATGCTGTTGATCAACAGGATGAGAAACTGGAAGGTGTTGCATGTTAACCATTACCACCTCTGCTAATAAGTCAGCAGCAATACTGGATGACAGGATTTGTAATGATCCAGCAGCTCTATCACCTTGCGCAGCTAACGAAGCAAACATACCAATTAACTGATATACAGCTTCAGAGTTCCCAGTTCTTGCAGGGACGGGCTGATTAGATGATGAATCAACGGAAGCTGCCTCGATCTTTATCTTATTTGTCTCTTCACTATGTTCTTGAGCATCATTTGATTGTCTGGCTCTTTTACTAGAGTGGCCATCATCTTCTAGAATATTATTCATGTCATCAGCCAGACTTCGCTTGTTACTGTTGTCGGTGCTTGTCTCCTGTCAAGGAGATATAGTTGTTTCAAAACACATTACATTGTACTAATACTTGGAGGAAGAAGAGATGCGAAGGTTGGAAAATTTCCTACTTTTATTCCGTTTCTTCAATTGTTGTTGTTTAAGAAGAGGGTGCAGAAGAGAGATAAAACTTGGATATAGAGGTACATACTGTCAGAGGCAATGATTCGTCCCTGTTTGAAGTGTCCCCAACACTCTTAGCAGCATTTGTGGTATGTTCTATTGAATCATTTGCAGTATGTTCTGTTGAATCCCCCTGGTTGATAATATTCTGAGCTTCTAATAAGCGAGCTCGCCACTGCAAAATGACAACCTCAAATCAGTAAGAATGCACCTAGAGCGTGGACTGAAAACATAAGCGCAAACTGACACATGTCAGATAAATCACTCGGAGAAAAAGCATATCAAGTAAAGTTCCTTGACAAAACCAGATATTATGTACATAGCATCCTACAATTTACTGCAGAAAGATAGAAGAAATACCGGCTCTGCACTTGAATGTGTACATTTCAGGCATGCATCAATGGCACTCTTCAACGCATGGAATGCGCCTGGAAATTGCACTTTAATAATGGTATTTGCTGGGTCTAAGGAAAGTAAAACCGGGAGTATGCGTCCATAAAAGGAAGGCCTTCTTTGAGCAATAGCAGAGAGACTGGGGAAGTTTATGTTAGAAGATGAGGTAAGTTCCATAGATGTACAGACTGCCCATACATATAAAAAAATCATATAGAAATGGATGAAGCTAACCTACTAACGAAGACAACGATCATCGAAATGCTGAGTGATCTTATTTTAGGAGACTTAAGTTGTTCTAGCAAGAGTCCCAGGCTCTGGCTGGCTTCCATGGCTAGATCACCAACATTAAGTAAAGGGTGGCCTCCCCTTAACCATGCTATATTGAATCCCATATCTACACAGGATTGACAGATGATCATGCCATAAATAAATTTTGAAACAGATCATTTTGCATAAAGCACAAGATGTGGTCTACCTTCAGTAGGTTGGTTTGGTAGATCTGATGTGATATTAGGATCTGGGGTGTACATAAGAACTGTTTTTTCAACAAACTTAACAGCCAGCAACCTGACCCCTTCATTGCTGGTAGACTGACATGCAGAAAGGAAGTGTAAGCCAAGAGGATGCAATTAACTGGTTGCAAAATGAGGACATGAGATTACCTGGAAAGCCATGAGCGACACTGCTGATTTAAGCTTGATCATCCATTCCCATGACACTTTGAGTGAATCATCGATCCCGACGCTTGAGAACAAACCCTGGAGTTAGAACAACCAAGTAGCAACATGAGCCGAAGTCTACAACACATAGACAACTCGAAGAGACGCTGGTAGTAGTATATTACCTGGATAACTAGCTGTTGTAGTACTTTGGCAAATAATTCTGTTCCTGTTTTAACAGCCTGTCTCGCAACCGCGGGTGTCTCATCATTCAGAAGATCCAGCAGAGAGGGCATCACGTCGGGTATATACACCATGTGCTTTGACCCAACCTCACCAATCATCCTATGTCAGGGGCAGATTGAAATGCATATGAAGTCAATATACTAGCCAGTTTCAGCAACATATTACATAATATCATAACCGAAAGCATTTCCAGCATTTGTTAAGTATAAAACTTCAGCGAGCACTCGCTCATGTACATAACAAGCCATGTGAAACTAGCACTGGTGATCATCAAGAGTAGCTGGTTAATAGCAACTAGCTCCTATGCCACCAATAAAAACACAGCATTTGCGTGCTCGCTCTAGCCGAGTCAGTCATTGTCAGTGGCGTTTTTCGTTGGCTATTCTTCGTTGTTCTTATATTCTCTATGAACTTAATTTGCAGAGCGAATTGGCAGGAAGGTTAAGTTTCAGACGAAACTGATTAGTGGAACAGACACTGAAGTGCCGCAACGAACGACTAATCACCAAATGGAATGTTCAAGCGTCGAACCGAACAAAAGCAGGACCGGGAGCACTCACTCGACTACGACCTTGCGCACAGGGCCGGCCTCGTCGGCGCGGAGCTCGGCGAGGCGGGGGACGAGCTCGTGGAGCGGCAGCCGGCGGAGCTCCCGCAGCTGCCGCAGGCGCGACCCCATGTCTCCGGTAGCAGCGTCCGGCCGTGGGAGGCCATGCGGGAGAAAGGCCGGCGGGAGCGCCACCGCCATCGGACGGAGGGACGGAACCCTAGCTCCGGCGATCCCCGGCGACGCGCGTCCGTCCTGGAGTGGTTTCTCCCCTCTTAAAACCTTTTTCTCCTCTTAATTAAATGGCTCGGTCGGCCCTTTGTGTGGCTTTATTTAAGAATCCAAGTCAGAGCGTCGGTGGGCCTGAATGTCATGGGCCTAATGACGGCAGCATTGGACTCTGTTGCTAAGGGCCTGGGCTGGGCCTAGGTTTAGTCAAAGTCCAAATTTATAAAACTGGACCAAATATTTATATGAAAAATACCAATATTTACACTATATAAATATTGATAGTACTAGAATCAATGTAAAATGTTTTTTATATTACAAGCATTTGCGGAAAGTGTCTTTGGCACATGGACATCAATGCTCCCGTTTGAAAAAATGAAACTTGTACTTTTATGTCTTAAAAAATTCCAAAAATAAATATATAACTAGATACATACATCTAGAATATACGCCTGAAATTTCGTTTAAAACTATGTTGTATTTTGGACTACACAAAAAAGACAATTTTCTGATAAAATTATGTATTTCTAGTCTTATTCACTATCAAAATATTGTTCATTTTCTCTAGCCTAAAATAAAACGATTCTTTATGGAAATTTCACATAAATATATGAACCATGTAAATGTGCCCCGAGATTTTTATTTTCCTTTAAAACTCAAAAATACCATTTTTACTTTTTGAAAACAAAGGGAGTGCCAGGGCGCCAAATCTCCACTTCATGTATTTTTATTGGAGGATAATCTAAAAAGGGTGCGGTGATCTATTTTTAGATCACTGGAGGCAAAAAAAATGCTGCTCTAACATTTTGGTGATCTAAATTTCGTCCTAGTGATCTAAAATTTTCACACACGCACACGTGACCCCAATCGCCCTCCTGAATCTTCCCACTCTCATCCTGCCTCCGCGTGCCTTGGTCGCCGCCGTGATTTCGCCACCGCTAGCCACCGCGCCCGCCATGGATGACTCCAACCTCACCCCCGACCTCTCTCTAACCCATTCCCGCCCAATTCCGCCCCCAGCTGCTGCCGCCGCCACTCGAAACCCTATGGGGTCACACCCCCGTCGCCTAGGTCGGTCATCGCCGTAGCCCAAAACCCTATGGCTCCAACCTTAACTCACATGGTCGACGAAACGTCACAAAGGTAGTATCTTTCTCTTTTCTTGTTTTTTCGACTTCTTTCATGACATGAATGTGTGGTATTCATGTATATAGTGTCAACGATTAAGTTCTAAAAAGATAAATGGCTTGACCAAACTTCTCTTAGTGAACAATATCCAGCTCTATATTTGATTGTTAGGCACAAAGGGGATACACTTCCCACTGTATTGGAATCTAATCCTCCTAATGTGTCTTTCAGAAGAAATCTCATCGGCCCTAGATTAATATCTTGAAACAATCTTTTATTACGATTATCCACGATACTGCTGTCGGAGGGGGTGGATGAGTTCAAATGGAAATTACTAGAGAGTGGTAAATTTTCTATTGACTCAATGTATAGAGATTTGATCCAACCTGATATTCCAGTTGATGATAATAGTAAAATTTGGAGGATAAAATTACCCCTTAAAACAAAGATATTCGCTTGGTATCTCCGTAAGAGGGTAATTCTTATAAAAGATAATCTTGTTAAGAGGAATTGGCATAGAAGTACACAATGCGTTTTTTGTCACCATAATGAGACAATTCGGCATTTATTCTTCTAGTGTAAATTTGCTCGTGCTATATGTCAATCATTCAAGTAGTCTTTGGTTTATCTCCTCCATAGTCTATTGTCAATGTATTTGGTAACTGGTTACATGGGATACAGGATAAATACGGGACTTTGTTTAGGGTGGGAGCGCTTGCTATTATTTGGTCGCTTTGGCTATGTAAAAATGACAAGATTTTTAATAATATTGTGTCTTTTTCCCTGCCAGTTATCTATCGGGTCACGGCTATCCTCTAAGCATGGACTATTCTCCAACGTATGGAGTTTCACGACTTGTTTATGAAGGGGTGTACGCGATTGAAGGACACGGCGAGGGATATTTTCTCCCGACATGGATGGCAGCGTGATCTGCGGATTGACCTGTCATAGCTCGAGGCCGCTTTTATCTTATAATATGGATTGTAATGCTCGTATTTTTGCTTTGATCGCTAGTTGTGTGGTTGACCGGCTGTGTGCATCCTAGTTATGCAGAGGCCGGGTGTAAACATTACTATTGAGTAATAAAGCGCCCATTTTCAAATAAAAATAGTGTCGATAATGAGACTTTTTGGAACAAATGATTGTGGGATCTCAAGAGTATGAAACCCCATCAATGGAGTATGAGACATACTACGAGGACACGCACTATGAGGGGTCCATAGACGAGGCTCCAAAGGGAAGAATGCCAAACTACATCGTCGATGAAGACAAGTTGATTATCCTAGCTTGGAAAAGGTTTCCCTTGATCCATTTGTTGGTGCGGAGCAACCAAAGCACACCTATTGGAGGAGGATGAAGGAGTTTTTTATGCTAGAAACAAGAGCGCCAACGTGCGCACAACGACATCTATTCGTATTCGATGGGACATGTATTCGTTCTTATGTGTTATGAGCTATGTCGGTGTTGAACTATTCTATGGTATGCTATGTGGGTTTGCAAATATTTGATGTTCTTGGTGATAATTTAGTTTGTATTGTTGTTCATATGCTTGTGATGATTATAGTTTTGATAAAAATGTTGGGGGAGAGATTGAAATAGGTGATCTATTTTACATCACCTGCTATAGCACAGGTGATCGAAAATGAGAAATTACACATGTGATCTAAAACTTTTAGATCACCTGTTTTGGGTGTTGATGACTCCCAAGTGCAGGAAATCAACTGTAGTACCTTTCAATATAGAAAAAGTTGTTGAACCCACAAGGAGTTGAAGGTATTGATTAGCAAGTTTAACATGAAAAGTAATAATAAAGCAGTAGTTTTGGGGGTTTTGTTTATGTTTGCAAGTAGATAAATAATAGAAAGTAAAAGTTTATAGTAATGTAAATGCTCTTTTTAGAGAAAACCCAATCCTCTATGCAACAAGAGGACAAGCTCAAGTGTGTAATTATATGTGACAAACGTTCCTAGGGCAGCATGGATTTACTTAGCATATAGATTTTTTAAATGGCATATATGAGCATCTTGTCAAGTTTTATCCTTGTTGGACGGAGCCTAAAGTAGGTGTAGCCATATGCATATGCTACAAAACTCCTAATGATTGTTCCTAAGGCCATTTGCATGATCATCTATGGATACATTAAGACATAAATTTCCGACCATTGTATAAAGTTCTAAGGTCCCTGATAGAACCCCCTAATAATAGCACCAAGTATAAGGAATAGGTTTATGTCTCTCCCTCGTTCCATATCCTATTTATTACTCTAAGATGCAACCATAGGAGCTCATAAAAGTGAAGTAATATGTAGTCGACCTTCGTACATTACCATCATAAAATCACATGAAAAGATTAAAACTTGATCAAATACGCATTGCATACTATATAGAAATCATAACCAATTCATCCTATGGCCCCAGGAACTCCTCACAAGTGTCAAACATGATCATGATCTGTGGGGTATGAATTATAACACAATCTAAAAGTATAACTTCACCACAAAATAATGACAAGATACCAAGCACAAGTATGCGCACAACACTTAAACAATATCCAGGGTTCAATCTACCACAAACTATAAGGGGGATGACGTTGAATCTCGAGATGGAGATGGTGATGATGGTGGTGTTGGTGAAGATGATGATGAAGATGCTACTCTCCACGCCAAGGAGGAGTTGGTGATGACGATGGCGGCGATTTCCCATTGGCGGCAACAACAGGACGACAGGATCAGACCCCTCCCGAGGTGGAAGATGGGTTTCGCCTCCGCCATCGCCTCAGAAAATTCTAGGAAAAATATGGCGTAGGTTTTCATCCGGGACGGAGTTGTATATAGAAAGACGAACGTGAGGCGACGCTCGATGAGGGAACATGCCTAGATTGCGTGGCCTAGGGTGGGGCCCATGACACTAGGTCTCGTTCGGGCCTCGTGGGCCCCCTAGTGTGTTTCTCGTGCTTCAGCTGCTTCTCGTGTAAAAATATTGATGTTGTTAAAATCATTGAGCCCCTGAAACATCAAAATAGAAAAAAGAGGTTGTCTGCCTTGTGAAAATTAAATACCAATAAAAGAGACTTTGTAGAAAAGTTCCATAAATCATCTAAAAATGCATAAATAATGAACTATCAATGCAAATAACAATATAAACCACTCCTATATGATGCTATTATGATGATACAAAATGCATGTATCGGGTGTTCCATTATAGATCATCTGTTAGAGATGCTTTGATATGTTTTCATATTTAAACCCAAAAATTTACTTTATGGCATACAACCATCCATTTATGTTGGTAATTATAAATGGAGGGCATACTTTGTGGCATACAACCAACACAAACTTGAAACCATAATTGTTGTCGGCACCATCGCGTTTTTCCATGCTAAAGCCTCCGCTCTCAAGCGTAAAAATAAAATCAATTCACTTCTATGAGAGGATGGTTCTAAGTGTGAGTCCTAGGGTGAGATTAAATGTATGGTTCATCAGATTTACGAACACCTCTTTTCCTCTGACCCGCATGACTCGGTTGATGTAGTTCTAGATACTATCCATGTCAAAGTTACTTCCGATATGAATTCATATTTGTGTAAGCCGTACTATAATTAGGAGATTGAGACTCCTTTGTTTCAGCTGGGACCAACGAAGGCGCCATGACCTCGATGGCTTTCTAGTGCTCTTTTATCAGACCCATTGGAATTTCTTCAAAAAGTGAATATGTGATGTTGCAAGAGTTTTTGTGTGGATATTATATTCCTGAGGGATTATGTGATTCCATTATTGTGCTTATCTTCAAGGTTGCCAAGCCAAAGCAATTAAATAACTTCCGTCCTATTAGCTTTTGCAACATCCTCTACAAAATAGCGTCCAAGATTTTGGCAAATAGATTGGAAGTGATTTCACCTGATGTGATCTCAAAGCAGCAGAGTGCTTTTGTGCCTAGGAGGTTGATTATAGACAATGCTTTGATTGCCTATGAGTGTCTACATACGATTCAGAACCAGAATGCCAAGAAACCCTTCTTTGCGTTGAAAATTAATATATTGAAAGTGTACAATAGAGTAGAATGGAGTTATCTACATGGTTGTTTGTGTAAGCTTGGTTTTGATCCCTCTTGGATTCAATCGGTGATGAGATGTGTTACTTGTGTACGCTATGATGTTCGTGTTAATGGTGAACTTATAGAACCGCTCGTGCCATCTAGAGGATTTTGTTAGGGAGATCCAATCAGTCCTTATTTGTTTCTTCTCCGCACTAAAGGTTTATCAAGTTTACTACAACAAAAGAAGGACCGAGGTGAACTCCAAGGTATTCGCAACAGTAGACTTGGTTCCCCTATATCCCATTTATTGTTTTCATATGACAGTATCGTCTTTGCAGAAAGTGATGATAGGATGTGGTTGCTCTTATGAATACTCTCCAGGTTTATTATGAAGGTTCTGGCTAGAAAATAAATATCGAGAAGTCATCTATTTTCTTTGGTCACCATTGCCTTGACCAAGTGAAAGAATGTGAAGAAAAGTTGGAGGTGCAAAGTGAAGTGCTCGGCGATTTTTACCTTGGGATGCCTACTTTTTTTGGTCGATCCCCCACTACTACCTTCAACTTTCTATATGATAAACTACAAAAGTACATCAATGGATTATCGGGGAGCTTATGTCTGGGTCTGGTAATGAGACCCTTCTGAAAGTGGTTATCCAGGCCATCCCGATGTTTATCATGAGTTGTTTTCTACTACCCATAGTTGCTTGTGATAATATGAGATCACTCATTGCTCATCGCTGGTGGGGTTTGGAAGATGGGAAGAGGAAGATACACTGGAACTCTTGGGAGTGGCTGTTAATGTCGAAGGCTCTTTGTGGGATGGGTTTTTGAGACCTAGGGCTGTTTAACCAGGCAATGCTAGCCAAGCAGGTGTGGCGTCTTCTTACTGTCCCCAATTCCCTTTGTGGGAGCGTTTTAAAAGGAAGATACTTCCCAGACTCTGATTCCCAACATGCTCAAAAGCCAAGATCAGCCTCGTTTACATGGAGGAGTCTGCTACACGAGAAATATATCCTTCATCAAGGCATTCGTTGGGGACATCGATGATGGCAAAATAGTTAATAGGGGATAATTAGGTGCCTCAGTTTCCACATGACAGAATCAATCCCCAATCCCCAATAACAAACCTAGCAACTATAAACTATCTCATGGACGAGGAGTCGGCTTCATGGAAACTAGCAATTGTAAACTGTCTTTTGAACGAGGCTACGTCAAGATTATTTTTGCCTCGAACTGCCTCTCCTTATTTCATGTCTCAACTCTGAAATGATGGCTCATGTTGATATCCTGGTTAGTGGCATTAAGGCTATTACTGGGTTTTTCACATCGGTATCTAATGCATCCTAACACACATCAATCACCATTGGTCAACATCATGATACACCAACTATTTCTATAAAGGTGAATTCCTTCCATCTCTTTCTTGCTTTTGGCCATCACGTGAATGGGATCCTACTTGAGCTAAGTGCCTATTGTATGACTAGGTCCATGACCATGATGCCAAGAGGAGGAGACAAGGATACACCACGAGCCAAGACCCCCAAGCAAGAGGCAGAGTCTCCGCTCCTGCCGACCGGAGTTTCCGCCCTAGACCCTACAGTCTCCGACCTGACGCCCACAGGACTCCTGGCAAGACTCAGGACCAGCGCCTGGAGCTCCCAACACACACACCCTGGAAACTTCCCTGAAGACTGAAGCCCTGCCTAGAGTCTCCGACCACCTAGAAGTCTCTGGCCCCTCTACCCCGGAGTCTTTGGCCCGAGTGAACAGACCTACACGCATTTAAGTTGGACATGGCCCATTAATGCCCCATCTTGCACAGAACTTCCTGTTTATGATTAGAATGCCCCTGCTTAAGTGGATGGCATATATATATGCCCCCATCTCCATTTGTAAACCCTAGAGATGATGAATTGAGTTGAGACTCTTGGCATGTGCCAAACCCTGGATGAGAACCCCCCCACTCTCTAGATTGAATCTAAGAGTTGTATCAAGACCCTCCTCAAGTATCCGATCTCTCTAATTCAAGAATTCTAGTAGTTGCTTGGTCTCTCCCCTTTGGGACTCTACTTGGTTGTTACTCTCTTCTTGATTTGGGTTCTACCACTTGATTTCCGATCTCTCCTTGGGTGATTCTACCGTAAGGTCTCTCTCCCAAGGATTCTATTGGATTTGTTGTTCGAACCAACAGGAGCAAATCAGATAGTGTGTGTTTTGTGTGTGTTTGTATCTCTACCTTGCGTGCATTCAAGTTGAATTCATCGTGTTCCACATGTTTCCCTTCACCTCGACCCCAAATTCGTGAAGATTGGGCCAACCCAAGGGTCAATACCAAAGGAACCTATAATAATATCGTTTACTCATGTGAGTCACAATCTGAATGTAGCAGCACATATTCTAGCAAAGTCTTGTAATAGTTGTCCCTCTACCGAGGTTTTCCATTATGTTCAGGATTGCATTTGGGGAACTCTATGTAGTAATGTGATTTA
Source organism: Avena sativa (assembly GCA_916181665.1). Classification (NCBI taxonomy): domain Eukaryota; kingdom Viridiplantae; phylum Streptophyta; class Magnoliopsida; order Poales; family Poaceae; genus Avena; species Avena sativa. The sequence continues at coordinate 445,843,501 of OV702297.1, forward strand.
ACCAATAAAACTTGTTTAATGTAAAAAAGTCAGATCCAAATGAGAATGGGCGGATTACAATCCGAAGCGGAGGATCTTTCTCAAAAAAGAGAAGTAAGAGCATCTCCAGTAGCTGCTCTATAATCTGGTGCCCTAAGAGCAGGGAATTACTGTAGCACAATTTGATAAGTATTTGAGTGTCGATCCCACGAGGAGATGAAGGTGAACTATCTATTCTATAAAGCTCTATAACCCACTTATATGGCCCTTTGTGCAATGCAATGATCTACTAAGTGCAAGGTACTTTTTACTTCTAACTGGAAAACTGTAAAGTAACAATATCTAGTGCTAAAAGTAAATACAGAAAGTAAAACTAGCTAGTGCGATTAAGGTAACAACAAGTAAAGTATAGAAGCAAGTAACTCAAGGAAGCAAATGTTTGGAAAATTGTTATTACATTCATTTTGGTTATCACAATTAGTGAAGCACAATTTATACCAGCTAGATGCATAAGTACTAAATACCATAAAGCATAAAGAATTTGATCATTAAAACCCCAAGGCACTAGAATCTAGAGCAACAATAGGATTAATTAAGGACATGTGTCTAACAAGTGACACGCCTAACCATCACATCTAACTTGTATAAATAAAATCTATTGTTTCTTCTAGATAGAGCCATAAATAGGCGTAGTCAAGTAAATGTGCATTACACACCCTAGTGGTTGGTCCCTAGGCCAAGTGAATATGATAACAAGGGATTTCATTAAGACAAATATGTCCAACCACTGCTTTAAGTTCTAAGTCCCCAATATATTACTCCCCGTTAATTAATCATGAATTAATATAGCATGCATATAATACTTGGGACACAGTTTCTATCGGTCCGTCCATCCCTCCTCCTAGAAACATGCAATAGTGACAACCTTATGCATCCCTCAACATATGTGTGCACTCATACATCAGTATAAGACCATCATAGAAGATAACATATATTTGTATGCAACCCACAACGAACTATATCACAATTACCATAAACAATTCACTACTCAAACATCAACATAGAGACATAATGGTTATGGAAAAATAATAGATTGCATCACATACCATGTTTGCCATGAGATTACAATAGTGGATGATGGAGAGTTGTTGTAGATGGGAGAGGCGACACCGACAGCAGGGTAGGGCGACGGTGCCCCGACGTCTCCTCTAGGGTATGGAGGCCCCTTGACCCCTCTTATTCCTTGAAGATGTTGCTGGTGTGGAGGAGATCCGCTCCCTCCTTGGCGGCTGCCAAGAGGGAGGAATTTCGTGACTTTTGATGTATGGCTCCAAAAATAGGGTTCCCCTCAATATATATAGAGGTGGAGATGTGATCTAAGACATGAGATGGATGCCCCTTTGATCCAAGTGATATTGGGCCACCTTTAGAACCTTCCTAGGGCTCCCCCTCTGTCCTTCAGGAGCTCCTTGGGTCATGACTTGGCCGAATCCATCAAGTATGGAAGGAGTTGGAGCCAATCGCGTCACAAACTCTCGAAATCCCGAAACTGCTTATGTAACTTTCAGTAATCCGGGGCTAAAAGTCATGTATGGACTCTGTTTGAGGAACATTTTATGTCTATAGTCATCACCGTACAATTGTCCATAACTTTCATGTTTTGACCTTTTCCATTTGACGCCATATTCAGGGGCTTCCGTGGCATTCTTAGAAAACTGTTCCGTAGTGACAGATTTCAGGAAACTCCGAATTTCACTGTAATGACCGATTTCCTTCTATATTTGCGTATTTCCTACACAAAAAAGTTTGAGACAATAACTTGTGTACCTTTTCAATTATTGGTAGGTTAGTCCTAATAATATAATAAAGTTTCAAGATAATGAGGATTTTGTCACAATATACTACAAAGTTAATGGATACATTTTACATGCATCAAGCATCCCCAATATTAACCTATGCTCGTCCTCGAGCATAAAGGTGATAAAACTAACATGAACTTTGGAGTTTGTTGTTGTTTAACATTATTAGTCATGATTATTGAAACATAACAAGTCAAAAAGTTTACTCCATAAAGAATAACAGCAAGCAAGTATATATAAAGTGATATATCTCATAAACTTTATCTATGTTTACCAATATGTTAAGCTTATGTAAGAACACATGCACACATTACTATGGACAATTAAACGTGTAAAGAATAAAAAATGCAAATGCAAGATGTTCTACTTTGGTCATAGAATCCTAAGTTTACTTTCTTTTTTAACTCTTTGACCAAGGAGCTACAATCATTGAACTAAAACTTTGGATAAAACATTGGTAATCAAGAGTGTGGTTCTAGGTATAATTGTGGTGTTAAAGTGAAATTAAATATACTCCTTATATGCTTGACATGTTCTAATTAAAGTGTCTTATGCCTGTTGACTATAATGGCATGTTCCTCATGCTACTCAACTTAGGCCACAAGATGTCTATCATAGTATACAAATAGCTCCAAACGGGGTGGCATTGAGGCACCTCCTGCCCCTTTGTACGAGTGATCTTTGTAGACCATCCATACTCTAATGACAGGACAAACAGACAAACGGGCATCCTTCACTTTTCCTTTTTATTTACTATTTACATAGCTTTTTATTTTGATTAGTTTCATCAAATGCCCATGCTGCAAATTTCCACCATGATACATGGCTTAGATGAGCGGCCCAATGCCTCCCCTAACCTGTATGCATACTCAAAAGATCTTGTTTACACCAAGTCATTTCACACCGCCAAACAACCACAACCAAAAGTACATTATATCAACATACCTGAGTTGAAAATGTTCCCCACGTTAGCATGGTTCTGATAACAATAAACTTATAACATGTCATGCATATAACTAACACATCTCATTCCACAATATTAATTGTTTATTTTATTTTAAGCAATTGTTCTTCTTCTGGATTAACCTGACATCTTACTTCCAAAGCTAGAACAATGCAATATACTTGATAGATAATAAGTATGGCTGACACTCTGATGCAAGTAGGCTCAAGGGAGTTTGGCTTTACAAGTCTTTGTTTGCTTCATCAAGTTTTATGCTAGCTATGGGAGGTATAGTTGACCATCTACATGCATGCATGTTAAAATGTCCATAGTACTACTCATTTATAAATAAACAAGATCAACTTAAAGCTAACTATATATGCTGTAAATAAGATCTAGCACTATATATGACACTTACATACCATCACCATTTAAACAAAATAAATAGCCCAACAAGAATCATGACAACATGCATAACATATAAGACAACTATTATTTCTTCCCTTTCCCTTTCTTTTAGCATGCATCCAATTTATTTTATTTCTACAACAATTTTGTTGACAGTGGTCTTGGAAACATGAATGAAATGCAAATTTAACATAAAAGTAAAGATCAGACGCTCCAATTTTATTCAAGGTTTTATGTTTTAAAAAAACAAAGTTTCAAGGTTTGCAAACCGAGGTGTTGTTGGAGTAGAGGGATGCATGGGCATCCCCAAGCTTGAGGTGTTGACCATTCTTGAATATTTTGTGCTTGGTGTAGAGGGGATGCTGGGTCATACCCAAGCTTATGGTTTTCACCTATCTTGAATATTTCTCAGTTTTGTGTTCCTTCATTCCCCGCGAAAAACTTCGACACAAAAACTCTCCTATTCATTTTCTGCGGGGTGACATTAGTGGCATAAAGATGACTACCATAAAACCTCCAAATAAAATTAGTTTGAAGTGTATAGAGAGTATACTAATTTTACATTATTCATAAAATATCAAAAGACCCAAAGAATCATGTTGAAACTCAAAAGAATGACTTAAGCAACAAAAAGACAGAATTTGTCCCCAAAAAACAGTAGCAGCAAAACGTATTTATTTGGAACACTTAAACATGTCAGAAAAATCTCAAATTTTAGGGTTATACATAGGATGAAAAAATTTGTAACTTTAGTATGTATTTCGTGATTTTAGGAGTTACCAATATTAAATAAAAAAATAAAATGGTGAACATCGATGTGCAGAAATCTGCAACTCCTCATCTGTATTGTAGCTTTAAAACATCCAAATGGGTATAAGTTGGTACTTTATTTTTGGAAAATGTAAACTTAGACTAAAAATTTATTTTAACAGAGAAGAAAACTTCAAAAAATAAAATGCAAAAAGAAGCAAAGAAACCAAGAAAGAATCAATAAATAGCAAAGAAGAAATATTTTTGTTGTTGTTTTTGTTTTGTAAAAAGGAAAAGAAGAAGCAAATAAAAATCAAAGAAAAACTAAATAAATAAACATGAAATATTTTTGGTATTTTAGTTTTTATAAATAATAAGCAAAATAAAATCAAATAAAACAAAAGGCAAATGAAAACATGGTTTCCACAAACATACAAAAAGAGAACATGAAGGTAAAACTAGAACATGAGTTTGTGATGATAATACTTCAAATTACTTGAAAGAAGAGGGGGATGTATGGGCATCTCGAAGCTTGTGGTTTTGGTAGTTCTTGTCCTCTACTCCTTTCTTATCATATCATATTTCTTCTCCAACAGATAAATAATTTCATCTCCATGATACTTTTAGTGCCCGCAAAATGGTTAGTTCTCCATACAAATGATATGATAGTTTCAACCAAGATGCCAAATCACTTATTATTAGGAAACCAATTTATTCAAAAGCAAATATATACAAAGAAAACACACTTTTTATTTTGTTTTGTTATGGGAAAAGTTTTAATGATATAGACTTTGCAATGGTTCCATTGGCATAAACAACGCATACTCAAGTCGATCCCAAATTCTCCATTGCTCATCCTTCTCATTTACTTTCCCAAAAAAATTATTTTAGTTAAAATCTTAAACTAATTGCTTAGCTAAATTTATTTTACTTGTTACAAAGATATAAAGGTGTGCTCAAACTAAATAATATTTGAAAGCATATGGAGCACACCACAAAGGATATAGCCATTGCATTTAAGTCTAACTTTCTTCCTATGAATTGACATTTTATATATGAATAAATAACAACAACATTTTGGTATCCAATGCACATAGTGATTGATACGTCTATTTTGAATCACTATTCTATATCATAATTTACTGTTATTCATTGATATATTTTATATTAAGAGATGATACTTATGTTATTTCATCTGTTTTTGCATGGTTGATGACTTTTGGAGCATGGACCGCTGCAGTCAGGATTCTGATGGAAAAGGTGCTGTTTGGAGGCAAAATTCGCGAAGATCAGAAAATCCGAGAAAATACATGGAAAATCCTATTTTTTCAAAAGACGAAGAAAGCCAGAAGGGGAAGTGGAGATGGGCCACAGGGGGCCCACACCACCCCCTAGCGCGGGCCACCCCAGGTCGCGCCACCAGGTGGTGTGGCCGTCCTGGTCCACTCTAGCCTCTCCCCTCCGGCGTATATTATCCTCCTGAAACCCTAAGACTCAGGGAGCAACCACAAAAAGATTCCACCACCTCTACGGGGCGGAAAACACCGAGAGAGAAAGATCTCTCCAGTAGACAGAATTCTGTCAGGAGAATTCCTTCCCGAAGAGGGGAGATCATCGCCATCAATACCACCATCAAGCTGGACTTCATCGGGATCATCATCATCATCACCACCATCATCATCACCAGCACCATCACCACCACTTCATACTGCTGTAACAATTGGGTTGAATCTTGCATAGTTCTTAGGGGAAACTTTCCCGGTGTTGATTACTATTTGTAGTTGAAGCTATTTAGTGAACCATTGAATTATCGTTTATGTTCAGATTGTTACACATCATTATGTCATCTCTGATCATGATCCATATGATGTCTTCTGAGTAGTTTGTTTTGTTCTTGAGGACATGGGAGAAGTCATGTTGTTAGTAGTGGAATTGTGTTGAGAAAGATTCAATGGTTTGATATTTAAGTTGTGGTGTACTTCTTCTAGTGGTGTCATGTGAATGTCGACTACATGACACTTCACCTATATGGGCCTAGGGGAATGCATTGTGTATTTGGCTACTAATCGTAGGGGTTTCCAGAGTGACAGAAACCTGAACTCCCGTTAGGAAACCATTGCACAAGGGATGTCAGGGTCTTAGAGTTTAAAGCTATGGTTAGGTTTCTACCTTAATTACTTTCTTGTACTTGCGGATGCTTGCAAGGGGTTTAATCACAAGTATGTATTAGTACTAGGAAGGTCGGTACATTAGCACAGGTTCACTCACACAACACTTAGCAAACTAAAGAAGATTAATCAACTACATGAAGCAAAAGCACTTGATGATATTCCCATGTGTCCTCGAGAACGTTTGGTCATCTTAAGTAATACAACCAGCTTGTCCTTTGCTGAAGAAAGGATTGGGCCACTTGCTGTATTTATTCTTATTGTCTTTTATTTACTCGTACTTTATTTACCTGCATTATCAAAACCCCTAAAAATCCATTTGCTAAGTATTTACAGAGAATTCTTGCTCCTAGCCACTTGCCAGCACCTTCGCTCCTCGTTGGGTTCGACACTCTTACTTATCGAAAATACTGCGATACACCCCCTATACTTGTGGGTCATCAAGACTATTTTCTGGCATCGTTGCTGGGGAGTGAAGCGCTATTGGAAAGTGGAACTAGTAAAGGAAACTTCTACTGTGAGTTGCTTTATTTTCATTATGGATAATTCGCTGAGTTTCTTATTTCGTAATGCTACTACCACTGCTAAGGTAGTAGATGAACCACCACCTGCTGAGAACGATACTTTTAAAATACCTACAAGAATTATTGATCGTGTTATGGATAACTATTATGTTGGAGATGGAACTATCCATCCCGGTGATCATTTGCTCTTTATACACGAATTATGCGGGTTGTTCAAGTGTGCAGGTATTACTACAGATCAAGTTAAGAAGAAGTTATTCTCATTATCACTGAAATGAAGAGCTGAGGAATGGTACAAGCTGCTGAAGAATGGTCAAGCTCTTGAATGGGAGGAAATAGTACCTCTCTTTTATTCAAAGTTTTATCCTCCTAGTGAGATTCATAAAGATCAAAATCAAATATACAACTTTTGGCCTCTTGATGGAGAGAGTACCGCTCAAGCTTGGGGGAGATTGAAGTCACTGATGCTCAAATGTCCCATTCATGAGCTCCCCAACAATATTATTATCAATAAATTTTATGCAAGGCTTTCTCTTCATGATAAGTATTTATTGGATGCCTCTTGTGTTGGATCATTTACACGCATGGAAGAAGAAGCTAAATGGGATCTTCTAGATTGTATTCAAGACAATGCTGAAGCATGGGAGAATGACAAAGGAAGAAAGTTGTAACATCCCAAAACTTTAGTCCAATATATTAAGATCCAAAGCACCCAATTTAGGGTTAACAAAAACTATTTCTTATTTAAATAAATAAGAATTCATATGTATGTTGCATTAATATGGAATTGATGTGAATTGCCATGTTTGCTTGTTCTAATGGTTGTAAAATGATTCTAAGATGAATTCCACATCATCTAGATCATTCCCAAGCAAAATCCAAATAAAAAGAAATCAAATAGAATTAATAAATGGAAGTGGTCACTTTGGCCATTTTAATCAACTAGGTCACTTTAGGTGTTCCTAGCACTCAAATTTAAACAGAAACAATTATGGATCTTTGCAACCCTTACTAGTACAAGTAAAGATGTACCAAGGCCCACTTTGAAATCGTACAAAAACATTCAAACTCTAATTTTAAATGACATTTGAAAATGGAATCAAGTGTATGTACCTAGATCACATTTTTTCAAAAACCACTCAAATGAATTCAATTTGACAATCCCCAGCAACCACAGACTACCAAGCAACAGTGAAGATCACTAAAAAAATTCATTAAAAAATTTCAAAGTTGAATTCTTTCGGCCATTTTGTCAAACACTTTATGTGCACAAATCTGGCAAAAATCACAAACACTATTGTGAGCAGGGTTCTGGCCAAATTGGTCTCCCATTTTGCAACCAAAGCACTCCCAGTACACACCCTACCCTGTACCAGCACGGCCAACCACCGTGCACACGACCAAATGGTCATGGCCACCATGGCCGAGCCCATTTAGCACCCTCACCGTTGACAGCACGACACAAGCCTCGCCAGCCTCGCCTACCATGTCTGGCGCGTCGCCCGTACTCCACTTCCCCCTCCAAGCCAGTCCTAGCTCGAGGACAGAGATAGGAGGAGCCAGGAATGCCGTGCTCGGGCCGTGTCTGCCATGCCGACGCCCGCTCCCGCAGTTCACGCCTGTCCCCGCTCCACCTGACCTCGCCTCGCTCCTGCCGCCAGCCTACACAATCACCAATGTCCCAGGAGGCCCAAGGACATACCCGTTCCCTCAACCGTGCCCTGTAGCCGCCGGAAGCCGCGAAACTCGCTGTCGACCGAGGCAGCGTGCGTGCAGTGACGCTCGCTTCTCCCGACCACATTGCACTGCACGAGTACCTTCGTGACGATCGTCAGGGCACCGCCCACCGTCCTAGCCCCCGGACCATGCCTATAGCCCGTTGTGTCGTCGACTCCGTCGAGCTTCGCCCATGCCGTGATGCACCCCTTGCCCCGCTATAAATAGAGAGCCTCCCGGCACCAATTCTTCACACCACCTCCCTCCACTCCACCTCAGAGACCTCCCAGAGCCCCACCGGAGCAAGCCGCTGCCTGTAGCCCCCCAATTTCGTTGGAGACCGCCGCAGAAGGAAGAGAAGGGCGCCACTGATCCAAGCCATCTCCAGGGATGCCGCTGGTACCAGGAGAACCGCCGTCCTCGACACGTCCAGTTGCCCGCCTCACCGACCCTCGCCGGAGCTCCGGTAAGCATCCCCAGACCCTCACCGACCGTGCTAGGGTTCCTCCCCGCCGTGTACTGTTCCAGTGAGGATGATGGATGTGAGCCGTTGATCCAAGATCTAATCCTACGATCACCCTCCTCCCATACCTGTTCGGCATCCCCTGTCCCACTGATAGGTGGGGCCATTACTTAAGCCAGCCCGAGCGCTGTGCGGAGCGTAGTGGGTCGGCCCATTTATTTCCCGCGCAACCCAGTAGATTCAAATAAATCTTTCTCAATTTTAGCTTAAACTCAATTATGTCCTTTAGTTCAAAAATCATTTCAGGGAGTTTTACAAATCCAAATTGAATGATTCCAATTTTGTTGTAAAAATAATGAAAATCTCTATCCAAGCCTGTTTGATTTAAATCAATTAGAGTTAGAGATCTCTCCTAGCAAAAATAACAAGACATAGGCTTTTTCACATTCAAACATTTTTCTAAAATCAACCATAATAGCTTTGGAGTTGATTCTAACTCTCAAAAATCACATTTGACCACACCTATCTGAATATGTAATAATATTGAGGTTTGCATGCAGTGACTTTGGACTAATACCAAAATAATGCTATATAGGCATTTCTAGTCACTTTAAATCATTTAAATATTGAAGTTATTAACATGTGATCCAACATTTAAATCACATTCCCATGTATTAGAATATGTGGTGATGACATGTGTCCACATGATCCCATATTTTAATAGGAGAATATTAAATCTTATTTTTTTTCAATGCATAGAAATTACTTTTCTCAAATAAAATAAATGAAACTAGTTCATTAAATCTTGTGATGATTGTGATGATGCTAGATCATCAAGTGTGTGCTTTAGTGTGCTAACTAGACTAGTTAAGTATTGTTTGGTGATTGTGTATTCCGTATGTATATATAGAAGATAGTACCGAACAAGTCTTCGAGGAGGAGGAGTTCTACCCCGAGGAAGAAGAAGAAAATTTCAACCACTACACCAACCAAGGCAAGCTAGAATTATACAAGATGACCTAAGCAAGATGCCTTAAGCATGCTTGGTTATACAATTTTGACTTATACCTACCCCAAGTTTTACTTACAAGCTTTACTTTCTTTTACTTTACCAAAGTTCCTTACTTTGTTTATAGATAGCATAAAGAGTATAAAACTTGGCCTATCTAGTTAGACTTAGATGTCATTCTATGGCATGAGATTGATATTAGCATCCCACATTAGTGAACACTCTTAACTTAGGGATTAGAGCCAAAACCAAAAACTTGATTACCTTAGATGGTAATACTTGGTGAAAATAACTTATGAAAACCTTGGAATGATGAGTCATTCTATTGAGATGTTTTGACATGTGTTGAGAAACACAAATGGTTTATGATGATGAAAATGTTGAGGCATGAGCCTTAGCCCCTTTATAAAAACTGATGGTTGGGTTCGGATGCGATACCATTCCAATTTTACCGTACAACCACAATACCTAAATTGGATAAGGCTTAGCCGGAAGTTTATATGCATTAGTATGAGTTCCCTCGCGGGAGAGGTTTGAGCTGAGGCTACCTCTCAATGTTGTCCACCTATGCAGTGCCCAGGATGGCAGATGGCCATGGATGGGAGGCCAAGATCATAGGAGAGGTGCTTATACTAGGGTGTGTAAAGGAAATGTTATGTTTGATTATCTGCATACTAAGTATGATGATTTAGGGTTATCCCTGACAGATGTATCGAATTTTGTGGTGTAAGTGTACCACCTCTACAGAGTGTCAAACTATTCGAATAGCCGCGTCCGCGGTTATGGACAGTTGGAGTGGCCATACTGTTCCGTTGTCAGATGTTTTCAAAATGACTTATGAAATGAATTGTGACATGACTTGACCACAACAGAGTTGTGACTATGACAACTAAGTTCCCACTTAGGTGATTCAAACTTTATTTTATCTTTCTTTGTTTCTGAACTCAGCTTAGGTTTCAAACTTAACTTTATAAATAAACTTAGAGTTTAGCATTCCTACTAGAACTACCTTACTTGTTAGTGATAGTTTGCGAGTACTTAAAGAGTAATCATGGATTTGTCCCTGGCTATTCCCGTGGCCAAACTTTGAGAAGGACTATCCAGAAGAAGGACAGCAGGACGACTATGACAACTAGGATCATCTCCCATCGCCAGCATTGCCTGTGACACCGAAGATGGAGCCCACTGCTACGCTATTTATTCCACTACTTGTTTGTACTAAGACTGGATCATGAGATCCTTTATTTGTGTAAGACCTTATTATGGTTTGTAATGGATGATGTACTATGATATCCAATCTGTTATGTCTCGCAAAAATGGTAATCTTGGGATTGCGATGTATGGCATAACAGGCATCTGGGATTAAAAATCCGGGTGTTGACAAAAGTCAGGTATAAATTATGATTATGAATGCATTGAATCTTTTATGGGAACTGATGACTTTCAAAATATTAGTAATGCTTATGGTCTTGATTCTCAAGTTATTACAAATTGCTTTAAGGCTTTTGCTTCTTATATTGAAATTCCGAAAAAGGGATGGAACAAGTATCATGCACCATATAAATATATTGTTGATTGTGTTCCTATTGGGAGTACTGAATTTTGCACTATTAATCACATCCTACCTGAACCTTATATCGAGAAAATACCCTTCCTGGATAAGGTAAAGGAGCATCCTATGATAACTAGTGTAATCAATAAAAGTGCAAAGAGAACTGTAAAACCTGATGAACAAATAAACATTGAATCTGTTGTAGAAATTGTGAAAGACCTTGTCACTAAAAGTGTAGAAGATGGACACATAGTCTTTTGTGAGGATGCTTCTAATATTGTCTCACATCCTAATAGAACTAAAAAGGCTAGTGTCCCTGTGCTTTCTGTTAGAATTGGTGATCATTGCTATTATGGTTTATGTGATATTGGTGCAAGTTCAAGTGCTATTCTGTATGAGCTTTACAAAGAAATTATGCATGAAATCAGTCCCTGCGAATTGGAAGAGATTGATGTGGTTATTCACCTTGCTAAAAGAGAGACCATCTCTCCAATTGGTATTGTGCGGGATGTAAAAGTTCTTTGTTGTAAGATTAAATATCCTGCTGATTTTCTAGTACTTGGTTCAGCTGCTAGTAAAACTTATCCCATCATTTTTGGTAGACCTTTCTTGAGTACTTGTGGAGCTATTATAGATTGCAAAAGGGAGAAAATCTTGACTAAATTTGATGGGGAATCTTATGAGTTCAATTTTTCGAAATTTACTAAAGAACCTTGTGAAAATGAAACCCATAATGAGGATTTTAGAGTTGAACAACTTGCTTCTATTTCTCTTGCTCCTAACAATGCTTTGCAACAATTTATGGAAGATCATGAAAGTGAAATCTTCATGGAAGAAATAAATGAGATTGACGAGATTCTACGTTGTTAACCTAAGATGCTTAAGCATAACTTGCCTGTAGAATACTTGGGTACCACGATGCCACCTAAAAAGGATCCGATCTTTGATCTAAAACCTTTACCTGGCGATCTTAAATATGCTTACATTGATGATAATAAGATATATCCTGTTATTATTAGCTCCAAACTTTCAGGAAAGGAAGAAGAAAGGTTATTGGAGGTACTGAAGAAACACCGAGGGGCTATGCTATATGTCAGCATGCTATCAATATAGAACCATGCTATCAATATAGAACCATATGCAAAGCCAGTGGTAGAGCACCAACGACATTTAAATCCTAAGATGAAGTAAGTAGTAAGAAATGAGTTTTGCACTGATTTCAGAAAAGTTAACAAAGTTACTAAGAAAGATCATTACCCACTTCCTTTTATTGATCAAATGTTAGAAAGGTTGTCTAAAAAGACCCATTTTTGTTTTCTTGATGGATACTGTGGGTTTTCTCAAATTGCTATTAAACAACAAGATCAAGAAAAAACTACTTTTACATGCCCTTATGTAACCTATGCTTATAGACGTATGCCTTTTGGTTTGTGTAATGCTCCTGCTACCTTTCAAAGATGCATGTCTGCTATCTTTCATGGTTTTTGTGAGGAAATTGTGGAAGTTTTCATGGATGACTTTTCCGTCTATGGAACTTCTTTTGATAATTGTCTGCACAACCTTCATAAAGTTTTGTAGAGATGTGAAGAAACTAATCTTGTCCTTAATTGGGAGAAATGCCACTTCATGGTGAATGAAGGGATTGTACTTGGACATAGGCAATTGAGAAAATGCCCTGTCTAAGAGACATCAAAGGTATTCGTAGTATCCTTGGTCATGCTGGTTTTTATAGAAGGTTTGTTAAAGATTTCTCTAAGATATCAAAACCCCTCACTAATATTTTTCAAAAATATGTACCCTTTGTCTTTGATGATGATTGTAAGGAAGCTTTTGAAACTTTAAAGAAGGCTTTAACTACAACTCCTATCGTTCAACCACCTGATTAGAGTTTACCCTTTGAAATAATGTGTGATGCTAGTGATTTTGCTGTAGGTGCTGTCCTTGGGCAACGGATTGATAAAAAGTTAAATGTTATCCATTATGCTAGTAAGACTCTTGACGCTGCTCAAAGGAATTATGCTACTACTGAAAAAGAATTCCTAGCCGTCATCTTTTCTTGTGATAAGTTTAGACCTTATATTGTAGACTCAAAATTTACCATTCATACTAATCATGCTGCTATTAAGTACCTTATGACGAAGAAAGATGCTAAGCCTAGGCTTATTAGATGGGTGCTACTCTTACATGAGTTTGACCTACATATTGTAGATAGGAAAGGTACTGAAAATCCTGTAGCTGATAATTTATCTTGATTGGAAAACATCTCTTTTGATCCTATGCCTATTAATGATAGTTTCCCAAATGAATAGTTGGCTGCAGTAGGGGTAAGCTCGCGAGGGAACCCTTGGTATGCTGATTATGCTAACTTTATTGTCTCCAAGTATTTGCCTCCAACTTTCACAGCTCAGCAAAGAAGGAAGTTCTTTTACGATTTGAGGCATTATTTTTGGGATGACCCACATTTATATAAAGAAGGAGTGGATGGTATTATGCGAAGATGTGTTCCAGAATATGAGCAAAAGGAGATATTGCGGAAATGTCATGGTAGTGCCTATGGAGGACATCATGCAGGAGATAGAACTACGCAAAAGGTGCTACAATCAGGTTTCTACTAGCCTACCCTTTTTAAAGATGCAAGAAAATTTGTTTTATCTTGTGATGAGTGTCAGCGTGTTGGTAATATTTCTAGACGCAATGAAATGCCTATGAACTACTCTCTAGTTATTGAACCCTTTGATTGTTGGGGATTTGAGTTTATGGGTCCTTTTCCTCTCTCAAAAGGCTATACTCATATTCTTGTTGCCGTTGATTATGTCACTAAGTGGGTAGAAGCCATACCTACGAAGAGTGATGATGGGGAGACCTCTCTAAAAATGCTCAAAGATGTTATTTTTCCTAGGTTTGGAGTGCCTAGGTATCTTATGACTGTTGGAGGTTCTCATTTCATTCATTGTGGTTTTAGAAAGACCTTTGCTAAATATGATGTTAATCATAGAATCGCTTTAGCTTATCATCCCCAAACTAGTGGGCAAGTAGAGTTATCAAATAGAGAAATTAAATCCATCTTGCAAAAGACTGTTAATAGATCTAAAAAAATGGGCTAAAAAGTTGAACGATGCTTTATGGGCTTATAGGACTGCCTATAAAACCCTATGGGGATGTCTCCTTATAAAATGGTTTATGGGAAAGCTTGTCACCTGCCCTTAGAATTAGAACACAAAGCTTATTGGGCAGTTAAAGAACTTAATAGAGATTGTAAGCTTGCTGGTGAAAAAAGATTATTTGACTTAAGTTCGTTGGATGAATGGAGGAGTGAAGCATATGAGAATGCTAGACTCTTTAAGGAAAAAGTTAAAATATGGTTGATACATTGCAAATGTATCTATAATTTTTTATGTTCCATGCTTGGTTTTATCCACTTTCTTGTGTTTTGTCCACACTTTGGAGTACTTTTCATATGATTTCTTGGACTAACCTATTAATAAGAGCCATAGTGCCAGCTGCCTGTTTTCTGCTGTTTTTGGTTCCAGGAAAGTCAGAAAATGAATATTCTCGAAATTGGACAGGACAAAAGCCAAAGTGCCTATTTTTCCGGAAGTCATCAGATGCCAGAAAACAAGACGGAGAAGGGCCAGAGGGCGGCCACACCACCTGGCCGCGTGGCCAGGCTTGGCCCGTGCCAGGGGGTGGTGTGGCTAGCCCAGGCACCCCCTCGGCCTCTCCTTCCGCATATAAGATGCCCTCGGTACGAAACCCCTAAGTACCCGATCAAAAATCCACGAAAGAGTATGTAGCCGCCATCGTCTCCATCCCTAGATCGGGATGGATTTGAAGCTCTTCCCGGCACCGTGCCGGAGAGGGGAATTCACCCTAGAGGCCTTCTTCATCATCATGCAAGCCTCTGGTGTGATGCGTGAGTAGTTCATCCTTGGACTACGGATCCATGTAGTAGCTAGATGGCTGGTTCTCCTCCTTTGTGCTTTCATGTCTAGATCTTGTGAGCTCCATTCATGATCAAGATCATCTATTTGTAATTCTGCATGTTGTGTTTGCGGGGATCCGATGGATATTGAGATGCTATTTCAGATTGATTATTGATTCTATCATGTCTTTGTTATTTGTGATCTTGCATGCTTTCCGTTGTTAGTAGCTATCTTGGCCAAGTAGATGGTAGCAACTCCAAGAGTTAGTATTTATGCTCGATAGTGGGTTCATGCCTCTGGTAATCTGGGGAAGTGACAGAAATCTCTAAGGTACTAGATGTGTTGTTGCTACTAGGGAGAAAACAACAATCCTTTGTTCATAGAACAATCGTACTGTTTACTTTACACGCAGTTCGTAAAGCAATAATCTATTGCTTGCAACTTAATACTGGAGGGGGTTCGGATGATAACCTGAAGGTGGATTATTAGTCATAGATGCAGTTGGATGGCGGTCTATGTATTATGTTGTAATGCCCAATCAAGTCTCAAAGGAGTCAAGATGATTAGTATATGCACGTATTGCTTACTCGGTGTTTGTCAATTGCCCGCTGTAATTTGTTCACCCAGCATGTTATCTATCTAAGGAGAGCCACCTCTAGTGAACTATGGATCCCGGTCCTTTACTTTTACATACAATCTATAAACTATTTCTGCTTTGTGTTTACTTTCTGCAAACTTTTACTTCTTTCCATTCAATACATTTAATCCTTTGTTTTCCGCAAAACACGGTGAGATTGATAACCTCATCGCAAGTTGGGGACAAAGTTCTGTGGTTGTGTTGTGCAGGTCTCCACGTTGCTACTAGCACCGGTAGTGCTCCCTGCCAAAGCTCAGCTAGTAACACCTTTGAGGTGTTTCCTTGCTCCTACTGGTTCGATTAAACCTTGGTTTCATAACTGAGGGAAACTTGCTGCTGTGCTCACCATACCTTCCTCTTGGGGTTCCCAACGAGCTCTACATCAACCATGAGCCATCAACACATTTTCTGGGCGCCGTGCATTGAGCCATCAATGGCATGAGAAGCGAATACTTAAGAGAGAATTCCATGTTGGTGAGAAAGTTCTATTGTATAGGTCTCGTCTCAGATTTTTTGCAGGGAAACTACTGTCAAAATGGGAAGGACCTTTTGTTATTGAAGAAGTGTACCGTTCAGGAGCAATAAAAATTTCTTCTTTAAAAGATAACACTACACAAGTGGTGAATGGGTAGCGACTCAAGCACTATATTGCTAGAGATTCTTACAATGAAGATGTTGATGCTTTTCAAGTTATAACTCCAGAAAAATTTATAAAATGCCAAATTCAGAGACCTGCAGAGTCCGTTTTCAAATAGGTAATAGTTCTGGTAAGAAAAGTTCCGCGAAAATTCTGTCTAGTTATATTTTTGGAATTTTTAACCAACAAGGAAAGCTACGAAGCGAAAGGGGCACGAAAATGGAGCCAGGGTGGCTCACACCACCCTGTGGCGCGGGCCCACCCCTGGCCGCGCCGCCAGGTGGTGTGGCTGCCCCGGACTCCGTCTCCGACCATTTTCTCCCAGTACCTTCATTTTGTTGTAAAACTTCGTAATATATAATCCCCCGATCCTCGAGGTTCGTATATCGTGTTCTCGTCGTGTTTTCATTTCGATCTGTTTCTGCCAGGAACTATTCTTGAAAGTTTAGAAGCACGATGGTGTCCGCCAAGGATAAGGGAAAGGAGACTATGGAGGAAGACCTCCAACACCCCGGGCAGGAGAAGGAGATCAAGAGTGAAGATGAAGAGGAGGCAAATCAAAGTCAACATCCGCACACTGGCACTACCATTGCAAGCATTGGAGTGGTGGCAAACCCTGCCAGGATTAGAAGGCTGCACGGATGTCAACTGGAGGGAAGCCTCCGCGTCACTGTTTGGCCCCACGGACACCTTCTCCAAGCACCAATAGTCCCTTCCATACCCTTATCCATGATCATCATTACCAGAATATGCCCAAGGAGAAACTACCCTCCAATTGGGATATGCCTCGTTCTAACCATGCAGGAAAAGAAGACTTCAAGGAGGAAGAGTGGGGAAAGAATCGCAAGATCTGGGATTCACAACCTAACATGATCATGCACCGCATCGAGCACAACTCGGAGTTGATTCGTACTCTCACCTTCGAGGTTGAGGACTTGGGAAATTGATCAAAAAGCTCATCGAAAGAATACCACCACCACCGAAGGAGTAATTCGTCATCAGGTTTTGGCATCCCCTTGGTTTGTTCCAAGCTTGGGGGAGTGCCGCGGTATCACATCACTATCTTCTATCTTTTTACCTTTTTAGTAGAGTCATATCATGAATAGAGAAGTTATCATGTAGGATGGTTTGCATTATGGAAGTGTCCCCCTCTCGTTAGATATCTATGTATCCCTTGGTGTGAGTTGCTGTTATGGAATATTAATGAGAAGTTCTATCATTTACTCTTTTGCATATCTTTTATTAGTTTTCAATTCATGGTTATATTATTGATCTTGTCGTTAGTATTGGTATCACTTTGGGATCATTGAGTTAATTTAGTTGGTTTTGGCAAACCTGGCTCGGTCAGTAGCAACACTATTTTTGAGAGATTGAATGAAAAATATAAAAAGTACTCTAAAGAAATATAATCTCATCATCTTTATTTCTTGATTTTCTCATAAGTTTAGTATTCTCTAGTTAAGATTTTTTGTGCATCCAAGGAAGATTGCATGTTTGTTTTTATCACCTGTATGTTTGTTTGTTTCCTTCAACTCTTATGCTTGCTACCCAGCCTTGCTAGCCAAAAACCTGTACTGAGAGGGAATGCTTCTCGTGCATCAAATCCTTAAACCAAAACCTATGCCATTTGTGTCCACCATACCTACCTATTAGCACTATTGCTATTCCAAGTAAATTCATGTTTTTATCTACCTTCCAAATTAAACTTGTTATGTGAAAATTAGTGATTAAAGCTCTCACGAACTTGATGGCACACTTTACTTTCTTGCACTTAATAAACTTGAACCATTGTGCCCATCTATGTTGCGTATATGCTTGCGCTTTGTAAGTTGTGAATTAGCAGAACCATGTTGTCATGGGGAACGCTTTCAACATTACACCGGTACTTTGTACCTAGTTGATATCATGTTCTTTTGTCTATGGATGTCGTCGGTGTGAAATGAAAGGAGAGCTTGTAAGTCCATGGAGTTATGTATGTGTGTTAGAGAAACGCCTAGGCCGCCGGTCTAATCCATGCTGTCATGGTGGAAACCTGCAGCGTAACCATAATGAGCAAAGAGGAAAGAGAGAAAAATCACCATATTCCCAAGGTAAATAAGAAGATTGCTGAGATGCTTGTTGTCTGCTTGCCTTGTCATTTTGATATGGGGATTCTTCGTATCATCGGGCAAGGGGTACCCCATTGGCGGTTTTCCATGATACACATGTACTTACTATGACAAGAACTTACCGGTGACTAAACTTGAGTAGCATGAGGAGCGACCCTCGTATTCAAGGGACATGAGATTTTCAACTTACGACTTGTCAAGAATATCCTCATATTTGATCACTTTAACCTTAATCACCTAAAGATGCCTATGATAGGGGCAATGAGAGCTGAAAGCTAATAAGTACCATAATTTTTGGAAGCTCTTTATGAAACTTGAATCCCTGCTTCCCTCTGCGAAGGCCCTTTCTTTTACTCTTTAGCTGAGTCAATAAACCTATTCCCCTTCTACCTCAGCAAGTATTTTGAGTTGTTGTGTTTCATTCATTCATATGATGATTTATTCAGTCATGTTTCTTATGTTCCTTGTTTTGCACTTTGCTCTTATCTTAGTGTCTACTACTTTGAAAGCTATCATTGAAAACCAGTTATTTGTGAACTCCTACAAATTGTCAACTATTCTTCGACCACAGTGCCAACTGCCTGTTTTCTACTATTTTTGCTTCCAGGAAAGTCAAAAAATGAATATTCTCGGAATTAGACGGGACAAAAGCCAAAGTGCCTATTTTTCCGGAAGTCATCAGATGCCAGAATATGAGACAGAGAGGGGCTAGAGGACGGCCACACCACCTGGCCGCGCGACCAGGCTTGGCCCGCGCCAGGGGGTGGTGTGGCCAGCCCAGGCACCCCCTGGCCTCTCCTTCCGCCTATAAGATGCCCTCGGGACGAAAACCCTAAGTGCCCGATCAAAAATCCATGAAAGAGTCTATAGCCGCCGTCATCTACATCCCTAGATTGGGAGGGATCTGAAGCTCTCCCCGGCACCCTGCCGGAGAGGGAAATTCACCCTGGAGGCCTTCTTCATCATCATGCAAGCCTTCGGTGTGATGCGTGAGTAGTTCATCTCTGGACTACGGATCCATGTAGTAGCTAGATGGCTGGTTCTCCTCCTTTGTGCTTTCAGTTCGTAAAGCAATAATCTGTTGCTTGCAACTTAATACTGGAGGGGGTTCGGATGATAACCTGAAGGTGGATTATTAGTCATAGATGCAGTTGGATGGCGGTCTATGTATAATGTTGTAATGCCCAATCAAGTCTCAAAGGAGTCAAGATGATTAGTATATGCATGTATTGCTTTCTCGATGTTTTTCAATTGCCCCGCTGTAATTTGTTCACCCATCATGTTATCTATCTAAGGAGAGCCACCTCTAGTGAACTATGGATCCCGGTCCTTGTCTTTTACATACAATCTATAAACTGTTTCTGCTTTGTGTTTACTTTCTGCAAACTATTACTTCTTTCCATTCGATACGTTTAATCCTTTGTTTTCCGCAAAACACGGTGAGATTGACAACCTCATCGCAAGTTGGGGACAAAGTTCTGTGGTTGTGTTGTGCAGGTCTCCACATTGCTACTAGCACCGGTAGTGCGCCCTGCCAAGGCTCAGCTAGCAACACCTTTGGGGTGTTTCCTTGCTCCTACTGGTTCGACTAAACCTTGGTTTCATAACTGAGGGAAACTTGCTGCTGTGCTCATCATACCTTCCTCTTGGGGTTCCCAATGAGCTCTACATCAACACCGCACCAGCACTTTTCTGGCGCCGTACACTGAGCCATCAAGCATTTTTCTGGCGCCGTTGCCGGGGAGTCAAGGACATCTTCACAAGGGGAGTCCCTCATAACTAATCTCTTTACTTTGTTATTTTTGTTTTTCTTAGTTTCTTTTTGCTTTGTTTGCTTGTTTCTTTATCAAAAACACAAAAAAATTAGTTTTACTAGTTTGCTTTCTTTACCAAAAACACAAAAAAATTAAGTCTCCTTTAGTTTTCATCTCTTCCTTAGCTCACCATGTTGATCCCCAAATTCACCCTGAAAGACCTTTCAATTGGTAGTGGATCTATAATTGGGAAAGATAATATTGAAGAATTCTTTAATCATGTTAGTAAGCATGAAGATACTAAGGATAGATCCCTTGCAGAACTTGCTCCAAACTATGAGATTGTTGCAGCTTCTTTAAATCACATGTTAGAAGCTAGGTTTGTTAACCTCAACCCCTTAGTGAAAGTAATGTTTCTTAAGCTTAAAGAAATTGAGGACCCTGAAAAGAGGGATTTTATTCTAGAAACTTTGTTTAAGGAGTTCTATGATGTTGCCAAGGAAGCTAGGAAAGTCTTTGAATGTTTCAATATGCTATGCTCATGCGTAGATGTTGTTGGTACACGAGAAAAGATGAACAAAACCGAACCTAATGGGGAGGAACCTAAGATACCAATACCCTTTAAACTAGCAGCAATACATGAAGCCATAGAAAAGAATCTTGATTGGATTGTTCCTGAAAACCCTTTTGATGAAAATAGTGAACCTAAGAACATTGAGAGAGGATCCTCTAGAACTTATTTGGATGATATACCTTGCCTTGTTGAAGATATTTCTGGTTGGTCTTAATGCTTCTTCATTTGAGAACACTTGATTCTTTCTTTGCTTCTTATGCCTAACTTAAAGGCGTTAAAGAAAAGTACTTATTGGGAGATAAACCAAAAGTTTTAGATGAGTCTTGGAAGTTACTACTTCAGTAATAACCGCTCCTTATCCTTTTTATTTGCTTTTTGTGCCAAGAGTAACCTCTAATGAGAGAGAAGTAATGATTGGCAAAGTTGCTGTCCCGAAACAGATTTCTGTGCTTCACCATAAAAATTTGTGTAAAATCTATGAACGTCTTTTTGAGGCGTGAATTTTTGTGCTTCTGACCCAGGTTGTTATCTAACTTTCTTTAGTTCAACATTTTTTGATTTGAGCAACCGAAGGTCTTCGAAAAAATTCGTCTTTACCTGCTGGTCTGTTTTGACAGATTTCTGCCATTTTCTGCATTTGCTTCTTGTTGGTTCCTTTTTGAGTTCTTTTGGGGAATTGAGCTTTTTTAGGGAAGTGCTATAGTATCTAGTGTTCCAATGGAAGTTTATTTGGTATTAGAACTGAACCTTAAGACTTATTTATCTTGAGTGCACTAATGTTGCTAATAAAGATTATGTGAAGTTTTGTATGAAGGAAAAATTTCAGGTGTATGGAAGGAATGAGTAACGAGATGAAGGATGGACTACAGCTCAAGCTTGGGGATGCCACGCGTGTCACCCAAAGAAATCTCCAAGAAGTTGAAGCGTCAAAGCTTGGGATGCCCAAGGCAACCCCTTCTTCATCAATAAAAATCCTAGGTTTCTTCCAAACGCTTCATTTTTATTGTGTCATGCACAATTGTGTTGTTCTTGGAGCGTCTTCTTTTTTGTTTTTGTTTTGGTTTTTCGTTTGCTTGGTTTGCTTAGTTTGCTGAATAAATTGGTTGGACCCCCTCTTTCATACATTGATTTGCAAATAGTTTGCTTTGGTTTGGAAAAGAGTAGGAAAGTTCATGCTTATGTGGTAAAAAGAGCTCGTTTTTTACTGTGGCCTATGCTTTGCCATGCCATGCTCGATATTGTTTTGGCTTTATGCTTAGTATTCTTTGTTGTAGCATGGCTTGTTATAAACAATTGAGATTGCTTAATGTGCCTTGGATGAATCCTGCGTTGTTTTAGCATATTAAAGCATAGTATAGTGGTATTCTCCTTTGATGCTTTATTTGGGTTGACTTGGCGCATGCTCACACCATGTTATGACTATCTCAAGTCACCATAAGACTTTATGATCCTTTAGTTTTCAATTTGTAGTATCACTTTATGCTTTGATCAATGATGTTTTGTTGCTCTGCATGATTATGGCCATTATTGCTCTCTTAGTTTGTCGCTCCTAGTCTTTTGCTAGCCTCCACAACCAAGTATGAGTTCCACTCATGCATCCAACTCCCTAAACCAAGTTATTCCAAAGAGTCCACCATACCTACCTACTAGCTTATGCTATTCCAAGTATATTCATGCTTTTGTTTACCTTCCAAATTAAACTTGTTATGAGAAAACTAGTGATTAAAGCTCTCACGAACTTGATGGCACACTTTACTTTTCTTGGCATTAATAAACTTGAACCATTGTGTCGTCTATGTTGTATATGCTTGCACTTATTTGTTGGGAATTAGCAGAACCATGCTGTCATGGGGAACGCTTTCAACATTGCACTTGGTACTTGTACCTAGTTGATATCATGCTCTTTTGTATATGGATGTTGTCGGTGTGAAATGAAAGGGGAGCTTGTAAGTCCATGGAGTTATGTATATGTGTTAGAGAAACTCCTGGGCTGCTGGTCTAATCCATGCTAACATGGTGGAAACCTGCAGCGTAACCATAATGAGCTGTCTAGGAAGCATTCCTCTTATAAAAAAGAGTCCTATATTGAGAAAAAAAAGAGAAAAGCAAAAAAAAATATTATGAAAAGAGGAAAGAGATAAAAAAGCACCATATTCCCATGGTAAATAAGAATATTGCTGAGATGCTCGTTGTCTGCTTGCCTTGTCATTTTGATATGGGGATTCTTCCGTATCATCGGGCAAGGGGTACCCCGTTGGCGGTTCTCAATGATACACATGTACTTACAATGACAAGAACTTACCGGTGACTAAACTTGAGTAGCATGAGGAGCGGCCCTCGTATACAAGGGACATGAGATTTCTAACTTATACTTCGTCAAGCATGTACACCATAGTTTCTTCACTTTAACCTTAATCACTTCAAGATGCTTATGATAGGGGCAATGAGAGCTGAAAGCTATTAAGTACCATAATTTTTGGAAGCTCTTTATGAGACTTCAATCCCTACTTCCTTTTATAAAGGCCTTTCTTCCACCATTATATTGAGTCTCCATCTTCTATCTTTATGCACCTACTTTGAGAGCATAGTGGCCATTCTTAGTTCTATGTGCATTGTCCCAAGACTAGTTGATTGATGCATACCTTGATATTGCTTGTTTTAAAATATTTGTATCTAGTCACTCTTATGAACTTTGAAGGTGTCCTATGCATTTATATTTGCTACTCTATGAGGGACAAGCTGAATACTATTATGCTATGTTTTCTTTATGAGAAACAAACAAACGTCTTGCAAAGCATTGTTATTCATGAATCTTTTGTTTGTGCCTTTTCATGTTGCAACATAGTTTCTTTGTCTTATTGCTAGAACTTTGTCTTTCATGTTATGATTGAAGTACTATGATCCCAGCTTTGAATGTTTTACAAATACTTTGATCGAGTCTTTGATGGTGCATGTCACCTCAAAAATTATTCTTTCTTTTTATCACTTACCTACTCGAGGACGAGCAGGAGTTAAGCTTGGGGATGTTGATACATTGCAAATGTATCTATAGTTTTTGATGTTCCATGCTTTGCTTTATCCACTTTCTTGTGTTTTGTCCACACTTTGGAGTACTTTTCATATGATTTCTTGGACTAACCTATTAATAAGAGCCACAGTGTCAGCTGCCTGTTTTCTGCTGTTTTTGGTTCCAAGAAAGTCAGAAAATGAATATTCTAGGAATTGGACGGGACAAAAGCCAAAGTGCCTATTTTTCCGGAAGTCATCAGATGCCAGAATACGAGACGGAGAGGGGCCAGAGGGCGGCCACACCACCTGGCCGTGCGACCAGGCTTGGCCCGTGCCAGGGGGTGGTGTGGCTAGCCCAGGCACCCCCTCGGCCTCTCCTTCCGCCTATAAGATGCCCTCGGGACGAAAACCCTAAGTGCCCGATCAAAAATCCACGAAAGAGTCTGTAGATGCAGTTGGATGGCGGTCTATGTATAATGTTGTAATGCCCAATCAAGTCTCAAAGGAGTCAAGATGATTAGTATATGCATGTATTGCTTTCTCAGTGTTTGTCAATTGCCCCGTTGTAATTTGTTCACCCATCATGTTATCTATCTAAGGAGAGCCACCTCTAGTGAACTATGGATGCCGGTCCTTTTCTTTATATACAATCTATAAACTGTTTACTGCTTTGTGTTTACTTTCTACAAACTATTACTTCTTTCCATTCGATACGTTTAATCCTTTGTTTTCCACAAAACACGATAAGATTGATAACCTCATCGCAAGTTGGGGACAAAGTTCTGTGGTTGTGTTGTGCAGGTCTCCACGTTGCTACTAGCACTGGTAGTGCGCCCTGCCAAGGCTCAGCTAGCAACACCTTTGGGGTGTTTCCTTGCTCCTACTGGTTCGACTAAACCTTGGTTTCATAACTGAGGGAAACTTGTTGCTGTGCTCATCATACCTTCCTCTTGGGGTTCCCAACGAGCTCTACATCAACACCGCACTAGCACTTTTCGGGCGCCGTACACTGAGCCATCAATGGGCCACAGGGGGCCCACACCACCCCCTGGCGCGGGCCACCCCAAGCCGCGCCACCAGGTGGTGTGGCCGCCCTGGTCCACTCCAGCCTCTCCACTCCGGCGTATATTATCCTCCTGAAACCCTAAGATTCGGGGAGCGACCATAGAAAGATTCCGCCGCCTCTACGGGGCGAAAAACACCGAGAGAGAAAGATCTCTCCAGTAGACAGAATTCTGCTAGGGGAATTCCTTTCAGGAGAGGGGAGATCGTCGCCATCAACACCACCATCAAGCTGGACTTCATCGGGATCATCATCATCATCACCACCATCATCATCACCAGCACCCTCATCACCATCTCCATATTGCTATAAAATTGGTTGAATCTTGCTATAGTTCATAGGGGAAACTTTCCCGGTGTTGATTACTCTTTGTAGTTGATGCTATTGAGTGAACAATTGAATTATTGTTTATGTTCAAATTGTTATACATCATTATTCCATCTCTGATCATGATCCATATGATGTCTTCTGAGTAGTTTGTTTTGTTCTTGAGGACATGGGAGAAGTCATATTGTTAGTAGTGGAATTGTGTTGAGAAAGATTCAATGGTTTGATATTTAAGTTGTGGTGTACTTCTTCTAGTGGTGTCATGTGAACGTCGACTACATGACACTTCACCTATATGGGCCTAGGGGAATGCATTGTGTATTTGGCTACTAATCGTAGGGGTTGCCGGAGTGACAGAAACCTGAACCCCCGTTAGGAAACCATTGCACAAGGGACGTCAGGGTCTTAGAGTTTAAAGCTGCGGTTAGGTTTCTACCTTAATTACTTTCTTGTACTTGCGAATGCTTGCAAGGGGTTTAATAACAAGTATGTATTAGTCCTAGAAAGGTCGGTACATTAGCACAGGTTCACCCACACAACACTTAGCAAACTAAAGAAGATTAATCAACTACATGAAGCGAAAGCACTTGAGGATATTCCCATGTGTCCTCGAGAATGTTTGGTCATCTTAAGTAATAAAACCGGCTTGTCCTTTGCTGAAGAAAGGATTGGGCCACTTGTTGATTTATTCTTATTGTCTTTTATTTACTCGTACTTTATTTACCAGCATTATCAAAAACCCCTAAAAATCCGTTTGGTAAGTATTTACAGAGAATTCCTGCTCCTAGCCACTCGCCAGCACCTTCTGCTCCTCGTTGGGTTCGACACTCTTACTTATCGAAAATACTGCGATACACCCCCTATACTTGTGGGTCATCAATGATCAGTAGCTTGTATTTCAAATAAAGTGAAAACATAAAGAGGGCTCTTATCTCTTCCTCTTTCATAATATTTGCAAGCATCATAGGTAAACTTAACCACATAATTTTGAATAGAATCACCAGATAAAGACAAGTCTTCTAATAAGGATATATAATGGATCATCTAACTCAACTATATCACTTTCATCCTCCCATATATTAGTTGTAATTGTTCCACATAGAGTACTACTAGGCAATAAGGAATCATTATCATTTGCAGTAATAGAAGGAGTTTCCATAGGAATTTGTGCATTACCATTGTTGTGAATAGAAGATGGGTAGCTACTCCATTCTTCCTCCACTTGTTCTTGTTTCTCTTTAATCTCCTTTTCTTTGGGATGCATGGGCATACCCAATCTTAGGATTTTGTCATATTCTTCCTTTTCACTGTCAACATGAATTCTTGCATTCAAAACATTAGTGCCTAATAAGGGAATATTCAAGCTTTTAACATATATCAAGAACACATGTTTAATATTATTGTGAGCCTTGTGATAAGGCTCCATAGAATCTTCCATTATCTATTTTTTGGGGTTTTTAGTTTTATATTCAAGGTACTGGAAATAAACTAGCAATGCAAACAAGAATAGAAGCCTAGCGCTACGCTCCCCGACAACAGCGCTAGAAAAGTACTTGATAATCCCCAAGATCAGGAAATCATTATAGCACAATTCGATAAGTATTTGAGTGTCGATCCCATGAGGACATGAAGGTAAACTATTTATTCTCTAAAGTCCTATAACCCACTAATATGGCCCTTTGTGCTAGAAAACTGTTGACATGGGTATACCTTATAGGTACTCGAGATTAGCCTATACGGTCCAGCCCAAGAAGGAGTCCATGGTGCGAACATAGCCCAGCAAGGATTCAGGTGGCCCACGGGAGTTCGACTTCTTGAAGGACATGACAAAGTGTAGATAGAAAATTAAAGGGAAAATCCTAATCTGTAACCGACTCGACCTGCTATCCCGAGACCTAGCCTCCTTATATAAAGGCTAGGAGGGGGTGGCAAGGAGGACAATCCACACACCCCGCATACACCTCGCCAGATTGCATCTGCGCACCCTTGTAACTTTCTACTCCCTCGTAATCAAGAGAAGACAAGAAGGAGTATGGTCCTCTACAAGGCGTAAACCTGGGTAAAACCTCGTGTCACCTGTGTGCTTGTTTGCTAGCTGATTGATGCCTCTAGCGCTCCCCACTTCCTCAAATCTAAGTCCATCAACGATGGGCATTGATGAGTTAACCCCTCGTCAATTGGCGCCGTCCGTGGGGATCGGGATTGCTGATATTGCGGCTTCCTCGGCCCCATCAACTGCGATCTACGAATCTACAGTAGCAGAGACCCTCCTCCTCTTCGGTGCCTTCGACTTCACCATCCATGCACCGATGACTCGCCCAGATTTCGAGTTCGTGGGCGATGGGATCGGCCTGGCGATCGGAAGCCTATGCTTCCAGGTAAGCCAGATCAGCATGCTTCGCCTCCCTGATCAGCCGCAGGCTCCCTCGATTGCTCTCGCATCATGGTTCCCACCACCGATTGGTACCCTAAGCAAACTCAATGCCTTGGCATCAGCCGAGAGCACGGATGGCAACAACAGTTGCGAGTCCGATCTGGGCGATCTAGCATCAGAGGATGGAGCCTATGGTTCTGTATCTGAGAGCCGTGGGAGCACTAGCTTTTCCAGCCACTACATGTGCGCCATCATCAATACCGGCGATGGATGCACTCAAAGGGACAACACCAATGGTGGACCCACCAACAACGGGCCGACCAATTGACCCCTACCATCGGCCCCGTCGAAGACAATCAGTAGCTGCCTGACCCTAAGGGCGAACGCGTCAATGGGCGGCAGGAGATCCAACTCAACGACGCCGATTGGGCGCGATGCAGGGAGGCCCTATAGGGCAACCCCTGCCACCAAACTCATCATAACAGATGTTGATGGGTTATCATTACCTACTCATCCAGGAGTACAAGTGCCAGCAGGCGGTGAGCGCTCGACTCAACGAGCGCAGGAGGGCTGCAGATCCGGCTGCGCGTTCGGTTAATTTGGTTCGGTTAATACGGTTTTGTACAAAAATATGGTTCAGTTTTGGTAATAACCATTCATTATCGATTCAGTTTCGGTAATAACCATTCTTATCGGTTTGGTTTCGGTAATAACCAAACTAACCTAGTTGACGCGGTTTTTTAATAACGTATAACTCGTATGGTCGTATATATCAATTTAGCATTTTGTATGACCGTACTAGATGTTTTGTAAGAGATAAATAAGAAAAACAATGAATTTCGGCCAAAATAAAATAGTTTAGTATTTTTATATGACCAAACTGGGTGTATTGCAAGAGGGAAATAAAGAAAACAAGCAAAATTCGTCAAAATAAAAATTAGAGCTTAAACGGGGAGTTGAGCTCACAACATTGGGCAAAGAAACAAAAGTTAGCACGTGGTAACCAATAGGGTACAAGAAGCTTTAGTGATTTATATAACTTTGGACCCTATATGACCTATTTTAGCGAAGTTGGACTGGGTATATTACGGGATTTTCTTACTGCAAAAGACAGTTCGGTTAATTTCGGTAAAAACCTTGGCTTTTCGGTTTAAAACCGAATTAACCGAGCGGCAAACGGTTAGCACTTTTGCTAACTATAACCTTAACCACAAACCGGAAAACTCGGAATTTTGGTTGTGGTTAGGTTTTTTCTAATTCGATTTTCAGTTTCGGTTCTGTTATGCACAGCCGGAGCTGCGGACAAGTCAAGCCTTCGGCGAGCAGCGCTCTCTTCCATCAGAGGATCCTCCTCCAAGGGCAATGACCATGCAACCGCCAAAAGGTGCTCTCGACTGGCCCAACTCAACGACAAAGAGCGAGACGAGGCCACTCGAGCCCTCGACTTCTCGTTCATGACGGTGGACTCACGGGGCAACGTGCTCCTGAAAACACCACAAGCAGCGGTGGCAGCAACCACCATGTACTTGCTCAACAATCAACCGCCAGCTGGGGATCTACGATTCGCCATCCACTGATCTACGATCATCGGTCTTGGACTGGTCGAAGCTACGCTCACCAAAGATCCAATGCTAGAGTCGAAGAAAAGCAAGGCTCCAGCCAGGTACTACTCGCTCTCCTCTAGCGATGATGAGTATGACCTATCATGGCGACGCCGCTCACGTCGACACGATCGCGACTAAAACGCACGTGATGACATCACGCAGCGCAAAGTCGACAAGATGCGCGCCATGCGCTCGTGCTCAACAGAGTCGGAAGACGAAGGAGCGGAGCTCTGTGGCGTTGGCTGCTTCAGCAGGGTTATACAACAAACACAAATACCGAAAGGGTTCAAACTCCCGTCGGAGAACCCAAAGTTCGACGGCCTCCAAGACCCAAAGATCTGGCTAGAGGACCACATTTTCTTCGTCAAGGTGCACGGCGAAAACAAGAGCACAACCATGCAGTGCCTCTAGCTGCAGCTGTATGGGCGCTACTCGCGCATGTTTCAACAACCTCCCCCGTGGGTCAATCCGCAGTTGGGAAGGGCTGGTCTACAGCTTCGTGCGAAACTTTAAGGGCACTTACAAAAGGCCCGCATCAATCGAAGAACTAAAGACCTACTATTAGAAGCATAGCGAATAACTACGCTCCTACATACATAGGTGGTCCGTCATTAAAAACTCTGCAGAGGACATCTCCGAGGACCGCATAATCAACACGTTCAACGACGGCGTATGCCGCAGAGAGATCAGGGAGGAGCTAGGCCACACAAAGCCCAAAACAATTAACCACCTAATGGAAATCGCAAATAGGTGGGAAGATGGAGAGGACTCAGTGAAAAATAACCGCGTCCACTCAGACGATGACGATGACCTCGACCGCAGACACGACCGCCGAGGAAAACGTCGTATGTGCGGCTACGAAGACCATGAAGAAGTTGACATGGTTGCAGCTAGCTACACCGATAAATGCGATGATGGCAACCGCAGCAGCGGGTACCGTAGTGGTGGATACCGTGACAGCGGAAAAACCACACAAGTATGGCAACGCCGTACCCATGACGAAGCCCCTGGAATGTCGATCTAGCATAAACTGTCTGGACCTTGCAACGTCCACTTCTACATCGACAAACACGAAGGCAAGAAAAAGTCTAGCCACCTCCTAAAGGACTACTGTGAGTTCCGAAAGCTCCACAAAGGTCTGGCCAGATGAATCATGACGCGATAAATCAAGGCTACGGACCTGCCCCAAGTGCCGTAGCTCACGAAGCACCACCGCCACCACCCGAACCACCACCACCTGCGGCTGCACCGACCCAGAACAACGGAGGCGAGCAGTACCCACAACCACTAGGGAATATGGGCATGATCCAAAAAGTACACCCATCCAATAGGGTGCAAAAGTCAATCACTCACCAAGTAAATTTGGCGGTCAACTCTCCACCCTCAACCACTGAGTACCTCAGCAGGTGTGAGTCCTGCATCACCTTCGACAAGCGCGATCACCCGCGCCAAGTACCTCACCTGGGTCTGTCCTCTGGTACTTGAGGCACAAATAGATGGTTACGAGATGAAGTCGTCTTTATGGACAGCGGCAACGGCATCAATATCATGTTCACTAGTACCCTGTATGCCATGCGGATCCCCCTCTCGTACCTAGAGGCCTCCGACACAATGTTCCACGACATTGTCCCAGGGAAAGGTGTATACCCCTTGGGCAAAATCAACATGGACGTCATCTTTGGCATGCCAGCAAACTTCCGGCGAGAGCGCCTTGAGTTCGAAGTGGTCGACTGGCCCTCGCAATATCACACAATCCTCGGATGTGTCGCGTTCGTGAGGTTTATGGTGGTACCACACTATGCCTACCTACAGATGAAGATGCCAGGACCCAACAGTATTATTACCATCAGCGGAAGCTTCGCCAAGTCAGATAGCCGCGACAGGGAATTCAATAGAATTTCCCAATCTTTCAGCATGCAGGAGGAGCTGGCGAGGCTGAAGGAGTCAATAGACAATAGTCCTCCTCCTCCTCTTAGTAAGCCAAATACACCTGACCAGTCCTTCGACTTGTCGGTGCACACCAAGGCGGTCCAGGTCCACCCGACGGACCCAACCAAGACGGCCCTCATCGCCAACAACTTGAGCTCCACATAGGAACTCGTGCTCGTCGAATTCTTCTGTGAGCGCTGGGAGATCTTCGCCTGGTGTCCAGCGAACATGCTAGGAGTTTCCAGGGAATTCATCGAGCACTCACTCAACATGAATCCTGATGCTAGACCAGTCAAGCAGTCGATACGTCGGCATGGAAGTCAATAGACTCCTCGACGCCAACTTTATACGAGAAATAAAAGAGAGCACATGGGTGGCAAATCTCGTGCTTGTTCCTAAAAAGGACACGGATATCCTTCGAATGTGCGTGGACTTCACTTGCCTCAACAATCACTATCCGAAGGATCACTTCCCATTACCGCAGATCGACTAGATAATCGACTCCACCGCGGGATGCGAGCGCCTTTGCTTCCTTGACGCCTACTCAGGCTATCATCAGATTCGAATGAAGGAGGAGGACTAGGAGAAAACGACCTTCATCACGCCCTTCGACGTCTACTGAAGAACGCTGGAGCCACCTATCAGCGGTGTATGCAAGCCAGCCTCAAAAACCAGCTAGGCCAGAACATCCAAGTTTATGTCGACGACATCATCAAAAAAACCAAGGAGGAAGCCACATTACTTGATGATCTCCACGAGACCTTTGACAATATCGACCGCTACCGGATCAAGCTAAATCCAGATAAATGTGCCTTCGGCGTACCATCTGGGCAACTGCTTAGATACCTCATATCTGCCAGGGGAATCGAGGCAAACCCAAAAAAGATAAAGGCCATACTGGTCATGGAGAAGTCAAAGAATGTCAAAGGCGTCCAACATGTGGCTGGGAGAATCGCGTCGCTTAGTCGATTCATCAGTCGAATGGGCAAAAAGACACTACCATTTTATTAGCTCCTCCGCAAAGCTGAGAAGTTCGAGTGGACGGACGAGGCACATGATGCATTCGACGACCTCAAGTGCCTACTCTCCACCTCTCTAGTGCTAGTGACCCCTAGGGAAAAGGAGCCAATGTTACTATACATCTCCACCACCAACTAGGTGTTCAGTACTGTACTGGTGGTAGAACAAGCCGAGGACAACAAAGTTCATGGAGTGCAACGCCAGTCTACTACCTCAGCGAGGTACTCACGCCAACAAAACATCGGTACCCACAATACCAAAAGTTGGCTTATGGCGTCTTCATGACAGCCCGATGACTGCGCCACTACTTCCAAGAGCACCCCATCATCGTGGTGGACGATGCTCCACTGGGGTACATCCTCAACAACCCTGACGCCACGAGACGAGTCGCCCTTTAGGGAATTGAGCTGTCTCCATGGGACATTACATACGAGCAGCGATTAGCAATCAAGTCACAAGTTCTCCCAAACTTCCTCGTTCACTAGATGGAGAACCAACTCCCGGACACACCGGACATGTCTTGCCTATGGACAATGCACTTCAACGGATCCAAATGTCGAGAAGGAGTTAGCACCGGCGTCATCTTGACGGGGCGACAAGATGAGATATGTTCTGTGAATGCAGTTCCGTGCCTCCAACGACGAGGCAAAATATGAGGCCTTGCTCCATGGGATGCGGATGACCAAAGCCTGCGGTGCAACACGACTCGTCATCTACAGTGACTCCAATCTCGTGGTGGACCAAATCATGAACCAGTGCGATGCTCTCAGAGACAACATGCTCGCGTACCGCAACCTATATGACACACTCGAAGGAGACTTTGATGGCTACGAACTGTGGCACGTAGGCCGCGAAAGCAACGAGGAGGTTGACATGCTCGCCAACATAGGGTCCACTTGTGCTCCGGTACCACTTGATATATTCCTAGCGCAAATCTGTGAACGCTCTATCAAGCCAAAGGCTCCTGAAGGACCATCCAACACATCAAAGGACTCGGGGGCTGCGCCACCCGAAGAACTCGAAGGTGCCAACAATGCGGAACAAGGACCCGAACCCGAAGGCCCCATGGAGGTCATGCTCATCGAGCCATCCTGGACGCAGCCGTACATCACATACCTGCTCAACAATAGGCTGCCAGACGACCCAACATATGCGTGACACATAGCGCGATGCTCCCAAGCCTTCACCATTATCAACGGCGAGCTATACAAATGCAGCATTACAGGAGTCCTTCAGCGATGTGTCTCCAATGGTGATGGGAGAGCCATAATCCTCGAGATACACAAAGGCACCTGCGGTCATCATGCCGGGACTCATGCCCTTGATACGTCCATTTTGCATCACTATTCTATATCATAATTTACTGTTATTCATTGATATATTTCATATTTAGAGATGATACTTATGTTATTTCACCTGTTTTTGCATGGTTGATGACTTTGGAGCATGGACCGCTGCAGTCAGGATTCTGATGGAAAAGGTGTTGTTTGGAGGCAAAATTCGCGAAGATCAGAAAATCCAGGAAAATACATGGAAAATTCTATTTTTCCAGAAGAGGAAGGATTCCAGAAGGGGGAGTGGAGATGGGCCACATGGGGCCCACACCATCCCCTGGCGCGGGCCACCCCAGGCCACGCCACCAGGTGGTGTGGCCACCCGGGCCCACTCCAGGCTCTCCCCTTTGGCGTATATTATCCCCACGAAACCCTAAGCCTCGGGGAGCGACCATAGAAAGATTTATGGAGTGAAGGGTCGATAAAATAATATGGACAAGAAGCATCACATTCATCAATACATAAATCATAATAGAAGACAACTCACTATTATATAACTTAACTTGCAATAATTGAAGGAAACACAATAAAGATACATAAAGTAAATCATAATTGGTAATGGCAAACTTAGCTCTTAGTCGAAGAATAGTTGACAATTTGAAGGAGTTCACAAATAACTGGTTTTCAATGATAGCTTTCAAAGTAGTAAACACTAAGGTAAGAGCAAAGTGCAAAACAAGGAACAAAAGAAACATGATTGAATAAATCATCATATGAATGAATGAATCACAACAACTCAAAATATTTGCTGAGATAGAAGGGAATAGGTTTACTGACTCAACTAAAAAGTAAAAGATAGGCCCTTCGCAGAGGGAAGCAGGGATTTCAAGTTTCATAAAGAGCTTTCAAAAATTATGGTACTTATTAGCTTTCAGCTCTCATTGCCCCTATCATAGGCATCTTTAGGTGATTAAGGTTAAAGTGATCAAATATGAGGATATGCTTAACAAGTTGTAAGTTGAAAATCTCATGTCCCTTGAATATGAGGGCCGCTCCTCATGCTACTCAAGTTTAGTTACCGGTAAGTTCTTGTCATAGCAAGTATATGTGTATCATGGAGAACCGCCAA
Source organism: Avena sativa (assembly GCA_916181665.1). NCBI lineage: Eukaryota > Viridiplantae > Streptophyta > Magnoliopsida > Poales > Poaceae > Avena > Avena sativa. The sequence continues at coordinate 445,878,234 of OV702297.1, forward strand.
CGGGGTACCCCTTGCCCGATGATACGGAAGAATCCCCATATCAAAAATGACAAGGCAAGCAGACAACGAGCATCTCAGCAATCTTCTTATTTACCATGGGAAAATGGTGCTTTTTTCTCTCTTTCTCTCTTTTATCATATTTTTTTCTCTTTTTCTCAATCTCTATCTATTTTTTATAAGAAGAATGCTTCATAGATGCTCATTATGGTTACGCTGCAGGTTTCCACCATGATTAGGCATGGATTAGACCGGCGGCCTAGGCGTTTCATGGACTTACAAGCTCCCCTTTCATTTCACACCGACGACATCCATAGACAAAAGAGCATGATATCAACTAGGTATAATGTACCAGTGCAATGTTGAAAGCGTTCCCCATGACAACATGGTTCTACTAATTCACAACTTACAAAGCGCAAGCATATACGCAACATAGATGGGCACAATGGTTCAAGTTTATTAAGTGCACGAAAGTAAAGTGTGTCATCAAGTTTGTGAGAGCTTTAATCACTAATTTTCACATAACAAGTTTAATTCGAAAGGTAGATAAAAACATACATTTACTTGGAATACCAATAATGCTAATAGGTAGGTATGGTGGACACAAATGGCATGGGTTTTGGTTTAAGGATTGGATGCACGAGAATAATTCCCTCTCAATATAGGTTTTTGGCTAGCAAGGCTGGGTAGCAAGTATAAGAGTTGAAGGAAACAAACAAACATACAAGTGGTAAAAACAAACATGCAATCTTCCTTAGAAGCACAAAAGATCTTAACTAGAGAATACTAAACTTATGAGCAAATCAAGAAAGAAAGATGATGAAATTATATTTCTTAAAGAGTACTTTTTATCCTTTTCATCCAACTCTCAAAAATAGTGTTGCTACTGACCGAGCCAGGTTTGCCAAAACCAACTAAATTAACTCGATGATCCCAAAGTGATACCAATACTAACAACAAGATCAATCATATAATAGCAATTGAAAACTAATATAAGATATGCAAAAGAGTAAATGATAGAACTTCTCATTAATATTCCATAACGACAAATCACACCAAGGGATACATATCTAACAAGAGAGGGGACACTTCCATAATGCAAACCATCCTATACGATAACTTCTCTATACATGATATGTCTCTACTAAAAAGGTAAAAAGATAGAAGATAGTGATGTGATACCGCGACACTCCCCCAAGCTTGGAACAAACCAAGGGGATGCCAAAACCTAATGACGAATTACTCCTTCGATGGTGGTGGTATTCTCTCGATTGGCACGAGGAAATCTTCTAGCATCTTGTGAAGCCTGTTATTCTCCTCTTGAAGCATATCCACCTTCCTTCTCAAGACTCGGTACTTGTCGCAGAACTCATTAGTTACTCGTAGAGCTTCCACCGCTGCAGGGCAGGAACTGAGATCTAGAGTTGGAGGTATTAGCCCCTTCATGCCTGCTATCATGTCCTTTACTTCCTCCTCGACGTTCCAATCCATGTCCTCGCACCTAGTTGCAATCCTTTCTTGTTTCAACCGTCCCACGAGAGTCTCCTGCTCAAGATTGGGATGGAGCTCGCGACGACGTCGCAGCTCTTAATCCTTTGAAGATGAACCCCTAAACGACATCTGAACAAAAACAGATCGAAACAAAAACACGATGAGAATACGATATACGGACCTTGGGGGATCCGGGGAATTATATATTACAAAGTTTTACAACAAAAGGAAGGTATTGGGAGAAAACAGGTAGGAGACGGAGTCCGGGGCAGCCACACCACCTGGTGGCGCGGCCTGGGGTGGGCCCGTGCCACAGGGTGGTGTGAGCCTCCTGTGGCCCGTTTCCGTCCCTCTTTCGCTTCGTAGCTTTCCTTGTTGGATAAAAATTTAAAAATATAACTGGACAGATTTTCCGCGGAACTTTTCTTACCAGAACCGTTACCTATTCGAAAACGGACTCTGCAGGTCTCTGAATTTGGTCTTTAGTAGATTCTTCCGGAGTCATGAATAACATCAATATCTTCATCTTCATACACATATTGCTTGAGTCATGAAACCTTTCACTTTCTTATTACACCATTTCCTCCACTAACCTGGAAATTTCTTTCACACAAAACTTCACACAATTCTCATTAGCAACATTAGTGCATACAAGGTAATACACCTTTTAAGTTCAGTTTCAACTGAAATCCATCAAAACATAAGCTACTGAAACAACTCCTTCCGAATGCCTAAAAGAATTCAAAAAGGAAATCGATTTAAGAGGCAAATGTAAGAATGGTCAAAATCTGTCAAAACAGACCAGCAGGTAAAGATCAAATTTTTATAACATCTTCTGTTGCTCAAATCAAAAAGTGCAAAACTAACGAAAGTTAAATAACAACCTGGGGCAGAATCACAAAAAATTACAGCTCAATCCGACGTACAGAGATCTCTCACGAATTTTTACGGTGAAGCAAAAAAATCTGTTTTGGGACAGCAACTTCCCCAAATCTTACTTGTCTCTCATTAGAGGTTGATCTTGACACAAAAACCAAACAAAAAGGATAAGGAGAGTTTATTGCCGAAACAATAACTTCCAAGACTCAAAGAAACAAAAATAAACTGAAAGCACAAATAAATTGGGTTGTCTCCCAAAAAGCTCTTTCTTTATAGCCATTAAGATGGGCATGATAATTTCAATGATGCTCACATAAGAATATAAATTGAAGTAAAAGAGGGAATCAAGAAGCAAAAATACACATGTTTGAGTCTAACCCACTTCTTATGCAAGGGAATTTTGTAAACAAACAAGTTGTTGAAACCAGGGACTGCTAGCATAGGAAGGCAAAACAAGTGCAACATAAAGACTTTCAGCATAAAGCGAGGAAACTTAATATTATTGAGATGCATAAGAACAGTCTTCCCTCTCTCATAATAACTTTCAGTATCATGCATAAATTTAATGATATAACTATCACGAGAACCATTGTAGCAATGATCACTTATCCTAACAGAAAACACAGGGACACTATAAAAGAACATTTCATGGTTCCCTATGTTTTGTGTGTTAGATAACAATACCATGGAGTTTCTAATGTGCACTAAGTGTTGCAGGAAAGTTTTGAGTGATTGGGGGCCAGATTATCCGCCCCCATCATGGGCCGGATAATCCGGCCGGACCTTCTTGGCCAGGGCTGGCTGCGTGCGTGCTTCTGTCTAGGGGCGGATTTTCCCCCGGACAGTCCGGCTCTGGGGCGGATTTTCTCCTTGGATCGGATAATCCGGCCTTCATGTTGGGCCGGATAATCCGGCCCCAGGGGAATAATCCAAGGGAGCGTCTGCGCGAGCTTCTGTCTAGGGGCGGAATTTCCCCCGGATATTCCGTGGCTAGGGCGGAATTTTTCCCCAGCCGGATAATCTGGTCCGAGGGCCGGATAATCCGGTCCCCAGGAGAAGATGTCAAGGGCCAGCCTGCGCGAGCTTCTGTTCGTAGGCGCATTTTTGCCGGATAATACGAGTCTGGGGCAGAGTTTTCCCTAGTCCAGATAATCTGGCCCTCACTTGGGCCAGATAATCCGGCCCCCAAAGGCTCCAACGGCTCAGTTGGGGAAGGGGGTATAAAAGCCCCTTCATCCCCTTCAGGAAGAACTCTTGATTCATTCGAAAAGTGTCAGACCCGTTGCAAGAGCTCTCTCTCAAGATTTCCCACTTCGACCACCTGAAGGCTTCGATCTTTGGGGGAATTGAAGGAGGAGACAATCTACATCACCATCACGAATCAAGCGCATCAACTCCTCTCCATTCACTTGGAGAAATCCCCGATCTAGTATTCTTGTTAATATCTAGATCTTGTGTTTTGTTATTGATAACTTGTTCTTGTGGTAGCTTGTTGTCATTACGAGAGCCTCCAATTTGGTTGTGGAGTTGTGCCCTACTAGTTGTGTAAAGGCGTCGGTTCCCGCCTCGAAGGGTTCCTATAGTGGAAAGGTGGATCAGGCCTTTGGTGGCGGGATCCATCGGAGAACAGGGTGAGGCCTATTGTGGCATGGTGGTCTTAGTACCGCCCACCCCTCAAAGAGATGTACTTCCCTTAACAAGGAAGGAACTGCGGTAAAACAAATCCTGTGTCTCCGCGTGCTTCACTACGGTTCACTCGTTCCTCTTTCCCACTCGCCTTTACTCGCTAGTAGTTAGGTTTGCATATAGGGAAATTCTATATAATAGCAATCTAGAGAATTTACCTTTTGTGTCAAGCCTAAAATTGAAAAAGCATTAAAATTTGAAGTAGCACCTATTCACCCCCCTCTAGGTGCCCATACGATCCATTTCAATTGGTATCATAGCACCGACTCTTTATTCGGGCTTAACCGCCTAAGAGAAGTATGGGTACCAAGGAGAATGGGAATGTGGTTGTGGACAAGGTCATAATGGATGACCTCAAGACGTTGGAAACAACCTTGTTGAAATCCTTTTAGACTAAGATGGAGGAGATGCAACAAATGATTGCTCGCCTCACATAATCTGTATCCCCATCTCCATCCTCCTCTGAGGCTACCACTCCCTCATCCAATGTAACACCCCGTCCACTCCTGGGCCCGGGGGGTGTCACTCCTGGCAGCTTAATAGGATATCTAGACTAGCCCCACAGACCAACACTAGTCTTTTCTACGCACTTTGTCCTCACTCGTGCGCCCCGGTTACCCACTTCCTGGTCGGTCACCCATCCTATAATTGCTCTAGGCCAAGCACGCTTAACCTTAGAGTTCTTTTCGAATGAGCTTCCAGAAAAGAAGTTGCAACTTGTTGATATGGGTATCCTATCAATCCTATTAAGTCATTGCCTGGATCTCACATACACCCGCCCTTTATAAGATTGACGCCATGCCGTGTCCACTCCGGGCCACACGCGCCATGCTCCTCATGTCCCGCCACTGACCCGCACACACCCATGTAATCGCAAGGGTCGGCTCTGATACCACTTTGTAACACCCCGTCCACTCCTGGGCCCGGGGGGTGTCACTCCTGGCAGCTTAATAGGATATCTAGACTGGCCCCACAGAACAACACTAGTCTTTTCTGCGCACTTTGTCCTCACTCGTGCGCACCCGGTTACCCACTTCCCGGTCGGTCACCCATCCTAGAATTGCTCTAGGCCAAGCACGCTTAACCTTAGAGTTCTTTTCGAATGAGCTTCCGGAAAAGAAGTTGCAACTTGTTGATATGGGTATCCTATCAATCCTATTAAGCCATGTGCCTGGATCTCACATCCAAGGAGAAGGCTAACACCGGATCCAAGGAAGATGAAGTGGTAGGTGAAAAACATAATGGTTCCGCCTCCAAGAAGGGAAGTGGTAAGGAGGACTATAGTGAGGTTCATCACTTATATTCCCCTGACCCACCTATCCCTCATCCTCATATAAACAATAGGGGTGATCCACCCAAGCTTACTGCTTCTTCATTTAATCAATGGCAATTCTTAATGAAGTCTCATGTATGCAGCTCTTCAATTGAACTTTGGAGGATTATCGAAGAGGGTCTTCATATTGGAGATCACACCAACTTGAAAAGAAGAGAAGTTGTGGATAGCCAATTGAATGCAACGACTCTCCACATGATACAGCTCGGACTGGGTCCCAAGGACATGCCCCACATTGATCATCTCAACATAGCTAAAGAAGCTTGGGATGCTCTCACTGACCACTTTATTGGAAATGAAAGCATGAGAAGGAATAGGTATGATGCCCTTAGTAATGAATCTGAAGGATTCTACATGTTGGATGGTGAATACCATGAAGATATGTATAGAAGACTCAAGGGCATCGCAACAACATTTAGAAAGCATGGAGCCACTCACATTGATGATGCTTGGATAAAAAGGAAATGCGTGAGTGCTCTAATGCCTTTTGAGCCAATGGACTTGAAGAGATGGCAAGGTAGACAAAACTACCATCAAATGACTTCCAATTAAGTCATGCAAGAAATGGCATCATTCAAGGTTGCAGCTAAGAATGCGGAAGATGCCCGTGCCCGAGCCATTGGAATGCAAAAAGGGGTCAATGTTGCTTTAAAGGAAAATGTTGTTGAGCAAGATGAGGATGAAAGAGTTTTCGAGGGTGTCTCCATGGAATGCCCCGAGGAAGTCAAGCGTGCTCATGGTGAGTACATGACGTTCTATGCAAGGAACTTTTGGAAGGATCCAGCCAAGGCCAAGTCAGAACTCGAGTGCAAGAATGGTTCAAGTGGAAGAAGAGAGAATGACCCAAAACTGAGAACATGCTACAATTGTGGAGATAGGCTACACTTTGTGGCTGAGTGTCCATATCAAAATAGAGAAGACAATGGTGGCATACGCATCCGTAAAGAAAAATCCAAGGCACCTAGAAAGAAGCCATTTATCAAAAAGAATGGCCCTTACAAGAAGCAACCCAAGATTGTCTTGGTGGGACAAGAAGAATATTCCTCTGCAAGTGAAGATGAAGAGGATGAAGATAGTTCTCGTGAGGTGGCTGCTATAGCCACCACATCGACTCCATCATCACTCTTCGACTCACCAAACGAAAACGTCATCAACAACAACATCACTTGTCTTATGGTAAGAGGGTCCGAGGTATCATCTTCTAGTTCTTCATTTCCTAAGACTAACATAAATATGGATATGGATGATTATACTAGTCTTAAGATGAAATAAGAAGTTATTGCTTTGGACAACTTTTTCACTAACTTGCAAGGTGAGCACAAACTTCATTTTGATGCTCTTATGAGTCAACTTGCCCAAGCCAAAGATCTCCTCGAAGAAAAGGGCAGAATTGAAAGAGAAGATTCTTTGGAGATAGCTTTCCTTGAAGAATGCCTTGGAAGAATAAGAGGAATCTCGAGTATCCTTGGAAGAGAGACTTGAGTCAATTGAAGAGTCCCATGAATAGGTTGTTGCTCAGCTCAACAAAGAACGTGACAACGCTCTTGCTAAGGTAAAGAAACTAAAAAAGGAAAAGATCGAATTTGGGGCTGCTCATGCTAGACTCTTGGAGAAGTTTGAGAAACTTGACATTGCTCACAAGGCTTTGGAGAGTGAACATTCTACTCTAAATGAGTCTCATGACTAGCTCCAAACTCAATTGGAGAAGCATGATATGCCCAACACCTCCACACCATCTTGTGGACAAGTAGAACTTACAAAGGGATCTCAACACAAAGGTAAAGAAGTTCTAGATGAGGTTCTTAGGAAGCAAAGAACAAACAATGGAAAAGAGGGTCTTGGTTATATTCCCAAGACAAAGAACAAGAAGAACAAGAAGAAGAAGAGCAAGACTGCTCAACCAAAGACTAGCACCACCACTAATGACAAGTCTAATTATGATGGTTTTGCAGGGGCTAAGAATCCTAACTATGAGTTATATCGTGATTATTATGGTGATGTTTATGCTAGTTATGTAGGGCCTTATTATTGTTACATTCCTTGGTCTATTTGGGTCCCCAAGACCCTTGTCACTAACATGAGAGGACCCATTTAAAAATGGGTACCTAAAACCAAGAAGTAACTTTCTTGCAGGGCTATGCTTCCGGTGGGTCTAAATGGGTACTCAATAGCGGGTGCACAAGTCATATGACCGGAAGAAAGGAGATCATCATAGAGATGCGGCCAAATCATGATCATATAACCGTCTCCTATGGTGACAAGTCAAAATCTGAGGTATTGGGTCTTGGCAAAGTTGTGGTTGCTCACGATATCTCTCTCGTGTACGTCATGCTTGAGACCCTCGGTTATAATTTACTTTCAGTCTGCGCCCTTGGTAAGATGGGCTTTGTAGTTTTTATTGTTGCTGATTTGGTGGTACTCTTGTGGAGCAAGTCTTTAAAAGTCGCTTTCGTGGGATATGTCAAAAATGACCTGTACGTGGTGGACTTCTCGGGGAAAACCACTACAGGCCCGATGTGTCTTTTCGGAAAGGCTGACGCGGGTTGGTTATGGCATCACCGACTAGCCCACGTCAACATGAGAACTTTGCAAAGTCTCCACAAGGGTGGCCACATCCTTGGACTAAAAGAAAATGTTTCCTTTGCCAAAGATCGTGTTTGCAGGGCTTGTGTTGAAGGGAAAATGCATGACTCTCCTCATCGAAGGAAGACTATTATTTCGTCAAAGAGGATCTTGGAGCTGCTTCATGTGGACCTCTTTGGACCTCCATCACATGCAAGCCTCGGTGGGAAGAAGTACTGTCTTGTGATTGTTGATGATTACTCAAGATACACTTGGGTCTATTTCTTCAAGTTGAAGAGCAAGACTCAACAAACGGTCATTGACTTCGCCAACAAGGTTCAACATCAACACAATGTCCCTATATTGGCAATAAGAAGTGATAACAGCTCCGAGTTCAAGAACTACACCTTAAATGAATTCCTAGTGAAGAGGGGATAAGACATCAATATTTCGCTGCGTACACCCCTCAAAAAAATGGTGTTGCCGAGAGGAAGAACCATACCCTAATGGATATGGCAAGGTCTATGCTAGCTGAATTCAAGTCTTCATATAACTTCTAGGCTGAAGCAATCTCTACCGCTTGTCATTCATCCAACCGGCTATACCTCCGTAAAATCTTGAACAAGACTTCATATGAAATTCTTACCGGTAACAAGCCAAACATCTCATACTTTGGGGTATTTGGGTGTAAGTGTTTCTTTCTCATCAAAGGAGTTCGTTTATCTAAATTTGAGTCTAAGGCTTTAGAAGGTATTTTTGTTGGTTATGGTGCCGAATCCCACACTTATAGAGTCTACAATAAGCTCTCCGGAACTGTTGTAGAATCTTGTAGTGTGGTGTTCGAGGAAAATGATGGCTCTCGTGCGGGGCAAGTTGATGTTTGTGATGCAGATGTTGAAATACCCCAAGATGCCATAATAAGAATGGGCGTGGGATTTTTCCGCCCCATTTAGGAACCCCTTGTGGCAGATCGGGAAGGACAATGCTCTACTCACGTAGAGCCCTCATCGACACAGACTCAACATGCTCCAACCACGGGAGAAACTTCTACACCAACTCCTCCAAATGCTGAAGGTCAACATGCTCCTGTATGCTCCAGGCCGGATTATCCGGCCGACACCGGATTATCCGGCCGACACCGGATTATCCGGCCCTCACTCCACCTGCGACCAAACTGATCATCATGTCGAAGAAACAGCTGCAAGTGCCAGGCCAGATTTTCCAGCTGCCCCCGGATTATCCAGCCACTCGCCTATTCGAGCGAGTTCCAGTCAAGCTAGTGAACATGCTTTATGATCTCCTAGGCCGGATTATCCGGCCCCACACACGGCCGGATCATCCGGTCCCTGAAACTCCTGATGATCCATAGCCTCCTGTTACGGCTTTTGATCCAATTCAAGGGTAAGGTTCATCATCTCCTACTACTACTAATCAAGCTACTGATCAAGGCCAAGCAGATGATTCCAACGAAGACTCAAATGATGAAACTATTCCACCAAGAGACAACAAGCTTATTGAACTTCGTCGCAAGGCTTGTGCTGATAGGAACCTTGAGTTAAGGGGACATACTCTTGACAAAGTTGTAGGTGTTCTTCGATGAAGGGTTTCCACAAGAAGGGACTTGCAAGTTTCGGTGAGCATCAAGCCCACATCTCAATGGTGGAACCCAAGAAAGTGTTTGAAGCGCTTGAAGATCCAGACTGGGTTGCTGCTATGCATGAAGAGTTGAACAACTTTGAACATAACAAGGTTTGGAATTTAGTAGAGAATCCTAAGGATTGCCGCAATGTTATCGGCACTTAATGGATATTTAAAATCAAGCAAGATGAGAATGGTATTGTTGTGCAGAACAAGGTGAGACTCGTGGCTCAAGGCTATTCCCAAGTTGAGGGCATTGACTTCGGCGATACCTATGCTCCTGTGGCTCGTCTTGAGTGCATCCGTATCCTTCTTGCTTATGCTGCTCATAATATTTTTAAATTGCAGCAAATGGACGTTAAGAGTGCTTTTCTTAATGGTCCTATACATGAGTTGGTATATGTAAAGCAACCCCCGGGATTTGAGGATCCTAACTTCCCGAACCATGTCTATAAACTCGATAAGGCACTCTATGGCCTTAAACAAGCCCCATGTGTGTGGTATGAGCACCTTAAAGAGCTTTTGTTAGATCGTGGCTTCGAGGTTGGGTAAATCGATCCACTCTTTTTACTAAGAAGGTTAAGGGGGAGCTCTTCGTATGCCAACTATATGTAGACGACATCATCTTTGGCTCTACTAATAAAGCTTTTAATGATGAATTTTCAAAGCTTATGACTGACAGGTTTGAGATGTCTATGATGGGGGAGTTACGGTTCTTTCTTGGATTCGAAATCAAGCAACTCAGAGAAGGAACCTTCATCAATCAAGCAAAATACATCCAAGACATGCTCAAGAGATTCAAGATTACGGATCTTAATGGCGTCGCCACTCCGATGCAAACAAAATGTCACCTTGAACTTAATCCCCACGGTAAAGATGTGGACCAGAAGTTATACCGGTCCATGATCGGCTCTCTTCTTTACCTCTGTGCATCTAGACCCGATATTGTGTTGAGTGTAGGGGTGTGCACAAGGTATCAAGCAGCTCATAAAGAAAGCCACTTAGTGGCGGTCAAGAGGATCTTCCGATATTTGGTTCATTCTCCTAATTTTGGTTTATGGTATCCCAAGGGCTCCAATTTCTCTCTATGTGGTTACACTAATTCAGATTGGGCTGGTGATAAGGATGATCGGAAATCAACTTCTGGAGCTTGTCAGTTCTTGGGAAGGTCTCTAGTTTGTTGGTCTTCTAAAAATCAGAATTGTATATCTCTCTCCACCGTCGAAGCTGAATATGTTACTGCTGCTAGTGCCTGCACTCAGTTATTATGGATGAGGCAAACTTTAAAGGAATACGGTGTCAATTGTGACAAAGTGCCTCTTTTATGCGATAATGAAAGTGCAATAAAAATTGCGTACAATCCGATACAACACACAAGGACAAAGCATATTGAGATTCGGAATCATTTTATTCGGGACCATGTTGCTCGAGGCGATATGGACCTATCTTTTGTGAGCACGAAGAACCAACTTGCTGATATTTTCACGAAGCCACTTGATGAAGCAATGTTTTGTTACTTGAGGAATGAGCTAAATATCATTGATTCAAGGAGCTTGTCTTGATTACCCATGCACTCACTCATACATCTCAGTCTTATTTGGTCTAGATGTGGGCATGGATATAGGGGGAGTGTGGTCTTAATTGATTGGGCTAAACCTCCCCCCGTAATTCCGAAAGCAAGTCAAATCATTCCTCTTAATATCATTTTGTGATATGTGAGCTTATTGATGAGTATTGGTCATGAACCCAAGATATATCTTCGTGGTGTCATACCATACACTCCAACAAGGTGGCTTCGGCCACCGCCCTCTTCCATGAGAAGAGCTGAGTTTATTTGGATCATTTTTGGTTGTTCTTGCTCATCTTATGTTCTTATGGGAATCACACTTAATTTTGGCCTTTGTTTGATTTGATTCTTGCAATATTGAGTGTGTAGTACCATCTCAGTTTGGTTCTCTGGATCCTAAGCCTCTCCCTACCCCTAAGCCATCTATTCTTGCACACAAGTCCCTTGTACACCTTGTGGGGGTATTTTTTGGGGACGAGCGGGCCTGAATCTGTGTATAACAGAAATTCAAAATTTAGGCCGGATAATCCGGCCCAAGTATACACCTTGGGGTGTTAGCATCGCTCTTCTTCCTTTTTGGCGTCTCGATGCCAAAGGGGGAGAAGTAGTTCTATTAGGTCTCCGAGGATTTGCATGGGTCGGGCACACGCATTTGCACTTTTTCTATTCGTCGTTTTCTCGCTTGTGCCCATTCAGCGTTGAACTTTAATTTGTGGTTTGGTTTGTATGAAACTTTGTGTCTGTGTGGCTCTGGATTTATCTCGTGGATTACTCCTATGTATTCATCTATCATATCCTATAATATTGGTTATCTATCTCGAGGAAGGCGTTTATAATGGTTATCACATTGGTAACAGTGGCTATATCAAGGATGCCTCTCTCTATCTCGGTGGTATGATTATGTTGTTTATATTTCAATGGAATAGACTCATACCTATTTGTGTGCATTTGTATTCAAATGCAAATTTTTAGTATGCACACATTGAGGGGGAGCCTCTTTCATGTATTTATTGTTGGTGGTCTTGTGAACTTTCTTGCAAATCCTAGTATTGTCATCTAACACCAAAAAGAGGGAGATTGAAAGAACATTTCATGGTTCCCTATGTTTTGTGTGTTAGATAACAATACCATGGAGTTTCTAATGTGCACTAAGTGTTGCAGGAAAGTTTTGAGTGCTTGGGAGGCCGGATTATCCGCCCCCATCATGGGCCGGATAATCCGGTCGGACCTTCTTGGCCAGGGCTGGCTGCACGCGTGCTTCTGTCTGGGGGCGGATTTTCCGCCGGACAGTCCGACTCTGGGGCGGATTTTCTCCTTGGACCGGATAATCCGGCCTTCATGTTGGGTCGGATAATCTGGCCCCAGGGGAATCGTCCAAGGGAGTGTCTACCCGAGCTTCTGTCTGGGGGTGGAATTTCCCCCGGATATTCCGTGGCTGGGGCGGAATTTTTCCCCAGCCGGATAATCCGGCCCTCCCCTAGGGCCGGATAATCCGATCCCCAGGAGAAGATGTCAAGGGCCAGCCTGCGCGAGCTTCTGTTCATAGGCGGATTTTTTGCCGGATAATCCAAGTCTGGGGCGGAGTTTTCCCCAGGCCAGATAATCCGACCCCCAAAGACTCCAACGGCTCAATTGGGGAAGGGGGTATAAAAGCCCCTTCACCCCCTTCAGGCAGAACTCTTGATTCATTCAAAAGTGTCAGACCCGTTGCAAGAGCTCTCTCTCTAGATCTCCCACTTCAACCACCCGAAGGCTTTGATCTTTAGGGGAATTGAAGGAGGAGACAATCTACATCACCATCACGAATCAAGCGCATCAACTCCTCTCCATTCACTTGGAGAAATCCCTGATCTAGTATTCTTGTTAATATCTAGATCTTGTGTTTTGTTATTGATAACTTGTTCTTGTGGCAGCTTGTTGTCATTACGGGAGCCTCCAATTTGGTTGTGGAGTTGTGCCCCGCTAGTTGTGTAAAGGTGCCGGTTCCCGCCTCGAAGGGTTCCTATAGTGGAAAGGTGGATCAGGCCTTTGGTGGCGGGATCCATCAGAGAACAGGGTGAGGCCTATTGTGGCGTGGTGGTCTTAGTACCGCCCAGCCCTCCAACACAGATGTACTTCCCTTACCAAGGAAGGAGCTGCGGTAAAACAAATCTTGTGTCTCCGCGTGCTTCACTATGGTTCACTCGTTCCTCTTTCCCACTCGCCTTTACTCGATAGTAGTTAGGTTTGCATATAGGGAAATTCTATATAATAGTAGTCTAGAGAATTTACCTTTTGTGTCAAGCCTAAAATTGAAAAAGCATTAAAATTTGAAGTAGCACCTATTCACCCCCCTCTAGGTGCCCATACGATCCATTTCATACTAGCTCTCATAACACTACTTTATGAAACAATATTAGGGATATCCTTACAAAGGATAGTGTGTCCCTCTTCTACATATTTAGTGACAAAGTCTTTCACATTTTCTATTATAGGTTCATCATCCATTTTTTATCAGGTTCAACAGATTTATTTGTACTTTCATTAACCATACTAGCTATGTTAGAATGTTCCTTTATCTTAACTGGGAAAGGTATTTTCTCAATGTAAGGTTCAGGTAAAACATGATTAGTAGTATAAACTTCAGTATTTCTTGCAGGAACACACTTAGCAACATCTTTATATGGTTCATGATACTTATTCCACTTCTTTTTAGGGACTTAAATATAGGAAGCAAAAGCCTTAAAATAGGTTGCAATAGCTTGAGAGTCTAGACCATAAGCATTTTTAATATTTTGAAAGTCATCAGTTCCCATAAAAGATTCAATGCATTCATAATCATAATTTATACCTGACTTCCTTCCTTTGTCATTCTCCCATGCTTCAGCATTGTCTTGAATATGGTCTAGAAGATCCCATTTAGCTTCTTATTCCATGCGAGTGAATGATCCAGCACAAGAGGCATCCAATAAATCCTTATAATGAAGAGAAAGCCTTGCATAAAAGTTATTGATAATAATATTGTGAGGGAGCTCATGAATAGGACATTTGAGCATTAGTAACTTCAATCTCCCCCAAGCTTGAGTTGTACTCTCTCCATCAAGAGGCCAAAAGTTGTATATTTGATTCCGATCTTTATGAATTTCACTAGGAGGATAAAATTTTGAATAAAAGAGAGGCACTATTTCCTCCCATTCAAGAGCTTGACCATTCTTCAGCAGCTTATACCATTCCTCAGCTCTTACTTTCAGTGATAATGAGAATAACTTCTTCTTGACTTGATCTATTGTAATACCTGCACACTTGAACAACCCGCATAATTCGTGTATAAAGAGCAAATGATCATCGGGATGGACAGTTCCATCTCCAACATAATAGTTATCCATAACACGATCAATAATTCTTGTAGGTATTTTAAAAGTATCATTCTCAGCAGGTGGTGGTTCATCTACTACCTTAGCAGTGGTAGTAGCATGATAAAATAAGAAACTCAGCGAATTATCCACATTGGAATTAAAGCAAGTAACAGAAGTAAACAATACTCACAATAGAAGTTTCCTTTACTAGTTCCACTCTCCAATAGCGCTTCACTCCCTGGCAACGGCGCCAGAAAATAGTCTTGATGACCCACAAGTATAGGGGGTGTATCGTATTATTTTCGATAAGTAAGAGTGTCGAACCCAACGAGGAGCAGAAGGTGTTGGCTAGTGGCTTGGAGCAGGAATTCTCTATAAATACTTAGCAAACGGATTTTTAGGGGTTTTTGATAATGCAGATAAATAAAGTACGAGTAAATAAAAGACAGTAAGAATAAATGCAGCAAGTGGCCCAATCCTTTCTTCAGCAAAGGACAAGCCGGTTGTATTCCTTAAGATGACCAAACGTTCTCGAGGACACATGGGAATATCGTCAAGTGCTTTCGCTTCATATAGTTGATTAATCTTCTTTAGCTTGCTAAGTTTTGTGTGGGTGAACCTGTGCTAATGTACCGACCTTCCTAGGATTAATACATACTTGTGATTATACCCCTTGCAAGCATCCGCAAGTACAAGAAACTAATTAAGGTAGAAACCTAACCACAACTTTAAACTCTAAGACCCCGACATCCCTTGTGCAAAGGTTTCCTAACGGGAGTTCAGGTTTCTGTCACTCCGACAACCCCTACAATTAGTAGACAAATACACAATGCATTCCCCTAGGCCCATATAGGTGAAGTGTCATGTAGTCGACGTTCACATGACACCACTAGAAGAAGTGTACCATGATGGCTCAATGCACGGCGCCCAGAAAAGTGCTGGTGCATGGTTGATGTAGAGCTCGTTGGGAACCCCAAGAGGAAGGTATAATGAGCACAGCAGCAAGTTTCCCTCAGTATGAAACCAAGGTTTAATCGAACCAGTAGGAGCAAGGAAACACCCCAAAGGTGTTACTAGCTGAGCTTTGGCAGGGCGCACTACCGGTGCTAGTAGCAGCGTGGAGACCTGCACAACACAACCACAGAACTTTGTCACCAACTTGCGATGAGGTTGTCAATCTCACCGTGTTTTGCGAAAAACAAAGGATTAAATGTATCGAATGGAAAGAAGTAAAAGTTTGCAGAAAGTAAACACAAAGAAGTAAACAGTTTGTAGATTGAATGTAAAAGACAAGGACCAGGATCCATAGTTCACTAGAGGTGGCTCTCCTTAGATAGATAACATGCTGGGTGAACAAAATACAGCGGGGCAATTGACAAACATCGAGAAAGCAATACATGCATATACTAATCATCTTGACTCCTTTGAGACCTGATTGGGCATTACGACATTATACATAGACCGCCATCCAACTGCATCTATGACTAATAATCCACCTTCCGGTTATCATCCGAACCCCCTCTAGTATTAAGTTGCAAGCAACAGATTATTGCTTTACGAATTGCGTGTAAAGTAAACAATATGATTGTTCTATGAACAAAGGATTGTTGTTTTCTCCCTAGTAGCAACAACACATCTAGTACCTTAGAGATTTCTGTCACTTCCCTAGATTACCAGAGGCATGAACCCACTATCGAGCATAAATACTAACTCTTGGAGTTGCTAGCATCTACTTGGCCAAGATAGCTACTAACAACGGAAAGCATGCAAGATCACAAATAACAAAGACATGATAGAATCAATAATCAATCTGAAATAGCATCTCAATACCCATCGGATCCCCGCAAACACAACATGTAGAATTACAAATAGATGATCTTGATCATGAACGGAGCTCACAAGATCTAGACATGAAAGCACAAAGGAGGAGAACCAGCCATCTAGCTACTACATGGATCCGTAGTCCAAGGATGAACTACTCACGCATCACACCGGAGGCTTGCATGGTGATGAAGAAGGCCTCCAGGGTGAATTCCCCTCTCTGGCAGGGTGCCGGGAAGAGCTTCAGATCCCTCCCGATCTAGGGACGGAGATGACGGCGGCTACAGACTCTTTCGTGGATTTTTGATCGGGTACTTAGGGTTTACGTCCCGAGGGCATCTTATAGTCGGAAGGGAAGGCCGAGAGGGTGCCAGGGTTGGCCTCACCACCCCTGGCGCGGGCCAGGCTAGGCCGCGCGGCCAGGTGGTGTGGTGGCCCCCTGGCCCCTCTCCGTCTCGTACTCTGGCATCTGATGACTTCCGGACAAATAGGCACTTTGGCTTTTGTCCCGTCCAATTCCGAGAATATTCATTTTCTGACTTTCCTAGAACCAAAAACAGCAGAAAACAGGCAACTGGCACTATTGCTCTTGTTAATAGGTTAGTCCAAGAAATCATATGAAAAGTACTCCAAAGTTGGAACAAAACACAAGGAAGTGGATAAAACCAAGCATGGAACATCAAAAATTATAGATACATTTGCAATGTATCAACATCCCCAAGCTTAACTCCTGCTCGTCCTTGAGTAGGTAAGTGATAAAAAGAAAGAATAATTTTTGAGGTGACATGCACCATCAAAGACTTGATCAAAGTATTTGTAAAACATTCAAAGCTGGGATCATAGTACTTCAATCATAACATGAAAGACAAAGTTCTAGCAATAAGCAAAGAAACTATGATGCAACATGAAAAGGCACAAACACAAGATTCATGAATAACAATGCTTTGCAAGAAGTTTGTTTGTTTCACATAAAGAAAACACGGCATAATAGTATTCAGCTTGTCCCTCAATAGAGTAGCAAATATAAATGCATAGGACACCTTCAAAGTTCATAAGAGTGACTAGATACAATAGTTTAAAACAAGTAATATCAAAGTATGCATCAATCAACTAGTCTTGGGATAATGCACATAGAACTAAGAATGGCCACTATGCTCTCAAAGTAGGTGCATAAAGATAGAAGGTGGAGACTCAATATAATGGTGGAAGAAAGGCCTTCATAGAAGGAAGTAGGGATTCAAGTCTCATAAAGAGCTTCCAAAAATTATGGTACTTATAGCTTTCAGCTCTCATTGCCCCTATCATAAGCATCTTGAAGTGATTAAGGTTAAAGTGAACAAACTATCGTGTACATGCTTGACGAAGTATAAGTCAGAAATCTCATGTCCCTTGTATACGAGGGCCGCTCCTCATGCTACTCAAGTTTAGTCACCGGTAAGTTCTTGTCATTGTAAGTATATGTGTATCATAGAGAACCGCCAACGGGGTACCCCTTGCCCGATGATACGGAAGAATTCCCATATCAAAATGACAAGGCAAGCAGACAACGAGCATCTCAGCAATCTTCTTATTTACCATGGGAATATGGTGCTTTTTTTTCTCTCTTTCCTCTTTTCATAGTATCTCCTTTTTTTTCTCTTTTCTCTTTTTTTCTCAATATAGGACTCTCTTTTTTATAAGAAGAATGCTTCATAGACAGCTCGTTATGGTTACGCTGTAGGTTTCCACCATGTCAGCATGGATTAGACCAGCGGCCCAGGCGTTTCTCTAACACATATACATAACTCCATGGACTTACAAGCTCCCCTTTCATTTCACACCGACGACATCCATATACAAAAGAGCATGATATCAACTAGGTACAAGTACCAAGTGCAACGTTGAAAGCGTTCCCCATGAAAGCATGGTTCTGCTAATCCCCAACAAATAAGTGAAAGCATATACAACATAGAAGACACAATGGTTCAAGTTTATTAAGGGCAAGAAAAGTAAAGTGTGCCATCAAGTTCGTGAGAGCTTTAATCACTAGTTTTATCATAACAAGTTTTAATTTGGAAGGTAAACAAAAGCATGAATATACTTGGAATAGCATAAGCTAGTAGGTAGGTATGGTGGACTATTTGGAATAACTTGGTTTAGGGAGTTGGATGCATGAGTGGAACTCATACTTTGTTGTGGAGGCTAGCAAAAGACTGGAAGCGACAAACTAAGAGAGCAATAATGGCCATAATCATGTAGAGCGACAAAACATCATTGATCAAAGCATAAAGTGATACTAAAAGTTGAAAACTAAAGTATCATAAAGGCTATGGTGACTTGAGATAGTCATAACATGGTGTGAGCATGTGCCAAGTCAACCCAAATAAAGCATCAAAGGAGAATACCACAATACTATGCTTTAATATGCTAAAACAACGCATGATTCATCCAAGTCACATTAAGCAATCTCAATTGTTTATAACAAGTCATGCTACAGCAAAGAATGCTAACCATAAAGCCAAAACAATATCAAGTAAGGCATGACAAAGCATGGGCCACAGTCAAAACAAGCTCTTTTTACCACATAAGCATGAACTTTCCTACTCTTTTCCAAACCAAACCAAACTATTTGCAAACCAATATATGAAAGAGGGGGTCCAACCAATTTGTTCAGAAAACTAAGAAAACCAATCAAACAAAAAACCAAAACAAAAACGAAAAAGAAGACGCTCCAAGAACAACACAACTGTGCATGAAACAATAAAAATGAAGCGTTTGGAAGAAACCTGATATTTTTATTGATGAAGAAGGGGATGCCTTGGGCATCCCTAAGATTTGACGCTTGAACTTCTTGGATATTTCTTAGGGTGACATGCGTGGCATCCCCAATCTTGAGCTTTAGTCCATCCTTCATCTCATTACTCATTCCTTCCATACACCTAATTTTTTTCTTTCATACAAAACTTCACACAATCTCATTAGCAACATTAGTGCACTCAAGATAAATAAGTCTTAAGGTTCAGTTCTAACACCAAATAAACTTCCATTAGAACACTAGCTACTTTAGCACTTCCCTCAAAAAGCTCAATTCCCCAAAAGAACTCAAGAAGGAACCAACAAGAAGCAAATGCAGAAAATGGCAGAAATCTGTCAAAACAGACCAGCACGTAAAGACGAATTTTTTCGAAGACCTTATGTTGCTCAAATCAAAAAGTGTTGATCTAACGAAAGTTAGATAACATCCTGGGGCAGAAGCACAAAAATTCACGCCTCAAAAAGACGTTCAGAGATTTTACACGAATTTTTACGGTGAAGCACAGAAATCTGTTTCGGGACAACAACTTTCCCAATCATTACTTCTCTCTCATTAGAGGTTACTCTTGGCACAAAAATCAAATAAAAAGGATAAGAAGGGGTTATTACAGAGGTAATAACTTCCAAGACTCATCTAAAACTTTTGTGTTATCTCCCAATAAGTACTTTTCTTTAACGCCTTTAAGTTAGGCATAAGAAGCAAGAAAGAATCAAGTGTTCTCAAATGAAGAAGCATTAAGACCAAATTTCTTGCCCTTACCTCTCTTACTTTTATTCTTAACCTTGGGGAAAATGTGATTGTTTGGTGGATAAGAAAGGTGCATGGTCCCTTTTCCCACATCTATTATTGCTCCAAGGAGTTCTAATAGGGACCTTCCAAGTGTAATTTGTTCTTTTCCTGCACATTCAATAACAAGATAATCAATAGAAATCATTTTTCCAAGGATCTTTGTAAACACTCCTTCAGCTATTCCAAGAGGTAATATGGTAGTATTATTAGCAAGAGATATTTCTTTTCCTCCTTCAGTAAGCCCCCAAGTATTTAGAGATTTATAAATATCTTTGGGCATAAGACAAAATTCAGACATGATATCACAACGAGCTTGAAAAGTTTCAGTGTTTATCTCAATCTTTACTATAGGGAGCCACTTTGATGGTTCAGAATTTATTGGAACATAATTGTGATGATCCCTAAGCGTATTATAGCAATCTTTTAAGCTAGTAGTGCTAGTCTCAAGAGTGTTCAACCTAGCAAATATTTTTGCGAAAGAAATATCAGTTTGGCTAGGCAAGTTGTAAGTGAGGATCAATTTCTTTATAGCATTAATAGCACCATCCTCATTACATTGGAGAAAATCTCCTCCCACAACAACATCTAAAGCATATCTATAGCAAAGAGTAATCCCAAGGTAAAAACTGCTAAGGAACAAGCTTTGAGTCATTTTAGGCTCAGTTTTTTCATGTAGATCAGAGATTCTAGACCAAGCTTCCTTAAAACTTTCCTCAATTCCTTGTTTAAAAGTGAAAATCATTTCCTCGGGTGACATAGTGACTGGAGAAAGGCTAGACATAGTGGCAACTCAAGATAGGAACTATTTTTTTTGTGTTTTCAAATAAGAAAGCAAACTAGTAAAACTAACTTTTTTGTGTTTTTTTTTGAATAACAAAACAAGCAAACAAAGCAAAAAGAAACTAAACAAAACAAAAATAACAAAGTAAGAGATTGGTTATGAGGGACTCCCCTTGTGAAGATGTCCTTGACTCCCCGGCAACGGCGCCAGAAAAATGCTTGATGGCTCAATGCACGGCGCCCAGAAAAGTGCTGGTGCGTGGTTGATGTAGAGCTCGTTGGGAACCCCAAGAGGAAGGTATGATGAGCACAGCAGCAAGTTTTCCTCAGTATGAAACCAAGGTTTAATCGAACCAGTAGGAGCAAGGAAACACCCCAAAGGTGTTACTAGCTGAGCTTTGGCAGGGCGCACTACCGGTGCTAGTAGCAACGTGGAGACCTGCACAACACAAACACACAACTTTGTCCCCAACTTGCGATGAGGCTGTCAATCTCACCGTGTTTTGTAGAAAACAAAGGATTAAATGTATCGAATGGAAAGAAGTAAAAGTCTGCAGAAAGTAAACACAAAGAAGTAAACAGTTTGTAGATTGAATGTAAAAGACAAGGACCGGGATCGATAGTTCACTAGAGGTGGCTCTCCTTAGATAGATAACATGCTAGGTGAACAAATTACAGCAGGGTAATTGACAAATATCGAGAAAGCAATACATGCATATACTAATCATCTTGACTCCTTTGAGACTTGATTGGGCATTACAACATTATACATAAACCGCCATCCAACTGCATCTATGACTAATAATCCACCTTCAGGTTATCATCCGAACCCCCTCTAGTATTAAGTTGCAAGCAACAGATTATTGCTTTACGAATTGCGTGTAAAGTAAACAATATGATTGTTCTATGAACAAAGGATTGTTGTTTTCTCCCTAGTAGCAACAGCACATCTAGTACCTTAGAGATTTCTGTCACTTCCCCAGATTACCAGAGGCATGAACCCACTATTGAGCATAAATACTAACTCTTGGAGTTGCTATCATCTACTTGGCCAAGATAGCTACTAACAACGGAAAGCATGCAAGATCACAAATAACAAAGACATGATAGAATCAATAATAAATCTGAAATAGCATCTCAATATCCATCGGATCCCCGCAAACACAACATGTAGAATTACAAATAGATGATCTTGATCATGAACGGAGCTCACAAGATCTAGACATGAAAGCACAAAGGAGGAGAACCAGCCATCTAGCTACTACATGGATCCGTAGTCCAAAGATGAACTACTCACGCATCACACCGGAGGCTTGCATGGTGATGAAGAAGGCCTCTAGGGTGAATTCCCCTCTCCGGCAGGGTGTCGGGAAGAGCTTCAGATCCCTCCTGATATAGGGATGGAGATGACAGCGGCTATAGACTCTTTCGTGGATTTTTGATCGGGTACTTAGGGTTTACGTCCCGAGGGCATCTTACAGTCAGAAGGGGAGGCCGAGGGGGTGCCAGGGCTGGCCTCACCACCCCCTGGCGCGGGCCAGGCTGGGCCGCGCGGCCAGGTGGTGTGGTGGCCCCTGGACCCTCTCCGTTTCGTACTCTGGCATCTGATGACTTCTGAAAAAATAGGAACTTTGGCTTTTGTCCCGTCCAATTCCGAGAATATTCATTTTCTGACTTTCCTGGAACCAAAAAAAGCAGAAAACAGGCAACTGGTACTGTGGCTCTTGTTAATAGGTTAGTCCAAGAAATCATATGAAAAGTACTCCAAAGTTGGAACAAAACACAAGAAAGTGGATAAAACCAAGCATGGAACATCGAAAATTATAGATACATTTGCAATGTATCACACCACAACTTAAATATCAAACCATTGAATCTTTCTCAACATAATTCCACTACTAACAACATGACTTCTCCCATGTCCTCAAGAACTAAACGAACTACTTCTCCCATGTCCCATGTCCATTTTCCATCACTATTCTATATCATAAGAGTTTAATCAACTATAGTTTGTTTAGTTCTTGAGGACATGGGAGAAGTCATGTTGTTAGTAGTGGAATTGTGTTGAGAAAGATTCAATGGTTTGTTAATTAAGTTGTGGTGTACTTCTTCTAGTGGTGTCATGTGAACGTCGACTACATGACACTTCACCTATATGGGCCTAGGGGAATTCATTGTGTATTTGGCTACTAATCGTAGGGGTTGCCGGAGTGACAAAATCTTGAACCCCCATTAGGAAACCTTTGCACAAGGGATGTTAGGGCCTTAGAGTTTAAAGATGTGGTTAGATTTCTATCTTAATTACTTTCTTGTACTTGCGGATGCTTGCAAGGGGTATAATCACAAGTATGTATTAGTCCTAGGAAGGTCGGTACATTAGCATAGGTTCACCCACACAACACTTAGCAAACTAAAGAAGATTAATCAACTATATGAAGCGAAAGCGCTTGACGATATTCCCGTGTGTCCTCGAGAACGTTTGGTCATCTTAAGTATTACAACTGGCTTGTCCTTTGCTGAATAAAGGATTGGGCCACTTGCTGCATTTATTCTTATTATCTTTTATTTACTCGCACTTTATTTACTTGCATTATAAAAACCCCCTAAAATCCGTTTGCTAAGTATTTACAGGGAATTCCTGCTCCAAGCCACTTGCCAACACCTCCTGCTCCTTGTTGGGTTCGACACTATTACTTATCGAAAATACTGCGATACACCCCTTATACTTGTGGGTCATCAAGACTATTTTCTGGCACCGTTGCCAAGGAGTGAAGCGCTATTGGAGAGTGGAATTGGTAAAGGAAACTTCTACTGTGAGTATTGTTTACTTTTGTTAGTTACTTTATTTCAATATGGATAATTCGCTGAGTTTCTTATTTCGTAATGCTACTACCACTGCTAAGGTAGTAGATGAACCACCACCTGCTGAGAATGATACTTTTAAAATACCTACAAGAATTATTGACCGTGTTATGGATAACTACTATATTGGAGATGGAACTGTCCATCCCGGTGATCATTTGATTTTTATACACGAATTATGCGGGTTGTTCAAGTGTGCAGGTATTACAACAGATCAAGTCAAGAAGAAGTTATTCTCATTATCACTGAAAGGAAGAGCCGAGGAATGGTATAAACTGCTGAAGAATGGCCAATCTCTTGAATGGGAGGAAATAGTGCGTCTCTTTTATTCTAAATTTTACCCTCCTAGTGAGATTCATAAAGATCGGAATCAAATATACAACTTTTAGCCTCTTGATGGAGAGAGCACAGCTCAAGCTTGGGGAAGATTGAAGTTACTAATGCTCAAATGTCCCATTCATGAGCTCCCCAACAATATTATTATCAACAACTTTTATGCAAGGCTTCCTATTCATGATAAGAATTTATTGGATGCTTCTTGTGCTGGATCATTTACACGCATGGAAGAAGAAGCTAAATGGGATCTTCTAGACCGTATTCAAGACAATGCTGAAGCATGGGAGAATGATAAAGGAAGAAAGTCAGGTATAAATTATGATTATGAATACATTGAATCTTTTATGGGAACTGATGACTTTCAAAATATTAAAAATGCTTATGGTTTAGACTCTCAAGTTATTGCAATTTTTTTAAGGCTTTTGCCTCTTATATTGAAATTCCGAAAAAGGAATGGAACAAGTATCATGCACCATATAAAGATATTGTTGATTATGTTCCTGTTAGAAGTATTGAATTTTGCACTATTGATCACATCTTACCTGAGCCTTATATCGAGAAAATACCCTTCCCGGATAAGGGAAAGTAGCATCCTATGATAACTAGTGTAATTAATAAAAGTACAAAGAGAACTGTAAAATCTGATGAACAAATAAACATTGAACCTGCAGTAGCAATTTTGAAAGACCTAGTCACTAAAAGTGTAGAAGATGGACACATTATCTTCTGTGAGGATGCTTCTAATATCGTCTCACATCCAAATAGAACTAAAAAGGCTAGTGTCCATGTACGTTCTGTTAGAATTGGTGATCTTTGCTATTATGGCTTATGTGATATTGGTGCAAGTTCAAGTGATATTCCTTACGAGCTTTAGAAAGACATTATGCACGAAATTAGTCCTTGCGAGCTAGAAGAGATTGATGTGGTTATCCACCTTACTAATAGACATACCATCTCTCCAATTGGTATTGTAAGAGATGTGGAAGTTCTTTGTGGTAAGATTAAATATCATGCTGATTTTCTAGTACTTGGTTCAGCTGCTAGTAAAACCTATCCTATCATTTTTGGTAGACCTTTCTTGAACACATGTGGAGCCATTATATATTGTAGAAGGGAGAAAAATTTAACTAAGTTTGATGGGGAATCTTATGAGTTTAATTTTTCGAAATTTACTAAAGTTCCTTGTGAAAATGAAGCCCCTAATGAGGATTTTAGAGTTGAACAACTTGCTTCTATTTCTCTTGATCCTAACAATGCTTTGTAGGAATTTATGGAAGACCACGAAAGTGAAATCTTCATGGAAGAAAGAAATGAGATTGACGAGATTCTCCGTCGTCAACCAAAGATGCTTAAGCACAACTTGCCTGTGGAAGATTTGGTACCACATTGCCACCTAAAATGAATCCAATTTTCGATCTAAGACCTTTACCTGATGATCTTAAATAAGCTTACATTGACGATAATAAAATATATCCTGTTATTATTAGTTCTAAACTTTCAGGGAAGGAAGAGGAAAGATTATTGGAGGTATTGCAGAAACACCGAGGAGGGCTATACTCTGGATGATTTAAAGGGGATTTCTCCTACTATATGTCAGCATGCAATCAATATAGAACTAGATGCAAAGCCAGTGGTAGATGATGGCCCAAATTATATCGAGCTCGTTGGGGAACCCCAAGAGGAAGGTATGATGAGAACAGCAGCAAGTTTTCCCTCAGTACGAAACCAAGGTTATCAATCCAGTAGGAGCAAGGAAGCACCCCAAAGCTGTAGCTAGTTGAACGATGGCAGGGCGCACTACCGGTGCCAGCAACAACATGGAGACCTGCACAACACAACCACAGAACTCTGTCCCCAACTTGCGATGAGGTTGTCAATCTCACCGGTTTTGCTGAAAACAAAGGATTAAACGTATCGAATGGAAGGAAGTAATAGTTTGCAGAAAGTAAACACAAAGCAGTAAACAATTTGTAGATTGTATGTAAAAGAAAAGGACCGGGATCCATAGTTCACTAGAGGTGGCTCTCCTTAAGATAGATAACATGGTGGGTGAACAAATTACAGCGGGGCAATTAACAAACATCGAGAAAGCAATACATGCATATACTAATCATCTTGACTCCTTTGGAACTTGATTGGGCATTACAACATTATACATAGACCGCCATCCAACTGCATCTATGACTAATAATCCACCTTCAGGTTATCATCCGAACCCCCTCTAGTATTAAGTTGCAAGCAACAGATTATTGCTTTACGAATTGCGTGTAAAATAAACAATACGATTGTTCTATGAACAAAGGATTGTTGTTTTCTCCCTAGTAGGAACAACACATCTAGTACCTTAGAGATTTCTGTCACTTCCCCAGATTACCAGAGGCATGAACCCACTATCGAGCATAAATACTAACTCTTGGAGTTGCTAGCATCTACTTGGCCAAGATAGCTACTAACAACGAAAAGCATGCAAGATCACAAATAACAAAGACATGATATAATCAATAATCAATCTAAAATAGCATCTCAATATCCATCGGATCCTCGCAAACACAACATGCAGAATTACAAATAGATGATCTTGATCATGAACGGAGCTCACAAGATCTAGACATGAAAGCACAAAGGAGGAGAACCAGCCATCTAGCTACTACATGGATCCGTAGACCAAGGATGAACTACTCACGCATCACACCAGAGGCTTGCATGATGATGAAGAAGGCCTCCAGGGTGAATTCCCCTCTCCGGCATGGTGCTGAGAAGAGCTTCAGATCCCTCCCGATCTAGGGATGGAGACGACGGCGGCTAAAGACTCTTTCATGGATTTTTGATCGGGTACTTAGGGTTTTCGTCCCGAGGGCATCTTATAGGCGGAAGGAGAGGTCGAGGGGGTGCCTAGGCTGGCCACACCACCCCCTGGCACGGGCCAAGCCTGGCCGTGTGGCCAGGTGGTGTGGTCGCCCTATGGCCCTTCTCCGTCTCGTATTCTGGCATCTGATGACTTCCGAAAAAATAGGCACTTTGGATTTTGTCCCGTCCAATTCAGAGAATATTCATTTTCTGACTTTCCTAGAACCAAAAAATAGCAGAAAACAGGCAGCTGACACTGTGGCTCTTGTTAATAGGTTAGTCCAAGAAATCATATGAAAAGTACTCCAAAGGGTGGACAAAACACAAGAAAGTAGATAAAACCAAGCATGGAACATCAAAAATTATAGATACATTTGCAATGTATCAACATCCCCAAGCTTAACTCCTGCTCGTCCTCGAGTAGGTAAGTGATAAAAAGAAAGAATAATTTTTGAGGTGACATGCACCATCAAAGACTTGATCAAAGTATTTGTAAACATTCAAAGCTAGGATCATAGTACTTCAATCATAACATGAAAGACAAAGTTCTAGCAATAAGACAAAGAAACTATGATGCAACATGAAAAGGCACAAACAAAAGATTCATGAATAACAATGCTTTGCAAGACGTTTGTTTGTTTCACATAAAGAAAACATAGCATAATAGTATTCAGCTTGTCCCTCATAGAGTAGAAAATATAAATGCATAGGACACCTTCAAAGTTCATAAGAGTGACTAGATACAAATAGTTTAAAACAAGCAATATCAAGCTATGCATCAATCAACTAGTCTTGGGACAATGCACATAGAACTAAGAATGGCCACTATGCTCTCAAAGTAGGTGCATAAAGGTAGAAGGTGGAGACTCAATATAATGGTGGAAGAAAGACCTTTATAAAAGGAAGTAGGGATTCAAGTATCATAAAGAGCTTCCAAAAATTATGGTACTTATAGCTTTTAGCTCTCATTGCCCCTATCATAAGCATCTTGAAGGTGATTAAGGTTAAAGTGACACAACTAAGAGGATATGCTTGACAAGTTATAAACCAAAATCTCATGCCCCTTACTTACGAAGACCGAACCTCATGCTACTCAACTTCAGTCACGAGTAAGCTCTTGTCATTGTAAGTACATGTGTATCATAAAGAACCGCCAATGGGGTACCCCTTCCACATGATACAGGAGCTATCCCATAATCAAAATGACAAGGCAAGCAGACAATGAGCATCTCGGCGATCTTTTTATTTGCTATTTGCATAGGTTTTTATTGAGGATGCTTCATAGAGTGCTCATTATGGTGATGCTGCAAGTTTCCACCAGGCTTAGGCTAGCGGCCCAGGCGTTTCTCTAACACACATACAAACTCCATGATCTTACAAGTTCCACATTTATTTCACACCGCCGGGATCCATAAGAAAAAGAACATGATATCAATGGGGTACAAGGTACAAGTGCAATGTTGAAAGCATTCCCCATGATACATGGCTCTGCTAATTTCAACTTATAAAGAGCAAGCATATACGCAAAGAAGGACCCAATGGTTCAAGTTTATTAGATGCAAAAAAGTAAAGTGTGCCTTCAAGTTCGTGAGAGCTTTAATCACTAGTTTTCTCATAACAAGTTTAATTTGGAAGGTAAACAAAATCATGAATATACTTGGAATAGCATAAGCTAGTAGGTAGGTATGGTGGACTCTTTGGAATAACTTGGTTTAGGGAGTTGGATGCATGAGTGGAACTCATACTTGGTTGTGGAGGCTAGCAAAAGACTGGGAGCGACAAACTAAGAGAGCAATAATGGCCATAATCATGCAGAGCGACAAAACATCATTGATCAAAGCATAAAGTGATACTACAAGTTGAAAACTAAAGGATCATAAAGGCTATGGTGACTTGAGATAGTCATAACATGGTGTGAGCATGCGCCAAGTCAACCCAAATAAAGCATCAAAGGAGAATACCACTATACTATGCTTTAATATGCTAAAACAACGCATGATTCATCCAAGGCACATTAAGCAATCTCAATTGTTTATAACAAGTCATGCTACAGTAAAGAATACTAAGCATAAATCCAAAACAATATCAAGCATGGCATGGCAAAGCATAGGCCACAGTCAAAAACGAGCTCTTTTTACCACATAAGCATGAACTTTCCTACTCTTTTCCAATTCAAACCAAACTATTTGCAAACCAATGTATGAAAGAGGGGGTCCAACCAATTTATTCAGCAAACTAAGCAAACAAAATAAAACGAAAAACCAAAACAAAAACGAAAAAGAAGACGCTCTAAGAACAACACAACTGTGCATGAAACAATAAAAATGAAGCGTTTGGAAAAAACCTGGGATTTTTATTGATGAAGAAGGGAATGCCTTGGGCATCCCCAAGCTTTGACGCTTGTACTTCTTGGATATTTCTTGGGGTGACACACGTGGCATCCCCAAGCTTGAGCTTTAGTCCATCCTTTATCTCATTACTCATTCCTTCCATATACCTGAAATTTTTCCTTCATACAAAACTTCACACAATCTTTATTAGCAACATTAGTGTACTCAAGATAATAAGTCTTAAGGTTCAGTTATAACACCAAATAAACTTCCATTAGAACACTAGCTACTATAGCACTTCCCTCAAAAATCTCAATTCCCCAAAAGAACTCAAAAAGGAACCAACAAGAAGCAAATGCAGAAAATGGCAGAAATCTATCAAAACAGACCAGCAGGTAAAGACGAATTTTTTCGAAGACCTTCTGCTGCTCAAATCAAAAAGTGTTGATCTAATGAAAGTTAGATAACAACCTGAGTTAGAAGCACAAAAAGTCATGCCTCAAAAAGACGTCCAGAGATTTTACATGAATTTTTACGGTGAAGCACAGAAATCTGTTTAGGGACAGCAACTTTCCCAATCATTACTTCTCTCTCATTAGAGGTTACTCTTGGCACAAAAAGCAAATAAAAAGGATAAGGAGCGGTTATTACTGAAGTAATAACTTCCAAGACTCATCTAAAACTTTTGGGTTATCTCCCAATAAGTACTTTTCTTTAACGCCTTTAAGTTAGGCATAAGAAGCAAGAAAAAGAATCAAGTGTTCTCAAATGAAGAAGCATTAAGACCAAATTTTGTTTTCATAGGATAAGCAAAAGAAATCTTCTCTCTCTTCTTAGGTAAATGTTCTATACCTTTCTTGTGTGGGAGTTGATATTTAATGGTGCCTTCTTTCATATCAATAATGGCACCAACAGTTCTAAGAAAAGGTCTTCCCAAAGTAATAGGACAAGAAGCATTGCATTCAACATCCAAAACATAGAAGTCAACAGGGTCATAGGCATTGTTAACCATAATAAGAACATCATTAAGACTCCCCATGAGTTTTTTTGAGCATTATCATCAAGTGGGACATTCAAATAACAATCTTCAAGTGGAGGCAAATCAAGCATATCATAAATCCTTCTAGGCATAATAGAAACACTACTATCAAGATCACATAAAGCTTTGAAATCAAAGTCATTCACTTTCATATTAATGATGGGTTCCTAACCATCTTCTTGTTTTATAGGAATAGAAGCTTTATGTTTCATCTTTTCTTCTTTAATTTTTATGAGAGCATTAGTCATGTGTTTTGTAAAGGCCATGTTCATAGCACTAGCATTAGGACTTTTAGCAAGATTTTGTAGGAACTTAATTACTTCAGAGATATTGCAACCATCAAGATCAAAATCAAATTTATCATCTAAAGTAGTAGAACTATTACTAGTCTCAACACTAGTGGCGGTGATAGTAGAAACACTAATGTTTCTAGCAATTTCATCTTCTCTTTCCCACTTAGCATGTAATTCAGCTAATAGCCTAACATTTTCATCAATTCTTACTTGTATAGCATTAGTAGCTACAAAGGTATTATCATTAGTTTCAGGTTTAGCAGCCATTTTATTCAAAGAAGATTGAGCTTCAGCCAAAGATGCTATATTTCTTTCAGCATTAGCGAGTTTTTCCTCAATAGTTTTATTGAAAGCAGTTTGCTTACTAATAAAGTCTTTAAGCATAACTTCAAGTTCAGAGGGAGCACTCCTATTATTGTTGTAGGAATTTCCATAAGCATTACCATTGTTGGGAGGATATGGCTTATAATTGTTGTTACCAAAATTGTTCCTATAAGCATTATTGCCAAAATTGTTATTTCTTATGAAGTTCACATCAACTTGCTCTTCTTGAGCAACCAAAGAGGCTAAAGGAACATTATTTGGATCAATATGGGCTTTCCCATTCACAAGCATAGACATAATAATATCAATGTTATCACTCAAGGAGGAAGTTTCCTCAACAGAATTTACCTTCCTACCTTGTGGAGCTCTCTCAGTATGCCATTCAGAATAATTAACCATCATATTGTCCAGAAGTTTTGTTGCAGCACCCAAAGTGATGGTCATAAAGGTACCTCCAGCAGCAGAATCCAATAGGTTCCTTGAAGAATAGTTCAATCCTGCATAAAAAGTTTGGATTATCATCCAAGCAGTCAGTCCATGAGTGGGACAATTCTTTACCAAAGATTTCATTCTTTCCCAAGCTTGAGCAACATGCTCATTATCAGATTGTTTAAACTTCATTATTTCACTTCTCATGGATATAATCTTAGCACGAGGATAGTATTTTCCAATGAAAGCATCTTTGCATTTAGTCCAAGAATCAATACTATTCTTAGTTAAGGAATTCAACCATTCTTTAGCTTTTCCTCTCAAAGAGAAAGGAAACAATTTCAGCTTAATAATATCACCATCTACATCCCTATGCTTTTGCATCTCACAAAGTTATTTAGATGGGCAGCAGCATCTTCATTACCAATACCAGAAAATTGTTCTCTCATAACAAGATTGAGCAAAGCAGGTTTTATCTCAAAGAAAGTATCTTCAGGCACAGGTGGAGCAATAGGTGTGCTCATAAAATCATTGTTGTTGGTGCTAGTGAAGTCACACAACTTAGTGTTTTCAAGAGTAGTCATTTTTGTGTGTTTTTGAATAAGAAAGCAAACTAGTAAAACTATTTTTTTTGTGTTTTTTATAACAAAACAAGAAAACAAAACAAAAAGAAACTAAGCAAAACAAAAATAACAAAGTAAAGAGATTGGTTATGAGGAACTCCCCTTGTGAAGATGTCCTTGGCTCCCCGGCAACGGCGCCAGAAAATATGCTTGATGGCCCAAATTATATCGAGATTGTTGAGGAACCCCAAGAGGAAGGGTTGATGAGCATAGCAGCAAGTTTTCCCTTAGTATGAAACCAAGGTTATCAATCCAGTAGGAGCAAGGAAACACCCCAAAGGTGTAGCTAGCTGAACGATGGCAGGGCGCACTACCGGTGCCAGCAGCAACGTGGAGACCTGCACAACAAAACCATAGAACTTTGTCCCCAACTTGCGATGAGGTTGTCAATCTCACTGGTTTTGCTGAAAACAAAGGATTAAACGTATCGAATGGAAGGAAGTAATAGTTTGCAAAAAGTAATAAAAAGCAATAAACAGTTTGTAGATTGTATGTAAAAGAAAAGGACCGGGATCCATAGTTCACTAGAGGTGGCTCTCCTTAAGATAGATAACATGGTGGGTGAACAAATTACAGCAGGGTAATTAACAAACATCGAGAAAGCAATACATGCATATACTAATCATCTTGACTCCTTTGGAACTTGATTGGGCATTACAACATTATACATAGACCGCCATCCAACTGCATCTATGACTAATAATCCACCTTCAGGTTATCATCCGAACCCCCTCCAGTATTAAGTTGCAAGCAACATATTATTGCTTTATGAATTGCGTGTAAAGTAAACAATACGATTGTTCTATGAACAAAGGATTGTTGTTTTCCCCCTAGTAGCAACAACACATCTAGTACCTTAGAGATTTCTGTCACTTCCCCAGATTACCAGAGGCATGAACCCACTATCAAGCATAAATACTAACTCTTGGAGTTGCTAGCATCTACTTGGCCAAGATAGCTACTAACAACGGAAAGCATGCAAGATCACAAATAACAAAGACATGATAGAATCAATAATCAATCTGAAATAGCATCTCAATATCCATCGGATCCCCGCAAACACAACATGCAAAATTACAAATAGATGATCTTGATCATGAATGGAGCTCACAAGATCTAGACATGAAAGCACAAAGGAGGAGAACCAGCCATCTAGCTACTACATGGATCCGTAGTCCAAGGATGAACTACTCACGCATCACACCGGAGGCTTGCATGACGATGAAGAAGGCCTCCAGGGTGAATTCCCCTCTCCGGCATGGTGCCGGGAAGAGCTTCAGATCCCTCCCAATCTAGGGATGGAGACGACGGCGGCTACAGACTCTTTCATGGATTTTTGATCGGGTACTTAGGGGTTTCGTCCCGAGGGCATATTATATGCGGAAGGAGAGGCCGAGGGGGTGCCTAGGCTGGCCACACCACCCCCTGGCGCGGGCCAAGCCTGGCCATGCGGCCAGGTGGTGTGGCCGCCCTCTGGCCCTTCTCCGTCTCGTTTTCTGGCATCTGATGACTTCCAAAAAAATAGGCACTTTGGCTTTTGTCCTGTCCAATTCCGAGAATATTCATTTTCTGACTTTCCTGGAACCAAAAACAGCAGAAAACAGGCAGCTGGCACTATGGCTCTTGTTAATAGGTTAGTCCAAGAAATCATATGAAAAGTTCTCCAAAGTATGGACAAAACACAAGAAAGTAGATAAAACCAAGCATGGAATATCAAAAATTATAGATACATTTGCAATGTATCAGTATAACATCAACGTCGTTTAAATCCTAAGATGAAGGAAGTGGTAAGAAATGAGGTATTAAAACTCCTTGATGCTGGTATTATTTATCCTATTGCTAATAGTGAATGGGTTAGTCCTATTCATTGTGTCCCTAAAAAGGGGGAATTACCGTTGTGCCTAATGATAATGATGAGATTATTCCCCAAAGAATAGTAGTAGGTTATAGGATGTGCATTGATTTCAGAAAAGTTAACAAAGTTACTAAGAAAGATCATTACCCACTTCCTTTTATTGATCAAATGTTAGAAAGGTTGTCTAAAAAGACCCATTTTTGTTTTCTTGATGGATACTGTGGGTTTTCTCAAATTGCTATTAAACAACAAGATCAAGAAAAAACTACTTTTACATGCCCTTATGTAACCTATGCTTATAGACGTATGCCTTTTGGTTTGTGTAATGCTCCTGCTACCTTTCAAAGATGCATGTCTGCTATCTTTCATGGTTTTTGTGAGGAAATTGTGGAAGTTTTCATGGATGACTTTTCCGTCTATGGAACTTCTTTTGATAATTGTCTGCACAACCTTCATAAAGTTTTGTAGAGATGTGAAGAAACTAATCTTGTTCTTCATTGGGAGAAATGCCACTTCATGGTCAATGAAGGGATTGTCCTCAGACATAAGATTTCCGAAAGAGGCATAGAAGTTGATAGAGCTAAAGTTGAAGCAATTGAGAAAATGACCTGTCCAAGAGACGTCAAAGGTATTCGTAGTATCCTTGATCATGTTGGTTTCTATAGAAGGTTTATTAAAGATTTCTCTAAGATATCTAAACCCCTCACTAATCTTCTTCAAAAGGATGTACCATTTGTTTTTGATGATGATTGTATGGAAGCTTTTGAAACTCTAAAGAAGGCTTTAACTACTGCTCCTATTGTTCAACCACCTGATTGGAGCTTACCCTTTGAAATCACGTGTGACGCTAGTGATTTTGCTGTAGGTGCTATCCTTGGGCAACGGATAGATAAAAAGTTAAATGTTATCCATTATGCTAGTAAGTCTCTTGACGCTGCTCAAAAGAATTGTGCTACTACTGAAAAAGAATTCTTAGCTGTTGTTTTTGCTTGTGATAAGTTTAGACCTTATATTGTTGACTCAAAAGTTACCATTCATACTAATCATGCTGCTATTAAGTACCTTATGACGAAAAAAGATGCTAAGCCTACGCTTATTAGATGGGTGCTTCTCTTACAAGAGTTTGACCTACATATTGTAGATATGAAAGGTGCTTGATGGGGATATGTCGAAGGGGGTATGCCCAGCAGGATGTTCCGATCGGGCCGAAAGGCCTGCGAGTGCGTCCGAAAGACGGCGACTGGACTACGAAGGAAGGAAAGGCCCAGCGACTAGCGACTAGAAGCCCATGAGCGTAGCAGAAGCCCAGTCGGACTAGGTCAAAAGTCTCCGGATCCTTATCTTGTTCGGGGATAACTTGTAAACCCTAGCGAGGTGCTTCATATATAAACCTCCCTAGGGTATCCTGGAGACTTACGTTCCATCATACACCCCCTCAAGCGACTCGCTGCCTAGCCGCCGAGCTCGCCACCCCTGTAACTCGCTCTCTCATAATCTAATCTAGCAGGAGTAGGTATTTACCCTCCGGGGGGCCGAACCTGGGTAAACCCATGTGCATCCGCCCCCATCTCGCACCGAAGATGGCCGCCAACTCTTCCTCACAAAACACTCAATCGCTGCCAGTGGCAGCGACTGCCGTGGCCATTTCCACGATAGTGGCGCCCACCGTGGGGCATAGCGGGACTGGCCTGAGTTCTGCGGCGAGACCGTATTCGCCGATCGATCAGCCGCTTGCCACCGGCCGCATGATCGCCATCGGCGGGATCTTGCAGATCCTGCCTAGTAGCTACATCCCGTCGTCACGTCCGGTCACTCACGCCGCGGTGATGCCAGTCGACTCCATCAACCTCTTCGTCGGCTTCACCGGCGCGGTCGATCCAGCCGCGACGGTGATCTTCGGCGGGTCTCCACCACACCGTGATCTGCTTTCGGAGGAGCAGGTCTGCTCCATTAGGGGCCTCGTCACCGAGTACGACTCGGCCGCTAGCGATGCGGTCGAGACTAACGCCGCCACCAACGACGACGCCCTAAACGACGACGCCGACTCCGTGACCCCTGCATCGGTCGATGGATCCATCACCGCCGCATCATGGGAGGACTCCATCACGCGAGTCTCCAACCCAGAGGACTTCGAGGACCCCTCCATCCTGGGGATCTTCGACTCCGATTCCGGCTCGGAATCCCCCGAGGATTTTCGCGCCAGATCCAATCGCTTCAATGCGATCTACATGGCGGGCA
Organism: Avena sativa; assembly: GCA_916181665.1. Classification (NCBI taxonomy): domain Eukaryota; kingdom Viridiplantae; phylum Streptophyta; class Magnoliopsida; order Poales; family Poaceae; genus Avena; species Avena sativa. The sequence goes on from OV702297.1 coordinate 445,914,082, forward strand.
GCATGACCGCCCTACCAGATCCGTTCTCCACGCTGATCCCGCCGACCGCGACGGCCACGGAGGTGCAGCAAGCCTGCCTGCGGCTCGTGGAGGCGCAACGCAACGAACTCGCCGAGCGCGAGAAATACCGCCTCGAACGAGAGACACCACGGGAGCTGTCGCCCTATCACCAGCGCCGCATCAGGACCCGCCTGAACTCCAACGTTCAGGGCCACGTCCTGAACTTCAACGATGAAGGCGATCCCACACGCGCCGCCGAGCGCAAATACTGCGAGAACGCACCGCCAGGCGGGAGCAACCCCGCAAGACCACCACCTGGTGCGTCGGCGACTGGGGCCCCTCCACCACCCATGGGCCACGCTCCTCCGCCAGACCAACCGCGGATCATCATCTCGCCGCAAGCCCGTGACGCCAACGGCCTACCACTATACTCCACCCCGATGGACAATGTCGTCGCGACCGACGCCGCGATCGCCAACCTCGACGTCCAAGGCGACGACGCGCTACAGATCCAGTACGCCAAGGCCCTACTCGTCAGGGCCGTCGAGCAACAAGCCGCAGGAGTCGATCTCGGGGACGGATGTACTCCCGCTCGTCAGCAAGTAGGGCGGCATCAAGCGGCCACCCCACCGTGGCTAACACATTAGTTTGCCCATCACCCCAGCCCCTGGCGAACCAACCACGGGCCGCCAATCCCGCGTTGTCAACCAACGAGCCGCGACCGGCGAACAACACGGTCGCTGCCAATGGGCAGCCCCTCGATGCCCGAACGAACATCATCAACAATCAGGCGTGGCGGTCGCGCCAGCCCTACGACCTGCGACACACCCTCACCAACCGCGGCGACCCGGAGCCAAGAGGCTCGCTCAGCCGAGTCAGGCCGCAATGCTTTGGACCAGTGATTCACGGGGAAAAATACCCCGCCAACTTCAAGGCCCCCAAGGAGATCGAGAAGTACGACCCGATGTACGACCCCGCTGTTTGGCTGGACACATACCTCATGGCAATGGGGATCACAGGCCACACCGACCTGCTCGCCGCTCGCTACCTCCCCCTGATGATGGAGGGTGCGACCCGGCAGTGGATCAACACGCTCCCTGCCAATAGCATCGACTCCTAGGAAGAAATGCGGGACGCCTTCGTCAGGCACTTCAAGGGCTCCTACACCCGCGCCACCACCATAGAGGACCTGGAGCGATGCATCCAGGGACAACGCGAGTCGACTCGCTGGTGGATCCAAAGATGGCAAGAACTGTGGATAAATGCCTCCGGCATCCACCCAGACACGGCGATACACTGCTTCAAGAATGCGTGCCGGTACGAACCCCTGTTCGTCAAGATCAAGAGGGTCTACCGAACGCTCGACAACATCCCTGACCTCCTCGAGATCACCAAGCGCTATGTGGAGGAAGACCCCAACCAAGACTCCTACGACGAGTCGGGAGGACGACGCCGCACAAGCATCCACGACAGCGGGCGCCTACGCGACATGCGCTACAGCAACACCTGCATCACCGGCAAGCGCCGCACGGACGGGCGAGTCGACTTCGTCGCCAACGCCGGCTACGGCCAGCGCGACTCCAAGAACTACCGCCACGATGGAGGAAACTACCGCGACAGCGGGAACTACCGCGCCAACAACACGACGAGGCCAAAATTCGACCCTGCCGCCTTGCTCAATCAGCCCTGCATCTATCATAGCAGGAAGGGAAAACCCGCCACCCACACCACCGCCGATTGCCACTCTCTCAAAGAGATTGAGAAGGCGAGACGAGCAAGGGAAGACCCCAACAACAACCCACCTTGGGACAATGGGAACGGCGGCGGCTTCGGCACCACCGTCGGCTCGCTACATACCTTCACCAGACTCGGCACCAAGCGCGAGAAGAAGGTGCTCGCCTGCGCGGTCACCGTCAATGCGGTGACGCAAGTCGACATCCCTCGCTTCCTAAATTGGTTCGAGCAGAGCATCACCTGGAGTCGCCAGGACCATGCGCCAAGGATAGAATACCCAGGGCGAGTCGCCCTGGTAGTTAGGCCCAAGGTGGCCGATTACTGGCTGCCCAAGACGTTAATGGACGGTGGGAGCTCCATCAATATCTTGTACCTCGACACGTTCAAAAGGCTCCATCTCCCAGAAGCAGCCATCGAGCCAACACTGACGACCTTCCACGGCATCGTCCCCGGTCGGAAGGCGTACCCGATCGGGAAGGTGACGCTGCCAGTCAACTTCGGCACTCCAGCAAATTACCGCACGGAGAGGATCTTCTTCGAGCTGGTGAGCTTCCGCAGCCCCTACCACTGCGTCCTGGGCCGCCAGGCATTCACAAAGTTCATGGCGACCCCACACTATGCCTACAACATGATGAAGCTCCCCGGGCCAAGCGGCATCATCACGGTCCACGGCGACCCCGACATGGACATGGAATGCGAACACAAGGGCGCCAAGCTCGCTGACACTGTCATCGCCACAGAGACCGACCACGCGGAGGAGCTCACGAAATACGCGGGCAACATCAACAAGGAAGACCCGACGATCCTGAAGAAACCAACTGTCGCGAACTCCACGTTCGAGGTGACCACGCACACCCGCACCTTCGAGCTCGTCCTAGGCGACTCTAGCCAGACGGTCACCATTGGGGTGCACATGAGCCCCGCATAGGAAAGCGCGCTCATCGGGTTCCTCCGTGATAACCGTGATATCTTCGCATGGAAGCCATCTGACATGTCAGGTGTCCCGAGGGAACTCGCTAAGCACAAACTCAACGCCGACCCCAAAGTGCGACCAGTAAAGCAGTCGCTATGGCCCTTCAATGAAGAGCGTCGTCGAGCAATCGCCGAGGAAGTTCAACGCCTGCTAGCCGCAGGCTTCATCCGGCCAATCAAGTACTCCAAGTGGCTGGCAAACCCAGTCCTGGTTCTAAAAAAGAACAACACATGGAGAATGTGCATTGACTACACCAACCTCAACAACGCCTGCCCGAAGGAGGAGTTCATCCTACCGCGGATCAATCAGATCATCGATTCGACCGCGGGATCAGAGTCGCTGTGCTTTCTCGACGCTTACTCTGGTTATAACCAGATCAAGATGGCGGTCGAGGACGAGGAGAAGATGGCATTCATAACACCATTCGGTGCATTCTGCTACACGGCCATGACGTTCGGCCTCAAGAATGCAGGTGCCACATACCAGAGGTTCATGCAGGAGTGTCTAGCGAGCCAAATTGGCTGCAACTTTCATGTCTACATCGACGACGTGGTGGTAAAATCCACCCGCCAGGACGATCTGCTCGCCGACCTAGCCGAAACCTTCGCAAACTTGCGGAGGTACAACATCAAGCTGAACCCCGGAAAATGATCTTACAAGTTCCACTTTTATTTCACACTGTCGGGATCCATAAGCAAAATAACATGATATCAACTAGGTACAAAGTACCTATGAAGCATTGAAAGCGGTCCCCATGATACATGGTTCTGCTAACTTCAACTCATAAAGCGCAACAATATGCGCAACAAAGAAGGACGCAATGGTTCAGGTTTATTAAGTGCAAGAAAATAAAGTGTGCCATCAAGTTCGTGAGAGCTTTACTAACTAACTTTCTCATAACAAGCAAACATTTTATTCGGAAGAAAACAAGGCATACTGAATATGCACGGAAGTAGCAAATGATGCTAATAGGTAGGTATGGTGGACACTTTGGAAATATTTGGTTCAGGGAGTTGGAAACTTGAGTAAAATACTTAGTGGAACTGAAGGCTAGCAATAGTAAGGGAGCGACAAACGAGAGAGCAATAGCTGTCATTATCATGCTTGCAACAAAACAGGACTACTCATGGCATGAAAGTGATTCAAGATCCTCAAGGCAAAATAATTCATCGAGGCTCAACTGATTATTATAGTCTTGTGCATGCGTGAGCATGTGCCAAGTCAGTCAAATGAAACATTCAGAGGAGGATACCATGGTGTCATACCAATTTATGAATAGAGTAATGCAAGCAAACATTCATGAGACATGCTACAAACTATTAGCGGGCTGGAGCTAATCACAAGAAAGCAGGAACTACTAAGCATCCAAAGATAACAAACACTCTACATGAACGGACTAAGCAGGCTCACAAAGATGAGTATGTGTACAAAAATGAAGACAAATAGAGTTCGTTACCAGCCTCTTACCACGCCTCAAGTTGTCATTAATATTCATTATTGCTCTTCACTTGTATGGCTTGAATAATAATGTGAAACCAATAATCCACTAAGAACTGCCGAACCCTGAAGCAAACGCGCAAAAACCAAAGAAGAACGACAAATATTTTTGGTGTTTTCGATTTTTAAATAAGAACCAAAAGAGAAAAACAGACAAAGCAAAATCTTTTTGGGTTTTTCGAATAGTTCAAACAAAGCAAAAAGGAAAAAGCAAACCAAGGCAAAAAGAAGAAGCAAGCCAAAGAGAAACAACAAAAATATTTTTGGTATTTTTGTGTTTTCAGAAAGCAAAAGCAAAGAAGAACGAAAACTAAAAAGAGAACGAAAACATGAATATACAAAGTACCGACGCAACATGATATGGAGATGAGAGCGGTGTTGGCGTACCTCCCCCCAAGCTTAGGCTTTTGGCCTAGGTGGGTATCAATCCCAAGCTGGCCAGGATGAAGTGTCACCGGGGTACGACGAGGAGGTACCCTTGTCCTGGTGCGAGCCCGAGTACGCCCCTCCGTAATGTGCGGAGTAATCATAGGAGGGCACGTCCTCCTGGTGCTGCTCGTGGAAACCCAACAAGCGAAGCTGCTCGTCCACCTCCTCCTTCGAGCGTGACCACGGTCTCCTATCAACACTAAACAAAGTAGGCTGTGGCAAGAGGATCTCCCTCTCATCCCCGTCAGTGAAAAGCATCCTATATACTAGATTGTTCAAATCAGAGGTAGTAGTGACAAAGTGATGAGTTTTCATGGCAACAAGGTCGAGCCTCTGTGGTGCTAGCATAGCATCATCAGGAGACACTGAAAGATCTAATGCATCGACTATACGCGAGGCAATGATGCCCCCATAGATAGGCCCCCTAGCAGCTAGGCGATGAACAATAAGCGAGCCAAGATTGTACCGAGTATCATTGTTGAGAGCAGCAGCAAGGAAAGCTAAGTGATAGTTGGAGATATTACTAGTGTTCTCCCTACCCAATACACTAGTGGCAAGATAGTATGCAAAGTATCTAAGAGCAGGGAGTTGGATATTTCTTATTTTTCTGCGCTGCGCCACGCGGTCATCATCATTGGTCACCCCTCGGTAAAGCTCCAACAAATCAGCGGGTCGCCCTTGAATTTTCTTCATGGTCCCTGTCATACGCACACCTACAATACTGCAAAATCTCTCCAAAGGCATGGTGAAGGGCATATCATAGATTTTAAAGGAGACAGTGGAATGATAGGATGTGTTAGTAAATGAGAAGCTCTCAACAAAAGTTTTGGTGAGCATAGCGTGCTGTGCACTCTCATCTTGCATATAAGAGGTTAGGCCTACCCTCTCAATCAGTAGCAAGAAATCATCAAGAATACCTGTAGCTTGTAAGAAAGTAGAACAAGGAAAAGAGGATGGGTGAGCATCCCCATCATCCCTTTCACTGCTAATACGAGTTGAAATGAGATCTTCATTGTATGATGGCCTAGCTTGAGAGGCTGTTCTTGAGGGCCTCGACCTCCTAGGTGCATCACTCTCAAATATTTCTCCAAAAGTATGGTTGTTCATGCTTGGTATTCTGAAATTTAAACACCTATTAAACAAGTGATTGCAAAGTAAATATAATAAAGGATTCTACTCATAGGGACTTGCAAGAGGCCTAAACATGCATCAAAACTATATCTCTAAGCATCAAACAAGCTTACAAGCTCTCCTAACCAGTCACCTATAGCAGCAAAATACTCAACATTAAATCCACTAAACACAAATCTACTTGGACAAGGGGAGGAGTCACATACCAAGGAACAATTGCTGCAAATTTCAGCAAGAAAGATGGGCTGAGCAAAGAGATCGAACAAATCGAGAGCGAGCACAGAAATAACGCGATTTTGAGCTATGAACTGGAGCTTACTCGGGAGAGAGAAGAAAGTGGCAGGTGAGAGAAGTAGTGGGGGGCCAGGGGTGGCCCACACCAGGGCATGGCACCACCCAGGGTTGGCCGCGCCACCACATGGTGTGCCTGCCTGGTGGGCCCCCTGGTACCTACCAGGTACTCCTCTACCCCTTTTTTCACGTAAAAATTTAATATGAATTTTCTGGAATTTTTCGAGACACTTTATTTTTGGGCTTTTTTCAGAAATAGAAGAATGATTTTTTTGACAGACAGATTTTTTTCTTTTGGAAACATGATGCAAGGACAAAACAAGGCTAGAACTACATAAGTTCTAGCATGCAAGCAACTAACAACACAAAGAAAACTAAACGAAAGCAAAAACTAAAATGCAAAGGGTAGAAATAAACGGAGATAATCATAATGAAAACATTGTTTTGTTCAATGGAATCCTTTTGTTAGAAAGGTTGATCAAGTCTTGCTACCAAAACAATTGCTTATGAGACAAAACTTTGTACTCCACTAATGATTATGTTATCTCAACCTTGATAGCAATGGTCCCAATCATAATAGTTTCAAATTTTTCTCTTGGTATGGGACAATATATTTCTCCAACTTGAATGCCTTCAACATGTTCAATTGAATTCAAACCATAAGTACTTTCAATCTTGTTGGGGAAATATACAGTATGTTCCTTGTCATTAACATTGAAGGTCACCATTCCTTGATTACAATTAATAACAGCTCCTGCAGTATTAAGAAAAGGTCTCCTAAGAATAATAGACATATTATCATCTTCAGGCATTTCAAGCACAACAAAATCAGTTAATATCAAGAAATTATGAGCTACCTGAATAGGTACATCCTCACATATACCCACAGGAATAGTGGTAGATTTATCAGCCATTTGCAAAGATATATCAGTTGGTATCAATTTTTCAAGCTGAAGCCTCTTATAGAGAGAGAAAGGCATAACACTAACTCCAGCTCCCAAATCACACAAAGCAGTTCTAACATAACTATTCTTAATAGAGCAAGGGATAGTTGGAATCCCTGGGTCTCCAAGTTTCTTAGGAACCTTACCATTGAAAGAATAATTAGCAAGCAAAGTAGAGATTTCTTCATTAGGGATCTTCCTTTTATTCGAGACAATGTCCTTCATATACTTTGAGTAAGGAGGCAATTTAATAGCATCAGTCAAAGGAATTTGCAAGAATAAAGGCTTCATCCACTCACAAAACTTATTATAGTGTTCATCTTCCTTTGACTTGTGTTTCTTATCAGGGAAAGGCATAGGTTTTTGGACCCAAGGTTCTCTTTCACTACCATGTTTCTTAGCAATAAAATCTTCTTTAGTGTATTTAGTATTCTTAGTGTGGTTTTTAGGTTCTTCTTCAACTTTTTCTTCATTAGGAGCAACATTTTCTTCATTACCACTTTCAGTTTCAGCATTAGAGATAGATATACTATTAGGATCCATAGCAGGTTCAGAGGGTTCTACAACAGTTTTATGTTTCTTTTTCCTTTTCTTACGAGTAGAACCACTATTTTGAGCTTGTTGAGAATCCTGCTCAATTCTTTTGGGATGCCCCTCAGGATATAGAGGATCCTGGGTAGCAACACCACTTCTAGTTCTAATTTCATAAGCATGTTTTTCTTTAGCAGCATTAACTAGCAAGTCGTTTTGCACTTTAACGAGTTGATCTATTTGAGTTTGAACCATTTGAAAGTGTTTAACAATCATTTTAACATCATTAGAGGTTCTTTCCACAATATCTTTCAACTCAATAATAGCTCTAGTGTTTTCCATTAGATGATTTTGCACCCTTTTATTAAAGTTATCTTGCTTAACAATAAAGATATCAAATTCTTCTAAGCATTGATCAGGAGGTTTAGAGTAAGGGATATCACCTTCATCAAAGTGTTGGAGAGAGTGTACCTCAATAGTGGATGAGTAGGGAATAGGCTTACATAATTCTTCTATAGGAGGTAAATTCTTGACATCTGCAGCTTTAATTCCCTTCTCCTTAAGACATTTCTTAGCTTCCTTCATCACTTCATCATTTAATTCAATAACTCCCCTCCTCTTTGATGTTGGAATAGGCACCGGAATAGATGGTTCAGGTACAATTACTTCAGGTATAGCTTGTTTAGGAGGAGTCCAATCTTCATAATTCTTGCTTATTTTAGCCATTAATTCCTCAGCTTCCTTAGGAGTCCTATTCCTGAAAACACAACCAGCACAACTATCTAGGTATGTCCTAGATTCCTCAGTTAGTCCATTATAAAATATATCAAGAAGCTCATTCTTAGGTAATGGACTTCCAGCCTGTGCATGAATCAAAGCACAAAACCTTGCCCAAGATTCAGGCAATACCTCTTTTTATCCTTGTTTAAAATCAAAAAGTTCCTGCAAAATAGCATGTCTAGCACTGGGAGGAAAATATTTCTACAAGAAAGTACTAATCAAGCACTCAGGGCTATCAATAGATCCAGGAGGTAAATTACTAAACCAAGTTTTAGCTTCTCCTTTAAGTGAAAAGGGAAAAATCTTAGCAACAAAGTAAGTACGCATCTTAATATCATCAGAAAACAAGCCACTCATGGTAGAAAATTCATTCATATGTGCTACCACACTTTCATTCTTAGTCCCACAAAAATGTTCTTTCTCGACAATAGCTATGTAAGATAGATCGAGAGAGAAATCATAATCTTCATCTATAATGTTTATGGGAGAAGCAACAAACTTAGCATCAGGAGATAATTTGGGTCTAATAGTACGCCTCTCAAGGAGATTCTTAGAAGCGCTCCTATCATGGGTGTTCCTACATTCTTCAATAAACTCATCAGTCATCTCAACATAATCTTCTTCGGCATCATAACTCTTACTAGACTCAGGTGAGCTAACAGGTGTGGCAGTGTCTTCATTAGGAGTTTCGGTATTTCCAACTATAGTTCTAGCAATCGTAGCATCTAGGAAAGGACCTAATGAACCACTCTTATCAAGCACAGTAGAAGCAGCATCATAAGTATCAGAAGTTTCAGATTCAGCAGTAGTAGCAGTGTGTGTAGCATGTGTATGTGGTGGTGTAAGGAACTTACTCAAAACAGACGGTGAATCAAGAGCAGTAGAGGTATTCAGAACCGTACCTCTTCTTGTAGTGGATGGTAAAATAGGAACCTTTCCATCACGAGACTTACCCATGATGGATGGATAGCAGCGAACAATAGAGAATCCAAGTGAACTTGATAAATAAAGTTATGCTCCCCGGCAACGGCGCTACAAAATAGTCTTGATGACCCACAAGTATAGGGGGTGTATCGCAGTATTTTCGAGGGAAGTGAAACCCAATTTATTGATGCGACACAAGGGAAGCCAAAGGATATTTATCAGCCTTAACAACTGAGTTGTCAATTCAGCTGCACCTGGAAACAATCTTGCTCATGGCAGTTTATCAGTAGCAATAGTTTTGTAGTAGGAATAGCAAAGTAACAGCAGTAGTAAAGCAAAGACAGTAGTAACAAAAGCAGTAAATAGTGGGATTCGAGTGCGGTAGGCATAGGGATGGATGGACAGGCGTTGCATGGACAAGACAATTCACATAGCAATCAGAACATAGGGCAATTGCAGATAAATAAGATAAAGCATCCAAGTACTAGACAATCCTAGGCATGTGTTCCATATATAGTCATACGTGCTCGTAATGAGAACTTGCACAACATCTTTTGTCCTTCCAGCCCGTTTGTAGCGGGGCCTCTAGGGAACTACTGGCAATTAAGGTGCTCCTTTTAATAGAGCACCGGAGCAAAGCATTAACACTCCGTGAACACACGTGATCCTCACATCAAAGCCTTTCCCTTCCGGTTATCCCGATTTCTGTCACTTCGGGGCCATAGGTTCCGGACAACGACGTGTGTATACAACTTGCAGATAAGACCCAAAACAATACTATCATAATGAATCAATAATAAGTTCAGATCTGAAATCATGGCACTCGGGCCCTAGTGACAAGCATTAAGCACAACAAGTCGCAACAAAGTCATAAAGCACTAATAAAAGATACTAGGCACCATGCCCTAACAATCTGATGCCATTACATGAACGATCTCATCCAATCCCTACCATCCCCATAGCCTACAGCGGGGGATTACTCACTCATAGATGGGGGAAACATGGATGGTCGATGGAGAAGCGATGGTGATGATGATGGCGATGATCTCCTCCAATTCCCCGTCCCGGCAGGGTGCCAAAACAGAGTTTCTGGTGCTGTTTCATGGAATCTGGTGGTGGCGGCGGAGCGGAACTCCTTCTAGAAAAACGTCGAACCCCCCGAAGTTTTTAGGTCAGAAGGCTCCTTATAGGCGAAGAGAGAGGCCGAGGGGGTGCCTGGGGGCCCACACTACCCCCTGGCGTGGCCTGGCCTGGCCCGCACCAGCAGGTGGTGTGGCCACCCCAGGGCTCTTCTCCATCTCGTATTCTGGCTCCTGGAGTCTTCGGGTGAAATAGGATTTTTGGCATATTTTTCGGGATTTTTCCTGATAATTGATTTTCTGCACAAAAAGTAGACACCAAGGCAATTCTGCTGAAAACAACGTCAATTCGCATTAGTTGCATCCAAATCACACAAGTATAGAGGAGAAACAATATCAAAAGTGTTCGGGAAAGTAGATACGTTTTGGACGTATCAAGGATATGCCGAAGGGGTATGCCCAGCAGGATGTTCCGATCGGGCCGAAAGGCCTGCGAGTGCGTCCGAAAGACGGCGACTGGACTACGAAGGAAGGAAAGGCCCAACGACTGGCGACTAGAAGCCCAGGAGCGTAGCAGAAGCCCAGTCAGACTAGGTCAAAAGTCTCCGGATCCTTATCTTGTTCGGGGATAACTTGTAAACCCTAGCGAGGTGCTTCATATATAAACCTCCCTATCCTAGAGACTTACGTTCCATCATACACCCCCTCAAGTGACTCGCTGCCTAGCCGCCGAGCTCGCCACCCCTGTAACTCGCTCTCTCATAATCTAATCTAGCAGGAGTAGGTCTTTACCCTCCGGGGGCCCGAACCTGGGTAAGCCCATGTGCATCCGCCCCCATCTCGCACCGCAGATGGCCGCCAACTCTTCCTCATGAAACACTCAATCGCTGCCTGTGGCAGCGACTGCCATGGCCATTTCCATGACAGTGCTGAAAATCATGTTGTTGATAATTTATCTCGGTTGGAAAACATCTCTTTTTATCCTATGCCTATTAATGATAGTTTCCCAAATGAATAGTTGGCCGCAGTAGGGGTGAGCTCGCGAGGGAGCCCTTGGTATGCTAATTATGCTAACTTTATTGTCTCCAAGTACTTGCCTCCAACTTTTACAGCTCAGCAAAGAAGAAAGTTCTTTTATGATTTGAGGCATTACTTTTGGGATGACCCACATTTATATAAAGAAGGAATGGATGGTATTATGCGAAGATGTGTTCCAGAATATGAACAAAAGGATATATTGCGGAAATGTCATGGTAGTGCCTATGGAGGACATCATGCGGGAGATAGAACTACGCAAAAGGTGCTACAATCAGGTTTTTACTAGCCTACCCTTTTTAAAGATGCAAGAAAATTTGTCTTATCTTGTGATGAGTGTCAGCGTGTTGGTAATATTTCTAGACGCAATGAAATGCCTATGAATTACTCTCTAGTTATTTAACCCTTTGACTGTTGGGGATTTGACTTTATGGGTCCTTTTCCTCCCTCAAAAGGTTATACTCATATTCTTGTTGTCGTTGATTATGTTACTAAGTGGGTAGAATCCATACCTACGAAGAGTGCTGATGGGGATACCTCTCTAAAAATGCTTAAGGATGTTATATTTCCTAGGTTTGGAGTACCTAGGTATCTTATGACTGATGGAGTTTCTCATTTCATTCACGGTGGTTTTAGAAAGACCCTTGCTAAATATGATGTTAATCATAGAATTGCTTCAGCCTATCATCCCCAAACTAGTGGACAAGTAGAGCTATCAAATAGAGAAATTAAATCCATCTTGCAAAAGACTGTTAATATATCTAGAAAAAATTGGGCTAAAAAGTTGAATGATGCCTTATGGGCTTATAGGACTGCCTATAAAAATCCTATGGGAATGTCTCCTTACAAAATGATTTATGGGAAAGCTTGCCACCTACCTTTAGAATTAGAACACAAAGCTTATTGGGCAGTGAAAGAACTTAATAGAGACTGCAAACTTGCTGGCGAGAAAAGATTATTTGACTTAAGTTCGTTGGATGAATGGAGGAGTGAAGCACATGAGAATGCTAGACTCTTTAAGGAAAAAGTTAAAAGATGGCATGACAGGAGAATTCTTAAAAGAGAGTTCCATGTTGGTGAGAAAGTTCTGTTGTATAGGTCTCGTATCAGATATTTGCAGGGAAACTACTTTCAAAATGGGAAGGACCTTTTGTTATTGAAGAAGTGTATCATTCAGGTGCAATAAAAATTTCCTCTTTAAAAGATAACACTACACAAGTGGTGAATGGTCAGCGACTCAAACACTATATTGCTGGAGATTCTTACAATGAAGATATTGATGATATTCAAGTGGCAACTCCAGAAAAATTTATCAAATACCAAGTTCAGAGACCTGCAGAGTCCGTTTTCAAGAGGTAATAGTTCTGGTAAGAAAAGTTCCGCGAAAAATCTGTTCAGTTATATTTTTGCAGTTTTTATCCAACAAGGAAAGCAACAAAGAGAAAGAGGGACGAAAACAGAGCCAGGGTGGCTCACACCACCCTGTGGCGTGGGCCCACCCCTGGCCGCACCACCAGGTGGTGTGGCTGCCCCGGACTCCGTCTCTGACCCGTTTTCTCCCAGTACCTTCCTTTTATTGTAAAAATTCGTAATATATAATCCCCCGGATCCCTTGAGGTTCGTATATCGTGTTCTCCTTGTGTTTTCGTTTCGATCTGTTTCTACCAGGAACTATTCTCAAAGATTAGAAGAACAATGGTCTCTGCCAAGGATAAGGGAAAACAATCCTGCGGAAGAGGATCCCCAAGACCTTGGGCAGGAGAAGGAGATCGAGAGTAAAGATGAAGAGGAGGCAAAGCAAAGCCAGCATCCGCACACCAACACTACCATTGCAAGCATTGGAGTGGTGGCAAACCCTGTTAGGGTCAAAATGACTGGACGGATGTCAACTGGAGGGAAGCCTCTGCTTCACTGTTTAGCTCAATGGTCACCTTCTCCACGCACCAAGAATTCCTTCCACACCCTCATCCATGAGCATCAATTCCAGAATATGCCCAAGGAGAAACTACCCTCCAATTGGGATATGCCTCGCTCTAACCATGCAGGAAAAGAAGACTTCAAGGAGGAAGAGTGGGGAAAGAACCGCAAGAGTTGGAATTCACAACCCGACATGATCATGAGCCGTATTGAGCAGAACTCAGAGTTGATTCGTACTCTCACCTTCGAGATTGAGGACTTGGGGAAATTAATCAAAAACTCATCGAGAGAACACCACCACCATCGAAGGAGTAATTCGTCATCAGGTTTTGGCATCCCCTTGGTTTGCTCCAAGCTTGGGGGAGTGCCGCGGTATCACATCACTATCTTCTATCTTTTTACCTTTTTAGTAGAGTCATATCATGAATAGAGAAGTTATCATGTAGGATGGTTTGCATTATGGAAGTGTCCCCCTCTCGTTAGATATCTATGTATCCCTTGGTGTGATTTGTCGTTATGGAATATTAATGAGAAGTTCTATCATTTATTCTTTTGCATATCTTATATTAGTTTTCAATTGCTATTATATGATTGATCTTGTTGTTAGTATTGGTATCACTTTGGGATCATTGAGTTAATTTAGTTGGTTTTGGCAAACCTGGCTCGGTCAATAGCAACGCTATTTTTGAGAGTTGAATGAAAAAGATAAAAAGTACTCTAAAGAAATATAATTTCATCATCTTTCTTTCTTGATTTGCTCATAAGCTTAGTATTATCTAGTTAAGATCTTTTGTGCTTCCAAGGAAGATTGCATGTTTGTTTTTTATCACCTGTACGTTTGTTTGTTTCCTTCAAGTCTTATACTTGCTACCCAGCCTTGCTAGCCAAGAACCTGTACTGAGAGGGAATTCTTCTCGTGCATCCAATCCTTAAACCAAAACCTATGCCATTGGTGTCCACCATACCTACCTATTAGCATTATTGCTATTTCAAGTAAATTCATGCTTTTATCTACCTTCCGAATTAAACTTGTTATGTGAAAATTAGTGATTAAAGCTCTCACGAACTTGATGGCACACTTTACTTTCTTGCACTTAATAAACTTGAACCATTGTGACCATCTATGTTGCGTATATGCTTGCGCTTTATAAGTTGAAGTTAGCAGAACCATGTATCATGGGGAACGCTTTCAACATTGCACTTGTACATTGTACCCTGTTAATATCATGATTATTTTGCTTATGGATCCCGGCGATGTGAAATAAAAGGGGAACTTGTAAGATCATGGAGTTTGTATGTGTGTTAGAGAAACGCCTGGGCCGCTAGCCTAAGCCATGCCTAATCATGGTGGAAACTTGCAGCATAACCATAATGAGCATTCTATGAAGCATCCTCAATAAAAACCTATATAAATAGCAAATAAAAAGATCGCTGAGGTGCTCATTATCTGGTTGCCTTGTCATTTTGATTATGGGATAGCTCTTGTATCATGTGCAAGGGGTACCCCGTTGGCGGTTCTCTATGATACATATGTACTTACAATGACAAGATCTTACTTGTGACTGAAGTTGAGTAGCATGAGGTTCGGTCTTCGTAAGTAAGGGGCATGAGATTTCAGCTTATAACTTGTCAAGCATATCCTCATATTTTTTCACTTTAACCTTAATCACCTAAAGATGCTTATGATAGGGGCAATGAGAGATGCAAGCTAATAAGTACCATAATTTTTGGAAGCTCTTTATGAAGCTTGAAATCCCTGCCCTCTACGAAGGGCCTTTCTTTTACTTTTTAAGTTGAGTCAGTAAATCTATTCCCTTCAATCTTAGCAAGTAATTTGAGTTGTTGTGTTTCATTCATTCATATGATGATTTATTGAATCATGTTTCTTATGTTCCTTGTTTTGCAACTTGCTCTTATCTTAGTGTTTATTACTTTGAAAGCTATCATTTGAAAACCCATTATGTGTGAACTCCTGCAAATTGTCAACTATTCTCCGACCAAGAGCTAAGTTTTCCATTACCAATTGTGATTTACTTTATGTATGTTTATTGTGTTTCCTTTACCTATTGCAAGTTAAGTTATATAATGGTGAGTTGTCTTCTATTATGATTTATGTATTGATAAATGTGATGCTTCTTGTCCGTATTCTTTTATCGACCCTTCACTCCATAAACCCGAGGTCATGTTTATTGAGCTCAGTTTTCACTTGGGGACAAGCGAAGTCTAAGCTTGGGGGGAGTTGATACGTCCATTTTGCATCACTATTCTATATCATAATTTACTGTCATGGATATATTTCATATTAAGAGATGATACTTATGTTATTTCACCTGTTTTTGCATGGTTGATGACTTTTAGAGCATGGACCGCTGCAGTCAAGATTCTGATGGAAAAGGTGATGTTTGGAGGCGAAATTCACGAAGATCAGAAAATCCGGGAAAACGCATGGAAAATTCTATTTTCTAGAAGACAAAGGATGCCAGAAGGGGGAGTGGAGATGGGCCACAGGGGGCCCACACCACCCCTGGCGCGGGCCACCCCAGGCCACGCCACCAGGTGGTGTGGCCACCCTGGCCCACTCCAGGCTCTCCCCTTTGGTGTATATTATCCCCACAAAACCCTAAGCCTCGGGGAGTTGACCATAGAAAGATTCCGCCGCCTCTGCGGGGCAGAAAATATCGAGAGAGAAAGATCTCTTCGGCAGATAGAATTCTGCCGGGGGAATTCCTTACCGAAGAGGGGAGATCGTCGCCATCAACACCACCATCAAGCTGGACTTCATCGGGATTATCATCATCATCACCATCCTCATCTCCACTAGCAACATCATCACCACTCCATACTGTTGTAACAATTGGGTTGAATCTTGCATAGTTCTTAGGGGAAACTTTCCCGGTGTTGATTACTCCTTATAGTTGATGCTATTGAGTGAACCATTGAATTATTGTTTATGTTCAGATTGTTACTTATCATTATATCATCTCTGATCTTGATCCATATGATGTCTTGTGAGTAGTTCGTTTAGTTCTTGAGGACATGGGAGAAGTCATGTTGTTAGTAGTGGAATTGTGTTGAGAAATATTCAATGGTTTGTTAATTAAGTTGTGGTGTACTTCTTCTAGTGGTGTCATGTGAATATCGACTACATGACACTTCACCTATATGGGCCTAGGGGAATGTATTGTGTATTTGGCTACTAATCGTAGGGGTCGCCGGAGTGACAAAAACCCGAACCCCCGTTAGGAAACCTTTGCACAAGGGATGTCAGGGTCTTAGAGTTTAAAGCTGTGGTTAGATTTCTATCTTAATTACTTTCTTGTACTTGCGGATTCTTGCAAGGGGTATAATCACAAGTATGTATTAGTACTAGGAAGGTCGGTACATTAGCACAGGTTCACCCACACAACACTTAGCAAACTAAAGAAGATTAATCAACTATATGAAGAGAAAACACTTGACGATATTCCCGTGTGTCCTCGAGAACATTTGGTCATGTTAAGTAATACAACCGGCTTGTCCTTTGCTGAATAAAGGATTGGCCACTTGCTGCATTTATTCTTATTGTCTTTTATTTACTCGCACTTTATTTACTTGCATTATCAAAAAACCCTAAAAATCCGTTTGCTAAGTATTTATAGGGAATTCCTGCTCCAAGCCACTCGCCAACACCTTCTGCTCCTCGTTGGGTTTGACACTCTTACTTATCGAAAATAATACGATACACCCCTTATACTTGTGGGTCATCAGCCCTCGTTGCCAAAGCTCTACGAGTTGGTTTCTACTGGCAAAAGGCGATGCGCGATGCCAAGGACATCGTCCATAAGTGCAATGCTTGCCAAAGATTCACGGATAAACCGCACGCACCAGGCGCAGAACTTAGGCCAATACCCGTGGCTTGGCCCTTCATGCAATGGGGACTCGACATGGTTGGCAAGCTACAAAAATCATCACTGGAGGGTATGTCTTCCTCCTCGTCGCTCGACAAGTTCACCAAGTGGATCAAGGCCATGCCAGTGACGAACCATACATGCACCACCGTCGCCAAGTTCTTCGAGCCCATCGTCTACAGGTTCACGGTGCCACACAACATCATCACCGACAACGGGACGGACTTCACCTTGAATGAGTTCCAGGATTTCTGCGAAAACATGGGAATCAACATCAGCTACGCTTCGGTAGCACATCCCTAGACCAACGGTCAAGTCGAGAAGGCCAACAGCCTCGTCTGCAGCGGCATCAAGAAAAGACTTCGCCGACCACTCGAGCGAGCAGCTGGGTGTTGGGCTAGGGTACTACCATCCATACTATGGAGCCTGCACACAACTCCAAACAGCGCCACAAGCTACACCCCGTTCTTCATGGTACATGGCACCGAAGCAGTACTACATGCAGAAGTGCGCTACAAGGCCCCAAGGGTCCTCGCGTACAGCGAGGCCGAATCTATGGCCACACTCAAAGACTCCGTCGACCTCCTCGATGAAGCACGCGAGATCGTGGCAGAATGATCAACGATTTACTAGTAGAGCCTCCGCAACTACCACAACCGATAGCTACGCCTAAGATCCTTCATCGAAGGAGACCTCATCCTGCGACTGAAGCAGAAAGGACACCTCAAGCTCGAGTCCCCCTGGGAAGGACCCTATGTGATTACTGAAGTAATCCCAGGTGGAGCCTATCGCTTGAAGGACGTAGAGAGTGGAGTCGCATACTCCAGCCCATGGAACATCGCGCAGCTACGACGATTCTACCCCTAGATTGTTTTTACTTTACAATAAGGCTACTCAGCCAGACTACTTAGCCAAACATTGTACCTCTCGATATTCTACAAATAAATAAAGCTAAGTGCCTCCAACCATGTGTCTTGTTACATTTACTTTCATTACTGTTTCTGCACTTGGGGGCTGTGCCACCCTGACGGTCTTGTCACGCACAAACTCATAAAGAAATGACGTGAGTAGCTGACGAAACTGCCAATCGATCCCTTGATAAAACCAACCCAGTTGCAACGCAACTAGCAGGCTGGCAAGGAGATGAGATTCGCAAGTGTTAGGCATACAAAAAGGAATTACACACTCGTGAAACAAAATTAGCTAACAACTTTACATACAAACATGGGTATCAACATTCAGTTGAAACAACTATACAAATTTTACAACACTTATACGTCCTGTGCAGGTTAATAGCTATTCTACTGACGCGAAAGAAGAACATTGGTGCACTCGTTGAACAAGTTCATGATGTCTTCCACTGGCCGATCAACCGCTAGATAATGGGGCACCGTGTTCCATGCCATCCCTGTTGGAGGCGGTGGCGATCCTGCGGCGATAGCATCCAGGTCTATGTCAGGTCGCTCCATGCGCACAAGCGCCAACACAGCCTTGGCACCCGCAACAAGCTGTTGGTGCATGCACTCGTGTACTTCATTAGCACTCTGAAACTTCCACATCAGAGCCAACATGCTTGAGGGTGCAGCATCCAACAGAAACATTGCTTGGAAAATATGCTTCAGGCACGACTACGCTTTCTTCAGAAAATACAGCACTTGTGACATGTGATCTTACAACGTCGCCAGCATGATCGCACGATCCCGGTCAGTCTAGAAGAATCCACCAACTTCTAGCTGATCCTAAGTCAAACAGCTCAGTCGAATGCTGATGTGATCCCTCTCTTCCTGTGGAATGAGATTGACAACTATAAAAGACATCAACATAAAGGCATCAGCCATCGGAAAACAACAACACAAGCACACTACAACAACAAATTCGAAGAAACACCCACATTGCAACTGCTCATTGATTTGGGCCACCTCGCCAAGAAGATAAGCTTCCCGCTCCAAAGCTTTTTCTGCCTTCGACTTCCAGACATCGGCATTACCGTGGATGACCGGTGCTTCTCGCTCAAAGTGCTTCACACGGTCACGCGGTCGAGACAAAAAAGATAGATCCTCCACCTTCGATTGTGGTTGTGCCACAGGTTCACCAGAGGAGGGTTCGCCAGGCGCACCAACGGAAGGCACATCTTGCGAACCGCTCGAAGGGCCCTAACCAAGTAGAAGATTGGAAGAATAAGAGACACTACACACGAAATTCGAATAGCGCAAGCACGAAGATAATTTATGCATTCAAAATAGCACCAAGTTTTAATAGGGGCACCCCCACATAAATAGTTCAAAGACAAAGCTAAAATTCTCCATGCAGCTACAAAAAGAAGCAACGAGGACGTCTACGCCTATGCTTCAAAAGCACCCGCGGGCTTCGATGACTCTGTGGCAACCTCCGACACCGTGGCCATCGCTGTGATGTCCTCTGACATCGAGTTGTCGTGGGCATGGCCTCCGATGCCATGGCCTTCGCTGCGGTGGCCCTCGACACCGTGTTCAGCCGCTTTCGCTCCACAGAATACTTCGCGAGTGTCTCTGACATAGGTATGCTTACTCGGATCCCTATGATTTGCTACCTAGGGCCTGCGGAAAGGCTTACGGCCCGTGAAGAGTCAAGATGAAGATCCAAAGGAGCAATCGACAAAGATTATAGTTGTATTAGGAAAGAGGAACAAATACCAACATCAAGTTGGTGTTGTAATCATGTAACCTATCCACATACAGCTTTGAGACCCGGTCTTATATATAGGATGGGAGAAGCCTAGGAAAAGCAAAAAAACAATGTTTTTTATTATTTATGCCACTATGACCAATCCCAACCGCAATTTTGCCATTTGACCACTCGAAACTCTACTTTTGCCACTGCTCCGTTACAACGTTCCTCAGTTTTGCCATTATGTCATCTCTCCACCGTTAGTTTATAATCATTTTTGCCATTTGAAGAGTCGGGCAGCCAGAGACACATCTAATACTAGAGGATTGTAGTGGGAATTGAAAAATAATTTAGAGATATGCATAACAAAAAGAAATTGATAGTGATATTTGTCAAAGTGACACAACTTTGTAGGGAAAAGTTAGCACGTACGTATGCATCATCTCAATTCGAATCTCGTCAATCTAAATTGTTACATGCATCTACATACAGTTCAGTCTAAGTGCTTAGAAAAAGATATGCATCTGTGGTTCGTTTAGGTGCTTCGAAAAAGTTTACACCATGATTAATATAGAAACAACGTTGAAGTAGACTATGATGTAAGTCGACGCTGATGCATATATGCAATTCCAGAACATGTTGAATTTAACACCGATATCTTATAAAATCATAACTAGAGGAATAACTATTATATGCTCACCACATGTAGGCCAGGACGGTTAGTGGTTCTTGAAACAAACAATAAGAAGAAATTAGATACAGAAAAAACTGAATTTCCCACATGTAGGCTGGATAGGGTAATGGTTACTGGAAATACATTAGATATAGTAAAACTGAACTGCTATAGGACACACGACTTGTTGCATGTCCACAACCAATCAGTGAGATATAAAACAATTAAAGAGAAACGATGAAGAACCTAAGAATGGCAAAATTGATTATAGACTAACGGTAAAAAGATGACGGAATGGCAAAACTAGGGAGCCTTGTAAGGAAGCAGTGGCAAAATTGGAGTTTCGAACGGTCAAATGGCCAAACTGAGGTTGAGGTCGGTCATAGTGGCAGAAATGATAAAAACCCAAAAAACAATCCCCAAGCGATTTGTAACATAGCGATTCTCTCAATATTCAGGCGAATTTGACTCTATTGTTTTCCTGACATCCGACGAAATCCCGAGCGTTCTCTTTTCCTCAGAACCCTAAGTCCTTCTTCATGGACATTGCCGAGATCACCCCTCATCAATTTGAGCCGTCTGTGGGAAACTTGAGCGCTGGAACCATGGATTCGGTGGAAATCTCTTCTTCAAGCAGCAACCAAACCAAAGCGAAACCACGCCCACCCACCCCTGTGATAGTACCCGCCGGATTCAACAGTGGATCCGATCTAATCATCGGAAGCTTCCACTAACAAGTAGAAGACCACCAAGAATCACACCCTTCAGTCATGATTATATCAAAACTGTTGGTGGAACAAACTGTGTTTACGGCGGTTCCAACATAGTCTGTCGGATCCTCCATGGAGGTCATGGCAGAAATCGAAGCACCAGAAGGAAACAAGCAAGATGAAATGGATCTAGGGGACCTTGATGGTCTTTACGACAATCTCTCCTTCGGATCAGATTCCTCACTAACTCCACCATGCGGAACAAGCCTAGCAAACTCCAAAACCAAGGAAAGCAGCAAAACCATCGACTTTGGAATAAGGATGATAAAAATCTACCCAAAGCGGAAATTTATGGACTTTACTAATCCACCCGATAGTGTCTCCCCCAATTCGAATGATGATGCCACAAGTCCATATATTACCCAACACCAAGTATGCATGATCATTGGTGACACATCGACTCAGCAAGACTCCAATGGTAATCCTATTTTTAACACTGATGATATCCTATCAAGCAATAATGCAGGAAACCACGGAAACGGAGAAGGCCCAACAAACAACCGTGTAACCCCAGGAGAAGGAGAACCACGTGGAGGCGAGAGGCAAACTCTCCGACTACCAGCCGAAGCATGCCAAAAAGCAAGAGCAGCAATTTCGGGTGCAGTCCCCATGACAGCTGACGCCACGCGTGAAGACCTACTAGCATAGCAATACTTGCTTCATCATTAAAAAAGGGACCTACTAAGGATGCAGAGGTAGCTTGATGAAAGGAAAAGGCTTGCCGACAAATCCAGCCTACGGCGGGCACAACTGAGGTCCACACAAGGATCAGGAAGCGTCACAGGAGGAGTACCGCCAAGAAGAGGAACATCTCGATTGCAGAATATCCCTGAAACAGAAAGAAGCGACATAATCCGAGACCTGGACCTATCGTTCATGTTAATAGATCAAGCGGGAAATATCAAGGCAAAAATGGCTCAAGCAGCAATTGTGGCCGCACAAACATACCTTATCACAACTCAACCCTCACCTGACGATCCTCATGCAGCCCTCCACCGTTCCGCACTGATGAACCTCGGCACGGTAGGAGCATCTCTCGCGCAGGCAGAGCAAGGAACCACATGGCAACCTGATAGATCCCCACGTTGTCGCAGCAGCCCGCGACAAGTAGGCCATACCCGACGATCACGATCTCCACATAGGGTCCACTTCTCAGGATCAGAGCCACGGAACGTTGCAAGAAATGATTTCACACAACAAAGGATCGATCGATCTAGGGAAGAGCATAGCATCCGAAGGTACTATGACGGTAAAAGTGAGGAGGAGCAAGAACTATGTGGAGCCAGTTGCTTTACCCAACGGGTTTGCAAGACTCCAGTACCAAAAGATTTCAAACTACCTCACGATCGTCACAAATATGATGGCCTCCAAGAACCTAAAGCTTGGTTGACAGATTATCTGGCCATAGTTAAACTACAAGGTGGCTCCAAGGCTACGACGATGCAAGATTGCAACAACATTTAACCGACGTGGCTTGCTCTTGGTTAAGACAATTACCCGAAGACTCTATCAGCAGCTGGAACGACCTAGAGGACAAGTTTATCAGAAATTTCAATTCCACTTTCAAGCGACCCGCATCTCTGGAACGAATACGAGCCTTTAAACAAAATTCAGGAGAGTCAATACGAGCCTTCATTCAGCGGTGGAGCATTATCAAAAACTCGGCTGAAACCATATTCGATGAAAGAGCAATTGATGCTTTCAATGACGGACTTCATCACCAAGAGTTCATTGAAGAACTAGGACGAATCAAACCAAAGACAATTTCGCAGCTGATGGACATAGCCAATCGCTGGGCCGACAGAGAAGATGCACTACACAACAAAAGATCTAGCTCACCCGAAGAAGACAGGGACATGCACAATAATGACAGAAGGCGATGAAACAACGACAGGTACAACACGCCAAGTTATGTCGTGGCCGGTTTTTCTAGAGGAGACAACCGACGAGGCGATGACTACAACAATGGGTACCGGGGTAGCAGAGACGACGCCGACGGAAGCCAACCGCAGCAACGGTACCAGCCAAAAGGAGGGACCCGCCCATGTCAGCAGGTCAAATGTTGGAAGGACCATGCAATATGCACTTCTACATCAACTCGACAGGCAAGAGGCAATCCAACCATCTCTTAAAAGATTGCAGAACGGTCCTAAAAATGCAAGAATTATGCAACGCAAGAGCAACCGAAGCAGCAAATCGAGGCTACACCGCTGCACCCTAGCGCTTTTGCTATCGGTGCACCACCACCACCGGGGCATCCGCCAGCGGGACAACCACAAAACGCAACAAACCAAGAAGATGAATACCTCAGATCAAAGGGAATAATGTCCATGATCTAGAAGGGATGACCCTCTAATAGAACACAGAAGCTTATCACCAGACAAGTGAACATGGTGGAAACAACACCACCCCCTACATCGGAGTATCTTCATTGGTCAGAACAAGAAATAACCTTCAACATAGCTGAACACCCACTTCGGGTCCCATGACCTGGTCAATTAGCACTAATAGTGGAGGCACAAATCGGTGGGTTCGACATGGTGTCGTGGTGGTGTCACGGCAGATGCCATGAATAGGCTAAAGGTGGGGACTAAATGCACTAGGGGAATCCAGGGAGGGATAGTGTGGTGATTCCACACATAGTTTCTTTGTATTTGATTCACTCCCACAGATTACAAGTGCTCCTCGAGCTGTATTGGGGAGAGGAGGAAGAAGGGACTCTCTTACTCTCACCACTAGTTAGCTCTCAGGAACACCCAAGTAAAACACAACCTAGAGATCAAACAGTCAAAGACTAACCCCTTCTACAGAGGCCCTAGCCCTTCTTATATCGGGGTGGCTAGGTCTCCAATTAGGGCATACGTGGAGGCATATTCCAAGGAATATGCCTCCTCCCAAAATAGTAAGCCGGCCAGGTCACTTTTGCCCAGCGTCATCCATGCAGAGGCTACGTGAGCCTCTGCGGCGCCCGCGTCATCCGACATAGGCATCGTCACCTTTGTCGGCCATGCCTCGGTGGTCCTGGCCTCTGTCCGCTTTGCTCACGCTCTGCGTACAGTGGTCACCCTTTGACCAGCGAGATACCTTCCTTATCTTACAAACTTGATATAACCCGGATCGCGTCTAGTTGATCTGGCCACACCTGTACCTGCATATAAGTTAGATTCATCTTACCGACATACGACATAAGTCGGCTGAGACCCATTTAGGTGGACATCCCCTGGTCCTGGTTACCCGTGATTCAGCCTGCCTTGAGGTGACTCGGCCAGCTCTTGCTTTGACCTTGTCGTACCTCGGCTAACTCGGCCTTTATACCCCGGCGTGACCCTACCTGGGGGTATCCCCCCAACATTAGTCCCCGAAGCTGGTGCGGTCTTAGCTGCCTTAGCCGCTAAGGCCACAGCAGGTTCAATTTTACCGAGTCTTTTGCTCTTTTTCCGAGTTATCTCATAGTCTGGATTTCATAGGTTTACTTTCCCTTGGCACATTCCGAGTTTTCACTCGCTGGCCGGGTCACCTCATACTTATCCGGGTCACTCTTCCTTCTCTTGTACGCTTCCCCACGTGGAGGTTAATCATTACTTTGCCTCATTTTAAGGGCCTGCGCCAGTAACCGCTGCAGTTATTGTCAGATATTACTGTAGCACATGTCACATCATGCCTGCCTCCTTGTTAACTGTATCATAACGTCACATCGTGGGATCTCCTGTGCCCCGTGGCCCTTCCTGTGGCTCGTCGCTGATTGGTTGATATGGGTCATACACGGCCACACCGTGTGGCCCGCCCGCACAGCGCGATCCCACTACCCCTTAAGGGCATGGTTAAATAGGGGAGGGGCGCGCCCCTTGGGTCTTTTCCCCACTCTCGTGCCCCTCTGCCTCTTCTTCTTCCTCTCCAGAGACAGCGCTGCCGCCACTGTATTTGCTTAGCCGCGCCGCCGCTGCAATGTTTCCTCGCGCACCAGCGTCGCTGCCACCTCTGCGTATCTCCTCCGCCATGGGTCCTCGCCAGTCCAGGCCACTGCCCCCCACCGCCGCTAGCGCCAGTGAGGACAGTGACCTTGAGATGACAGAGGAGGAGCTCGCCATCGCGGAGCAGGAAATGAAGGAGGATGCGGGGAACGCCGACCGCGGCACCTAGGCTGGGTCCTGGGTGTGCCAAGACGACCTCGATTGGTTGTACCACACCCAGAGTATCCCGGAGGGCGTCATCGCGTGTCTTGCCGTTGCGGAGCTTGCCCCCTCACCCAATTTGGGTGAGTATGTGGTATTGCTCTCCCACTTCCAACGTGGGTTCGGCCTCCCTGTCAGTGATTTTTTCCACGACTGGCTCAACACGTATGAGCTTCAGCCGCATCATCTTCCGGCTAACGCCATCACCTCTCTCTCCGCCTTCGCTTCCACCATTAAGGGCTACGCCGGACTGTGGCCCACGAAGGAGCTCTGGATTCGGTTCTTTGGCCTTCACTAGAACGTGATTCCGAATATAGCTCTAGATCCGGAGGACAAGCAGCTCACACAGTTCGGCGCAACTTCTATCTCGCCTTGGAAGCAGTCCATTTTCCCCCGAGTCACGGGGCTTGACTCCTGCAAGGGCTGGGCCCGAACCTTCTTTTATGTCAGAAATGGCACAACTGAAGATCTGATCCGGCTGCGCCCCTATGCTCCGGGTCCTCCCAATCCGGATCTGTGGGACAAGGTCCCCAAGAAGCCCACCGTCCTGGCGAACCAAGTCAACAAAAGGTTCCAGGAGCTGAAGGACTTGTGATTGCGCAACGAGGACGCGATGATCACATTCGTCCGCAACCGGATCTCCCCCTTCCAGAAACATACTCATAAAGTTTGCCACATGAGCTGGGGTCGTGACCCCAACCGGACCTCCTCATTTGAGTTGAGCAACACCGAGATCTTCCGCCGGGTCAAGGCCCTCTTCACCACTAAGAAGGACTTCTCTGCTGAGTGGACGTGGGGGATCGAACACTTCTGCCGAGATAGGCTTCCCCCTGCGGCAAGTCTCGTGCCCCAAACCTTTTCCGAATTAAATCATATGTCGGTTTCTGTTGTAGGTTTAATCCCTTTGTCTTTTCTTTCCCTTAGATGTTTCTTCAGCAAACCATTGAGGATGGCACCAAGCCTTCTCTCAAATGGGTGCCTGATCGAGACACCTCGGATGAGGAGGAGCCGGATCAGGAGATGTTCCTGCTGATGGCTTATGCGACCAATCGGCACACCGGTAAACTCTCATCCATTAGAGATTGGCCCGACGGTGAAGATGATTCAGACGTTGAGGTGATGGAGGCATTTGACGTTGTCCCCCTTTCTTATGCTTTTCGACATCAGCTAACCCCGGTGGGCAGATCCATGAAGATCCTCCCCTTGCCACGGGTGAGCCTGTCCCGGTCGCACCGAAGAAGAGGGGGGCCACATCTGCTTCTTCCTCCGGACCTTCTCAGCCAGCTAAAAGGCGAAAAAAGTCCGTGGACAAAGCTTCCACCAAGTCCACGACTAAGGCCGTGGCCCGGAGAGCTCGCAAGCCCAAGGAGCCCTTGACTTCGGATGAGTAAGTCACTTCTCCCTTTGCTATTTACTTGTTCTTCCTTTGTTAAAGTTTCTCATCATTCATGATCTGATTCGGTAGGGCCGCGGTGGAGGTTCCGCAGAGTGGATCTAGCATAGCCTCGCCGCTTCGACATAGCCCTTCTCCCCCTCGTGGCGACGATTCACGCCCGTTGAGCCCCATTCAGGAGGGTTCAGCGGCCGCTCCAGGTTCTAGCCCACCTCGTCAAGAGGAAGGCAACCTCGGAACGGGGGGAAGCGGTTCTGCCGAGGCAGTGGTTGCTCCTTCTTTGGCACAGCCGCAACCAGCCACCACCGAGGTTCCTTCAGCACCCCCGCCAAAATAGAAATCAGCACCAGCACCATCATCAGCTCCAGCACCAGCAGCAACAGCAAAATCAGCAGCAGCACCAAGCCCCTCCGCCTCGTCCGAGTCTTCCAAGGCTCGGCGAGAAGACGTCAGCAGTACCAAGGCTAGCACCAAGGCAGCTCCCAAGGGCAAATCCGCTGCAGCAACTTCAACTTCTCAACAGCAGCCCAAAAGCAAAAAGGCTCCTGACGCCACCAGGGCAGCGTCAATCAAGGCTGGACAACATACACTTGCGTCCATCCTTTCAAAGAAGACCCCACCGACAATGGACACCTCCGCCGGGTCAGCTGATGTGCAACTCGTTTTGCACACCAGCCCCGTTGTTGCCTAGGTCAAGAGGAGGGAAGCCCACACTAAGGGTCTAGTTGCACCCCACATGCTCAGCGGCGAACGATATCCTCCGACCTTAATCGAGTTTGTAAACAACTAGAACAAGTCGGAGTTCGTCCACAATGATGATCTCCTGGAGAAATTCGGGCCCGCTGAGTTTGCTGCCCAAATGAATACTGTTGCCAAGGCAATCAACCTTGCAGGTAGGATGATGGAGGTACGTTACTTCGCCCTTTCCTTAGCATTTATTAGGTATTAGTGATATAGCCATTAGTCCCCTAGCCTCCGGGGGAGTAACTTGTTACTCGGCCGGATGCTCCTTAGAGAACTAACGTAGCTCCTTAATAACTTCGAATATGCATACACCTAGAGCCGGGTTAAGTTCCACTTGGCCCGGAGCTTGTACACTTCGAATATGCACACACCTAGAGCCAGGTTAAGTTCCACTTGGCCCGGATTTTGTACACTTCGAATATGCACACACCTAGAGCCGGATTAAGTTCCACTTGGCCCGGAGTTTGTACACTTCGAATATGCACACACCTAGAGCCGGTTTAAGTTCCACTTGTCCCGGATTTTGTACACTTTGAATATGCACACACCTAGAGCCGGGTTAAGTTCCACTTGGCCCGGATCTTGTACACTTCGAATATGTACACACCTAGAGCCGGGTTAAGTTCCACTTGGCCCGGATTTTGTACACTTCGAATATGCACACACCTAGAGCCGGGTTAAGTTCCACTTGGCCTGGATTTTGTACACTTTGAATATGCACACACCTAGAGCTGGGTTAAGTTCCACTTGGCCTGGATTTTGTACACTTCGATTATGCACACACCTAGAGCCGGGTTAAGTTCCACTTGGCCCGGATTTTGTACACTTTGAATATGCACAAGACTAAGCTATCCTTTTGTGCTCTTTTCAGGTGACCACCAATCACCGGAGCGCTGAGTTTCAGCGTCTCTTGGATACTCACAAGATGCTGCGCGCAAAGCATACTGCACTTCTCGCTGAACACGAGAAAAGGGGTAAGTTTTTTTTGTCATTTTTCATCTCTCTTTGTCTTTTTTCGCCAAACTAATCCATCATTCGAATTTCACAGCTGGAGTGGAGGCTGAGAATATCCTCATGAGGAAAAACTTGGACCAAATAAAGGGTAAGTTATTTTTGGTCAACCTTGCTATGCTCTCTATCTCCTTTTCTCCTTGGCTCGGGAAATATTCCTACCTCAGCTTTGCCGGGTCAACAAACTATTTCAGCCTCTCTTGAAGATAGTGTGCCCGTGCCTGACATGATGCTGCATTTTCTCGAACAAGCAGGGCAGCACCAGGCCGAACTCAAAAAGAAAGATGATGAGCTTGCCCTCCTCTGGACCAAAGATGAAGAAATTGTGAAGCTTAAGGCAGACATGAAGAAGCTCAAGGCGCAACACAAGTTCGAACTGGAGAAAGCAGGCCAAGACTTTACTGAAGAGCGCGAGCGCCTCAACCTCCAGATCACCAAGGACCAAGAACTGCTTAAGGAGGCCGACGTCAAGCTTGAGTCGGCGAATGCTGAACTTGTGCAACTCCAAGAGAGGCACGACAACTGCACCAAGGAGCTGACCCGGGTTCACAGCCATATTTCTTCTAAGTTCTTTTCCTTCAACCGACGTTGATCTTTCCGGGTCTACTTCCTTTACTTACTCCACTTGTCTTGTTTTTTCAGGCAAATTCCCGGAGAGTGACGTCATTGCATCCAATGCTATTACCAAGTTCCGCAAGCAGAGAGGTACTCCATCTGGTCCTTGCACCATTCCTCTTGATCTCGAGGACTTGATAGTCAGCTTGTCCTCCTGAGTTGAGATCGTGAAGAACTACGGCAATGATATCTTGGATGTAGTAGTCCGGATCTTCAATGTCTTTTGGCCTGAAGAAGATACTCTGGAGAGTTCCACTGCTCTTTTTGCCAGGCTTATGGAGTGCGAGACTCAGCTCGATCTCTGGAGAGAATCTGCTGGACGTGCCGGAGCTGAAATTGTCCTCCACTATGTGCTCACTTGGTACGAAAAGATAAACCTGAAGCTTCTCGAACGCATGCACACCGGATCAAGGTGGTCCACTGACCCAGATTGGATTGCTCGGCGCAAGGCTTGCGCTCATAGCCTCATTCAATACGCCCCCATCCATCAATGGAATGAGGGACCAAGTTTCCTTGGTGCTGTCGACGATGAATATGTCAAAGAGGGTTCAGGTGATGAAGAAGAGGACGAAGCCTCGGATGTTGAAGAGGATGAAGAAGATGCTGAAGCCGAAGCTGGAGCTGCACCTGCTGGCGCTGAATTACCTCCTCCCGCTGCTCCTTGATTAGAAACACTTTGAATTTCATCAGATCCCCGGTATGCCGGGTGCAATTGTATTAAGCACTTAAGTGATATTTTGCTACAAAGTTTTTGTGCCGAATTAACTTGGGCGTAGTCCTCGAGTTTCATTTTCTTGTTCCTCCAATTTCTTGGCTCGGCTCGTGTCTACCTTGGTTCGGTTTTATGACTTACGAGTCCGAGTTTCAAAAATTGACTTAACAATACTTGGAAACTTTAGGATTAGCTCAAAATAATTCAGCAAAGTAAATTTAAAGTAAGCATAAGGTTAGTCTGAAAAACAAACATCGGCTCGATTAAGTTCCTTTCCTTAGTCGTTTTTCATGTGTTACGCAATTCCAAACTTGTTCTCTTGCTTGCCATGAAGCCAAATCTTGTTGGACAGCAGCAAGTCGAAGAGTTAGGTTCTTGGTGATCACACACTACTAATCCGGCTTAAGTAGAAACAACTTACGCCAGCCGACGTATAAATAATAAATACAAAAAACAACAAACGAGTATCATTAAGGCAGTCCCCGAGTTACTACTCGAGGTGCCCACATTTCATTGATAGGCTCATTGTCGGCATACATACCGACATATGAGAGACTCGGATACATACACTTCTTTGCTAAGTGTAGAAAGGACGAAGTAGACCTACATTCCATGGACGCTTAGATTTCTCGATGGACCTGTCCGCCTTGTTCTTCTCCTATGGTTTTGCATCGATGAGATAATAAGAATCATTGTGCAATGCTTTGCTCACAATGAATGGCCCTTCCCATGGGGGGGATAACTTGTGCATGCCAGCAGTACGTTGTACCAACCGGAGTACCAGATCACCTTCCCAGAAAACTCGGGGGTTTACTTTCCGGCTATGATAGCGTCGGAGATTTTGCTGATATATGGCGGATCTGGACAATGCCAATTCTCTCGCTTCTTCCAGCAGATCAACATCATTTTGCCGGGCTTCTTGCACTTCGGCTTCTGTGTATTGGGTGACCCTAGGCGAGTCATGCTCTATGTCGGCTGGTAATACAGCTTCTGCCCCATATACCAGAAAGAATGGCGTATAGCCTGTTGATCGATTTAGAGTTGTTCTTAAACTCCACAGTACCGCTGGTAGTTCTTCTATCCAGCACCCCGCTGATCTTCGCAGTGGCTCAATGAGCCGGGGTTTTATCCCGGATAATACCAATCCGTTGGATCTTTCCACTTGTCCGTTCGATGCAGGGTGGGCTACCGAAGCAACGTCCAGCCGGATCTTCTTATCTCGGCAGAATCGCGCAAATGCTCCTTCAGCAAAATTTGTGCCATTATCTGTTATGATACTATGAGGATAACCATATATCAAGATGATGTCTTTGAGGAATGTCACGGCCGTAGCTCCATCACATTTTCTTATTGGCTTTACTTCAATCCATTTTTTAAATTTATCAACCATGACCAAAATGTGAGTCATATTTCCCCTTGCTGGTTTGAACGGGCCAACCATATCCAAACACCATACGGCAAATGGCCAGGTGATTGGTATGGTCTTAAGCTCCGACATTGGCATATGTGTCTTGGTTGCATACCTCTGACAACCATTGAATTTTCTTACCAAGTCCTCTGCTTGTTCTAAGGCACTTGGCCAGTAGAATCCATGCCGGAAAGCTTTTTCTACTAAGGCTCTAGACGAGGCATGATGCCTACATTCCCCCTGATGTATATCTCGGAGGATGTCCAGTCCTTCCTCCGAGTCAACACATCGCTGGAGGACATTAGTCACACTCCTTTTGTATAGCTCGGAATTGATGATCGTGTATGCTTTTGCTCTCCTCTGAGTTTGCCTAGAAAGCACCTCCTCAGCGGGTAAGGTTCCGTCTTTCGGGAATTGAAATATAGGCAGTGCCCAAGCTGGTACAGCTCGCACTAGGAACACATCCTCATCAATTTCCATCTGATCCACCGGCATAACCTCAGCCGGATCACGCTGAGCAGTCCCCGGGTCTTGCGAAGCAGTCCCCGGGTTTGCCGAGGCAGTTCCCGGGTTTTGCGAACCACCTCCCACGTCAATGTCCATGGGTACGGCTCCGGACTCCGGATCTTCTAGGACGTAGATTGAGTCGGTTTCTGGGGATGGCCTGATGGATGGTTTTCTAAGGTGTTCTAATGCTACACCTGGTGGAATTGCTTGTCGGGTTGATCCGAGCTTCGACAATACGTCGGCAGCCTCATTTTCCACCCAGGGTACATGGCGAAATTCGCATCCCTCAAAGTAACCAGATATCTTCTACACATGGAATCTGTATAATGCCATGTTTGGATCAAGAGCGTCCCACAGCCCCGAGACTTGCTGAACTACCAAATCCGAGTCGCCAAAGCATTGGATCCGACGTATCCCAATTTCTTTTGCCACTTTGATCCAATGCACAAGTGCCTCATATTCAGTGACATTGTTTGACGCTACGAAGTGGATCTGCATCACATACTTCAGCTGGTCATTCTTTGGCGAGGTAAGCACAACTCCGGCGCCTAACCCGGTTTTTGTTTTTGATCCATCAAAGTGCATTCTCCAATAGTTCGGATTTGGTAATGGTGGTTCATATTGCACCTGGCCCAGTCCACAAAAAAGTCGGCCACAACCTGAGACTTGATTGCTTCTCTTCTGTCATACTGTGGCGCATAAGGGGCTAGCTCGATTGCCCATTTTGCAATTCTGCCACTTGCATCCTTGTTACTCATTATCTCGGATATGGGAGCTTCACATATTACTTTGATGGGGTGCTCCTCAAAATAGTGTTTTAGCTTCTTAGCCGACATGTACACACCATACACCACTTTCTGATAGTGCGGATAATTTTGCTTTGATGCGAATAACACTTCGCTTAGGTAATATACTGGCCTTTGCACTGACTTACCCTCTTCATCGCGCTCTACCACAATTACTGCACTTACAACTCGGCTGGTTGCGGCTATGTAGAGCAACATTGGCTCCTTTGATAGTGGAGAGGCTAACACTGGTGTAGTGGCTAACATTTTCTTTAATTAGATAAAGGCTTCATTGGCCTGCGACGTCCAAATGAACTTGTCCGACTTTTTCATGAGTTGATAGAGAGGCAGTGCCTTTTCTCCCAACCGACATACAAATCGACTTAAGGATGCCAGGCAACCAGTGAACTTCTGGACATTGTTAAGGCACTTCGGCAGTTCTATTCGCTCTATGACCCGGATTTTAGTTGGATTGACTTCGATACCTCGGCTCGAGACGAGGAATCCGAGTAATTTTCCAGCCGAGACACCGAAGGTGCATTTTTCCAGGTTGAGCTTCATCCGGAACCTCCTTAGGTTCGCGCATGTCTGCCTGATATCGTCAAGGAGCATTTTGCTTTCCTTGGTCTTTATAACAACATCATCCACATACACCTGCACATTTTGACCAATTTGGTCGCGCAAACATTTCTGCATACATCTTTGGTACGTTGCCCCTGCATTACGTAAACCAAATGGCATGGTGCGATAGCAATAAGCCCCATACGGGGTGATAAATGCGGTCTTTATTTGATCACTTGGGTTCAGAGGTATCTGGTGGAAACCAGAATATGCATCAATGAATGACAACAGTTCACACCCAGCAGTGGAATCTATGACCTGGTCTATCCTTGGTAATGGGAATGGATCTTTCGGACACGCCTTATTCAGGTTCGTGTAATCGATACACATGCGCCAAACCACTGCCACATTCGGATCATCTTTCTTCTTCTCCACCAGCACCGGATTAGACAGCCAATCCGGGTAAAGTACTTCCATGATAAATCCAGCTGCTAGCAACCAAGCTATCTCATCTCCTATGACTTTTCTCCTATCTTCAGCGAAGCGGCGGAGAGGTTGCTTCACCGGCTTTGCTCCGGGTCTCACGTTCAAAGAGTGCTCGGCCAACTCCCTCGGAACACCTTGCAAGTCCTGTGTGGACCAAGCAAAAATGTCCCGATTCTCATGGAGGAAGTTGACGAGCTCGCTTTCCTATTTGTCGTTTAACCCGGCACCAATTGTTACGGTACGCTCTAGGAACATATCATCAATGGGCACTTTCTTGGTATCTTTTGTCGCCTGGAATGAAACACTACCATGCGGGTTACTCAGCGCCGGCATATACTGCTACGTGGACTGAGCCAATGCCGCCACTTCCTGTATCTTTCTTTTCTCTTGCGCAATCACGAGTGACTCGGCTAGGTTAGACCCGGCTGACGCACACTCAATGGAACGTCGGAAATCTCCAGCTATGGTAATTACTCCATTTGGCCCAGGCAACTTCATCTTCAGGTAACTGATGTGACAACTTGCCATGAACTTGTTCCGTGCTAGCCTGCCGAGTAACGCATGATATGCTCTCTCCAAATTGACAACCTCGAACTCCAAATTCTCAGTCCGGCAGTTATCTCTTGTGCCGAACAATACGTCAACCCGGACCTTGCCTATGGGCTCACAAGAAATGCCTGGCACAATGCCATGGAAAGTTGTTCTGGTAGCCTGGAGCATGTTCTCCAAGATACCCAACTTGCGCATTGTATCCGCATACATGATATTGATGCTGCTGCCATTATCTATCAGCACCTTGGAGAATCTCACATTGATATTTGCCCTATGAATGTTGGGTCCAGCACTAACGCATATGAACCGGGGCTAGGCATAAGCTTGGGGTGATCCTTGATACTCCAGGTGATTTCCTGATCCGACCAAGGCATATACCTCGTCACTGCGGGCATTACCGCATTAACCTCCATGTGTCGGCGCTGCAAGCTCTTTCTATCTGTTTCCTCTGTGGTAAACACATAGTAACTCTGGTGATGCTCTCTGTACTCATTCCTCCCCTCGTTTCCGGGGTACCTCTGATCCGGTTGATGCTGGTCTTCCACTTGATGCACTGCATCCCTTCTCTCATGGTTTTCATACCTCGGCGGAGGGGGAGGCAACATTAACCGTTGCGTGTTTGCTCCGGAGAGCAACTGCTGCCGGGGTAACTCCTGCCGAGGTTGATCATTCCGAGGTGCCTGAGCATTCCCCGAACCACTTTGTTCTATCTTCCTCATCCACTCACATTGCCGAGTCGTGTGACCCGCCGGGTTACTCGGATTTGGCGTGTGAAATTTACACGGCTGATCCAACATTGCCTCATAGGTATACCTCGGACGGTCCTTCTTTTCTTGCCACTGTTTCTTCTGCTCTGGCGTCCATGTTTTCTTGCCATCGTTCCTTGGAGTCCATTGTTTCCCTCCAATTTTCTGACGTTGGTTGGTTCCTGCACCAGATTGATCTTGATTCACAGCAACAACTTGTTGTGAACTGTATCGGTAATCCGGTATGTAATCTCTTCTTTTACCTCGGTAATCATTCCTCCAGGATGACCCGGCTCCATCTCTCTGGTAGTATTCCTCGTTTGACTCGTTTGACACAAGCCTGGGTTGAGTCGGATCACCCAGTGCATATGAATCAGCAATCCAGATTGTCTCTACCAATGTAGTTGGCATATCCCTTTGCAATCTTTGCCACAACATGCTGGCATATCTGCACCCTTGCGCAAACCATGCTATGGCCTGTGACTCAATTACACCCTCACAGGAGTTTCGCACGGTACACCACCGGGTTAGGAACTCCCGGTCTGTCTCATTCGGTCTCTGTTTGCACATTGCTAGGGTCTGTGGCCTATTCGGCCTCTGATACGTGCTCGAGAAGTTGCTTACAAACATTTCCTCAAAGTCAATCCAACAATTGATACTTCCGGGTGGCAAATTGTTCAGCCATACCCTTGCCGGTCCCTCCAGCATTTGAGGTACGTATCTCACATCCCATCTCAAGTTGCCTGTAGAAATTTTCACTGTTGTAGCGTAGTTAATCAACCAATCCTCCGGCTTTGTGCTGTCGTCATACGTTTTTGTGCCTCTAGGTAGCTAGAAGTTAGGTACTGGAGGTTCTTTCATGATCCGGGGCCCAAAACACACAGGACCCGGAGGACCTTGACATTCAATTTGCTCCGACCTATACAGGCGATCCAGTTTTAATCTGGCATCGTCAGGCATCAAATCCCTGCTCCCCAATCTCGACCCTATCACATGATAAGCTGGCCTTGGGTATCCTGCGTTCACCATTTTCGAATCACCATCATTATATCAGTCCTGCTCTCGTGGAGCACCTCTTTGTTGCATACCTCGGCCGGCACTTTGCTCTTGCCTTGGTATATTCCGCTGCTGCGGTTGCCCTGCTCCTACCGAGTTGCGCTGTCCGGCATTGCCGTTTACAGCATTTCCTTGACCGGCATTGCCTTGGTCATGGTTACCTCGTCCAGCTTCACCTCGGCTCATACTTCGTCGATCCTCATTTCTCTGCACTTCTTTTCCTTTCCTTGCCCTTGCCGGGCCATATGGGACTATCTGCTTATTCCTCCTGGCCGAGGTTACTACCTCTTCTCTCCTTGGACCGCCATGAGGAGACGATGCGGCTCCAGTGGATTTCTCCGGGTTACCCACCGCCGAATGAACGATTTTGGAGGCCCTAGCTCTCTCCGGGTTAGCCCTGAGAAGTTCCTCATTTTGCCTGTTCGCGATCAGAACCAACTCATTGACCCTATCTTGCTGTCTCTGACAGGCTTCACCCGTCAGACCCTCTAATTCGGATGCAGCCGCATCTGCTGCTCTGAGGTTCTTTGCCGGGGTACTATACTTCGGCAGCCCCACGGACAAACAGTTCTCTGATTCCTCAACCCTAGTATCACCCTCTTTGTTCATTTCACTCATGAGGTTTCTCCCCTTTACTTTTACAGCATCTACCTTATTTGCCTTTGCGTACTCACGCAGTGTCATGTTCAACGACTGCTGAGCCGCAGCTATCTTTTTCGCACCCTCTAGTATTTTTTGCCTAGTCTCCTCTAGCTCGGCCTGTGCCTGAGCCGAATCTACTACTGCTGCTACTGGGTTTGCCAAGTTATCCATCGCCTGCTGCAGCACATTCTCTGGCCTCTCTAGCAGAGGACCTCTACTTTTTCTTGGTGCCTTAGGCGTTACCTCCGGATCTGGTGCCGGATCCTTGCTTGCGCTAGCGCCAGGCGCAGTCATCATCACCTCGGCACGGTTCGGGGAGCGAGTGATACGCGCCCCGTGAACCACACTAAGGGGTGGCTCGCCTCCTTCGACGACGTGCCACGGGTGAACGCATGACACATCAACAACAACGTAGATCTTGTGCACGCCGAGCTTGACGAAGAGGCCGTTGCACAAAAGGGGACGCTTGCCGAAGCAGCTAGCGTTGTCGCTGACAAAGTCCAGCGCTCCAAAGCGCTGAACGAGCCCGGAGACGATGCGTTCGCCGGTGCTGATGAAGTTTCCCGTCCGGATCTTCACCCCTGCTAGCGCCGCTAGCCCCACGGTGGATGCCAACTGTCATGGTGGTGTCACGGCAGATGCCATGAATAGGCTAAAGGTGGGGACTAAATGCACTAGGGGAATCTAGGGAGGGATAGTGTGGTGATTCCACACACAGTTGCTTTGTATTTGATTCACTCCCACAGATTACAAGTGCTCCTCGAGCTGTATTGGGGAGAGGAGGAAGAAGGGACTCTCTTACTCTCACCACTAGTTAGCTCTCAGGAACACCCAAGTAAAAACACAACGCTCTAGAGATCAAATAGTCAAAGAACAACCCCTTCTACAGAGGCCCTAGCCCTCCTTATATAGGGGTGGCTAGGTCTCCAATTAGGGCATACGTGAAGGCATATTCCTCCCAAAATAGTAAGCCGACTAGGTCACTTCTGCCCAGCGTCATCCATGCAGAGGCTACGTGAGCCTATGCGGCGCCTGCGTCATCCGACACAAGCATCGTCACCTTTGTCGGTCACGCCTTGGTGGTCCTGGCCTCTGTCCGCTTCGCTCACGCTCTGCGTACAGTGGTCACCCTTTGACCAGTGAGATACCTTCCTTCTCTTACAAGCTTGATATAACCCGGATCGCATCTAGTTGATCCGGCCACACCTGTACCTGCATATAAGTTAGATTCATCTTACCGACATACGACATAAGTCGGTTGAGACCCAGTTAGGTGGACATCCCCTGGTCCGGGTTACCCCGTGATTCGGCCTGCCTTGAGGTGACTCGGCCAGCTCCTGCTTTGACCTTGTCGTACCTCGGCTAACTCGGCCTTTATACCCCGGTGTGACCCTACCCGGGGGTATCCCCCCAACACATGGGCAAGGTTTTATTGGATGCAGGAAGCAACATCAACCTCATCTATGTCAAAACTCTATGGGCAATGAGTTGGTCCCTGAAAAATCTAGCACCAACAGATACAACTTTCCACGGAATAGTTCTAGGCAAAGCCGAAAATCCTCTAGGCAAAGTATACCTCGACATAGACTTCAGGTCAAGAAGCAACTTCAGGCGCGAAAAACTGGAGTTCGAAGTCATGGACTGGCCATCATAGTACCACACGATCCTAGGACGACCAACTTTTGCTCGATTCATGGCAGTACCCCACTACGCATACCTGGTACTGAAAATGCCAGCACCCAATGGGGTCATAACAGTAAAAGTAAGCTTCAGCCGCTCAGATAGCTGCGATCGCGAATTGAACAAAATATCAGAATCCTTCGAGATGGAGATGCAATTTGCCCAGCTAAAAATAGAGAATGAGGAACTGCTACACGAAACACGCAGCGAGCAAAATCTAGAAAATCAGGAGCATCGCGCACCAGCAAAAGCTACCTATTCGGCCTCCACCTCCGGTCCCGCATAGGGGGACGCACTCATCAGTGTTCCCAAGTACAAGCAACCTAGAAAATCAACTACTTTTCTCTCTAGTCCGCCGTATAGACACGGCACCTCCAGTCGAAAAATTGCACTTACCGCAAAGAAGCATGATGGATCACCTCAAGACAGAAGCCGCAATTTTTAGGAAAATTCATTACTCTTATATCCAATAAGGCTAATGGCCAGGCGATTACGCCCATGCAATGTATCCATTTATACTCATCAATGAATAAAGAAAGTACTTATCGGCATAAAAATTTCTAAGGCACATACAGGCAGTTATGCAAAGAGACAGCAGTTCATCGGGTCCTTAACAAAAGAATACAATGTACAATCAAAATCTCATATAAAGCATATGACCTTTTTGACAAGTATAAAGAAGATCTATACAATATTTCTTCTAAAAAGTACAAAAGCTACACAATAGAAGCAGAAACAATCACATAGAAAAGTTCATAAAAAACTCCCCGTCTGCCTCTAGGCACCTTCGAACAATTCTAATTGCAGGTCTGCGGGCGGCAGCATAATGAGGCACCATGTCGATAAGACCACCATCAGCAAGAGAAGGCATCCCCGACGATATGAAGTCCAAATTAGCGTCAGATGATGCGCATGCACCCAAGACAGCGCAAGCTTGGCACCCGCCACAAGTTGAAGCTTTACAAAATGATGAATCCGTTCACCCTGCCGAAAATTTTCCATCAAATCAGCTAAAGTCTGAGGCTAGGGATCCCGAGGAAACATGGCATTATAAATAATGGCCAGTGATCTACGACACCACTCGACAAACTGCTCCACCTCGGATACACGGTCCTGAAGCAGGGCCACGGTGTAAGAACGACAATGATCAATCTAGCAGTCCGTCCCAGAATTTTAAGAAGCAGCCACGAGAGCTTGAATTAGGTTGTGCAGATGTTGGGTTTCTTCCCTCTCGCACAATCGAATGCCTACAAAGAAAAAGAAAGGGAGAGAGAAATTGGCATCCCACAAAAAGAGGAATAGCAGGAAGCAAAAATTTTAAGGACTTACACATCATATTTTCACTTGCCCTAGAAATCTTGCCCAGGAAGTACGCCTCACGATCAAGGGCCTGGCTCGTTTTTGACCGAGCAACATCCACCATTGATTGAACAACCCGAAGTTTTTTCTCAAGCTTCTTCACCTGCTCAATTTTTTAGCATACAACAGCGGATCCACTATACGAACAAGGGCAGTCTCGATTGCACCCATCCCAAATGTGGATGGGGTCGCATCCGACATCTGCGTAGGCAGAGGAGGAACCGCAGAATCACTCAGAATCTGGCAAAGCACATGAAAGATAAGAAACCTATAGAAAAAAGAGAGCCACTCATATGCATATGTACATAAGTGTTTTCTCCTCGACAAAAGGAAGCGTTCCGGCAACAGGACAAGTTCAATATTCATTAGAAAAGTACAATAAAGCACAGAAAACTACGAAACAAAGCTATGGAGCTGATTTCTCCAAAGACAAGGTCGCACTAGAAGAAGGAGCACTAGCTATAGCAGGGGCAGCAACCATCCTCCATGGAGGTCACGGCGGAAATCGAAGCACTAGAAGGAAACAAGCAACATGAAATGGATCTAGGGGACCTTGATGGTCTTTACGACAATCTCTCCTTCGGATTAGATTCCCCATTAACTCCACCATGCGGAACAAGCCCAGCAAACTTCGAAACCAAGGAATGCAGCAAAAGCATCGACTTTGGAATAAGGATGGCAGAAATCTACCCAAAGCAGAAATTTATGGACTTTACTGATCCACCCGACAGTGTCTCCCCTAATTCGAATGATGATGCCACAAGTCCATATATTACCCAGCACCAAGTATGCATGATCATCGGTGACACATCGACTCAGCAAGACTCCAATGGTAATCCTATTTTTAACCCTAATGATATCCTATCAAGCGATAATGCAGGAAACCACGGAAATAGAGAAGACCCAACAAACAACCATGTAACCCCAGGAGGAGGAGAACCACGTGGAGGCGAGAGGCAAACTCTCCGACTACCAGCCGAAGCATGACAAAAAGCAAGAGCAGCAATTTCAGGTGAAGTCCCCATGACAGCTGACGCCACGCGTGAAGACCTACTAGCATATCAATACTTGCTTCATCATAAACAAGAGACCTACTAAGGATGCAGAGGCAGCTCGATGAAAGGAAAAGGCTTGCCGACAAATCTAGCCTACGGCGGGCACAGCTGAGCTCCACCCGAGGACCAGGAAGCGTCACAGGAGGAGTACCGCCAAGAAGAGGAACATCTCGATTGCAGAATATCCCTGAAACAGAAAGAAGCGACATAATCCGAGACCTGGAGCTATCGTTCATGTCAATAGATCAAGCGGGAAATATCAAGGAAAAAACGGCTTAAGCAGCAATTGTGGCCGCACAAACATACCTTATCACAACTCAACCTTCACTCGACGATCCTCATGCAGCCCTCCACCATTCCGCACTGATGAACCTCGGCATGGTAGGAGCATCTCTCGCGCAGGCAGAGCAAGGAACCACATGGCAACCCGACAGATCCCCACGCTGTCGCAGCAGCCCGCGGCAAGTAGGCCACACCCGACGATCATGATCTCCACATCAGGCCCACTTCTCGGGATCATAGCCACGGAACGATGCAAGAAATGATATCACACAACGAAGGATCGATCGATCCAGGGAAGAGCATAGGAGCCAAAGGTACTATGACGGTAAAAGCGAGGAGGAGCAAGAACTATGCGGAGCCAGTTGCTTTACCCGATGGGTTCGCAAGACTCCAGTACCAAAAGATTTCAAACTACCTCACGATCGTCACAAATATGATGGCCTCCAAGAACCTGAAGCTTGGTTGACACATTATCTGGCCATAGTTAAACTATAAGGTGGCTCCAAGGCTACCATGATGCAAAGCTTGCAACAACATTTAACCGGCGCGGCTCGCTCTTGGTTAAGACAATTACCCGAAGACTCTATCAGCAGCTGGAACAACCTAGAGGACAAGTTTATCAGAAATTTCAATTCCACCTTCAAGCGACCCACATCTCTGGAACAATTACAAGCCTATAAACAAAAGTCAGGAGAGTCAATACGAGCCTTCATTCAGCGGTGGAGCATTATCAAAAACTCGGCTGAAACCATATTTGATGAAAGAGCAATTGATGCTTTCAATGAATGACTTCGTCACCAAGAGTTCATTGAAGAACTTGGACGAATCAAACAAAAGACAATTTCGCAGCTAATGCACATAGCCAATCGCTGGGCCGACAGAGAAGATGCACTACACAACAAAAGAGCTCGCTCACCTAAAGAAGACAGGGACAAGCACAATAATGACAGAAGGCGATGAAACAACGACAGGTACAACACACCAAGTTATGTCGCGGCCGGTTTTTCTGGAGGAGACAACTGACAAGGCGATGACTACAACAATGGGTACCGGGGTAGTAGACACGACGCCGGCGGAAGCCAACCACAGCAACGGTACCAGCCAAAAAGTAGGGACCCGCCCATGTCAGCAGGTCAAATGTTGGAACGACCATGCAATACTCACTTCTACATCGACTCGACAGGCAAGAGGCGATCCAACCATCTCTTAAAAGATTGCAGAATGTTCCTAAAAATGTAAGAATTATGCAACACAAGAGCAACTGAAGCAGCAAACCGAGGCTACACCACTACACCTAGCGCTTTTTCTATCGGTGCACCACCACCACCGGGGCATCCGCCAGCGGTACAACCGCAAAACGCAACAAACCAAGAAGATGAATACCCTAGATCAAAGGGAATAATGTCCATGATCCAGAAGGGATGGCCCTCTAATAGAACACATAAGCTGATCACCAGACAAGTGAACATGGTGGAAACAGTACCACCCCCTACACCAGAGTATCTTCATTGGTCAGAACAAGAAATAACCTTCAAAAGAGCTGAACACCCACTTTGGGTCCCACGACCTGGTCAATCAGCACTAATAGTGGAGGCACAAATCGGTGGGTTTGACATGGGCAAGGTTTTCTTGGATGCAGGAAGCAGCATTAACCTCATCTATGTCAAAACTCTATGGGCAATGAATTGGTCCCTGACGAATCTAGCACCAACAGATACAACTTTCCACGGAATAGTTCTAGGCAAAGCCGAAACTCCTCTAGGCAAAGTATACCTCGACATAGTCTTTAGGTCAAGAAGCAACTTTAGGCGCAAAACGCTGGAGTTCGAAGTCATGGACTGGCCATCATAGTACCACATGATCTTGGGAGGACCAACTTTTGCTCGATTCATGGCAGTACCCCACTACGCATACCTGGTACTGAAAATGCCAGCACCTAATGGGGTCATAACAGTAAAGGGAAGCTTCAGCCGCTCAGATAGCTGCGATTGCAAATTCAACAAAATATCAGAATCCTTCGGGATGGAGATGCAATTTGGCCAGCTAAAAATAGAGGATGAAGAACTACTACACGAAACACGCAGCAAGCAAAATCTAGAAAATCAGGAGCACCGCGCACCAGCAAAAGCTACCTATTCGGCCTCCACCTCCGGTCCCGCTATAACTACCTCGGACCCTACGCTCTAAGTTCAAGCCTGGATGAACCAAAAGTGGTTAAAATAGTACAGCGGGGGCCCAGGGGCCACCCACGTGTAGACCCGTCGGCCGTCCTAACCACTTCCAAGAACATCGGGACAAGAGCGAGCGGCGTAGGCAACATGCGAAGAGATCAAATACATACACAAGTGAGTATGTATGCAAGCTACCTTACAACTGTTCTTAGGGACATACCATCTAAAAGAAATAGAAATATTGCAATGCCATACGGCAAGATCCAAAATATCCTAGATATAGATAATAGTGTAGGATAGCTCCTCATACATCAATCAACAGAGTATCAAGCAGAAGCGGGGAACAAGATCCGAGTACGGATAAGAAGCAAATCGGCATAAGATGCCACATAAGTAAGCACATCCCGCCCTCAGATCTCGCGGATCCCCATCCCCGGAATCTCTACACCGAGTGATCGTTGCCAACATCATCTGTATCCTCCACCCAGTATCCATCTTGCGAATACACATGTTCATCCGAATCAAACAATTTATCGTGTGAGACCCTAGGGGTACTCAGCAAGTCTTTATGCCTCTAAAGGGGACATAACCTGGGGTGACGCAATTGCAGCAAAAGACAATAACTAACAAGTCTATAGGTACTCGCTAACCATCCACCTAACCAATGATAGGTGGATGTCTGTTAATTAGAAACAACAGTTATAACAATATAAAGTAACAGATCCATCCTCCTTCTCGCTTACCAACGAGAAGGCAGACGAACAACCCATCCGTTGGCAGTTTTATTAACCATTCCATGAGTATTGCACTATTCACTAGTTAGGTATTTAGTCAAATTAAAAGCGGTACTTTAATTATACTTGTCTATGATCGAGAAACTGTGCTCCAAGTC
Source organism: Avena sativa (assembly GCA_916181665.1). Classification (NCBI taxonomy): domain Eukaryota; kingdom Viridiplantae; phylum Streptophyta; class Magnoliopsida; order Poales; family Poaceae; genus Avena; species Avena sativa. The sequence continues at coordinate 445,958,152 of OV702297.1, forward strand.
GTCCATAACCACGGACACGGCTTTCAGAAAGATTTACCCTGCAGGGGTGCACAAATAGCAACACACACTCGATCAACCTCGGAAAAATCAACTCAAAACCCAACGAGGCATTCACGACAAAGGGATCACAGGATTCATAAAATATTTCAGGGGGCCAGCCCCACTAAGCTACCCGCAACGAAGTTGGCCGGCTCCGGAACGGACCCAGGGTTTGTGTGGACGACGGTAAACGACTGGGAACCCGAAAGTGTGACTGGGCTTGTCGATACAGCGAAAACATGTCACGATCCAAAATAGTACAGGTGCTCCACGCACAATCGTAAATAAAGCAGTAAAGCATGGCATAAGTATAGGATAGTAATAAAACCCCAAACTAGTTTGTGGCCCCAAGAAATAGAAATGAATCAAGCTCTGGCTCAGGGGGGGTCCATAAGGCCTCCCGGATGTGGCTAGTGTGAATAGTCAAGGAGCAGGAATCAAGTACTCGGGGTCCTACGGGACACAAGTGAGCATGAAAAACCAAATAACAGATATTGCTCACCGGTGCCTCTTTCATTAGTTATCCCATTACTACTCAGGTTAAGTTGTTTAGGTACCTCGTTATCCATCAGACACTCACATACCCTACACATGTTGTTCTACGACTCACATGGCTCAACCAACTCCTGTAGTACTGGCTCATAGGATGGAGGAACAAGCTTCGGTGGGGTGTAAAAGTAAAGGCTATGCAGTACTTGGGATTCAATTTAATGCAATGGCGACTCAATGATGCAAGAATAAGATAGAGGCAATAGGTACTATATGTATGCAAGCATGTGGTAGTGCTTGTCTGGCAGCTCAGTTGAAGCGAGAGACGGATCTGGGTAGTACTCCAGGGATTCCTGATATTTTCCCTGCTCGGCGTCTATTCGAAAGAAGAACCAAACAAACAAGGGCCAACATAAATAAAGTGCACAAGCATATAAAATAAAATGCGACAAGCAAACAAGCATGCCATGATGAATGATGCACAATTTACATAGCAATAATGTAGCATGGCATGGGCTAGGTGTGGGGTACAAGAATAAAGCACTTTATTAAGTATTTGGTCAAGTTTTATTGCCACAAACAGTTCTGATTTTTCATAATGAATGATGCATGCTTCAATTCATATCATGGAGTGCATAGTTAGAACGGGCTCGTCGCGCTGATCGATTTAGACATATTATTTGTCAAATTTGGAGTTATAGAATTAAAGTTATTAATTAATTAAGAAAAAGGCATTTTTATTATAATTAAACAATTTCGAAAATTTAAATTAGCCAAACATTAAATTGGATGGCAGATTTGAAATCCTCACATTTTTCTGATTCAAAAACATATATCAATTGTATTATTTGGATTTATTAATAAAAAGTTATTAATTTCTGGATTTAAAATCATATTTGCATTTTCTGGAATTATTATTTATATAGAAAAGGTCACAAAATTTTTTGTACCCAGGAAGATCTAGCCACAGACGCTGACGCGCGGGGCCAGGCGCTGACTTGGCAGCTGACGGAGCGGGTCAGTGAGGGGGTGACAAGTGGCGCGATGGGGGACTGCGGTTTGGAGAAAAGAGAGACAAAGGGGCCTCTTTGCAAAACCGTCAGGAACATGACGTGAGTTGACTGAATCGGGAATGTTTTGATTAGAGATTTGCAGCTAGCTCAAGTCATCTTCCCAGGATGATTTCGAGAGACTCAGTGCCCCGTTTTGAGTTTCGTTTGATGGTGCACGTAGATGGGACATAGAAGAATAGATTTTTCCGAAGAATCTCGTCGGAGACGAACTCAGGAGGTCGAGAGCTTGACGGGAACAGAGGTGAAAACAAAGGCGAGGATTTTCTGACTGAAATTTTCCTGCGAGATCATCTCAACTTCGGGCGAATATGGCGAGCGATACTTTGCGAATTCGGGAACGCCGCAAAAACGAAAAGTGCAGAGGATCGTACGGTCTACAACTTCTGTTCAGAGAATAAACATGGAGAGGGTCTACGGCGGCCGAGGCATCTTGCCGAACAGGGCGAGAAACGGCCTGCGCGTGCGCTGCTGTTGCCGTTGTTCCTACGCGCGCGGCGAGTGGGCAGCGCGGCGCGGGACTACGACCAGGCACGCGCGCGGTGCAGACTCAGTGGCAAGGCAGGTCAGAGAGGGAGCAGGGCAAGGCGGAAGCTCACCGAGGGTGCTCGCAAGGTGGTGATGGCCGGGCTGGGCGAAGAGCAGGACAGAGGCGAGGAGATGGTGTCCGCGGCGGCGGTGCACGGCGACGGAGACGGTGGCGAGCACGCGAGCTGCTCCTCCTCGCGTCCAAACTTGCAGGGGCTCGAGCAGGGCTTGAGCAGGTCCAGGGCGAGGTTCACTGGCGGCAGTCGGTGGCTCGTGGCGGCGGCGGCATGGACATGGCGGTGGCGATGGGGTTTTGGCGATATGGGGTCGGGAGCTTCTTGTGGAGGAAGAAGGAGGTGGGAAGGAGAGATGCCGATCCGGCTTTACGGAAAGAGATATGGGAGGCACGCGAGGCGCGTGGGCGTACGGTGGTGCCGTCACACGTGAACCCGGCTGGGAAGATAAACAGGGAGGATGATTGGTGGGCCTTGCTGCGGGGCCCAGTGCAGGGAAAGAATCGCGTGAGGCGGGGTGTGGTGATCGCCAGGGAAGGGGCGGCTGGGGCGTGCGAGCGCGGCACAGAGGGTCACGGCTGGGCGCACGTGAGGAGGCGCGCGGCGGCTGCATAGAAGAAGGAAAAAAACAAAACTGCTGCTGCTGCTGTTTGCCTTGCCTGTTTTCAAAATTTTTAAACCAGATTCTGTTTAAGAAAAGGCAGCAACTTTTCTGGTTCCAAAGAGGAAAAGAAAAGACACCAAAATCCTGGTCAGGTAAGGTAGGAAGAAAGAAGACATGATGGATCAAAGACTTCATTAGAATTTGATTTAGTCTTGTTTGAGCTCAAATCAAACAAAACTCCATCAAACCCACATGATCGACAAAAAGGTTATATGGGACTTGCATGGCCATGCATAATTAAATAAATGCCTCCTCTAGTAGTGAAAACCTCTAGAATTTCTCATGGCATTTATACAAGCAAGATTCCAAGAATTTGAATATGGCCCAACAAAAGGAAAAGGGAGCTTGTTTACCACATGGACTAAAATAAAAGATCATGCATGAATATAAGGTGGTCAAGCTTGTGTGTGTGAACCACTAGGCATAAGATGGCCAAGGTTATATTCTTACATGAGCATTTATTCAAAAACAAACCATATGTAAGCTTGACAAGGATTTTCTACCCACATAGCATGCAAAGGTGGCTATATGGCTCCCATGCATCAACAATGTGAAAACAACATGATGCATATAAGTGAGCATGTGGAATTATTAGTGGATTCATCCCAACCCACATGAGCTATAGGTAAAACCAATAAAATGCAAAGCTCACATAGTAGGGTGGTGGAATAATGGGGTGGTGACAAGAAGGTGGTGGATTAATAAAAGATATGCCCCCAACTCAACTTGGGCACCAAGCATTTATCAAGAACCAAATACAATTTATTAAGAACTAAATACAATTGATAAATGCAAATGAGACAAGATCAAAAAGAAAAGGGTTCTATATGATGCTCAAATGCAAGGTCGCATGATGACATGAGCATGATATAATTATGATGCAACAATTATTTGCAGTAAGTAGCATTTTATTATTAAAACATGTAGCATTACAGATGTTAGACAGATGGGATGCTACACCCGTATAGGGGGACGCACTCGTTAGTGTTCCCAAGTATAAGCAACCTAGAAAATCAACTACCTTTCCCTCTAGTCCGCCGTACAGACACGGCGCCTTCAGTCGAAAAATTGCACTTACCGCAAAGAAGCATGATGGATCACCTCAAGACAAAAGCCGCAGTTTTTAGGAAAATTCGTTACTCTTATATCCAATAAGGCCAATGGCTAGGAGATTACGCCCATGCAATGTATCCATTTATACTCATCAATGAATAAAGAAAGTACTTCTCGGCATAAAAATTTCTAAGGCACATATAGGCAATTATGCAAAGATACATCAGTTCGTCGGGTCCTCAACAAAAGAATACAATGTACAATCAAAATCTCGTATAAAGCATATGACCTTTTTGACAAGTATAAAGAAGATCTATACAATATTTCTTCTAAAAAAGTACAAAATCTACACAATAGAAGCAGAAACAATCAGATAGCAAAGTTCATAAAAAACTCCCCGTCTGCCTCTAGGCACCTTCGAACAATTCTAATTGCAGGTCTACGGGCGGCAACATAATGAGGCACCATGTCGATAAGACCACCATCAGCAGGAGAAGGCAGCCCCGATGATATGACATCCAAATCTAGCATCGGATGATGCACATGCACCCAAGACAGCGCAAGCTTGGCACCCGCCACAAGTTGAAGCTTTACAAAATGATGAACCTGTTCACCCTGCCGAAATTTTGCCATCAAATCAGCTAAAGTCTGAGGCTAGGGATCCCGAGGAAACATGACATTATAAATAATGGCCAGTGATCTACGACACCACTCGACAAACTGCTCCACCTCGGATACACGGTCCTGAAGCAGGGCCACGGCGTAAGCACGATGATGATCAATCTAGAAGTTCGTCCCAGAATTTTGAGAAGCAGACACGAGAGCTTGAATTCGGTTGTGCAAATGTTGGGTTTCTTCCCTCTCTCACAATCAAATGCCTACAAAGAAAAAGAAAGGGAGAGAGAAATTGGCATCCCACAAAAAGAGGAACAATAGGAAGCAAAAAAATTTAAGGACTTACACATCATGTTTTCACTTGCCCATGAAATTTCACCCAGGAAGTACACCTCGCGATCAAGGGCCTAGATCGTTTTTGACTGGGCTACATCCACCATTGATTGAACAACCCGAAGTTTTTTCTCAAGATTCTTCACCTGCTCAATTTTTTGAGCATACAACGGCGGATCCACTATACGAACAAGGGCAGTCTCGATTGCACCCATCCCAAATGTGGACGGGGTCGCATCCGACATCTGCGTAGGCAGAGGAGGAACCGCAGAATCACTCAGAATCTGGCAAAGCACATGAAAGATAAGAAACCTTTAGAAAAAAGAGAGCCACTCATATGCATATGTACAGAAGCTTTCTCTCCTCGACAAAAGGAAGCATTCCAGCAACAGGACAAGTTCAATATTCATTACAAAAGTACAACAAAGCACGGAAAACTATGAAACAAAGCTACGGAGCTGATTTCTCCAAAGACAAGGTCGCACTAGCATAAGGAGAACTAGCTATAGCAGGGGCAGCAGCCGAAGAGGGAGCACCAGTCGAAGAAGGGGCAGTTGTTTTCTCTGGCCCTGAGCTTATGCCCAAAAGCAGCTGGGAATACGTCTTGGCCCTCTTAATAAAAGGCTTCAAATCAACTGCTTGGCCTTTGGAGTTGACCGGGATAGAGGAGCTAACCTTCTCCTAGTTGATTTGCTCACCATGCGCCATCACCAATGCCATTGAGGTTTCAGTGCCACTCTTTAACTTCATCACACTATAGCCAACCAGGGGGCTTGGATCAGCACCAAAAATAGCGACGAGGTCGTTCAAATCAGCAGACATCTCCTTCGATGGAAAGATTCCGGCATGTAGGCTGTTGAAGGCGCGGAGCGAGCGGATAAGAAGGTTGCGCACACGAACACTCTTAGCCTCCAAAGTGCTAACATCATCCGTTAAAGGGTCAACCATTCTATCTTTGTCAAGCAGCAAATTTTGGCCTGACAGCTCTACACATACCAAAAGGGGGGATGGCAAGAACATAGAAGCAATGAGGACTAAAACAAAAAAAATCCCTTGCCAAAACAAAAACTTACGAGTCAAGGAAGCATTGAGGGTCTCCAAGCGCTTCCGCAGATTTTCATCTCGGGTGGTGGCTTGTTTGGCTCTTTCCTCGGCATCAACACTGACTTTCTGATTGGCCGCCTCCAAAGCTTCTTCAGCAATCCAAAGTTTAGCCTCGAGATTGTTGGCACGCTCCAACGCCTCGTCCCGGAGGACCTCAGACTCCTTGACAGCAGCTGAAGAAATCAGAAAGTAATGCAAAAGTCAGAAAAATGGGAGGAAGCACAAAAATCACAAAAAATGACAATATACCTTTCAGACCTTCGGCTTCATTACAGATCTTGATGAAGTGACAGACCATATCAACCATCTCATGCATCACAGGCTGTGAAGAAGGGCATTAGGAAAGACAAGTAAAGGTGGGTCCATGGTGAAATTAAAAAATCACGGGTGTACGTACATCTTGTATATCCACCTTGGCAGGGCTCTCAGATATCACCACACCTTTGCTAGCCGATTTTAGTTTCTTCAGCGGTGGGGGCTTTGGCGAAGCAGCAACATCCTTCTAGACAAGGGGATCCACAGAAGACGCGAGCAAATCTTTTGGGCCCTTGGCAGCAGGAGCAAAAGAAGTGCCAAGAGGAGACAAGATCGGGTCCTCCGCATCATCACCACTATAAGAGCAAGGACGAAGAATAAAGAAGCATCGGCAGTTCAGTCATCTGACAAAATAGTAAAGAGAGGAAAAGCACTTACATACATCCTATGCAAAGCGGAATAGGTTCTTCTGAGGAGGAGCCGACGATAATGGAACGACACCCAAAGGTTTTGAGGCCGTATAATCATGAGTCCTCAATGGTTTCTACGGCATCAGGACGTTTCCGCTTTATGCCAATAGCCACAACGCAAAAAACTTCGAAGTGAGCTGATGGAAGCGACGGCATCCTCGATGAAGATTCCGTGGCAGAAGTCTCCATCTCCTCATTAGCAACAGTCCCAGTAATGGGGAGATCATCGGATGTATAAGGACTGGTGGGAAGATCACCGCTCTCGGGAAGAGGAGGAAGGCAGGACATATGATCATAATCATGTGCAAACATAAGACCAGTAATCACAAAAGAGAGCGATTGCAAAAGGAACAAAAGTGATGAACAAAAGAGAAAGGAATTAACCTCAGGAAGGCGGTTCTTCTTGCCAAAACACTCTACATGACAATCAGATGGAATTAAAATTATGAACCTTTTTTTCATAAATCTTGAGGGTCAGGTCATCCCGAGAAATCCTCATTGGATCCTCTTTTCCGGTATATGCCCACATACCAGAAAGACGGGCCTGCAATGGCTACACGCGGATCTGCAAGAAATACGAAAATCTGAAGACCAGATAATTCCTTGACAACCTCATGCCACAATTTTGAAATATGGTAAAGATGGGGTTGGATATCCGCCATTTCTTCGGTAGAAGGACGCTGATCCCAGGAGTCAAGTTTGTGGCAATTTTTTTAGAATCAAAGGGGGCTAACCTGAAAGACTGGCCCTCGACTGATTGATCCTTGATATAAACCACTTGGTTTTCCATCCTTGGACGGAATCAGCGGGCTTAAAATCAAAGTAATCTACATTGGAGCGAACAGAGAAAATGGTGCCACCAACATCATGGACGATGGTGTCGGTGGCATTGTGGCGAACATAAAAGAAATACTTCCACATGACCCAATGGGGATGAATTCCGAGAAATCATTCACAGAGAGTGACAAAACAAGCAACATGGAGGATAGAGTTTGGCGTGAGATGATACAGATGCATGCCATAGACGAAAAGAAGACCACGAAGAAATTCATGGACAGGAAGAGAAAGGCCGCGAAAAAGAAAGGAGAGAAACATTACCCTCCAGCCCGGTTTGGGGATTGGAGCAGCTTCGTCCCCAGGAAGCCTGAAGGTACCCTCTACTAGATGGCTAGAGTTCCGCGCCTCACGGAGCTCCCGCGTTGTACACTTGGAAGGGGTCTAGCCGATGGCCCTCTTCCTGGTGGCCTTCGCGGCCGCGGTGGAAGTCTCCACCTTGCTTTTGCCCATGGCGAAGAAAGAGCGACACTAGCACAAAGCAGGAGATCACAAGAGGGCAGGAGCGCAAGGAAGAAGGTGAAGCTAGCAAAGGAGGGGTAAAAAGCGGCAGTAGGGATTCCTCCCCTTTATTAAGAACCACGGTACGCTGTTAAAACCGTTCAATGTAAAATTGAACGGTCGCAAGCACACGCAATGGTGACGCGTGTCAATAGATTCCTTAAAGAAAAATATCTTAAGAAGTTATTGCTGCGGTAAAAACGGGAGTACATCACACGCCGCCTCGATCTCCGTGCAAAAAAGGGGACATGTAGTCAGGAAACTCCGCTGCATACGCCACCAAGCATCATCATTACTATTGCACGGTCCCACATTCGAAACGTCTCGTCAAGTGCATATTTTTTAAATCAACAGTAATAAAATTCATCATCAGTGACATCACAACAAAAAACGGTTCAGTGGACAGGACACACACCCGAAGAAAAATATGGAGTCGAAGTAAATTCCTCCATGAAAAAGATTGAGACTACAATCGAAGAATTTAGACTGTAGCCTCGGGGCTACTCCTATCGGGAGCACTGGTCGCGCACCTGATAAAAATATTGGTGTGATCGTAAAAGATTATTCGAGCCTATGTCCTGATGCATACATCCGAACATAGCCTCGGGGGTTACTCCTATCAGAAGCGCTGATATGCACCTGATAAAGGAAAAACAAAAACCTCCTATCGGGAGGGTGTATATGAAGCAAAAATCAAAGCATGCGACAAAAAAATAATCTCGGATCATAGCCATATGTGATAAAACTCTGAATGTCATGTTCAGAAACATGAGGGTAAGACCCCAGGATTCGTCCTGTGTGGCCTCGTAATCGTACAAGAATGCGCTCTGCCAGTATTATATCTGTATCTATGATACGATGAAAAATCTCGACGAACGCGTTGGGTACCCGATAAAATAAAACTGGAATTCAGTATTCGTTAAGACCTCAACATCTTGAACTGAATTACGCCAGTAATAAATCCCGAGTTCAGGCCCGGGGACTTGAATTTGATGTAGGACAACCTTGCTTTTTCCTAGGAGCAATTAACCGATTCCTGATCCGTCGGATGCATCAGGCTCATTGTACCAAATCCCTATAAAACTTAAAAACAGTAAAAACAAAGAAAAATAACTAAACATATCCTTGAGACTCAACCCAAATCTACGGTTCAGGTAGAGTCTCGGGGGCTACTGACATAGGTATGATTACTCGGATCCCTATGATTTGCTACCTAGGGCTTGTGGAAAGGCTTACGGCCCATGAAGAGTCAAGATGAAGATCCAAAGGAGCAACCGACAAAGATTATAGTTGTATTAGGAAAGAGGAACAAAGACCAACATCGAGTTGGTGTTGTAATCATGTAACATATCCGCATACAGCTTTGAGACCTGGCCTATTATATATAGGATGGGAGAAGCCTAGGAAAAGAAAAAACAATCCCCAAGTGCGATTCTCTCAATCTTCAGGCGACTTTGACTCCATTGTTTTCCTGATATCTAACGAAATCCCCAACGTTCTCTTTTCCTCAAAACCCTAAGTCCTTATTCATGGACATTGCTGAGATCGCCCCTCATCAGTCTCTATGAGCAGCGACCCATATTTATGACAACGAGTTGAAAAGGGAGCGAAAACTACCTCTTGGCCTTTAGCGGTTGTTCGCATCCTTGAGGTCATCCGGCTGATGTTAAGATTGGTGTCGCAAGCCTACGCCATCGCTAACCCCATGGACGCGTCGACTCCCTTCTATGCGTTCTTGAAGTCCGCCGGCACGCCACCTGCAAGGTCTTGACCAGGCCATCAAGATCTCCAACTAACTTGTCCTTGGGGAGCATCTCTTCATGAACGAGTCCCAGAACGGCTCTAGCCTTCTTAAGGGCATCTTGTGCGGAGACACCACGATATTTGATCGCTACCACAACATCAACCAAGGCATCCCCACGAGCCAGAGCCTGGCGGTCAAATCCAACACTGACAGCATCTGGAACAACATTCCATCAAGTCAGCAGACACGATCAAAAGAGGAAAATACAAGCATAATGAAAACAACCAGATATACACATACTTGAGAGCGCTTGTGCAACAAATAAAAGTTGTTCTGTGAACTGTTGGAGATATGCCCAAGAGGCAATAATAAAGTGGTTATTATCATATCTTCACACTTATGATAAATGTTTACATACCATGCTATAATTGTATTAACCGGAAACATTAATACTTGTGTGATTTGTAAACTAAAATAAGAGTCCCTAGTAAAGCCTCTTGTTAAACTAGCTTGTTGGTTAATATATGATCATTGTTTCCTGATCATGAACATAGAGATGTTATTAACAACAGGGTCATATCATTAGGAGAATGATGTGATGGACATACTCCTATAGATAAGCGTAGCATAAAGATCAAGTCATTTCAATAGTTCAATTGCTATATGCTTTCTGATACATAGTAACCTAATTCCTTCGACCATGAGATCATGCATATTGCCTTTACTGGATGGATGCTTTGATGTCATCAAACACCACACCGTAACAGGGTGGCTATAAAAGTGGCATTGGGTGTTCAGAAAGTATTGGTTGAAACACATGGATCAAGAGTGGGATTTGTCCATCCACATGACGGATAGATATTCTCTGGGCCCTCTCGGTGAAATGTCATCCAATTAGCTTGCAAGCATGTGACTTGGTCACAAGGGATCACATATCACGGGAACGAGAAAAGAGTACTTATCAGTAACGAGGTTGAACTAGGTATGCAGAGATACCGACGATCATAACCTCGGATAAGTAACATATCGTGAGACAAAGGGAAATTGGTATCGTATGTAAGTGGTTCATTCGATCGCAAAGTAATCGTAGAAATATGTGGGAGCCATATGAATTTCCAGATTCCTCTATTGGTTATTGTTCGGAGAAGTGTCTCGATCATGTCCGCATAATTCACGAACCGTAGGGAGACACACTTAAGGATTCGACGTTGTTTGAGTAGTTATGGTATTATGAGAAAGAGACCGAATGTTGTTCGGAGTCTCGGATGGGATCCGGGATATCACGAGGTGATCCGGAATGGTCCGGAGAATAAGATTCATATAAGGAAAGTCCCGTTTTGGAGTTGGGGAATGGTTCCGGTGTTTTCATCGGGAACATTCTAGAAGGTCCCGGAATGTCCGGCACTCCGGAGGGGAAGGGGTACATGAATGTGTCATTGCATGTTGGAATGATTGCATCATGTACTAAGTGTTCTTGCTGTCCCAAATAAAGGATTAAATTGAATCCTAAATTGAAAAAGTCAAACGGCTAGTTTGAAAGTCAAACGGCAGTTTTTGGGAAGTGGGAGGAGAGGAGGAAACCGAATTGGGGGAGGAGTCCTCCTCCCCAAGCCGGCGGCCAGCCCTAGGCCGAGTTGGGGAGGGACTCCCTCCCTCCCCTAGCGCGCCAGCCCTCCCACCTATAAAGGGAGGGGCAGGGCTCCCCTCCCAATACAACACAAGACACACAAGTTCCTATCCTCTAAACTAGAAACTAGACCTAGACCCCGGTTTAGAGCTGTTTCGGTTTAGAGCCTTCTAATTGGTTTAGAGCCTTCTAATTGGTGTGTCTAATTACTAGACCACTAATAGCCTCTCTCATAAGCTCCACCATACTCGCACCGGCTTAAGGCGAAGCCCTGCGGGATCTCCCCTCTACTTCCGGTACCACGCCGTTGTGCTGCCGGAATCGCGAGGAGAGTGCTACAACCTCCGCTGCCTGCTGGAACAAGGGAGAGGAAGGTCTTCGTCGAGTACCGAACGTGTGACCGACTGCGGGAGCGCTGCGGGAACGCGGCGCCGGAAGGATCGTCTACGCGATCTTGAGATCGGAAAGAGTACGACTACATCACCCACGAGAATCTGCTCTCGTTAACCGCTTTGGAATCTTCGAGGGTGAGTTCCACCATCGACTCGTTGCTACAATCTAGTAGATAGATCTTGGCTTGTTTGTTTGTATGCGATAGAAAATTTTTGTTTTCCATGCTACGAACCCCTACAGTGGTATCAGAGCCGTGTCTATATGTAGATCTGTTGCACGAGTAGAACACAATGGTCATTGTGGGCGTTGATGCTTTTATTGTAGATTGCTTTTTGTGTACTTTGCATCTTGCGGTATGTTGGGATGAAGCGGCCCGGGCTAACCTTACATGACATCGTTCATGAGACTTGCTCCACGTTTGACATGCAACTTGTATTGCATAAGTGGCTTTGCGGGTGCCTGTTTCTCCTAGCATAGTTAAGATCCAATTTACAACGGGTAATCAACAATGCTAGTATCAATGTTGTGGTTCTTGTTCGTAAGTTAGAACGACACTTATTGAAAGCCCCAAGCCACGTAAAATATGCAAAGAAAGTAGAGGCGTCTAACTTTGTTTTGCAGGGGTGTGCAGTGATGTGATATGGCCATGATTGTGATTATATTTGATGTATGCAATGTTCCTTATTGTAAGTTGGCAACCGGCAGGAGCCATGTGGTTGTCTTTAATTTCTGTTAAGACCTGCGTGTCTATTCAAAATAGTTGTAATAGTTGAAGCTGGTGGACGACAACCATGAAGAAGCGTCATTGACCTTGATGCTATGCCGGTGATGATGGAGATCATGTTCGTGCTTGAAGATGGAGATCGGAAGCACAAAGAAGAAAGGCCATATCATATCACATATTATGAATTGCATGTGATGTTAATCCTTTATGCATCTTGTATTGCTTAGTAGACAACGGTAGCATTATAAGATGATCCCTCATACACATAAATTTCAAGTTCTAAAGTGTTCACCCTTAGTATGCACCGTTGCCAAAGCTTGCTGCTTCGAAACACCACGTGATGATCGGGTGTCTTTGATTCCGCGGGTGACTACAACGTAAGCAAGCCAGATTTGCTTATGCGGAAGCTAAGGTTTGTCTTGACGAGCCTAGCATGTACAGACATGGCCTCAGGAACACGGATCGCCGAAAGGTAAAGCATGAATCATATAGTAGATATGATGAACATGTCGATTGTTCGCCATTGAAACTATATCAACTCTCGTGATGATCGGTTTTGATGTGGTGGATTTGGTTCGTGTGATCACTAAAACAATGTGAGGGATATTGTTTTGAGTGGGAGTTCACCTAGATTAATTTAATTATTAATTAGAACTCAATTTATCATAAACTAAATCAAAGTGAATTTGCATAGTTGTTGTAGTCATTGGCATCCGTTTACCACCTTGCGCTTAGTTATAATTGAGATAATAGAACTATAGAATTCTGGTTAGTTACTTTACGAACTGGTATCGTATTGTTTTAAGTGTTAATCTAAAGTTTAAAAGTCCTATTGCAAACTTTCAGTAAGTTCCGGTTACTCCATGAAGTTTAATAATTGGTATTAAAACAAGAGTAACAATTCCAAGTGTTAGTATATAAGTATCATGTTTGTATCCATGATTCTTGATATTCAAAGGATTCCCTTAATATCAAGATTATCTAGGATCTGAAAGAGTTGTTTCAGAAACCATGATGTGTGGAAGATATTGTGATATCTGAAACGAAGTTTTGGTTGCAACATGATAGAGTATAATATGGCAAAAGTCATGTTCTCATATTTGATGAGAATTTGCAAAAGGGTTGGAGACACTTGTTGTCCTAATCCTCCAAAAGGTTTTGGTTAGCAACATTATACTCATAATTCATCGTTATAAGCTAAAAGTAGCTTGATCATGGACGATTCCATGATAAGGGTGAATATTTGATGTAGGTAAAATGTTTACTACACCAAGAGATTACTAAAGAAAGGAATTTGAAAGAACACCAAATATTTGATGATGGTGATCTACTTCAAAGTGCAAGTCCAAAGACATTGGTATTTAATTATACACGCTTTGGACTAGATGTCATATGTATGACTCCACTATTGATGTTGATAGATTCTTTCAAACTGAAAAGGAAATACTGAAAGAGAATCTCATAAATATATGGCAGAAAAGAAAAGACTAGAATCGTTCAGTTTAAGTATATAGATGATATACATGTTATGGCTATATTCTTTGCTTGTTAAACAATGTGGTTCTTAAGTATTTGATACTGAATTTGTTGGTATGAATCGTCATACGAAACAACAGAATTCATGAACTACAATGGCCTAAGTAACTAGCAAAAGAATATGTGATGATGTTCATCGAGAACAAATAAAGGGTTATTATGTTGCTCGTTAAAACATCAAAGCTTGCCTTCAAGATTTGTTTTATCAGGTATTATGAGAACAAAAGGGTTGTTCAAATAATTGCCGTAATCCATAAAAGATGGATGATTCGCAAATCTCGTTGGAGACATCACATCCATAAAACTAGTGCTAAAAATGTCGAAAGACAAATTGATTGAAAGATCACTTAGGAAGTGACATCGCCGTTTGAATTATATTGGAAAGAAAACATGAAGAAACTCCATGTTGATGGAATTTTGGAGTCTTCTGATTTTTGATCATATGACGCTTGTGAAACTTTCCTAGAGATAATTAAAACTTCGTTCATAGGCCAAAAGGGAACGAATGACTAGCTTATTGGAACTTGTACATATTGTTGTACGAAGTCCGTTATGTGTAGTCAAGAGCGATGGATTTCAACTTCATATGCTTTCTCCGAAAATTTGAGTGAATATATGAATATTTACTTAATAAGGATGAAGTATGAAACATTTGAAAAGTTCAAAGACTTTCAAGATGAAGTGCAAAATCATTGTAACAAGAATATGAATAGTTTATGATAAAGATCATAAAGGAAGATATTTGAATTACAAGTTTAGCATAATACCTAAGATTTAAGGAATCGTTCCGTGGATTTGCATTTTCCCGAAACACCATAAGTGTATGGAGCGTTCGAGATATGTAATTAAACCTTGTTTGACATGGTAAGATCAAAGGTATAATTTATAAAACTGCCATTATATTTTAAAGATTAAAAGCTTTAGAGATTACCGTTTTTCCACTGAAAAGAGCTCCATCATAATCCGTTGAAATGACACCATATAAAGTTATGGTTTGGGATAAAACCCAAGTTGTCCTTTCTTAAACATTGGTATGCTATGCATAAGAAAGATGTGTGCAACCAAAGTCGGATGAACCTGTCTTTGTATAAACTGTTCCTCCATAAAACACCGGAGACAAAAGTGTTTGTCACTTAAAACGTCAAGTTTCTTTGAGAAGGAATTTTTCGTGAAAAGTTAAGTGGGAGGACAATAGAAACTTTGATAAGGTTAAAAGAACCTTAGCTGTATGTGCAAAGTTGCGCAGCGCCGAAAAGTGTTTCGGAGGCAGCAACAATGCTCATGGTTCACGTACCTCAAAGGTTGTGGTCACGGAGATCCAAGTTCCTATTGAAACAAGTAGGTCGGATGAACAATCAAATACCAAGATTTGAGGGTTGAATCATTATTTGAGAATAATGAACCGACTACATGCAGAGAAGCGATGATGGGCCCTGACTCCGTAAAATGGCTTGAAGCCATAAAATCCGTGATAGTTCCATACACGAGAAATCAAGTTTTGAACTTGAAGGACCCTCGAGAAAGGTGTAAGACCTTATAGTTGTGTCTGGATCTATAAAGAAATAGACATGGATGTTTCACATCTAGTCGACATGTTGGGAAAGAGTTCACAACAATGTTCAAAGGTTGACTATGACAAGATTTGATCTTTCATAGTGATATTTAGTCTAGACGGATTAATGTAGCAACCACTACATATAATTTGTTATATGGTAGTTGAATAAACAAAACAAGTTCTTCTAATAGAATCGTTACCTAGGACATGTGCATAACACGGTCCATAGGGTTTTGTTAATTCAAAGGATGCTAAAAAGCATATGCAAATTTCAATGGTTGAAGTAAGCATAGCGGAGTTGGAATCTTCACTGTGATGAAACTGTTAAAGGAGTTTAAAAGTTCATCAGAGACGATGGAGATGCTTGCGTTTGCAAGAAATTAAGTGGGAGCGCTAAGACATGTTTCTAATACATTATGTGGAAGACATATTGTTGATTGGAAATAATGTATATTTTATTAACACATATTAAGAATTTCATCCCGATGAAAGACTTAGGCAAAACCCAAATATTTGGCTTCAATAGACGCTAATATGGTTGTGCCAGAAGTACATAGACAAGATATTGAATGAGTTCAATATAGAAACTACAAGAGAGGCTCTTGTCGCACAGAAAGGATTGAATGAGTTCAATGTTGATGATATATTCAAGTGTATTGACATTTGGTAAAGTGAAACAAATAATCAAGTATAGATTGATACTTGATGTATGAAATCACAAAGAGTATTTATATCAATCATACTGTGATATGTACAAATCCAGATATGTCCTATGCTCTAAATGTTGAGAGCATATACCAGAATGATTCATAAGATGATCATTGGACGATAGTAAGGATATTCTTATGATCTTTTGAAAGAACTAAGAATATATTATTTGTAGAAGTGACTAATAGATGGTTAGTTCATTGTAAAAGTACTACATTGATACTAGCTTTGTCACAAAGTACAAATTAAGTTTATCTCAATCTAAAACTAAGGGTGGCACAATATAATGGAAAGTGAGTTCCATAATGGATTTGGATGATTTCCAAAGTTAAGACATTGTGACAGATACTACAACAAAAGGCTAAGTATATGACTGCTATTATAGCAGCAAAAGAGGGCATTTGTGTCAAGTAGTTTGTTATCAAACTAGGTGTAGTTCACAGCGGGATAATACTATGAAGATATATTGTGCGACAATATTATCAACATGTTTTAACCCCAAAGAGCTAAAGGTCACACCGAAATACCAAATTTATACAAAGCCATCTCATTAGAGAATGAGTGATGCATAGAGACGCAAAGACATGCAATTACACACGGACCTGGAAGTGTCAGATCCGGAGATCAGTTGACCACTAGCAATCGTGTACATACAACACTGGAAAGCCATAGGTGTTATATACACAAAGGTTCGAAACTAGATTATTGACTCTAGTGCAAGTGGGAGACTGTTGGAGATATGCCCAAGAGGCAATAATAAAGTGGTTATTATCATATCTTCACACTTATGATAAATGTTTACATACCATGCTATAATTGTATTAACCGGAAACATTAATACTTGTGTGATTTGTAAACTAAAATAAGAGTCCCTAGTAAAGCCTCTTGTTAAACTAGCTTGTTGGTTAATATATGATCATTGTTTCCTGATCATGAACATAGAGATGTTATTAACAACAGGGTCATATCATTAGGAGAATGATGTGATGGACATACTCCTATAGATAAGCGTAGCATAAAGATCAAGTCATTTCAATAGTTCAATTGCTATATGCTTTCTGATACATAGTAACCTAATTCCTTCGACCATGAGATCATGCATATTGCCTTTACTGGATGGATGCTTTGATGTCATCAAACACCACACCGTAACAGGGTGGCTATAAAAGTGGCATTGGGTGTTCAGAAAGTATTGGTTGAAACACATGGATCAAGAGTGGGATTTGTCCATCCACATGACGGATAGATATTCTCTGGGCCCTCTCGGTGAAATGTCATCCAATTAGCTTGCAAGCATGTGACTTGGTCACAAGGGATCACATATCACGGGAACGAGAAAAGAGTACTTATCAGTAACGAGGTTGAACTAGGTATGCAGAGATACCGACGATCATAACCTCGGATAAGTAACATATCGTGAGACAAAGGGAAATTGGTATCGTATGTAAGTGGTTCATTCGATCGCAAAGTAATCGTAGAAATATGTGGGAGCCATATGAATTTCCAGATTCCTCTATTGGTTATTGTTCGGAGAAGTGTCTCGATCATGTCCGCATAATTCACGAACCGTAGGGAGACACACTTAAGGATTCGACGTTGTTTGAGTAGTTATGGTATTATGAGAAAGAGACCGAATGTTGTTCGGAGTCTCGGATGGGATCCGGGATATCACGAGGTGATCCGGAATGGTCCGGAGAATAAGATTCATATAAGGAAAGTCCCGTTTTGGAGTTGGGGAATGGTTCCGGTGTTTTCATCGGGAACATTCTAGAAGGTCCCGGAATGTCCGGCACTCCGGAGGGGAAGGGGTACATGAATGTGTCATTGCATGTTGGAATGATTGCATCATGTACTAAGTGTTCTTGCTGTCCCAAATAAAGGATTAAATTGAATCCTAAATTGAAAAAGTCAAACGGCTAGTTTGAAAGTCAAACGGCAGTTTTTGGGAAGTGGGAGGAGAGGAGGAAACCGAATTGGGGGAGGAGTCCTCCTCCCCAAGCCGGCGGCCAGCCCTAGGCCGAGTTGGGGAGGGACTCCCTCCCTCCCCTAGCGCGCCAGCCCTCCCACCTATAAAGGGAGGGGCAGGGCTCCCCTCCCAATACAACACAAGACACACAAGTTCCTATCCTCTAAACTAGAAACTAGACCTAGACCCCGGTTTAGAGCTGTTTCGGTTTAGAGCCTTCTAATTGGTTTAGAGCCTTCTAATTGGTGTGTCTAATTACTAGACCACTAATAGCCTCTCTCATAAGCTCCACCATACTCGCACCGGCTTAAGGCGAAGCCCTGCGGGATCTCCCCTCTACTTCCGGTACCACGCCGTTGTGCTGCCGGAATCGCGAGGAGAGTGCTACAACCTCCGCTGCCTGCTGGAACAAGGGAGAGGAAGGTCTTCGTCGAGTACCGAACGTGTGACCGACTGCGGGAGCGCTGCGGGAACGCGGCGCCGGAAGGATCGTCTACGCGATCTTGAGATCGGAAAGAGTACGACTACATCACCCACGAGAATCTGCTCTCGTTAACCGCTTTGGAATCTTCGAGGGTGAGTTCCACCATCGACTCGTTGCTACAATCTAGTAGATAGATCTTGGCTTGTTTGTTTGTATGCGATAGAAAATTTTTGTTTTCCATGCTACGAACCCCTACATGAACCCCTTTTCTCTATCGGCTGCGGAGTCTATAAGGTCGTCCTCGTGCTTCTTCGACTCCTGTTTGAGGCGCTCGAGGGCTTCGAGTGCCTCATCTCGTTTGGTCTCCGCCGCACGCAAACCCTTCTCAAGGGAAGTCACTTGATGAATCAGGTCATTGTTTTCCTCTGAAGAACAAGGTAAACATGTCAAAATCCAAACAAAATGAAGATTCGGTGGTACAACACACATCGAACGGCTCAATTTGTAGTTGCTAGTTCTCAGTATCCAGTCACGCATGCTGCCAGCCCAGGGTCACGATCTGTTCACCTAAGAGAACAGCCTCCTGCAGGATGGGTTGTAGAAGATAACATATATCATTTCAAAGCTTCGACTCTGAACAAAAACTTCAAATGCAAAATCTCATGAACACTTACATGATCACCCGAAGACTCCGAAAGTATTTTCTTGGTGGGCGTCCGCACAAGAAACCTATGTTGCCCCGAGTAGGGCAAGCTTGAGGAATTCTCGCTGGAGTTGGCTACTATCTTCGGGGAGGGTGTTGATCCCTCCACATTCGCATTTTTGGAGTCCATGACTTCGGTATCCCCTAGGACTGGCAGTCATCCGACGATGACGACAAGACGGCACGCTACAGTGAAGTACCGGAAGAACATTACATACAATAAGCCCGCAATACATGCAATTTAAGACATCAGCAAAGTAGGAGACTTACCCATCGAACCTGTCGAGGTTAAAGTCCTCATATGATTCCAGCAACTCTTTCAACTTCTTTGGCTTCTTCATTGGCAGCAGAGCCATGCTATGGACAGGAACCACTGGAATCGGGCTGGTGGTGCCTACCTCAGGTGAAGTATCCTTCGGCGCCTCTGGCATAGACGTGTCGGATTCTTTGCTCTGGGAATGCTTGCGAGTGCCGCCCTCACTGGAATCAGGGATTTCCTGTGTAGGCACACTCGACCCTGATTCATCATCCTCTTAGGCCTCGGCGGGCAGAACTTCCTCCGGCTGAGGTGGTATCGAAGCCGCCACTTTCCATTCCTAATATGAGCAGCAAATTACAATCAAGGCAAGCCTTATGGGCAAAATGACAAGAAGACAAAAGATGACGACAAAGTTACCTCAAGAGGAGAGTTATTCGCGCGGAAAGGCAGGACGGCTGAGTTGCTAGGAGGTTTATCCTTAGCAATGTACTTGGTCAGGGACCTAACCCTCTTGTAAACCTCGACTGAAGACATGTCCTCCTTGGAGACACTGGTGACGTCATCGCCACCGGTCCAGAGGTACATCGGGTGTGCTTTGGCCTGTACAGGTTGCACCCGACGCTGCAAGAACATGCGAATAAGGTTAGTTCCTTTGAATTCTTGGCTTGGGATAAGCTGAAG
Source organism: Avena sativa (assembly GCA_916181665.1). Taxonomy (NCBI): domain Eukaryota; kingdom Viridiplantae; phylum Streptophyta; class Magnoliopsida; order Poales; family Poaceae; genus Avena; species Avena sativa. The sequence continues at coordinate 445,978,441 of OV702297.1, forward strand.
GTCGCAGACACGCTTGTACAAGACTTCGACTTCTTCCTCCTTGTCTGGCATCACAGCATTCTTCCAAGACCTCTTCCACCTCAGCTTAGCGCTAGGGTCGAAAGGAGCAAGTCCATGTCGTTCGCCATTAATATATTGATCGCGAATGTAGAACCACTTCTCCCTCCACCCCTAGATGGAGTCGGTAATGTTGAGGCTGAAGTATTGGACATTGGGGTACATGTGGATCCCGTAGCCGCCAACGTCATATACAACCGAGCTAGAACCCGATTGTCGCTTAAGCTTGAACAACTTCTTGAAGAGGCTGAAGTGTGGCTCAATTTCGAGCCAACACTCGCAAAGGGTAATGTAGCACGTGATGTGCAGAATGGAGTTTGGGGTCAGCTGATGCAGCTGGAGCCCATAGAAACACAGCAACCCTCGCACAAATTTGTGGAGGGGAGAGAAAGACCGCGAAGAATGAATGCCAAAAACATCACCCGAAATCCAACAGGAGGATTGGGGATTACCTCTGGCCCTGGCATCCTGCAATCTGCTGCATCAGCGGGTAGCAGGCCGTCCTGGCGATGAGTGAGCTCATGATCCTTCAACGAGGTGCGCTGGCATGACCCGTTGGTCACGCGGGTCCTCGAACCCTTCTTTTGGGCGGTAGCGGTGGCGCTGGACTCGGCAGTGCTGGTGCCCTTTTTCTTCATTGAAGCAGCAGCACCAGCAGATCCAGCGACACCACCTCCCTTCTTTTCCCCCATATTACGACGGTAGAGTGATCGGAGAAAGTAACTAGGAAATGCCTTGAGTATGTCCAGCGCAGCGAGAACAACGGGCGCACGGCAGCAAAGGGGAATGGCAATGGAAATGGTACGCACAGGAGGAAGAAGACCAAGTGCGAAAATTAGCGCACCCAAAAAGCCTACTTAAGCACCGGGGATATCATCCAACGGCTCGCAGAACTGTACCTCTACGCGTGGCGCACATCAATGAAGACACGTGGCGACGGTAATACCAAAGTGTCGCTGCATGTTCCCTACTACGTGTGGGAATCAAGGAGACACAGTTAAAACAAAGATTACGCGTGACTGGTTAAACCCCGGTCAGACCTCGGGGCCCACCTCTGTCACGTCCCATCGGCACCGCTTATGCGGGCAACCGACCTCATTCGATCGTCAGCACTGACATCATCAAAAGACCCACTCCAACGGAGATTGTCTTCGACTGATTTAGTCCTTGCTTGACTCTGCGAGTCGACCAAGCACTCGGGGAATACTCCTAACAGGAGTGCTAGCCGCGCACATGAACATTACAAAAAGGGCATAATTTTCCATGACAAACGTACTACATTTATATCTTACCCACTCTTTCGAATTCATGATTCGATTGCGGACTCAGGGGCTCCTCCCATAGGGAGCGCTGAAAGCACAATCGACAAATATTAAACTAATGACAACAGTCGAAAATTGGTCGAAGTCCCCACTCGAGTCTACGACTCAAGTAGGCACTTGGGGCTACTCCCATAGGGAGTGCTGGTCGCGCACCCTGTGAAATAAAAAATAATTATACATGGCAAAAAGCGTTAACCACTTCCGCACCATGAGCATTCGAAGCGATTCGGCGACTCCGCCTCACAATCACTGAACATGCCCTACAAAGAGACAACGTCTCCTGGGTTACCCGAATCACCTCCGCTGTGAATAAACTTTTGGATGTCGCGTTAATGATGTGAAGGTAAGACCTGCAAAAGGCCCGGCAACGCACCTGAGGCACTCTACCAGAGAATAATCCATGCCTATAGGCACGATGAAAAGGCCTTGACGGATGCGTCGAGTTCTCACACCCAAACACTAGAATTCGACTCTATAAGACATCCACGACAGGAGTCTAATTACACCAACATTATTCCGAATTCAAGTCTGGGGACTCGAGTTCAAGTAGATAGCGTTGTTTTGCCCTAAGGCAGTTAACTGATCCCAATCTATCGTATGATTCATGCACGCGTATCACAATCCCTATGACATAAACTACATCACCTGAAAGAACTTCGTATGAGCATATATCCCATGCACTCGAAGACTCATAGTCTCCACCCGAATCTACGATTCGGCTAGACACTTAGAGGCTACTGACATGGGTATACCTTACAGGTACTCGAGATTAACCTATACGGTCCATCCCAAGGAGTCCATGGTGCGAACATAGCCCATCAAGGATTCGGGTGGCCCACGGGAGTTCGACTTCTTGAAGGATACGGCAAAGTGTAGACCAAAAATTATAGGGAAAACCCTAATCTGTAACCGACTCAACATGCTATCCCGAGACCTAGCCTCCCTATATAAAGGCTAGGAGGGGGAGGCGAGGAGGACAATCCACACACCCCCGCATACACCTCGCTAGATTGCATTTGCGCACCCTTGTAACTTTCGACTCTCTTGTAATCAAGAGCATACAAGTAGGAATAAGGTCCTCTACGAGGCCTGAACCTAGGTAAAACCTCGTATCACCTGTGTGTTTGTTTGCTAGCCGATCGATGCCTCCAGCTCTACCCACTTCCTCGAACCTAAGTCCATCAACGATGGGCATTGATGAGTTAACCCCTCATCAACTGTAAAAGTAAAAATCTAGTGCTAACATTAAATATAGTAAGTAAAAGTAGCTAGTGCGAGTAAGGTAAAAACAAATAAAGTAAAATAGAAGCAAGTAACTCAAGGAAGCAAATGTTCTGGAAAATTGTTATTTCATTTATTTTGGTTGTCACAATTAGTGAAACACAATTTATACCAGCTAGATGCATTAGTACTAAATACCATAAATCATAAAGAACTTGATGATTAAAACCCCAAGGGACTACAATCTAGATCAACAAACCAATTAATTAAGGACATGTGTATAGCAAGTGACACACCTAACCATCACATCTAACTTGTATAAATAACTACCCCTCATGTTTATTAGGCGCGTAAGTAGTTTACGAAAATGTTTGACCATTAATTTTAGCCAATAAAATATACAATATGTGTCTCAAAAAATATACCATTGAAAACTTTTTTGAAGATGAATCCAATGGTATAATTTTTGTGACATATTATGTAAATTTTCTTGATAAAAAAATGGTCAAATTTGTTCTTAAACTACATGCGTGCCTAATAAACCGGGACGGAGGGAGTATTGTTTCTTCTAGGTGGAGCCATAAATAGGTGCAGCCAAATAAATGTGACATTACACACCCTAGTGATTGGTCCCTAAGCCAAGTGAATATGCTAACAAGAGATTTCATTAAGACAAATATGTCTAACCACTGTTTTAAGTTCTAAGGTTCCCAATATATTACTCCCCATTAATTAATCATGTATTAATATAGCACGCATATAAGACTTGGAACACGGTTTCTATCGGTCCGTCCATCCCTCCTCCTAGCAACATGCAACGGTGACAACCTTATGTACCCCCCAACATATGTGTGCACTCATAAATCAGTACATAATACTATCATAGAAGATAACATATATTTGTATACAACCCACAACGAACTATATCATAATTGTCATAAACAATTCACTACTCAAACATCAACATAGAGACACAATAGATTATAGGAAAATAATAGATTGCATCACACATTATGTTTTCCAAGAGATTACAATATGAGATGATGGAGATTTGTTGTAGATGGTGATGGAGAGGTCCATCCCCAAGGGGGAGAGGCGGCCACGACATGGAGGAGAGGCGGCACCGGCGGCAGGGCAGGGCGGCAGGGCAGGACGGCAGCATCCCGGTGCCTCCCTAGGACGGTGGCTGCCCTAGGGGATGGAGGCCCCTTTCCCCCTCTACTTTGTTGGATATTGTGTTGGTGTGTAGGAGGTCCTCCCCGTCCTTGGTGGCTGCCAAGAGGGAGGAATTTCGTGGCTTTTGATGGATGGCTCCAAAAATAGGATTTTCCCTCAATATATAGAGGTGGTGATGTAATCTAGGCCATGGGATGGATGCCCATTTGTTTCAAGGGCTCTTGGGCACCTCAAGAACCTTCCTAGGGGCTCCCATTTGTCCTTTAGGAGCTCCTTGGGTCATGACTTGGCCGAATCCATCAACTATGAAAATAGTTGGAGTCAATCACGTAACTCTCGGAATCCTGAAACTGTTTATGTACCCTTCGGTAATACAGGGCTAAAAGTCACGTACGGACTCCATTTAATGAAAATTTTATGTCTAGAATAATCAGCGTAAAATTCCCACAACTTGCATGTTTTGAATTTTTTCTCATATGATGTCATATTCAAGGGCTGCCGTGGCAATATTCTAGGGACAAATTTTAGAAAACTCCAAATTTCACCATAATAACGGGTTTCCTTCCATATTCGCGTATTTCCTACACAACAAAGTTCGAAACAAGAACTTATGCACTTTTGCAACTATTAGTAGGTTAGTTCCAATAAATATAATAAAGTTGCAAGATAGTGGAGATTTTTACACAATAAACTACAAAGTTCATGGATGCATTTTACATGCATCATGTGCGCTGCAACCGGCTACAGCGCGCGGAGCTGGCGCAGCCTCCACCTGAGGCGGTATCTTCCAGTGCACCAAATGCAGCGAAAATCGGCCCCATTTGCAGCGCCTGAAACCAGTTTTACACAAGCAAACCTCAAAATATGATCTAAAAAATAGGACAAAATTATATTTTACATAGAATAGAAACATGCTAGACATAGTAGGTGAAGGGTTCTGTAGCAGAAAACAAAAAATTTCTATCTACACAACCACTAATATCAGGATCTATACTATGTAGACATAAGTAACGGAGAAGAAAGACGGTATTCATACCCTTAAAGACCGAGGAACGTCTTACATAGGAAGGCGTATGTTGATGAAGCCGAGCAGCTCCAAGCACCCCAAGTGTGGTGCTTCCGAAGTACTACACACGTCCGGTGTAGGCGGCATCTCCCGGGCTCCGATCCAGCCGAGCAGCGGAAGAAGAAGATGCCGGACTGAAGATCACACGTCGGTAGTGTGAAGGTGGAGAACTCAAATACCTCGAAGTCCTCCCCAATATTACAGAGAAGTCCTCAATGGAAATGAGAGAGAGAGAATGGGAGAATTGGATGCCTTCAAAGGGGAGGGGGACCCCTATATATAGTAGGAGGAAGGGGCGCACCACCTAGGGGCCAGGCAGTGTGGGACTAATGCCCACACCCGCCGGCCACCTAGGGGAAGCCGCCGGCCCTAGGTGGGCCCCACTTGGGCGGCCCACTAAGCCTAGGCCGGCTGGGCCCCTTTCCCTAGGCGCCTTGCCCCTTGGGCGCCCCCTTCGGGTGAGGCCCATTAGCATTGGGCTGCCTTTAATAATAAAATAAAATATATATTTAATATTAATTCTCCAATTAACATTCAAATACACATATTATTATATTCCTTTACTCCAGAACTCCTTCTGGACCCCCTCCGATCACCATCGGATGTTACCTGGAACTATTCCGGTTTCTCTCTCCCCATTTCTCCTACGGTACCTCATCTATCCCTAAGCTCCCCCACCCTTAAGCGTGACATCCTTCGGTTCAGGAACACTCTGGACATGATTGAGATTCCTCTCATATTAATGATCATCAGCGGGACCTGGATGCCCATGATGATCCCCGTGCATTCCATGAATCTTATCGCTCGAACCATGAATAGTCGTTTCTCATTCCCTTTGCCACTTGATACCTAGTTCATTCGAGACTTGATCTTTGGTATCTCCATACCTTAGTTCGATCTCGTTACCGATGAACTTTTTTACTCGTTCACATGTCGTTGCATTTCGTGACCCAGTCACACGCTTGCAAGCTTCGTTAATGCAACGTCACCGAGATGGCCACATATGGTATCTATTCGTTACATGGACTTGCAAATCTTGGTCTTGATATGTACTCCTCTACGCGCCCCTTTGGGAAACCTAAGTGACATCTTTTTGATCACCTAGTCACGGTATGATACTTGATAATCATCTAAGCTCCCTCTAGAATGGTGATTTGCATTATCTCACAGTCTAAGGATCGGGTTGCGAGGTTTCATGCGTTTATCATCAATGATGAACTTTGTAACTAGATCTCATCGAGATACAACTATCGGATGTTTGTATATCACGTCATTCAACCAATGACGTGACATCATTGTCAATCGGCATAAATTCCCATGATCTTGAAACCCAGATCATCCTCATGACCAATGAACTAGTTCGCTAGAGGTAACTAGAGACATGGTTTGTTTACATATCACACATTTATTAACGTTTCGTATTAATACAGTTATAGAATAGTATGAAACGTATTATGAACATATAGAATATATATCAAACAATACACTTTATTATTTGTCTCTAGGGCATAACTCCTTCAGTAGGTTCTACTACAGAAATTTAAAACATAGTGCAAACAAACTAAAAATAAACCTATCTACTCTTCATCCTCTTCCTCCTCTGAGGTGGTGTCGTCGGACTTGGTCTAGAGGTCGCCCCACCTCAGATCGTCATCAGAGAACGGAGATGGTGCTTGGCCCCGCTAGTTGGGCGTTGATGAAGGCCTTCCGGCGATGCCGTTCCGCCATCTTCTCCCTCCTCTCGGCCCTCTTCGTGGCATAGAATTCAACCTCTGCTTGGACGTCCTTCGGGAACTCGCGCTTCTAGGCTGCAATAGTGTGCTCATCATGCTCGGCGATGCCGAGCTGCCGCTGCGCCTGGCGGTGATGGCGACGGTCTTTGTCGGCGACGAGGCGTGCTGCAGGCGTGATGCACTTCGCTTCCTCGAGCGAGTTAACATCCTGGAAGTTCATAGCTCGCCGCGGGTGGCCAAGGCGCCACGCCGCGGCATCGTAGGCGCCCGTGGCCTCGTGTGCACTCCCGTAGGTGCCGAGCGTGAGGCGAAACCCAGCGGCGCGCAGCTTGGCGTAGAACGTGTCGCTCGGCTATGCACGCACGCCCTAGAACCCCGACGAACCACGGCGGCGAGGCGACATGCTGACGGACGGCGGCTGTGGCACGGGGATGGAAGGGGAAAGGGAAGGAGCTGTAGGGGTGGCGAGGAGCGGTGAAGGGGATGGGAAGGGGTGGTGCCGTGGCGGCAGCGCGCGGGGTTATTGGTGGGTGGGGAAGTAGATAGGCGCCGAAAGTTCACGGACAATTGGATGCACGCACAGCGCAACATATTTGGTGCGTGTGATAACGCAGAATTCCTAGCACACGCGCTATTCTGGCCTTTTTTTAGGGCAACACCGATTTATAGCTACTGATGCTCTAAAGAGAACGGCTCCTCGGACAAGCAGACAAGAACTCACAAACTAGCTTACGAAACCAATCTCCATCTACATCCAGACTGCCACAGCCTGTGGGCGGCAATGAACCAGCACTGCATTCTAAAGGGCAAGAGCTCAACTGACCACTAGAACAAATACAACAATTCATGACAACTACCGTGCCTTAATTCAATTATACTATAGCTTAAGCCTGAGCAAAAGCGAGCCATGTGAGGCTATCTGCCCGCGCGCGTGTTTTTAGCCGTTTGATCTTCACTCGGAGTCATCTCAGCCGCGCAGTTTTAGGTGTTGACCAAAGTCTTATGAATTGATCCCTCCCATCCCCGTCCCCTCCCCTACCCCCATCTTGATTCCGTTCCCCTCCACCCAAGCTCCCGAGTCCCGAGCTCCTGCCCATCCCAGTTCCTCCTCCGTCTCTCTAGTAACCTATGCCACCCCCTCCGCTCCCGAGCTCTCCCTCTCACCTCGGCTCCCTCCCTCCTCCACTCACGAGGCCACCGCCTCCCATCCATCTCTCGCATCCAACATCGGCCGCCTCTGCTTACCCGCCTTGAACCTTCCCAGTACCGATTCAATATTGCCCCTGACCTCGCGCACCCATCCGCCACCACGCTTTGCCGGTGGTGAGGAAGATAAGGAGGAGGTGACAACGTGGGACGGTGGGGGTAAGAGAGAGAGGGCAGCGCGGGTAGAGATGCTCCTATGAGGGACTACAAGAAGATGTCGCATCATCCTTGCCGCTTTGACTGGAAAAATCACGGGCGGATGGCGGAAAAAAGGAATTGAAAAAGAGAAGGCTCATCCTCTTCCGAGCTCCCCCTCTCACATCCGCTCCTTCTGCCCCAGCACTCACGAGGCCACCTCCTCGCGTCCAGCTCCCGCATCCAGCGTCGTCCGCCTCTGCTTCCCCGCCTCGAACCTATCCAGTACCGGTTCAACATCGTCCCCGACCTCGCGCACCCATCCGCCACCACGCTTTGTCGGTGGTGAGGAAGATAAGGAGAAGGTGAGCGCGTGAGATGCTGGGGGTGAGAGAGAGGGGCAACACGGGTAGATACGCTCCTATGCGGGACTACGTGAAGATGTCACATCATCCTCACCGCTTTGATTGGAAAAATCAGGAACGAATGGCGGGAAAAAAATTGAAAAGAGAAGGCTCGCGAGGCATGCGATGACGGGACGTAGAGCGATTGGCCAAAATTCGGAATCTACAATAACCGATCGGAAGAGTCGCTGAACTGAAATTGTCACACCTTGCGAAAAACGGTCGCGTTTCATGCCACTTCAACAATTAACATGTATGTATTTCCGAAAACAAGGCAAAATAAGCTGATTTTGGACCCACTTAGGCTCTGCAATTGAATTTTCTTTTAAATAAATTAACATATCTCGAGAATACGTAAATTGATACATGTTCTACGTTGTTCTGCACTTCCTACACAAGTTAACAAAATTTTTAGTGTCCTTGAATTGGAGCATGTTCTATGATTAATCGATAAGCGGGTTCCATCGACTAAGTGAGTCCAAAAAAAATATCATAACTTCTATTTTTTATTTTGATGTACAGAAATTATCTTGCTTTTATGTAAAGAGTCGTGGCAACTTTCAGCCATACCTTCTCTTTTAAATTATATCCATACCTTCTCTTTTAAATTATATTGAACCAGTGAATAATTTGAAATATATCAAGTATAACTCCTGCATAAAATTAGTATATATGTAATCTGATTGTCTATATCGACTAAACTAATCATTTAATAATCCAGCCACTCTTATAAGTGTTGAATATAAAGTTATGCCTTCCCTTAGAGCTCTAGAATTCAAATAGTTGCAAGCATCGATTTTGAGGCAGTCGAATAAGGTTACCGTGTGATCTTCATAAGTTAGCTTATTTTGATATCAATAGTTTTTTTTATCTTAATCATGTAACATGCCAGTTTTTTATGGTACTGGACTTGGTCCATTGCTCGATGTATTTTTGTTTGAAGCTTGCTCCATATATCTTTTTATTTAGTTGAAGATTATAAGCTTAAATATGAAATAATGGTCTGCTTCTTGCTTCTTGCGTCAAAGGTCAAATCTCTTAGTTTCAAATATGTCTAACATGTAAATAACATACTTGGCTACCGATTAATTTATGGTAATATATTTAAGTAGCAGTGAATGAGTACAACACACCTACCATAATCTGTCAAATAGACTGTATGTCCACCTAGTTCCATAGATTACTGCAAAGATCTGGAGTCAAGTCGAAGATCTTCACTGGTGTAGTACTCTCTATATGCATATACGACTAGCTGAAATAAATCTGCTCTATAACTGTATAACATATCAGACAATGAATGCCCCTTAATCAGGCAAGTCTTTGCATCTTTTGAGCTGCTGTGGCTCTCGTCCAAAGAATCACTTGTCTCTTACAAGTGCAAAGGATATCATGTGCGTACATAATCTATTCTACCATGGCTTCAGCGCTCCTATTATACATCCAAAAATCCACAATATCGGGCTAGTCTCCATCTGCTTAATTTGCCAATGTGAGGCAGCAGAGGGCGAACTGGTCAGGTGATAACACAACAGCATCTCCCAAAAAGAAGTATGCTTGATGCTGTCAATCAGATGTTTGTGCACCACCAGCGATTTTTGGGTCAGTTTGGTAGTAAAGTATGTCTCCAGTGTCGCTAACGTAGTGGTCACGCTTCAAGCTCTGTGCTAGTGCGCCAAACAGGTGGAATGGGAACGGACCAGACTTGTCTGGCTCCCGGTAGTACTTCCCCAGCACTGGCTTTGCCGCCTCGGTCTGCAAGACAATCACACCCAGAACCCATGGATTGCATTAGGTAAGGTCCATGATAGTATAACGAGATGTGCAGGGAAATATCAAGGGAAGTAATTCTTACCGCCTCCACGAGATGGTAATGTGGGATTTGAGGGAAAAGATGGTGGATCACGTGAGTCCCAATGTCGTGGTGGATGTTGTTGAGCCACCCGTAGTCCCTGTCAAGCGTTGTCAGGCCTCCACGCAGATAGCTCCATGCCTAGTTCACAGAGCAATAACTCAGTGATTACATACAGTAGTAATCTTTGAAGGGTTCAGTCAATGACAATCATGAATCTGAAGTACTTTTTTACAGTCTGCAGTTAGTATTTCAATTTGAGAGAATGTGGAAATGCTGGCGTTTTTTCAACTACTGGTTGAATGATGCCTGTGACTGAAGGTGGTAAAGTATGCCTTTTCCACACAAAAGTGTATTACTTTCAATAACTACCACACATATATACATCACATACATATGACAAAGGTGGATAGTGAAAGCTGCATCCAACTTGCATTATGGACCACAATTTGTGATTTGTGTGGCTAGATATGTCTTTACGTTATCTTCCAATTGTTATAGCAGGCTGAAAACAATGGCTTCTGATATTCGATTTTCAACAACTTTGTAATTTTGCTATTTTGACTCATACTAACATATCACACCATCACCTTTTTAGCAAGGAAGTCACATTTATACAGACTATTCAAAACTATCCTCAGGAAAACTTTAAGAGTTAGAATCTAGATGATAGCCCTAAATTTTATCTCATGTGGGTTGTGTGGCCAACTCTAACAGCTTGAAGAGTTATCTTCAATTAGTAATTCTACAAACATTACACCATATCCTAGGTCAAGCTATATTGCTGAACAACAGACATTAAGCGAACAAAATAATCAATGCATTCATTTTGCACAATATTCTGCAGATTAAGCAATCTAATTTGCAGTTTGGAGATCTTTACCTTTCCACGATACCAGGGAAGCTTGTCGTTGTGGCCATGGTGGTGCAGGTAGGTGACAAAGTCCAGCCACATAACAAAAATCTGCAGCAAGAATCAGCAAGGAAACCTTGTGAGCTGCTGACCACCCCACAACAGGGCACAACTCAATCCACCTATCCAGAAAAACCAGACGTTTTTGGCAGACTTGAGGCTGCAAACGCAAAAGGAGCAGATATCACCCATTACATACCCAGTACGGGACACCGTAGAGCTTGAGAATCTGAAGAGGTCCCATCACGATGGTGAGCCCAGCGAGGAGGCCAGCCATGGCGAGCCAGCATGCTGTCGACGTCAAAATATCCTTCTTTTCGTTTGGCTGAAACAAATCACTGCTTGGGTGGAAATGCGAGCCTGACTTCCCTGGACTCCTCGACCACTGGACAGGTTAAACACAAACGATACAGTCAGCAATCACCTTACCAAACATCCGCTGCCACATGAGCGAATCAATCAGCGAAGTTAAGTAGGACCGAAGATCTTCTGAGCCTATTTGAGTCTCACCAAGTAGAAAGGGTAAGCGAGCATCGGGAACGGTAATGCAAACCGAAGCTTCCGAGTGGAGCTGTCCAGACTCCTGTACAGCTTCTCCGGGAGCTGCAATTTGAACAACGATTGATTCAGCACGCCAATCATGCCAGGTTAAGCAAATTCCTCAAGAACATGAGTGAAGCAATCAACAGCTTGGGACCTAGCCCGCATACCGGATGCCATGACTCGTCGTTCTCGACATGGCCGTGGTTCTGGTGGTGCGTCCTGTGGCTAATCCTCCTGCAGTTGGATTCAAAAGGAGACGTTATGACTGACACAAAGAAATATAACATTAGCAGCCAGAAGAGGAGGTGTTGAATGCATGCACGCATGCATGCTTACCATCCATTGTAAGGCACAAGGATGGATGAGTGGAGTATGTGTCCGACGACACTGTTGAGCTTGGTGTTGTTGGAGAAGCTTCCGTGGCCGCTGCACCAACAATCGTCACCATGATAAAAGATTGTGAGAGAGTTGAAGAAGACCTGAGTTTCGGACTTGACGGAATTATTAGAAGAAACAAATTAAGTCAGGTCTTTGGGAGTACGCACCAGTCGTGACCGAGGACGAAGAGCGCCCAGAACATGGTGCCCTGCGCGGCCCAGTAGACGGGCCAGGCGAGCCAGCTGTCGAGGCGCGCGGCGGCGGCGGCCAGAGCGAGCACGACGACGACGTCGCGCACGACGTAGCCCATGGAGCGCCAGGGGTCCTTGGCCCAGCAGTGCTTGGGGATGGCGGCGCGGATCTCCGCGAGCCCGAACGGCGGCGGCGCCGCGGGGTCGAACCCGGAGGGGTCATCCTGGGCCTGGGCGGGGGCGGCCTGGGAGCCGTCGTCCTCGGCGGTGACGAGGCGGGTGAGCGCGGCGACGGCGACGCGGTGGGAGAGGGCGCGGCGGGACGCGGCGGCGCCGGCGCCGGCGGGGAGGGAGAGGGCGCGGCGGGACGCGGGTAGGAGGGCGGGTGGCGGGAGCGCGGTGGCGCGGCGAGGGAGGGGCAGGGGCGTGAGGCCGCAGCAGCATTGGGGGAGGAGCAGGCGAGCCATTGCTTGGCTCCTTGTCTGCTGCTGCTGCTGCTGCGGCTGCGGAGACTGCTTCGCCGGCGGGCGAGGGGATAGCCTCTGAGATAGTACTAGTAGCGGGTTGGTGGTGGACGGGTGGCCGGGGTTTGGTGGGCCGGGCTAGGTGGGCCTCGGCATCCCATGACCAAGAACCGACCACGAGTGCTTCTGCGGTCTGTGTGGTTCACACGGTACTACTTGCTGTACTGCGCAACACACTGGAGCACTTGGTGCGATACACAAATCCAAATATCTAATCCATCCAATGGCAGGGATGGAATGGACTGGACCAGACATAACAGCTTGGGATGGCATTTTCATTCATGTTGACAACGCGCCATTGCACTTGCACCCACACATAAACTTGAGAACCACAGTTCCACATATATAAAAGAAAAGGTGTCAAATCAGACAGTACATACCAGTTTACAGTGTCACACTGCTCTTTGACTGCCTCCAGTTCAAGCAGTTCAATTTATTGTCTCTTTTACCTTCAGTCAAAAAAGAATGACCGACAAGAAAACCATCTACCGTATGCCCTACACGTTTTTCACCATTGGTACAAATGATTACACGGTGGTATACAACATAAACTAAGCTAACCCGTCCAAACAAGCAACTATATCTACCTAGTAGGGCAAGGTAAACAATATCACCTTGCCAAGTTGTTGTTGCCCATGACCATAATATACACAGCACAGGATGGGAACAGAATGGGTCGAATTACGCCACGAGAAATAATAACCAGCAATCAAAGGAAGGCATAGGCATCCCAGGTACCAAGAGTGGGGCGTACTTCTGTGTCAGATGCAGTCATATAAAAAAACGTGTACTTATAGTTTCCACCACTTCTTGTTCTCCATGTTCTTAGCAAGCTCCTGGGCGAGGGAAGCGAAATTCTCTGCCCCGTCCTGAAGCTCCTGGGTTCGTTGGCTTATTCTCTGGTACAGCAAAGGGTGATTAGCGATTGAACTGGGACTGTTCTTGTTAAATAAACGATTGCCAAAAAATAGTAGACCGAAAATCAGGAACATAGCCTGGCAAGCAGAGTGTAGTATGAAACTCAACCCTTTACCTCGAGTTTCTCCTGCCGCTGCATAAGCTTATCTTTCGCATGAGCAGCTGCCGCCGCTGCATCCTGCAGAAGGAAATCTAGATTCAGCATAGGCTACACACGGAGAACACGACGAGTTGCAATGCTGGTGGAATTACCCCGCCAAACTTATATTTGGTAAGAATTTCTTGGGTACTTCTCATCCTTGGTTTGTCAGCAACACTTGATCCTTCAAACAGTTTCGCTCTCTCATCCTCTACTGCACAAGTTTAAATATAAACATACATAGTTGAAAAGAAGTGTGTTTTTCAGAAACAAAAAATAATACGTCCAACCTATTATTTTTAACTGAAAACCAACCTGTTGTTTTCTTATTAACGTGAGATGTAGAGGATGATGCTGGTGGAGGGGATAGGGGTTCATCATCATCAATCTCTATGTCATCTGCATTTACATGCGTTTAATAAATAGGCAGCATTCCAGGTAAATGCTTTTAACAAAACAGGGAGAAGGCGAGACCAATTGTCAGTTCTTCTATTGGATCATCATCATCAGGACTGGGTATTGATGGTTCAGCAGATGACTCTTTCAGGAAAATTGACTCCAACAATTCACTGGGGGTTTGTGCAGTGAAACTCCTTCTCAGGTTTTCATTTTCGTCCGCTTTGCCTTTTAATCCTTTAATGATGCCACCAAGAACTCCTGCTGCCGGATTCTGCACCAGAGGTTCCATGCTAAGTCAAAACGTACAGGGTATGATATAGGTTGAGAGGATTAGATAATTGCTGACCTGCTTTCTTTTCTGGTCTGCCGAGATGCTAATAGCTGCTTCAGCTGCTGCTGCAAGTACTTTATCATGAAGGCATGGCAAAGATTCTGGAATCCTAAAATGATTATCATGAATACGAAGACATTAGTCTAATAACACCAGGTCAGGCGTCAGAACTATTGCTCCTTGAGTTAAACAGAACCCAACTGAAACAGAACCAGACATGCAAAACATTAGTACCTTAAGTCATTCTCTGAGGCCATAAGAGAGATGATTGCAAATTCAGATCCATTTACCTGTGGCAGGGGACATATTAGAAAACTGAGGGAGGTATTTTACAACACAGTTGATATTTAATCTAACAGAACTGTAGAGCACTAGAGCGAATCTGAAGTTACTCATAGAGCTGAAACGTGCTTGTCACAACGAGAACACGGCACTCATTGTAGGCACCGATATTATTTTGCGGAGAAATAAGCTAAGGTTAGCAGGATATTGATGTGGCAATGCAACACTAATAGAGAACCTAATCCAGAATAATATTTAGAGATATTGTGATGCCAAAGTTCAGTGTGACCAAAAACTGAAGATCGAGTTATAAAGCAACCGAAACAATTTACCAGAGCAATTTGTCCATTTGAGGAGCTCATGGATTTATCCATGCCGGTCTTGTAACTCCATCTTAATAACTGCATCAAGGAGCTCTCAGCGAGAATCTCGAGGCCTGGCAAAGACCTGTCATAATAAACATAAAACTGTTATGTCTTCGCAAACTTCACCAGGCATGTACATGACTACAGGTAGGTAACAGATGATGACACCTGAAAAGTTTTCCTTTTGAAATCTACGAGAATATCTCAAGATTCTCTAAAGGAAAGAATATTGTCAAGATTTAACAATCAAAGATTGTCTTTTTTATCTACAGCGAAACCATATTCCCGAGAGATTTTCATCATGATGTACTTGACACACAAGTGAACAACAAAAGTTGATGATGATAGTATAACCAGGCTGTACTTCACATTTTATTAGTCGAGATGGGGAAAAGTAAAGAATGACGAGTACATAGTTGGACATTCTTCATTTATTAAGTATTGGCAATCCAAATTTTGACAAGCACGTGAAAAACAAGAAACAAAAAAAGTTCACTGAAACTTGCAGTAGGAACAAATGTAAAGAGGGAAACCCTCCACCATCATTCTTTGACAATGGGTATCATATAAGTTAATCCATATGATTATAATATGTAATCTTAAAGGCTACATGGCAAACACCTTCATCAAGAAACTTCTAGGCTCTAGGATGACATGGAAAAAACATGAAAAATCATAACTACCTCAATTCTATGATCCCTGTCTGATAAGCTAATATCAATCCGCAAGCTTTATCATCCTTATTCTTGAAAATGGCTGACCAGCAGCAGTGTTTTGCGAGCTTTGTTTTATGTAGATGCTTGATGCTTCCCTGATGGGAAAAGAACATCACGACTAAGCTTTAGAAGTTCGAAATTTCTACAAAGCATTTTACATATGCTAAGTATGCACCTGAATCAATGATGTCAGAGAAAATAAAAGAACCACATCCTCAAAGCAGACCAAAAGAAGGGAATTTGGATGCCTGCTGTGTGGATGTTGAGCAGCCTTTTTCTGGTTAGTTTCGGCTCCTTTTGCTTCATTTTCTTCCTTTCCTGTCTGACTTTGACATGGGAATTTGTCTTCTGATAATTGTGTTTGCTCCTCATCTGAAGCTCCATCTGAACCCAAAACTTAGGAAAGTTAAGCCTTGAACTAAGGGGATTAGAAGTTAGCATAGTGAATAGTAATCACTTGCCTATGACATACATCGCAATTGCAGACAATTGCTTCTGATCTAACAGATGTGAATTTATGATCAGACCACTTGTGATGTCGACTACAGTAAGACGTGCATCCTTAGTTAAGGAAAGTAGAACATCCGAGGAAATTTTTGGACTTGTAGCAATTTCTTTCTGGGACTTGTCCACTTCTGCAGCAGATGCACCAACACTGTGAATGCTTAGTGAAACCACAGGAGAATTTGTTCCTGATGCGCAATCCAGGGAGAACATCACTGACAGTTGACTTGCATCAAACATTGCCACCTTTGAGAAAACAAGCCAGAACATAGTAATTAGCCAATACCACTTGGTTATTACAAGTTTCAAATAAATTGCGAAAATTTCAGAGACCATAAAGAAAATATACCTGACCATTTTGATATCCTACTGCAAGGACCTTTCCTGAAGCTGTAAATTTGAGAGACCTCACAGAAGAATTTGATGCCATAAAGGCAATATGACAATGGAACCCTCTCCCGTGATGAACCGCATGAACTGAAACGAAGTCAGTGTAAAATAAGCTCAGGTTAAGGAAAATGGAATGAAACACATACCCCAAAATAAGAAGGTTTATAAATGCCCTGGTGGGATTCTACCACTGAAAAGGAAAAAGAACATGAGCATGTCCTATTTTACAGATGCCTTGTATGTGTTAACAAACGCAAGCAAAATCGGCATGGACTTGTCTTAATAGGGATTTGGCAGCAAAATGTGCACATTGGAAATATAATCTTGCACCAAAAAAGAACACTTGGAACCATAGCCTTTCACGAGATGGCACGTGTACATATTACCTTCCTTATCAGGGTTCTACACAACATGGATTGCAAGTGAACCGATGACAAGAAGTAAAACAGGTAGCACCAAGCACATAAATACCAGAATATCAGTCAAGTTACTCACATTCACAATGGCCTATACTATCATTACAAAGATTTAGCACTCAAAATATCTCTTATGCATATAGCATATGGGCCAATGATATTGTTTCCTGCCTATAGACACGTTGCATCCATGCCTCACTACCTCTGCCTCTACAAATATATTGCCATCTTTCAGACTGACTACCAATAAAGAGTGTGAGAATCAAAGCAAACAGGAAGCCTAGAAGGCAACATCATGCAAACCCCTTCATTCTATTTTGAGCATTTTCACTGATGTCTCGTATTTTGATTGACCTAAATTGCTTTGGTACATATGGAGTGATGGAGAAGAAACAAAAGAAAAGAAAGAGCAAATGCAAATATAGTTTTATCCACTATATGACTTCAATACAAGTTTACCTTCCTGTTTAGGTTCACTCACAAAGTGAAAGCTGGAATCCCCAGTGTGTTCATGAAGTTTATACATCCACACCTACGATATTACAAAATATATAAGACTAAAAGACTATTGAATATGCTGTTGACAACCAACAACTTGGACTGACCCATAATTTTAATAGTAGGAAACTAGGAACTAACCAGACCACTTGTTGTGCCAACAGCAACAGTCAAGTTTAATGAACAAAAAGCCAGCGATGATACAGAAGCATTTGCTCCATCCGGAATAACATCAGACACCTGCGGCAAAGATAGCTTTATTTTTTCATGTTGATCTAGTATTGATCAGTCAACAAGTAAGAACATGTTAGAAGTAACCTTTGCATCTAATACAAACATTGGCATGAGAATGGGAAAAGTAGCATCCCATATTCTCACAGAACCATCTTGATAGCCTGCAACATATATTCTTTCAACCGGATGGTTTTCCTTCTGTGACATTTCACTAGGAACCCCACCAGTCAAAGGCCATTTCATATTCCCTGATATCGGAGGCGCGGGATTTTGCTTAGCACAAAATTTCTACAAAAACACATGATATATGATCTGATAAAGGCAAAGTTGAGTCTAATTAGAGTACAGTACCCATAATTCATGCAAAAGCTGTACCTTCAGTGAAATACTTGGATGCTCTCGCCCAGTTAGTGAATACAGATCCGTGGCAGTTATGTTGGGATCAATTGTAGGAACTGCAACTGGAAATTTTCGAGCCTCAGGCTGAGCAGATACCTCTTCTGATTTCCGTGCAGAAAACAGAGCACCACCATCGTAGAAATTCAATTGTCCAGGATTCGTCAATACAAAAAGTGCTGAAGTTCGTATTTTATCTGGAACCCCAGTATCTGGAATAAGAATCATATCAGCAAAGGATCCATCAAGTTTGAGGTCCACTCGCGACGCGCATCTTACAGACTCTAATCCATTAGATGATTCCAGGCTAAGAACCTACAAGAAAATGTAATTCTGTTTATTGAACAAGGTAAAATTTTCCATAGTCTAGCGTTAAAACGAAATACTCCCTCCTTCCGGAAATAAGTGACTTGCATTTGTCTAGATTCGCATGTTTCTATACACTAAAACATGTCAAGATACATGCGAATCTAGATAAATCCAAGTCACTTATTTCTGGACGGAGGGAGTACAACATATATCATTTCCTATGCTCAGAAAAGTAACTTTCTCTGCCATATATATGATATGCAACAATCGTGGGGAAAAAAGGCAGATACACAGTTTCTCCCATTTGAATAAAAGATATCTATCAAGTTGTTCGGTTCTCTAAAAGGATTGCCTCTAGGGCATAAACTCATGTCCATTTTTGCTATCACAGGAAATTATCCTGGATGGGCATGTTTGTCCTAACTTGTGTGCCCCATATAGCCATGCAAATTAGTTTAGTGGCTCTGCAGTAACATATCAGGTAAGCAGATGGCCCAGATTTGAGTTCACAGTTCCGAACAGTTAGAAATTGATTTTTGTAAGTTGATAAAGGAGCAAACAGCTATACTTTGAGTTCACCTTCAGTGGATCAGTTGCATGCATGCCTAGAAAATGACATGAAACAATATAAAATATATGACAGTGAAACAAGAAACAAAATAACAAACCGTCAGAACTTCTTCAGACCCCATATCATCACCACCGTATACAAAAAGATGCCCGCCTTTAGTAGTATCTTTTGCTGACCCAGCAGACCAGTGTAAGACAATAACAGGAAGCCTGCGACTTCCAGAAGCCAGCTGCAGCTTAACAACATTAGATGAAACATCAGTTTGCTTGCCTTGTCTAGAGGATACTGTGATATCCCATAGAAGTATGTCTCCAGTTATATAGCCAACTGCAACAGTTGAACCCCCTCTTGATGCCCAACAAAGAGAGCAAATTTCTCTCTCTTCTTCATTCTCATCAACATTATCTACTTGCTCTTCGCTAGCATCCATTTGAGAGCCATTTACTTGACCCTTCATCTGTAAGTCTCCGTAGCCTCGAACAGCAACTGCACGGTCCTCTGATATGTCCCAAAGAACTAACAATCCTTTCTCGTATGCAATCAGCACCCTAAAGCATATAAAAGAAGTTCATTCATGTGTCTCATATTGGAAAACTGAATTGACAATAACATGTCTCTCTCATACTAGAGAAATCTGACAAAAAAGCTACAGTTTGTCTTTCTAATTTTCTGCTTCAACTTCAATCATTGATTATTCACAAGTTGTTTAAAACAAACAAAGATAGCTGAATATAGTGTTATAGTCTTACCTGGTTCCCAAGGTGTCAGGTTGAGGCAGTATTCCAACGATAGGTTGAGCATCAAGCAAGGAAACACCAACTGTTTCTGTGAACAAATTGACCCATAAATATCATGTTTATGCCTCAAGGAAGTAAGATAAGCAAAAAATATGTTGAGTTGGTTCACTGAAACATTTCCAAATCCAGAGGAAAAGGTGACAGGAACTCATATTTGGACAAGATGAACTCAATTGCAGTGTATAAGATAACAACAGCTGGTAATCCAAATAAACAAGTAGTGCAAATTTACACATAAATAGAAACAACATTGCTCAAGCCCGCTAATAATATCCAGGCTTAAGATTACTCATGTCATTTACTTAATACTCATGTAGTTGTGCAAGTATCTAATATTTCAGTGGAAGCTTCAAACTTAAAGAGTGCCAGATTATGATTTTCTTTGCTCAGAGTGGTGTTCTGTTCGCAATTTTAACTTTATACTGCTATATTATGAACATGAACTTTGATACATAAACAGAAGCAATGCAAATTTGGTAGTCAACATCTGCCGAGGAAGACACATAAAATTAGTGGTATACCACTTAAGGAATGTATATTAACACTGTAAGGCATCTTTAGAAGCTTCCCATCATCTACATCATACTTCAGTACAGAAAGCAGGCCATTCTCATCTCCAAGGTACCTGAATGAGATGGACAAATTTAAGATATAAAGAACACGTTAGAAACTACTCCAAACAGCTACTAAATCAAAACTGTGGGACAGCTCATATCCATAGCTCACATAAAAAAGGTCCCCTCTATGACTGCAAAAGCAGTTACGTTGACATCCCACTGGGAAGAATGAAATAGCTGTCTGAATTCAAGATTCCATACCTACAGGAGTAAAAAGACACATATATTATATGCGAACTTCTAAAACAAGATAGGATAAACCACACTGTATGGAAATATCATAACGCTTTAAGGTTATGATCTTGTTATTTAGTCAAAGGTACAGTAAAACTGTGCAAATGGTTGCCGGCACTGGTAGTAACTATCATCAACACATTTTTCTTAAGGATAATAATCAAATATAAACAAATGAGAGAAGTAGATTTGTCAATTAAGCAGGACCAAACATAAAAGAGATGGCTTAGCATGAATGTAAGCTTGAGGAGCTAGGCAACATTCAACACTCTTCTTAATGAAACCCAAGTCTTTTGGAGTTTAAGGAATACAAGAACATGTAATTGTTTATGATGTCCTTCTGCATAGGCTGAGAACTTAACAAAAAAGAATCAGCATCTTATGCGCTTCCTCAGCACCGTATAAATAGGTATTTCCTTATAAAATTACAAAGTGATTAGCACAACTAGGGGCCGGTTTGGTTTATGCCCTCAGCTCACCCTACCAAAATTTTGGTCATGTCAAATGTCCTTCCACCTGTTTGGTTTGTTGCCAATTATTTGGCTTCCTATGGATCACTTGTTGCTTCCTTCACAGATTCTAGCCAAAATTTTGGCCAACCCACGGCGGCAGAATCTTGCGCCAAAAAATTGGCTAGCCAATTTTGGTAGGGCTGCTGTAGGCACAATCCAAAGGTACCCTAGATCTCCCCTAAAAATCAGGAAGAGGCAGTGATTAACTTATTCCCTTTCCATGGTATTTCAGAATTCAGATTGCCGATTATCTGAAATATTTTTGATGAGTTAATATTCTAACAAGAATTACTGTCTGTAAATTGAACTGCAGGCTCTTGAGGGGACACAAACAAATTTTCCCAAATCAAATGCGCATCATGTATTCTAACATGCTAATGTGAGACTAGAATCTTCACGGATGTATTTAAACAGCATATAATGTGGAAAGTGGTACGTGAACCAATCGACGAGCATAACTACATTGTACTCCTTATTTCTACATATAAGAGTAGTGGTGTCTCCAAACTGGAAGGGTTCTAAAAAAGGAAGAAAAAGAAAGGAAAACTGAAGACACCAAAGTTCTACCTCTCAATGCCATACCTGGATCTCATTCTCATTAGAAACTGCAACCAGTAGTCCCTGGTTTTGTATAAACTGCAAGACATAACAATGTGTTAGCCTTTTTGCCAACTAGCAATCCAGGGTTTTAGAGGTTATACAAGCAACCAAAGTATTTAGTTACTAAGTCTAACAAGCAAAAGTAGCTTCTGCTGGTAACTACATACAGTTGCTTCAGGCAAGTATATGCAAATATGTAAGTAACATATAGGTAGGGCAGGCGGTAAAAATGTAGAATTTACTCAGGCAAGAAATCACATAGAAGGAACTCCAAGGATTGTACTGCCTAGAGTGAGTTTCAGTCTAACATGCAATCAATTTCACTAGTAAAGAAGACCCTCCACTTCAAAACCAACCCAAAAGTGAAAAAAAAAACTTAACATGTTTATCATTGAGTTTATTGTTCTACATGCACATGGTGAATGTAAAGAATAATCGGCACGCAGTCAATTTTGGTTTGATGAAGTGCCAAACCTGCAAATACTTGTATGGCACACTCTTTGGTGATATGAGGACGCCTTCGATATTATCACCTCCGAAGATTTTTATCCTACCATCCCTGCAGTTTAAAGCGCGGTCACCGTCTATTCAACAAGAGACGAACATAGCATGGATACGGAAGGGTGGTAGTCAATTCTGAAAATGCGGTCAAGGGGATTTCATTATGTGCTGCTACCCTGAGCAATGATCTGAATGGCATTAAGGGTCAGACTCGAGAACAGAACACAAGGCGAAACACTACAGATGACCTACTATTTACATGTTTTTCGGAAGTTGTGCTTTATGATGATAAAATTATTATTACTCCTGTCCGCTTACAGAAGAAATGTAGTTTGTGCCAGGTGCTTTATTTTACAGTGAAGAGTCTAATACGGTGATGAACTGATGACTAATGATTGACGGCCGAGAGGTTGGGAACTCACAGCGTTCCGACGGCGAGAAGCCGCTGCACTGGATCAAACCCCATGACCGAGGCGGCGTACGGGACCCCATAGTGAAGCGCGATCTGCGCGTCCAGTTGGGCCACATCGCCGGCTCCTGCTCCTCCTCCTCCTCCAGCTCTTCCCTGCAGCACCAGAGAAAGGAGCATAATCACCACCAAACCCGCACGCAGCCCGCGCAGAAGCAAACACCCAACGAAGACGGTTCCTCGGTCCCTCCCAAATCTGAGCTAGTTCCACACCCGCCCGACTCGATCAGAGGGGATAGAGAGAGGGGGACGAGACCTGTTGCAGCGCCTTCTTTAAGAGGCGCTTCCCGAACATCGGCGACGAGCTGTTTGCCTTCGGTTTGGTGGGCGACGACGACGACGGCGAGGACCGACTGGTTCGCCGCACGCAGCAGGTGAGGAGAAGACGAAAAGAGGCGAGAGCGACAAGGAATTAGGAAAGCGGGTAGAGTACTGGACACGGGAGGAGGCCTCGCCAAAACCGGACGAAGGCCCAACCACACACATATGTGGGCTGGCGGCCCATGATTGGTCAGCCCAAACGAGGAGGCTTCCGACTCCGGCTCGTAGCTGTCCTGGTCTCCGGCCTGGTGATCTGGCGCTTCTGTCCGTGACCGACTCCAGTTCCCGCCGGAAGTAAACTCCAGAGTCCAGACAGTACGGTCGGCCGAGTTTATATCTTCTCCCCATCGCCGGCGCCGCTCAGGACTCAGGAGAATTGGAAACGAAGAAGAAGAGGACGCATCTCATCTCATCTGACGATCATGGACATCGAGGAGTACATCGGGTTCATGGCTGGCGGCGGCCGGGGCCCGGAAGGAGACGAGCTGCGGCGGAAGGCCAAGGAGCACCTCCTGTCATCCGGGTGGAGCTTCCACATGAAGGAAAAGTACGACGGCCGCCAGGAGCTCCGCTACATGGCGCCGCACGGCGCCTCCTACATCTCCCTCATCGTCGCCTGCAAGAAGTACCAGATGTTCAGTAGCACGGGCCACCCGCCTCCTCGTCGGAAACCCATCAGCGAGAACACGGCGGGGAAACCAAGGAGTTGCTCCGGCAAGGCCGCGGCTTCTTCAACGGAGTCTTCCATGGAGAAAAGGAGCAGGGCTGGAAATGGCGGCCGGGAGGAGTCCGACGCAGGCAGCGGTGAGGAGGGGGAGCGTTCTACGGCACTCGACCCGCCGTACGCCCCGAGGTCCAAGAAGAGGAGGCGGATATCGGCGATCTACGCCGGCGACGCCCTCAAGAAATGCGCCGCCAAGAAGAAGAAGAAGGCGTCGCGCGTGCTGCAGCCGAGGCTGGAAGACGGAGACAAGACCCAAGCCGCGACGGCAGCGCTGGTGCCGTCGTCGTGCCAGCCGAGCCACGCACGGACGATCCTCGCGGTGCTCATGGAGAAGAACATCATTAGGCCAACGGCCAAGCTGTCCTACATGCGCACGGCACGCGGGCCTGCGGTCAAGCAAGGCACGGTCACCGGCGACGGGTACATACGGTGCATGTGCGGCTGCGGCGGCAGAGCCTTCACCGTGGCGGAGTTCGCGGTGCACGCCAGCAGCGGCGCCGCCGAGCGGGCGTTGGATAGCGTGTTCCTCAGCGACAGCAGGTCGCTTTCCCAGTGCCTGGTCCAGCTAATGCGCGCTGACGGGAAGAAGAAGGGAGGCTCACCATCGCCGGGCGCGAGGGTGAAGCGGAAATGCGGCGCCGAGCTGGAGGACGGTGACTGGGTTTGCTCTGTCTGCGCCGACGGCGGCGAGATGCTGCTCTGCGACTGCTGCCCGTCTGCTCTGCGACTTCTTCCCGACCTCGGCTTGCCGATGCGTCGGGATCGAGTGAAACGGCGCGGCCGTGTGGGCAGCGCACTTTGCCCTTTTAGGGTATGTCTTGGTATTCCCTTTCTTTTGCACCGAAAAAACTAGAACTAGTGGCTCTGATAGCAATGTTTACATCTACTAATCTAGATCTTTCAGTAGCATCTGCTCTAGGACCAACGGTTGCATCTGAGAGGGAGAGAGAGAGAGAGATTCACCTGCACCCTGGCTCGACAAGCACGAGCCAGAGGAGATGCCGGAGCTAGTTCCGGAGCTGGAGCCGCCGTCATTGGCCATGGGAAAAAGGGTCGACGGCGTGGGTGTGCGGTGGTGGCGGCGCTTCCCGTCGGCTCACGCTAACCCTAGATCGGTAGGGGTGTAGGTGGGGTGACTAGAGCAGCGGCGTTTCTCGTAACCCGTGCTGTCGGTCTCCCACCACTTTATGTAGCGCGGCGACAGGGGCCCACCAACCATGATAAGGTTGGGCGCCCCCGATTAGGGCGGATATAAGGAGTTCGTTCGAGACCGTTGGGCTCGAACGGGAGAGATCAAACTAACACTGCCCACCCTGCAGGTGCGCCATTTGCGATTCCGGCGAGTTTGAGCCCGCCGCAGACGAGTTCACAGACAGGACTGTGATCTACTGTGACCAGTGCGAGCGAGAGTGTAAGTACATTCATTCCGGCCCAAATTATATTGACAATCTACTATGTACTACCGTCATCATCAGTCTTAAGTACTACTGTAGTATTAAGTACATTGATTTCGTCCCAAATCATTCCAGGAATCTACCACTGACATTCTAAATGCTTGTTTATCCTTATAAATTTTACAGATCACGTCGGCTGCATCAAAAACAGAGGCGACCAGCTTGAGTGCTGCCCAGAAGGGCCTTGGCTCTGCAGCCACGACTGTTCAAACATATTCAGCCGTCTACAAGGACTGGTCGGCAGGTCAATCCCTACCTCAGAAGAAGGCCTGTCACTCACAGTCCTGAGATCATCGAAAGTACCCGAGGAGGAGGCCATGGCGGCGGAAGCACACGGGAAGCTGAGCATGGCGTTCGACGTGCTCCACGAGTGCTTCGTCACCCTCATCGAGCCGCAGACGCAGAGCGACCTCAGCCACGACATCGTCTTCAACAGAGAGTAATTAAACCTTTCACTTCTTCAGCATCTGAGCCCATCTCCCTGGAGGAAACAATAGAATGATCTTGCTGACAGTTTCCTGGATGCAGCAGGTCATGGCTGAGACGGCTGAACTTCCGGGGATTCTACACGGTGGGCCTCGAGAAAGGCGGCGAGCTGATAACCGTGGGCACGCTGAGGTACTACTCTACTCCCAGTGTGCTTGATCACTCTTCTCATGTACTTACTACTACCTGACATGAATTTTCTTTTTTTGCCTTGCAAAAAATGCTGAACATCAAAATCCTCCCCTTGTTGTTTTTGTTGTGCAGAGTGTATGGCAACAAGGTTGCTGAACTGCCGCTTGTGGGCACCCGATTCGCGCATCGCCGGCGAGGAATGTGCCACCTCCTGATGAAGAACATCGAAAAGGTACGTCTGAATGTTGGGCCGGCCAGTGTGCTGCTTGCTCCGGACATGATTTTTTCTTGGTCAGAACGCTGAGCTGAGCATAATGTTGGTTGCTGGTGTGCTTGCAGTTGCTTGGCGAGTTGGGGGTGGAGAGGCTTGTGCTGCCGGCAGTGCCCGAGCTTCTGCAGACATGGACCGGATCCTTCGGTTTCCAGGTGATGAGCCAGTCTGACAAGCTGGAGATTGCAGAGCACACCATACTTCCAGGGGACCACGATGTGCCAGAAATTCATCAACAAGGCGGCGCCTCCAGAAGGATGAAACATCCTGCTTCCCTGTAGAAATCAAGTACTGGACAAGTTTAGAGTTGAGATGACAATATTGAACTTTCATTGGTCTTGTTCATATTTTTGAGGGCATACAACAGGTCCCGACTCATCCTGAATCGGCGCTGAAACACTGTCTCGCCGTGCAATAGATCGTCGGCGAAGTAGTCGGCATACAACATGCAACACAGCTCCATCTGCTGCCTCGTCTTACCATTCCGGCGTCCTGGCGCCGAGCCGCCGCGTCGTGGCTTCGTTATTGGCGCACAGGTCGGCCCGACAAGCGAGAATCATCTCCATCATCAGCGGAGGCAGCGGCCATCTCTTCCTGCATCAGCGCGGCGGACATCTGCTCGACGTTGTCGGAGTCCATGGTCGTGCTAGGCAAAATGCCGAACACCTGCTGGGCATGGTTGGCGCGCAGCTGTCTGTGGAACACAGCGGGGGCAACTGTACTTTGGCGAATATCTCGGCGAGGTGGGAGGGAGGCTTGGCGGAGTTTGGTTGGACTCATGGAGGCGTGTGGGCGGCAGAGCAGAGAGGGGTGGTGCCGGCGGCAAAAACTACGGGAGGGGCTGGTTGGGAGGGAACTGTGAGAGGGGGGTTCCTGGGAGCGAGTGGAGATGCTCTTATAGAAAGAAAGTTTCCAATGCGGTCATTCTCATCCATCAAGGGCTCTTCGTCATTTTGGTGAACTTTTGGGTTGTAAATCAGAACTTAACTAAATACCTAAACTCTACCAAGAATCGCTTCTCAATTTTGCATGAAAAACTAGATTAGCATCTTTCACATTCCCAAGAATCCAATCGCCCAGGTGTTCCATCAAAATACATGGCATAAGTCTGACGATTTGAGGACATCGATGATACAGTTCCAACAATAGCACCACTAATTCATAAGGTAACAAAAATGATAACATAACATCACGAGTTCTACTAGAGTTGCAAGCCTCAAGCATGTGACAAAATGAGGGCGCAAGTAGTAACTAGTATAGCAGTAGCAGAAACGAAACAACCAAATGCTAGCTGCAACAACATCTGCAACCCATCAACATCTTTTCACAGAGAAGATACACGGCTCAGCTTCGGCATGAAGTTCACTAGTGTCTCGGCGGACGCACCGTCTCCAAACGTCGATGCCTACACTCAAAGCAAAGTATTTCCATCTATCAACATTGTCAAAATAAAATATCACTACCTCACGTGATAACCCATACAACACAACTGAAGAACAAGAGACATAGTATTACCATTTAACCAAGGCATTTCTCATGGTGCAAGAGGCAAAGTATGGTTCTTGAACTTAAACTATTGGTAAAAAAACAACCTACTAAGCTTGAAAAATTATAAAATCAAAACAATCAGCACTACTTGTAAGCTGTAACGGCCTTTCACATCCACCACGGACACCGGTCTACTGTTCTGTAAAAGCATTTGCATAATACAAGTGTTGAAGTGACTTTTCGCCATTCTGGGGAATTGGTATAAGATTCAATCAAAACTGTTGTGCTTCTCCGGCATAATCTGAAAACCAACTATGTCTACCACGCAATACCATTGTTTTCTCAAGACAGGCAACCGATCGAAGCATCCTATCAACTAAAAAATGACATCAACTAGTGGTGTCGTATACTTAACTCTCACCCTACTAAGACATGTACAAAAGATACGATTGATAGATTGTCACATGACAGCCTACTTCTGTTAAGGACAGTGTGTGGTTTATTCAAGTATTGATCTACCATGTACATTTAAGAACAAAAACTCTCTTACCAAGCTCGCTTCACCAAACGTCCCAGTCGTCCGTTGCTTCTTCATTTTTTCATAAACATCACCCTCAATAGTTGTCAATCCTTTGCTTGGATTCTCAGTATGACAACCTGCTTGCATCAAAAGCTTATTTGTGCCTGCCCAAGAAAGATTGCTCTGAAGGATCATCACTGGATCATGTACTATCAAAGCATAACAGAACTTGACTACAATTTTACACCTTGTGTTCTCAAAAGGTGAGCATTTCAAGGACCATCGGGGAAGAAAGAAGTGTGTGCACATTTAAAATAAGATAGCGAGATTAGCTTCTGCTAGTTTTTAATCAGTTAGCATGATCAATATAGTGTAAAAATTAACACTTGCAAAAATGTAAGCTTATCCGTGCGCAGATGCAAATGTAATCCTGAAATTATCGAAGACATAAAAAATAGGTATCTACCACATTATTTGAAAGATATATGTGCAGTAATCACATTTGTTCATTGTTATCATGATCAATAGTGAAAATCAACACTTGCATTAGCATGATTAACAGTGTAATCCTGAAATTATCGAAGACATAAAATAGGTATCTACCACATTATTTGAAAGATACATGTGCAGGAACTACTGCTAAAAAAGAAAGCACAAAGCAGGTGGGCCAGTTAAACTGAAACATCAATGAAATTGTAACTAGGCAGATCACAATATTATTGTCAATCGTGCAGATACGCACAGTACATGTTGCCTAGCAAGTAATGAAAAATATCTGGGATTAACTGAGCAGATGGTGTTTTCGATCTGGCATTACACCAGAGCGTTCAACTAAATTACCTGCATTTGTCAATGATGAGATTCCAGGGTTTTGAGAATGAACTTTGGAAGTACCAGAAATGGTCCGGAAAAATGGAGCAACTGCAATGACTCCTGTAGTTAGCAAATGCAGAAGGTAACCATACATTGATGAACTGCAAAGAACATCGAGCCTAATAAAAGAGCGCATTTATGAACTACTAGGCAAATACAACAGGCACTTAACGTGAAGCAACCAACAAAAAAATAATTGCACACAGAACTTAAGAGAAATATTTTTCACCTAGATCTAATAATGACCACAAAGTGGGGAAACAATTTGTGATAGGAACCTAAAGAAGGGGACCACACAGAAAGAACAGGTAGAGAATTGGGAATAGAAGCATGATAATATGGAGAGCTGGAGACAAGATGTTTAGACGCAGATCTTCTAAAATAACCTCTTACAAATAGGGGCAGCGATGTTCTATGTTACTAGAAATGAAGGACTCCGAATGTCAATTACTTCCAGGTACGTTAGTTCAAAATATAACTTTGAACGTCATTTGTATTTTTGTATTTTAAAGCAAAATTTACTCACAGTATCATGAATTCTTAAAGACACACACATGCACAAAATATAGAAGGTGAATGCAAGTGTTCAAAGGAAGGTAAATATCCACTATAAAACCTCCCTAAAAAAGGGCTTTCCACTACAAAACAATTATCTAATCTAATTTGTCTATAAGCCTATAACTTCATCATTATTTTCATTGCTATAATTTTTAGGGAAATCTATTATACTGTACTATCATAGATTGTCAAAAAACATCCCTTACCATTCCGCATAGCAATGTTTAATGTTCTCAGAATAAGTGGAAGGGGAAATATCAGTAGTGAAAAATCCTTAATCTGGTAGCACGTGTCCGAGACATCTAAAACACTGTGCATCATCAGCCGATAAAATAAGAGATCCTCTATGCAGGGTTTTAAACCGAGACTGAAGTTATAAGGTCAAAGGTAGGTTGAGGAAATAGTGCAAATATGGCCAAGAAGGGACTTGGAACAGATTAAACAAGTTGCCCAGATAGTAAGTTGAGACAGCCACAAGTGACTAGAGGCTAAAGACTTGATGAACAAAACAATTCTGATGTTTACCTTCCTTTGCGTAGCTCAGATTGCACCCACTACGTAGGCCAGCCTGTAAAGTTTGATCTGGAGATCACACAAGTTCATCAGAGCAAAACAGAACAATAATACAGTAATCAGAACTTTTGATTTCTCAAACAACCAAACGGTGGATATATAACAGTATTCTCTGTGGAAATACAAGACACATGCATGAAGAGCAGAGGCTAGTTTTACCAAGGAGATCCACCAGCATTTCCAGTGCATCATTAGGCGATTCTGCCCAATAATTGAAAGCACTGTTGTTAGTAGCTAGACACACGTGTGAAATCTAAGATCTACGTTGTTATCCTAAGAAAGATGTTCCTGAAAGGGATATATCATATCATACCAGCTCTCAAATTCTCATGGAGGCTGGAGTGATGCTGGCTGCAAAAGGCAAGGAATTGATTAATGTGCTGTCAAAACGGATGAAGAAGAGAAATGAGGAAAGCTTTTATTACTCCCTCCGATCCAAATTAATTGACTCCAATATGTCTAGATTCGGATGTATCTAGACATGTTTTAGTGCTAGATACATCCGAATCTAGACAAATCCAAATCAATTAATTTGAATCGGAGGGAGTACAGTAATTCTTTCGTCCGGAGGTAAGTACTATATATATATACCTCTTCAAGGCCATGAAGGTAGCGTCTGTGTATCGCTTCCGGGGACGTTGTTTCTTCACTACGCGATGATGCCGCCTCCGGTGCAAACTATGAAAGGTTAATTACATGAGGGTAAAGTGAGATTAACTCCTACAGTACTTAATCAAGTGTGCGCATGCATTTGATTGACGACTGCATATGTGTCATTCAATTAAAATACTGGATCGATCAGCTACGAAGTCAATGATTAACTGAGGTTGGGGAAGGATGAATTACCCGGATCCAGCAATGGGAAGTACATGGTGTGACTGTTGGAATATTAGGCATAATTTCCACGATTAATTCCAGAATATAAATCATGATAAAACCAGCTACTAGCTTATGTAACTCGAACATACTAGATGTACTAAACAGGATGATCGGAAACAAACAGCAGCCTAACATGTACTCGCAGAACATGATGAATAACCAAACAGGATCACGTAGCACGTACCGTTCGGTTGTCGTAGTAGAAACTTTGGGGAAGAGTGATCGCAGCAGATGGCGACGAAGACGGCGGTATGCAGCACCGCCTGACTTGGATGGAAGACGACCCGTGATGGAGAACTCGAGCAGTCGCGCAGAGCGCTTCCCAAAAACCTTATTCGCCCTCTCCCGTACAGGATCACAAGGGCGAGTGGTTCCGGAGACCTGCTCTCCCGTCCGCCGGTGCACGCCGGCAAGCGGGATGGAGTAGACTACGGTGACGGTACAAGTAGAGAGGATGGCAAAACCCTAGATTGGTTTTCGGTGGTTGTTGTGGCGGTAGCCGCGCAAGACTTTATATAGAGCGGCTCAGGAAACCCTAACGGAGGCGAACGTGGGCCGAGTCCACGTTACGCACGTTCAGATCGGTTACAGTAGCCCACGATCCGGGAGCGACCCGAATAAGCTAACCGTTTGACACGTCTGTCAATTTTCCTGAGCAGCAAAATAAAGCTCGGCTCGTCCCGCAACCCGCAACCCGCAACCCGCGGCGCGCGCGCGTCGTGACGAGACGAGGCGAGCGTGCGTGCAAGCAGCGGCGTCGTCGGAGGAGGAGCGCGCGTGTGTATCTCTCTTATTTCCACTTACTTACAAAGTGGTGCAACACTCCTCCTTATAAGGTGGTGCAACTCTCCTCCAACTTTCCATGTGGGACTAAACTTTAGCTCCCACTACACTCCCATGTGAGCTGCCACAAACATGGGCCCAAACACATATGAGCTGCCACAAATTTGGGCTTTGAGATTTAGGGAAAATCTGAAATACTCATGGGCCTAAATGGATTAGCCCCATTATTTCTAACAATCCCCCACCAGATCTCAAATGCCCATTTGAAGATTTGCCAATCCTTGCTACTTGTTTATATACCAGTGTTTCAGCAGAGACTGTTAAGTTGAACTTCCGCCTAGAAACTTGAACTACGTCTATCAACAACTTGAACAATGGACGAACCTTGAATTGCAAGTTTGGTGCCAATAGATTTCGCTCAGAATCATAACTAGTACTTGGCTGTCAGTAGCCTACCCCGCGGGTTGGAGCATATGCGTCATACTCCCTGGTCTCTTCATGAGTTTACTAGAGATCACCCAGATCTCATAGACCGCGACGTTTACAGTCGAGCTCATATAGGTGTGTTCTTTCAAGAATGCCCTGTAGGACGGCATCTTTGCTAATTAAAGCCAACAGAAACACATTAAGGCATGTTGCCAACCTGCCTTACAGATTATGAGAGTCATGCATCTTCACATAGAGAGGGTTACAAAATACTCTCCTCAGTCAAACCACTAGCTTGTTCTTCCCAGGTCCTAATTCACGGGATCTCCGATCACATAGGTTGGGTTACCACTAAGGTGTGACATCCATGGGTCTCAACCCCATCTCCCTCGATGCACTTTCTATCACATTTCGTGATAGTCCCTTTATAAAGGGATCTGCCAGGTTTTTGTCTGTTTGAATATACGTAACAGTTATTACTCCGGAGTTTCTCAATTTCCTGACAGATTTCAAACGTCTCTTCACGTGTCTTGATGACTTCGCGTTATCCTTAGAATTGTTTACTTTGACAATAACAGTTTGGTTGTCACAATTCAAAAGGATTGCCGGCACAGGTTTCTCAACCACAGGCAAGTCCATCAAGAGCTCACGCAGCCATTCTGACTCAACAGTGGCTGTGTCTAAAGCAGTAAGTTCTGCTTCCATAGTTGACCTCGTCAATATGGTTTGTCTACGAGACCTCCATGACACTGCGCCACCTCCAAGGGTAAACACATACCCGCTCGTGGCGTAGAGTTCATCAACGTCAGAGATCCAATTCGAATCACTATATCCTTTAAGCACAGCAGGATTCCCTGAATAGTGAATCCCATAGCTCATTGTACCACATAGATAGCGCATGACCCTTTCAAGTGCATGCCAATGATCAATACCCGGGTTAGACATGAACCTACTCAACTTGCTCACAACAAAAGAGATATCGGGTCTTGTAGCGCTCGCTAAGTACATGAGAGAACCAACAACTTGTGAATATTTCAGCTGATCTGTTGGTTCCTTCTTATTCTTTCGTAATGTCAAACTGGGATCATAAGGTGTTGGAGAAGTCTTGCCATCATTAAAGCCAAATCGGCTCAAGACCTTCTCAACATAATGAGATTGTGTTAAAGTAATCCCATTCTCGTTCTTAATAAGCTTGATGTTCAGAATGACATCAGCCTCTCCCAGATCTTTCATATCAAAACTCTTTGACAGGAAAGACTTGACCTCATTTATCACTTTCATGTTTGTACCAAAGATCAGAATGTCATCCACATAC
Organism: Avena sativa; assembly: GCA_916181665.1. Lineage (NCBI taxonomy): Eukaryota > Viridiplantae > Streptophyta > Magnoliopsida > Poales > Poaceae > Avena > Avena sativa. Next base: position 446,012,160 of record OV702297.1, read on the forward strand.
AAACATAATATAACGCTATCGCCCCCACCATGACGATAGTAAACACACCTATCAGCCTCATTAATGACAAAGCCAGCAGAAAGTAGAGTTCTGTCAAACTTCTCATGCCATTGCTTAGGTGCTTGTTTCAGGCCATATAAAGATTTTAATAACTTACACACCTTTGTCTCTTCACCTTTTACCACAAACCCATCCGGCTGATCCATATAGATCTCCTCTTCCAACTCTCCATTAAGGAAAGTTGTCTTCACGTCCATTTGATGAACGAGAAGACCATAAGAGGCAGCCAGGGATAGTAGTACTCGAATGGTGGTCAGTCTAGCGACAGGTGAATAGGTGTCGAAGTAATCTTCGCCTTCTTTCTGTGTGTAGCCCTTAGCTACAAGACGCGCCTTGTACTTCTCAATAGTACCATTAGGCCTTAGTTTCTTTTTGAACACCCACTTACATCCCATAGGTTTACAACCATAGGGTCGTTCTGATAATTCCCAAGTTCCATTAGAAAGAATCGAGTCCATCTCATTTTGGACAGCTTCTTTCCAATCATCTGCATCTGGAGATGCATATGCCTCAGTAATGGATCTGGGAGTATCATCCACAAGGTACACGATGAAGTCATTACCAAAGGATTTTGCAACCCTCTGTCTCTTACTCCTCGTGAGAGGTTCATCGTCATCCTTCTCAAGAAATTTCTCATGTGGTTGTTCAGAATTCTCAATAGATGCACTAGATTCAGGAAGCATTTCAGAAGAAATCCTACCAATGCTATGCATATCTTTCATAGGAAAAATATTCTCAAAGAATGTTGCATCACGAGATTCCATTATAGTATCAACATGCATATCAGGTATCTCAGATTTAACCACTAGAAATCTATAGCCTACACTCCGTGGAGCATATCCTAGAAAGATACAATCCACTGTCTTGGGTCCGAGCTTGCGTTTCTTGGGAATCGGTATGTTGACCTTCGCCAAACACCCCCAAGTGCGCAAATACGAAAGTGATGGTTTTCTCCCAACCCACTCCTCATAAGGGGTCTTTTCTTTATTCTTGTTAGGAACTCTATTCAGGACATGACATGAAGTCAACAAAGCCTCCCCCCACCATGCCTTTGATAAACCAGCAGTGGCTAACATGGAATTCACCAAGTAAGTCAACGTGCGGTTTTTCCTCTCGGCAACCCCGTTTGATTGGGGCGAGTAGGGAGGCGTCCTCTCATGAATAATTCCGTGTTCCTGACAGAATTCATCAAATATTTTGGGAAAATACTCACCACCACGATCCGACCTAAGACGCTTGATCTTTCTCTCTAGTTGATTTTCAACTTCGGCCTTATAGATTTTAAAGTAGTCTAAAGCCTCATCTTTAGTTTGCAACAAGTAAACATAGCAAAATTTAGTAGCATCATCTATTAACGTCATGAAATATCTCTTTTCACCTTTTGTCAACACACCATTCATCTCGCATAGATCAGAATGTATGAGTTCTAGAGGTGCCAAGTTTCTCTCTTCGGCAGCCTTGTGAGGCTTTCGAGGTTGCTTTGATTGCACACAACTATGGCACTTAGAACCTTTGGCAATAGTGAAATTCGGAATTAAACTCATGTTGGACATCCGAGATATCAAACCAAAATTAATGTGACATAAACGAGAATGCCAAATACTGGTATCATCATTAACACCACCACAAATATGATTCACGGATTTATTACAAAACTCTGAAAGTGAAAATCGGAACAAGCCTCCGAACTCATAACCTTTACCAATAAATTGTCCATGTTTCGAAACAACGACTTTATTAGACTCTAAGATAACCTTAAACCCATCTCTGCAAAGAAGGGAGCCACTAACGAGATTCTTGTTCATAGTAGGGACATGCTGCACGTTCCTCAGCTGCACGATCTTTCCGGAAGTAAACTTCAGATCCACCGTGCCAACACCACGAACAGAAGCATGTGATCCATTTCCCATTAGGACGGATGAATCCCGAGCGACCTGATAAGAAGTGAACATAGAGATGTCAGCACACACATGAACATTAGCACCCGTATCAAGCCACCAACACGGTGATTGAAATACTGAAAGAACAGTAAATAAATTACCATACCCATCAGTATTGCTAGCGGTCACGACGTTGACAGTCTTGGCCTTTTTCCCTCTGCGGTCTGCGCGTTCTGGACAGTCCTTGGAAAAATGGCCGGGCTCTCCACAAGTGTAACAAGACAGTTCACTCTTGTCCCTGTTCGTCTTCTTCTTGAAGGTTGTAGTCTTTACAGGCTTGTTAAAGGAGGATTTGAAGTTCCCTTTGTTCTTGCCTACGGATTTGCCTTTCTGCACAAAGTTAGCAGTAGCAAGACCCTCTCCTTTCTCAGTAGTGTCCTTAGCCCGAGCCTTCTCCTCAACATCAAGGGACGCTATCAGATTTTCAACTGATATCTCCTGTCTCTTGTGTTTGAGAGTTATGGCAAAGTTCCTCCATGAAGGGGGCAACTTAGCAATAATGCATCCCGCCACAAACTTGTCGGGTAAGGTACACTTAAGGAGTTCGAGCTCCTTGGCAATGCACTGTATCTCATGAGCTTGTTGAACCACAGGAAGGTCCTTAGTCATCTTAAAATCATGAAAGCTCTCCATGATATACAGTTCACTACCAGCATCTGCAGCACCAAACTTGGCATCCAGTGCATCCCAGAGCTCCTTTCCGTCTTTTATGTGCATAAACACATCACACAGACGGTCAGCAAGAATGCTCAGAATACATCCCACAAAGACAGTATTAGCATCCTCGAACTTCTTCTGATCCTCGTCAGATATAGTTCCCTCAGGTTTGCCTTTACTGATGTGGAACACTTTCATCGTGGTCAGCCAAAGCTCAGCCTTGTACTGCCACCTCTTAAAGTGCACACTGGTAAACTTATCCGGCCTCAGTGCATCGGTAAAACCAGCCATTGTTAATTCAGGAAAGGTTTTTGGATTGTTGGAATATTAGGCATAATTTCCACGATTAATTCCAGAATATAAATCATGACAAAACCAGCTACTAGCTTATGTAACTCGAACATACTAGATGTACTAAACAACAGGATGATCGGAAACAAACAGCAGCCTAACATGTACTCGCAGAACATGATGAATAACCAAACAGGATCACGTAGCACGTACCGTTCGGTTGTCGTAGTAGAAACTTTGGGGAAGAGTGATCGCAGCAGATGGCGACGAAGACGACGGTATGCAGCACCGCCTGACTTGGATGGAAGACGACCCGTGATGGAGAACTCGAGCAGTCGCGCAGAGCGCTTCCCAAAAACCTTATTCGCCCTCTCCCGTACAGGATCACAAGGGCGAGTGGTTCCGGAGACCTGCTCTCCCGTCCGCCGGTGCACGCCGGCAAGCGGGATGGAGTAGACTACGGTGACGGCACAAGTAGAGAGGATGGCAAAACCCTAGATTGGTTTTCGGTGGTTGTTGTGGCGGTAGCCGCTAGAGCGAGGCGAACGTGGGCCGAGTCCACGTTACGCACGTTCGGGTCGGTTACAGTAGCCCACGATCCGGGAGCGACCCGAATAAGCTAACCGTTTGATACGTCTGTCAATTTTCCTGAGCAGCAAAATAAAGCTCGGCTCGGCGAGATTCCCGCAACCCGCAACGTGACGTGACGAGGCGTGCGAGCGGCGTCGGAGGAGGAGCGCGCGTGTGTATCTCTCTTATTTCCACTTACTTACAAAGTGGTGCAACACTCCTCCTTATAAGGTGGTGCAACTCTCCTCCAACTTTCCATGTGGGACTAAACTTTAGCTCCCACTACACTCCCATGTGAGCTGCCACAAACATGGGCCCAAACACATATGGACTGCCACAAATTTGGGCTTTGAGATTTAGGAAAAATCTGAAATACTCATGGACCTAAATGGATTAGCCCCATTATTTCTAACAGTGACATCATGTCGCTGGACGGCAACGGCATGGAGCTCCTCAGCTCAGGAGTAGTGTTGGCCAAAATGTAGACTAGAAACGAGGCGTGGCGCCTCACTTTGTCCCAATCGTAGGAGGCCATGAGCTGGTGGGGCTCGGAGGCAAGTATCGGGTAGGTGACGGAACGGAACCTGAGCTCGGCGGGGCTGGAGCACCACCGGCCGTCTGCGTACTGCTTGTCCAGGTGCTTCTCCTTGTCGCCGGCGACGGCGTTGGCGAAGCGGTAGTGCATGAGGAGGAAGTTGTGGAAGATCTGGGCGCGGCGGCTCCTCTTGTGGTTCTCGGAGGAGAGCGGCGGCAGGTAGGCGTTGAGGTACACGAGGGCGTCGTCCCACCGGCCCTGCTTCACCAGCCGCTGCATCTGCCGCACGCTCAAGAGATCCCTCTTTGTCTCGTGGTTCAGCCTGCGGCGGCAGCGGTCGATCGATGTAAATTAATGACAGCATGCGTTGCGTGCAGGAAGGAAGCTAGCTAACTAAGGGAGGAAAAGTAGCATCGATCGGTCGATCTCAACTTGTCAAGAGATGAATAATGAAACATATACACGTACGCTTCGAAGGCGCCGAGATACCCTTGGTCCCACAGGAAGGAGAGGAGGCGCCGCTCACGGAGCCGCTTCACGCAGGGATACTCCGCCGTGCGCTGGACCTCGAACATGCTCCTGCCGGAGACCACGACGGAGGCCTCGCCCTTGCAGGCGTCCTCTTCGCCCTTGCCGTAGGCCACGACGGAGGCGTCGCCCACGCAGACTTCCTCCTTGCCAATGCCGGAGGCCTCGCCCACGCAGGCGTCCACCTCGCCATTGCCGGAGAACATGACGGAGTAACTCATCACGCTGATGCCCAGGCAGAATCGGCGATTAGGGTGGAATTGGACTTTCGATTGGATTTGGATGGGGGACTACGGGGGTAGGGATCCACGGAATCGTTATATTGGGAGCGGCGGCGAGCGGGGGCCACCAGCTCTCGCTTCTCTCTCTTCTCTTGCTTCTCTCGCTTCTCTGGATTCTCTCCCCTCGCTCCCCCTCTTCCCCATCGCTCCCTCTCCTCGAAAAGAAATTTTACGCCACCAGTGCGGGCTCTGAGAGCGCGGCTCTTTTACGGCCCACAATTTCTAACGTTCGTAGCAAAGCCCACGTGCTCACCCATTTGATGTGATTGTGCTTTTGGTGGAGTATTGGACGCATAATGCACGTCCATTAATTTATTCTTTTATTAAAAAAATCTATTCTAAACCCCGTTTGGCGATTCAAAATACCTGTCGTTCGCATCTTAAACTGTTAAATTCCGGTCTAAATTGAACTTTGCACCTGTTTGGCACACCAGAAAAGCGTGGATCTCTGACTTGGATTGTAGGCCGTGTGGACCCCCCTTGCCAGAACATTCTTCTCCTGGGTTTCCCAACATACGAAACGTGCCGAGCTCCCCGATTTCCCCAACCACCATGTGGTTTCCATTGTCACCGGTGCTCCATCACGCGTGTTGGGATATACAAAATGAATATGTCGACGACATGGTCTTATACTGGCAAGTTCAGGTGGCTCATAGATGGTGGTTAGGCTCATAGCCTAACTGGGTGGCCTAGTTACTGATAGCAAGCTGGAGGTCCATCCAGGAGATGGAAGAAAGAGTGTCACCACCTTAGATGAAAGCCGATGCCTTGAAGGACAAAGCAGTAGCTTACATATTAGTCTAGAACTTTATAACCAATCTGGCTAAGACTTTCCATGCAACTCTAGGTTCTGGTGCCTTTATAAGTTGGATTGTAGGAGACTTTAGGGCAACCGTCAATATTTGTAATCGTTGGCTTATTGTCATTATAGTTATTTATAGCAGGAGCAAGATCTCACCACCGAGATCTGAACCTAGGTAAACTATGCATCATCGTCCTAGACATTCACCGCCTTACACCCTCGGTACTCTAAACCCACTGTTAGGATCCCCCTATGGCGCACTGCTCGGTAATACCACGACAGTTGGCATCCACTATGGGGCAAGTGGTGTCTGGAGCACACATCCGGGCCGGGTTCGACTTCGCAGGCATCGGTGACACAGTCGCCATCGAACGCGTCCTCTACGTCGGCACCATCCCGATCGTTTCTACAGATGAGCCTTGGATTCCGGATAAGGCAGACATGGCCCACAACACCATCGTTCCCTTCGGTGGTATCCACATCTTCATCGGAGAAATCCGCACGGGATCAGACTCCCAGGAAGCCGACATGACGTCAAGACCCACATAGACCGCCTTCGGGCTGGACACGATCGTGGAAGACCAGTCTGAGTTGGACCTCTCTGATAAGTTCTCTGGCTTGGATCTCAGGAAAACAAGGCCCACCTAAACCTCCCTAGGGCAGGAGATAACGGTTGAAGACCAATGCAGATCTAGTGTATGCAATCGTCGCTAGGTGGTCATGACCTACTTGTAAATTTTATTACTTTTAGAACTCTTTGTACTGCTGTTGATGATTCTTAATAGATCGGTGGAATTTCGCAAAAAAAAGAAGAAGGCCAATGCAGATCTGACTGGGTCTCCCAAGTGTTAGAGAAGCAAATGTGCCACTTCGTTGGGTATGTTGGTTCAAGTTCAAAACCTGGCCCTTATGGTGCCAAGAACTTTTCCAAAATGATGATGTCATTAGAAATATTAGTTCATTTTGGTGAAATGAAGAGGAGGGTAAAGGTATCCTAATGTTGACCCACTTGCATCTCTATGTACAACTTGACTTTACTTTATTTTTCAGTTGACATGGTTATTTTTTGAATGATATGGTTACTTTCTAGTGCCATGTAGTTGCTTCACAAGTATGGTTTTCCATCACACCATAGACAAAATAATTCAACTTGGAAATTATGTACTTGTTGTAGAATTTATTTGACTCGTCCAAATTCTAAGATGAATCTAATTGGAAAGCATACTATCTATATCAAAGTGCGACCGATTGAGGGCCTCTCAGCGCTTCTCAGCGATACGTACCTACCGATTGCTACTCTAGATTTCGCCATTTGCCCAATAGGGTGAGTCCACGACATTGGTAACGTCCCATTGCTTCGTTGCGTTCTTCCTGTTTTCTTTCTCGCTAATTTTTTTAGCGGTTGGATCCTCTTTTACCGGTTGCTATCCGTTTTCCATATGGCAAGTTCCGGTCATCGCGTGCGATTGTTGTTATGTCCGGATCGGTTGTTGCCCCTCTCCTGGTCACATCGGTCGTGTGTTGCCACCTTAGCTTCTCCTTTCCTATCGTGTCCTCCTCTGGTTATTCCCTCCAGAAAAATCTAGCAAACGGTCTATGTCTTCCACCGCCTATCCTTTTGCCGCTTTGATCGACCGCCGGAGAAGCAGGACAAATTTCCCAGCGCCTCTCCTCCATCGTCCTCTTTCTCGCCCTAGTTTCCCAAGCCGCCGATTACCTCCAGCTCTCCCGCGCGTGGGTCCATTCATGTTCTGGCGTTGCGGCCATTGACAAGCCAGGAACCAGCCACCATGGGTGATGTGAAAGGGCTAAGGTCACTGCACCTCTGCTCGCCGAGCCGTCCCTATGCGTTTAGCGGGCAGACATGCGCGACACGGCGGCTCAAGGGCACGAGCAGAGGTGACAATGATCTGAGGCAGGGACGGAGCGAAGGGGGGACGAGCGGGGGCGAGACCTCCGCCAACGGTTTGCTCGTACCTTGAAAACAATCAGCGATACCGCTAATTTCCGTACTTCCAAGCAACTTCGCCTCCTGTCCGTGTCTTTTTTTTTTTTGAGAATATCCCCTGTCCGTGTCTAATCCTGGTGAAGCAGCCCCTAATTCCAGGCCCATCTAGTATGAGTGCATGTAACAATAACTAGGCCTAATAACTAGATTACTAGAAGCCTATTTGGTGGGAAACAAGGAGTTGTCGCAGAAGCAGCATACGCGCACGATCAGTTTCCTACTTCTTGTACGCCTGGTTCGACTACAACGACGCTTGCTTGCCCGCCGCCGCTGATGGCTTCTCCAAACCAATCCAAAATCTAATCGTGAAGATGAGAAGTCGAGAACTAAGAAATCGTGAAGGGCATGGATACTCACCCAGACAACCGGCCTGTGTCGGAGCTGTGGTCTCGAAGGAGCGAGGATTAGATCTCGTATCATCGAATTTGACAAAGATCTAAAAAGGGAGGGCTGTATTTTATAGCAGTCACAATCTGCAAGCAAGGTTTTGCATTATTAATCCCTCCTATAGTGTTCTTGTATACAGTTTGTAGAAATTTTAGTTTATCAATATGTAAATTTGCTTTCAACATGTTTTGATGGCGGATGTTGATGATAATTAGCGCCACCGTCTCTTCACTCACCGACGTGTTAGATCACAATTTAGGCTTTTAATTCCTGAGATATTTCTTGTAAGAAAGTTTTTCCTTATACGATCTTAGGCCGATTTAGAGGCACAATCTCCCCCCTCCCCCCTCTCCTATGTCGAAATTCTGGCTCCGTCCCTGGTCTGAGGTTGCCACCCTTCTATCTGCGGACCTGTGTGTCGCATGGGCATGTTCGAGTCGTATGTGGCGCTGCTGCTGCCGCTGCTCTTTATTTATCCGTGCAGCAGCTGTGCAGCTGCTCTCCCCTTGACGAATGCCTCCAAGACTATCTACAATCTGGTTTCCACCGGTGGAAAAAGTTGTGGCCAGAGATGGACATGATTTTTCAAAAGACAATGAGTCTTTTCTCTGAACCTACAAACATATTTGGCCGTTTGCACATGGCGTTGTCTTTTCCTCATGCTAGATCTGCTGAGTTGTGTTCGAATTCAGATTCATGTGATTTGCTTGGTTCTATTTAATTTTTGAATGGGTGTGGCATCTTAGCCGTTTGTGGTATTTCTGGATCAACTGTGCCACTGGAAAGAGCTAATATGATTACTTACGAATTATGATAATTGTAGCCGTAACTTTCTTTTAGAAGAAATCCTAGGAATCTCATGTGTCCATTATGTCTCGTCAAGAAAATATTCAGAGGATATGATTCGTTCTTTCTTTGGCAGTTGATTGAAAATCTTAATTTTCCTTCCTGGATCTTTCTGCTCGTAGGAAGTCCATGTTGTGTTTCTCTATAGAAGTGCCATGTTTTCCCCTCCAAACCGAAGCCAGTGGTGCAAAAGAGGTCATATCTTGTTTTAATTGAATTTATGTTCTCTTATCCCATTTTCCTTTTTAATTGACATCCGAGCATTTGCCTATAGTTTGATGAAGGAATAAGCTGGGTTTTCCTTAAATGCGCCGGCTGATGTTACGTTAAATCGTTCTTAGGTTGTCAAGTGCTATGAATTGTCGAAGACGCAAAGAAACCCATCAGCATATTGCATCTGTTAGAGCAGGTTCCACTTGCTGTATGCTACTTACTATATGTGTAGAAGGAATTGTGGAGAATGCACAGCTCCCATAGGGCCGGGTGTCTCATATATATAGACAATTACAGGTACAATCTTTAAAATACAAGGAGACCTATACAGAGTACAATACGTGTCTCAACACCCTTCCGCAGTCGAAGGGTCGGTACCGACACATAGACTGGAACGAAACTCGTCGAAGGTCGACGTCGGCAATCCCTTGGTCATAATGTCCGCAAATTGCTGAGAAGTCGGTACGTGAAGAACTCGAACGTGACCGAGAGCAACCTGCTCACGAACAAAGTGAATGTCTAGCTCGATGTGCTTGATGCGGCGATGATGAACGGGGTTGGCGGAGAGGTCGACAGCCGAAACATTGTCGCAGAACACCACCGTGGCCTTGTCGACAGGACAAGAGAGCTCGGAGAGAAGCTGACGAAGCCACGTGCACTTGGCCACGGCGTTAGCCACGGCCCGATACTCGGCCTCGGCACTAGAGCGAGAGACGGTGGGTTGTCGTTTGGAGGACCAAGAGACGAGCGACGAGCCAAGGTAGACACAGTAGCCCGAGGTAGACCGCCGCGTGTCAGGGCAGCCAGCCCAATCCGCGTCTGAGTAGGCGACGATATCTGTCGATGGCGAGGCATGCAGCGAGAGGCCGAGGTGCATGGTGCCGCATATGTAGCGAAGTATCCGCTTCACCGCTGTCCAGTGAGCATGCATATGCAAGCACACCTGTTGCACAGCATACTGCAATTCCGGACGTGTCGGCGTCAAATACTGCATGGCACCGACGATGGAGCGATAGAACGACGCGTCGGGAGCCAGCGACCCATCGCTAGCCGAAAGCTTGGCCTTCGTATCGACCGGAGTAGACGCATGGTTGCATTTAAGCATCCCAGCGCGCTCGAGGAGCTCATGAGCATACTTCCGCTGATGAAGAAAGAACCCATCCGCGCGCCAGACTACCTCGATGCCGAGGAAGTAGTGGAGCGGGCCAAGGTCCTTGAGTGCGAACTCAACGTGAAGGCGGTCGGTGAGCTGTCGAAGGAGGCCAGCAGTGCATGCCGTTAAGATGATGTCGTCAACATAGAGCAGCAAGTAGGCGGTGTCGGTGCCTTGGCGATAGACGAACAGCGACGCGTCAGAGCGCGTAGAGCGGAAGCCGAGCTGATGCAGAAACGCAGCGATGCGCTGGTACCAGGCGCGCGGGGCCTGCTTCAGTCCACACAAGGACCGAGAAAGCAGACACACATGGTCCGGATGCTCGGCATCGACGAAACCGATGGGCTTCTGGCAATACACTTGCTCGGAGAGATGGCCGTGGAGGAAGGCGTTGGAGACATCCATCTGGTGCACCGGCCAGGCATGAGAGACGGCGAGGTGGAGGACGGTGTGAATCGTGCCCGGCTTGACGACCGGGGCAAACGTATCCGTGAAGTCAACGCCTGCCCGTTGGCGAAAGCCGCGAACCACCCAACGCGCCTTGTAGAGCTCCAGGGCACCGTCAGGACCCATCTTGTACTTGAAGACCCACTTGCCGGTGATGACGTTGGCGCGGGCGGGGCGAGGGACCAGCTCCCAGGTCCGGTTGCGCCGTAGCGCGTCAAACTCCTCCTACATCGCAGCGTGCCACTGTGGGTCGCGCAAAGCGGCCCGGGCAGAGGTGGGCACTGGGGAGATCGCGGACGTAGAGGCGGTGCAGACATACTCGTCGGCGGGGTAGCAGGTGGAGGGCCGGCGCATACCCGCACGCGCACGAGTGATGACGCCCGCAGGCGGGGCGGGTGCGACATTTGCAGCCGAAGCGGGCGATGTAGGCGTGGTCAATGAAAAAGGTGCCGAGCTGGACGAGAGCGACATGGGGGATGTCGCCGACGCGGTCGGAGACGGGGCCGTGGTGGGTGGCGACCCAGGCGGCGAGCTGGGCGTGCCAGGCAGCGAGCTGGGCGGCGTCACGGGCCCGTGCGCCGAGGGACCGTGCGGGATGGGCGCAGATGGGGCCACCGCGGTCGCTCGTCGGCGGACAGGGCCGGCCTCAAGGGGGCCAGCGTGAGCCGAGGGTGACGTCGAAGGAGTCGCCAGTAGTCCCTGCTGAAAAGGAAACACCAAGACGTCAAAGTAAACGTGTCAGGATGTGATGACACGATGGGAGACCGAATCATAGCAGCGGTAGCCCTTGGTGTTGGCTGGATAGCCGAGAAACACACAAGGGAGAGAGCGCGACGCGAGTTTGTGCGCGGTGGTGGCGGCGGTGCTAGGATAGCAGCGGCAACCGAAAACGCGAATAGCGTCGTAGGCGGGGGGCACACCAAAGAGGAGGTGGTGCGGCGCGTATTGCCAGCGAGAACGGCAGGGGCGGATGTTGACTAGAAGGGTAGCCGTGGCGAGAGCATCCGGCCAGAACCGCGGAGGCATGTACGCGTGGAACAAGAGGGTGCGGACGCAGTCGTTGAGAGTACGAAGGATGCATTCGGCGTGACCGTTTTGTTGAGAAGTGTATGGACAGGTTAGACGGAAGATGGTGCCGTGAGAGGCGAGGAGGGTGCAGATGGTGATGTTGTCGAACTCTTTTCCGTTGTCGGTTTGTAAAGCATGGATGGGGCGACCGAATTGTGTGGAGATGTAGGCGAAGAAGGATGTGAGGGTGGCGGCGACGTCGGATTTACGGCGAAGAGGAAAAGTCCACACAAAATGCGAGTAATCATCCAAAAGTACGAGATAGTAAGTATATCCAGAATTACTCGGAACAGGCGAGGTCCAAACATTACTATGAATGAGTTGAAACAGAAAAGATGCAACTGTGGAGGAAGAACTAAACGGAAGGCGAACATGTTTGCCTAGACGACATGCTTCACAGGAATGAGCATCCGTTTTATTACAAGAAAAGGAGAATCCTTGCATTATTTGATGAAGGGCGGTGGAGCTAGGATGGCCGAGGCGGGCGTGCCAGAGGTCGACGCCGGCAGAGAGCACAAGATGGCTGCTGGTGGCGGTGGAGGACGACCGAACAGGGTACAAATCGCCAGTGCTGTCACATCGGTGGAGGAGCATCCGAGTACGACCATCCTTAACAGAGAAACCAGAAGCGTCGAGTGAGAGAACGAACAGAGACTAGGTTCTGAATCAAGTTAGGGGAAACGACAACGTTATTGAGAGTGAGAGGGGTGGAGGTGGAGGGAAAAGTGGCGGATCCAGTGTGAGTAATAGGAAGAGCATGACCGTTGCCAACGATTATGCGAGAAGAGGTAGACGTCGGAGTAGAAGTGGAGAGATTACCGGGGTGAGAGGCCATGTGCACGGAGGCGCCAGTGTCCATGAACCAATCGCCACCACCACCGTACGTGCCTGCGGTGGGAGCGGTCTGAAGAGCGGTCAACAGCGCGGGATCCCATGTGGCCGGAGGCGGGGGCGCGGAGTAGTAGCCAGGGGGAGTCAGAGGCGTGGCGTGGACGGGCACGACGACCGTCTAGGTCGACGTGAAGAACGCCTGGTGGGTGGCCGGTCGCGGCCCCAAGATGCTCGGGTGAGGCGCCCGCGGCACGGGCATCGTGTAGGCGTGGACGACCCCAGTCCAGGGGTTGTGGCCCGTACTCCAAGGCGGCGTCGGTGCAGCCGGCTGAGGTGGGCGGGGCTGGGGCGCGGAGACCTAGCTGTTGCCGCCTTCGTTGCCGCTGGGGCGGCCACGCCCGTCCCGACGGCGACCATCGTTGCCGCCACCGTTGGCAGGAGGCGGAGGCGCAGGTGGCTGGGACGCGTAGAACCCGGGGGGGCGGGGCGAAGGCGCGAGGCGAAAGGGCCGTGGGCGCACTTGCGGGGCGTCCCGTGAGAGACCCGCGACGAAAGCGGTGTGAGCCACCCTAGCCTGGAGATGCTTCATCCACCGCTCCTCGAGACGTAGGTAGGCCACGGCTTGCTCGAAGGAGGGCGTGGTGAGCAGCGTGAGATTGGCGGCGGCGTTGCTGAGGTGTGGCACCCCGCTAAAACCACTACTAGAAAATCGCTGTGTCTTTGTGCATTGCATCATCATGACTGCCTGCTCATGTCATCATGTCACATTGCATTTGAGCATCGTCATGCCATCATGCATATTTTTCCTGCATTTTCTTGCATTTTTCGAAACGCAAAAGTATTTTTATTAAACATCGTATTTTATTTTTCTAAAATATCCGTACGGTCTAATAGATATTAAGCTGTCATCTCTCTTTGTTATTCTAAATTAAAACAATATTTTTCCGGTCCGTTACGTGACCATAAAGATTTTCTTATTTTACTAAAAATAAAATTAGACAAAAAAAAACTGTCTAATGTTTTGGTCCAAAACTAGTCTCATCTAATCTATTTTAGACTATATAAATACTCCAATCCCTTTTTCTTCCGAACCCTAGCCCAATCTGACCACAATTCCCCTTCTCCTTGTCCCAATTTCAGATCTAACTTCACCACTTTTCTCTCTTACTCATGAAAGCAATGCTCCTGTTATTCCTATTCTTTGTTTCCTTGTCTGATTCATGCGCATGTTATTGCGCCTTGGTCCTCCATCGTTCTAGCTATCCAATTAGTGTTTTCCTTGCTGTTTTTTTTGAAGATCGCTGGCAGCCGCTTGATCCCTTGCTCTACTCCTTTTTGTACGCGTCTTGTCAAATCTGTGGCGTGTTCGTGTGGCAACCTGGCGTCTTGATCCATAGTCTAGTACTCCTTCCAGATCTTGTCGCCACGGGCATGGCAGTAGCAAAGCAGCCGCGAACAGCAGAGCTCTTCACTTCGCGCGTGCGTTTCCTATTTTTTTCCGTCGCGTCAAGCAGCAACAGCAGCGCAGCAGCAATGCACTGCATCTCCCTGCATCGATGCCTTGTTTCCTGGAGCGCTGACGCTTGCACGCAGGGGCCCAAGTCTCCCCCGCCGACCCAGCCGCTCCACTAATTTCATGCCCCAGATCCCCTCGATGCAGCCCCGCCGGCCCGCCTTGACCCTGTGCCCTGCCTGCGTGTGTAGTGGACGGTGTCCCGCTTGCCCGTTCGAGCCAGGCAAAAGCTAGCAGCGTCGCATGCCCCAGCTTGCTTGGAGTATGCAAATTCGTGCGCTCACCTGAAGCAGACCGGCTCTTGGGTTCTCCGTCGTCGATCATCGTTGTCTGCAGTCAACGCTGGCCATGGCTCTCTTGTTTCCAATCTGCAGCGACGCTCGCGATTTCACTGCCTCACCGTCACCGTTTCGTCGGTTGTCCATGCCCATGGAAAAATCCCCGCGTGGTCAGGTCCGCAATGTGTTTGAGCTAATGTCTGAGCTAGACATGGCCTCCCCAAAGTGTTACAGTATCCTTGCTTCCTGGGCTATCATCGGCCCGATTAAAATTCCGTATGTGACCGAAGAGTTTCAGTTTTGGCTTCCTCTACTCTAGCAAGCTCGATTCGACGCCGTTTCGCAGGCTTTATAATTTGCTAAACGCGGCTCCGCTTCATCAAGCCGCGCAGGATTACGCCGTCTGCGCCGCCATCTCTGTGACAAGATCTTCTTCCCGGTATTTGCTAAATCGGCTACTTCCACGACATCGGCTATTTTCGTTACTTCATTTATAATCTGAAGACCGCCTCTTCACCTGTCCAATCCGAGACGTGAGTCATTGACCCTACCTCTATTTTCTATGACATATGGAGTATATTTTTGCATATCAATTATGCATGCTTGCATACATATTTTGCGGGTCCGGGTTGTATAGTCGATTCACCTCGTAATTAAATATGGAGGCCATGGGGCTATTCTAGTGTTATACTGGCCCCCATTTAAATTGGTATAGCAAACCGATGCCATGTTTCACCCTGTTAATACAATATTTAAATTGCGGGTATCTAAACAACTTGAACCTTATAATTAATTGTCGGGACCCCGGTTCTGCTTAATATTGCCTAATTGTACCGCATCTATGCCATGCCATGCATCATATCATAAGCATGCCGAATCTTCTGCCGTAGTATTAAATATTGCATCCGGTGTTTCTTCTAGTGTTTACTTCTTCGCGGATTAGGCCGATGAGTGGATGCGAGTGTCGACAAGTTCTCCGGATATGATCCGTTGGCAGAGTTTCCCAGGCGAGCATCTCCCCCCCTTCCACCTATTTTGCATTTATAGTCTTTACTTCCTCCTGTTGATGTATTGCTATCTGTGTCGCGATGCTTTAGTTCCATACCCGTTGGTAGATAGCAGGCCTTGCGAGTCGTAGTTGCTTGCTCAGGTGCGATCTCGTGTTGTCGAGTACCACAATTGTTGGAATGCTGGCAGATGCTTTATGGTGGAGATGATCATGACTTTAAATACAACTATTAAAATGCTAGATATAACTAATGCAGAGGCATCGGTGGGAAATAGATGTTATTTGGTTCTTCCACGCTCACTTGTGTCCCGTAGGACCCCAAGTACTTGATACCTGTTCCTTGATTTTTCGCACTATCCATATCTGGGAGGCCTTATGGACCCCCCTGAGCCAGAGCTTGATTCATTTCTATTTCTTGGGACCACAAACTAGTTTGGGGTTTTATTACTATCCTGTACTTATGTCATGTTACTGCTTTATTTACGATTGTGCGTGGAGCACCTGTACTGTTTAGGATCGTGACACATTTTCGCTGTATCGACAAGCCCAGTCACACTTTCGGGTTCCCACTCGTTTACAGCCGTCCACACAAACCCTGGGTCCGTCTCGGTGCTGGCCAACTTCGTTGCGGGTAGCTTAGTGGGGTGGCCCCCTGAAATATTTCTGAATCGCTTTGTCGTGAATGCCTCGTTGGGTTTTGAGTTGGTTTTTCCGAGGTTGATCGAGTGTGTGTTGCTATTTGTGCACCCCTGCAGGGTAAAACTTTCTGAAAGCCGTGTCCGCGGTTATGGACGACTTGGAGCACAGTATCTCGATCATAGACAAGCATAACTAAAGTAGTGCTATAAATTTGATTTAATATGTGACTAGTAATCAGCTCAGTTATAACGGAATGGATATTAAAAATGGCAACAACTGGTGGAGCTGGGGTTCCTTGTGTCTTGTTATATCTGCCTAGTAAGTGTTGCAACTCCAATGAAATGTGATAAAAGTGCCAACAACTGCTGGGTTTTGGGATTCCTCAAGACAATTATATCTGACTAGTAAATGTTCCAACTATAACGGAATGGTTAATTAAAACTGCCCACTACTTATGCTTTAGGATGACTCATGCTAATTATATCTGACTAGTAAGTGCTTCAACTATAATGGAATGAATAAAACTGCCAACTGTGTGAGTTCCTCGGTTTGACTTCCTCGTTTGGTCTCGAGGGGAAATGTCAGGATGGGTATGTTTGGTGTTAGTATCAGGTTGGATCCGAATAGGTCTTTCTTATACCGCTCTAATAGCCGCCAGTTTTACCGAGTCTCTATAGGTTATTTAGTGTCGCTGCGCTGCCGCTTCAGTCCACCATACCTATGTAGGCGAGAGCCACCAAATTCTAGCCTCGCCGTGTACTGGCCTCAGTACCGACGCTCCTCTTTTTCCTTTGCCCTTTGTCGGCACCCCTTTTGTTTTAGCAGGTTTGAGATCGACGTCGTTAGCAGAGTTACCCTTCCGGCTTGGTCTGGGCAGGGTTATGGACGCCATTGGTTATTCTTCAGGGCTCTTAGCCCCATTTGCATCTTATCCATAGTCGGACGCTCTATCGTTTTTAAGGTGATTTGGATCTTTGTATAGTATATCTGTATTCTTGACTCATGGAGTCGCTGTTGTATATATATATGTTCTGTGGGTCCCATCGAGGACTGTTGTGTAATGGTATTACTTTGTTCTCCACCCGCACGCAAGTGCCTGGTGGGCGTCCTTGAATCGTTTCTATGCGGGTTTGGCGGGAAGCGCTAAAACTTGCATAGGGACGATTCGAGGGTGTTACATGAGGTCCTCGCCGAGACCCGCCGCCAGCGTGGAGAGGAGGATCTTGTCGTCGATCAGAAACTCCAGGTCACGGAGCTCGTCGGAGAGGCTCTTGAGGCGGAGACAGTAGTCATCGAGGGAGAGGTCGTTCTGGTGAGTGCCGAAGAACTCCTGCTGGAGGAACGTGACGCGCTGGATCTTGTTGTCGGTGAAGAGGCCGGTGATCTTGGTCCAGACCGTGTGCGCGGTGTCGCCGTCGCGGACGACGGTGCGGAAGATCTCGGGGGAGACGGTCTGGAAGAACCAGCGGGTGATGGTGGCGTCGATCGTCAACCAGTCGGGGTCGTGCGGCATGGCAAGGAGGTCGATGGTGCCGTCAACATGATCAAGGAGATCATACTCGCGGAAGAGAAGGCCGAAGTACGTCTTCCACGGGAAGAAATTGGCAGCGGCTTGAGAGAGTTTCACCGGCACGCGCTCGAGGATGGGAACATCGCGGATGACGGCGACGGAGGGGCCGGCAAAGGGATTGCTGCTCCCGGAGACGGAGGAGTTGAAGGGGTTGCTGGAGGAGTGGTCGTCCATGGTGGGGGGCGGAAGCGGTGGTGGAGGTGTGACCGGCGGCGCCGAGGGAGGATGTGGCGGCGGCTAGGGTTTGGATGGCAGGTGAGGTGTAGGGGGCGGCGGCGCCTAAGGGAGAGAGGCGGCGCCTAGAGGAGGAGAGAGGCGGCGGCTAGGGTTTAGGGGTCGAGGCTAGGCTGATACCATGTAGAAGGAATTGTGGAGAATGCACAGCTCCTATAGGGCCGGTTGTCTCATATATATAGACAATTATAGGTACAATCCTTAGAATACAAGGAGACCTATACAGAGTACAATACGTGTCTTCGACAATATGTTTATCCTCCGCTATGATTTGTTGACTATGTATATGCTGCTGCTTCTCTGGAGGCCATGCGGTGAATGTTTAGTTGCCTTTCTCTTCAGAATTCATCAGTGTCTTGAAGTGTAAGTACAACATTGATTTGTTTGTTTTCTGTTTTCTTATCTGATTTGATTGACTACTTATTTTTATAATTTCTCTTGGGGTGTTGTTCTTTCAGATAATTGGCTGGCAGATCGTACTATGGTGAGTCCCTATGCGCGGTCGTGTCTGCAAGCGTTGTGGTGCGTGTACTTGATATCAGCAGCACTCTAAACGTTTGAGCAGAAAATATCGAGTTGTTCAGGCCAATTGTTGCTGTTATGAAAGAGTGCCCTTTCTTATTTATTCATACTGGACTTCTCCTTTGCCTGAGATAATTCGTTTGAATGGTGGTGTTAAGTCCAATCTGTTTATGCGTCTGATTCATGAATGGATTGTAATTCTTCGTGCAAAAAATAGGTATGGATTATATAATCAGATCTAGATTTATAAGATTTATATTAGTTATTAGTACAACCAGCTAATTTCTGTTTTTCTGCATGAATAAATTTTTCCAACTGATACCATTTACCTGTACTACTGGATAACTCTTGCAAGCATCAATATCATGTCATGAGCGGTTTATTTGGTTTGCAGGCTGGCAATTATGTGCCCCATTCGTTTGGCGAAGGAAGTTCTTAGTTGCTCCGTGGTTTTTGTGGTCTCTGTGGCATATTTGCTCGAATGTTTAGGGCCTCATGTTTGGGTTCCGATTCCTTCTATATTTTGTGCTTTTTTCAAGTTTGCATCGGAATCCTTTTGAGTGTAACTTCCTCTTTAGTTCATGGTTATTGTACATCTGTTGCCTGGGCTTAGTGTCAGACATTATCAGCTGAGACAGGTTTGCATCGGAATCCTCGAGTTTAACTTTCATCTTTAGTTCATGGTTATTGTGCATCTCTTGCTTGGGTTTAGTATTAGACAGTATCAGCAGACACAGTGATTGATGATATCACAGATAGGTTAGCTATATCTAGAGGTATGAGTGCCCATTAATCTATTGAGGATATAATTGTATCGTTCAATTATCATAAATAAGCACCGCGAGCTGTAAGTCTCAATGGAATATAAGAAATCTTGAGAACGAATGGTTGTCCCTATCGATTTTCCACGGGAGATAAGACTGATTCATTCAAGGAGCCTGGCTGTCGGCCGATGAGTGCATCTCACTCTACAAAAATTGCCTTGCAAGTGAGGACAAGTGACATTGTGGAGCAAGTGTTGTCTCTTTACTGCGCATTAGGTTGTATTGATCTAGATACAAGAGCTATGAATGACCCCTCACGTTTCACGTGTATTGTGTGTGCTCAGAAAATTATATCAATACCAGATGAGATTAGTATTGAAGTTCCTAAAAACGGTTTTTTTCCAGAAGGTTCAGCCTCGCAAGGTACAGTTGTGTCTCTGTTTCTTAATAAGTATACAATTTTCTTGGACAAGGTTCAATATCTCAATGGCATAACTAATATGGTATAGGTATAATAGTGCACCTACTACTGCATCTAGAAGTCGTATAGTTTCCCCCTGCTGAATGCTACATTTTAGTATTTTACCACGGACATGTGTGTGGATTTGTTAATTAAAATATACAAGCCAAGGTTCACACAGCATTTCTGTTATATTTGCTCAAACTTATCCCTTCATTTCTTTGCACGAGATGCTATTTGTCTCATTTAAGGACTGGACTACAGTTGTGGAAGTTGATCTAATATAGTGTACACTTGAATATGGCTCAGTTAGGTGTGTAGTCATCCAAATTGTTCAGCCCAAAGTAACTGGTCGACCCTGCAGCTTAAATTCATGCTAATGACTAAGTATGTGCTAGCTTCGTTTACCTCGGGGTGAGAACATATATCGGCAACAAATGACAACACCTCGGATCTTGGCAATACAATTACTGCTTACACGTGTACTGCATGATGCCATGCTAAGGTATACCAACCATGTTGCATGTCAAAGTTTGTTGCCTTAGTAGGAATCCCCCAGATAGTATGTGTAAGTGTCTATTAATGTATTCATATATGTTGATGCTAACCTAGATGGAACACTGCCTGTCTAAATATTGCTACGACGAGCATTTATATATTCAAATTGGTATATACAATTACTTTTCTAGGAATTTTCATTTGGTATGCAGAATAAGAATTAATCATTTAAAATCAATTACAGGATCAGAATCATGTTCAAGCAATCAACTCAGAAGACTCTGCAGCTGTCAGTTCTGGATTTTCAGTAGTTAAACTACTTAGAGATGACTCAGTTATAGATATAATGGATGTAGTTTGGACTTTCAAAAAAAAGTATGTAGTTTGGATGGAAGAACCACGCAGCAGTGCTATGTTTTCTGTACATTTTCAGTCAATGTATTGAAAACATCTTCTTTATTTCCATTCTCTATACTGTGTCTTGCTGTATGTTGCACCAGTCAATCAACAGAACGGTTCGATATCTGCCCTCTTCCAATCAACAACCACACAGACCATCTAACAAACACTTAAGAGTAACTAACATAGAGTATGTATGCCAAAAAGTTACTGCCAAGGGCGCGGCGTGTCACCGCATCTAAGTTTCCTAGTATACATGAATGCCACTTTTTTTTTGCTTATGGAACAATCCTTGTTCTTGTGTTATTGCTTTCCTACCCTAGTATACCTTGTTTGTGTGTTGAGTAATATTTTATTGCCGACTAGATACATGTATATATCCTTCTTCAAGTGGAGGGAATGACGTTTGAACAGAAATGTGGTGTTACCTTTCTTGATATAAGACACGTATATAACTTCTCTCCAACACAATTACAAGGTACTAGGTGGTCTATGCATTCTTTCCCTGTAAACTCAAAGGCTACTTTCTTCATTGATAACACTTTCTAGTGACATGGAGTTGGTTAACAAGTATGAATGTACCTTGTCTAGCTTGTCATGTGTACTTTAGGATTTGATCATGAGATCAGAACTATGACACTATTTAGTCCATTATATCCATCTTGTAATGTTGTATCTGTAATTCTGCCTTTATGTGAATAGCGGAGAACCTTAAGTTCTCAATTGTAAAATATTGGAAGATTTCATTTTCTGAATCAGATTTATGAGGTTATGCATGCACACTGATCAAGGATCTAACTGCTTGATTTTACTTCTGTACTCGTGTGTTTTCAGTTCCTTTTAGCACATCCATCCATATATTTTAGTTTACGTTCTACATAGTTTAGATAAAGTACTACTTTGGTAGTTTGATTTTTGGGGTATTAGTTACAAAGCTGTTCTGCATCGAGACACCAAGTTTGTCTTCTCCCGGGAGGAATCCGATGATTTTTTCACTTGTTGTGATAGGTCAAAGGGCTCACAAAGGACCATCGCTTGGAGATGAAAGAAGAGGTAAGCTTTTGCTTGTTCTTATTTCTCTAGGAGGACCCCAAGTGCCTTAAATGGAGTCGTCTTCATCAGGTATATCATTGTTCTTATTTCTTTTGGATGAATTATCATAGATCATTTTGGACCATCAAACTTCGTATTGGCTTTGTTATTTGAAAGATTAAACAAATAAATCCCATCGTTTGTTTGTAGCAGAGTACCAGTAAGTGCTACCTGATGACCCATAAGTATAGGGAGTGTATCACAATATTTTCGATAAGTAAGAGTGTCGAACCCAACGAGGAGCAGAAGGTGTTGGCGAATGGCTTGGAGCAGGAATTCTCTGTAAATACTTAGCAAACGGATTTTTAGGGGGTTTTGATAATGTAGGTAAATAAAGTACGAGTAAATAAAAGACAATAAGAATAAATGCAGCAAGTGGTCCAATCCTTTCTTTAGCAAAGGACAAGACGGTTGTATTACTTAAGATGACCAAACGTTCTCGAGGACACATGAGAATATCGTCAAGTGCTTTCGCTTTATATAGTTGATTAATCTTCTTTAGTTTGCTAAGTGTTGTGTGGGTGAACCTATGCTAATGTACCAACCTTCCTAGAATTAATACATACTTGTGATTATACCCCTTACAAACATCCGCAAGTACAAAAAAGTAATTAAGGTAGAAACCTAACCACATCTTTAAACTCTAAGACCATAACGTCCCTTGTGCAAAGGTTTCCTAACGGGGGTTCATGTTTCTGTCACTCCAGCAACCCCTACGATTAGTAGCCAAATACACAATGCATTCCCCTAGGCCCATATAGGTGAAGTGTCATGTAGTCGATGTTCACATGACACCACTAGAAGAAGTACACCACAACTTAAATAGCAAACCATTAAATCTTTCTCAACACAATTCCACTACTAACAACACGACTTCTCCCATGTCCTCAAGAACAAAACGAACTACTCACAAGACATCATATGTATCATGATCAGAGATGATATAATGAAATGTAACAATCTGAACATAAACAATAATTCAATGGTTCACTCAATAGCATCAACTACAAGGAGTAATTAACACCAGGAAAGTTTCCCCTAAGAACTATGCAAGATTCAACCCAATTGTTACAGCAGTATGAAGTGGTGATGATGGTGCTGGTGGAGATGATGGTGGTGATGGTGATGATGATCCTGATGAAGTCCAGCTTGATGGTGGTGTTGATGGCGACGATCTCCCCTCTCCAGGAAGGAATTCCCCTGGCAAAATTCTATCTGCCGGAGAGATCTTTCTCTCTCGGTGTTTTCCATCTCGCAGAGGCGGCAGAATCTTTCTGTGGTCGCTCCCCGAGTCTTAGGGTTTTAGGGGGATAATATACGCTAGAGGGGAGAGCCAGGGGTGGACCAGGGCAGCCACACCACCTGCTGGCGCGGCCAAGGGCTGCTCGTGCCAGAGGGTGGTGTGGGCCCCTGTGGCCCATCTCCATTTCCCCTTCTGGCATTCTTCGTCTTCTGGAAAAATAGAATTTTCCATGTATTTTCCCGGATTTTCTGATCTTCGCGAATTTTGTCTCCAAACATCACATTTTCCATCAGAATCTTGACTGCAGCGGTTCATGCTTCAAAAGTCATCAACCATGCAAAAACAGATGAAATAACATAAGTATCATCTCTTAATATGAAATATATCAAAGAATAACAGTAAATTATGATATAGAATAGTGATGCAAAATGGACGTATCAACTCCCCCCAAGCTTAGACTTCGCTTGTCCCCAAGCGAAACTGAACTCAATAAACATGACCTCAGGTTTATAGAGTGAAGAGTCGATAAAAGAATACGGACAAGAAGCATCACATTCATCAATACATAAGTCATAATAGAAGACAACTCACTATTATATAACTTACTTGCAATAAGTAAAGGAAACACAATAAAGATGCATAAAGTAAATCATAATTGGTAATGGCAAACTTAGCTCTTGGTCGAAGAATAGTTGACAATTTGCTGGAGTTCACAAATAACTGATTTTCAATGATAGCTTTCAAAGTAGTAGACACTAAGATAAGAGCAATGTGCAAAACAAGGAACATAAGAAACATGATTGAATAAATCATCATATGAATGAATGAAAGACAACAACTCAAAATACTTGTTGAGATAGAAGGGAATAGGTTTATTGACTCAACTAAAAAGTAAAAGATAGGCCCTTCGCAGAGGGAAGCAGGGATTTCAAGTTTCATAAAGAGCTTCCAAAAATTATGGTACTTACTAGCTTTCATCTCTCATTGTCACTATCATAGGCATCTTTAGGTGATTAAGGTTAAAGTGACATAACTAAGAGGATATGCTTGACAAGTTATAAGCTGAAATCTCATGCCCCTTACTTACGAAGACCGAACCTCATGCTACTCAACTTTAGTCACAAGTAAGCTCTTGTCATTGTAAGTACATATGTATCATAGAGAACCGACAACGGGGTACCCCTTGCACATGATACAGGAGCTATCCCATAATCAAAATGACAAGGCAAGCAGACAATGAGCATCTCAGCGATCTTTTTATTTGCTATTTGCATAGGTTTTTATTGAGGATGCTTCATAGAGTGCTCATTATGGTTATGCTGCAAGTTTCCACCATGATTAGGCATGGCTTAGGCTAGCGGCCCAGACGTTTCTCTAACACACATACAAACTCCATGATCTTACAAGTTCCCCTTTTATTTCACACCGCCGGGATCCATGAGCAAAAGAATCATGATATCAACGGAATAATAAGTGCAATGTTGAAAGCGTTCCCCATGATACATGGTTCTGCTAACTTCAACTTATAAAATGCAAGCATATGCGCAACAAAGATGGACACAATGGTTCAAGTTTACTAATTGCAAGAAAGTAAAGTGTGCCATCAAGTTCGTGAGAGCTTTAATCACTAATTTTCTCATAACAAGTTTAATTTGGAAGGTAGATAAAAACATGAATTTACTTGGAATAACAATAGTGCTAGTAGGTAGGTATGGTGGACACAAATGGCATAGGTTTTGGTTTAAGGATTGGATGCACGAGAAGCATTCCCTCTCAGTACAGGTTTTTGGCTAGCAAGGCTGGTAGCAAGCATAAGAGTTGAAGGAAACAAACAAACATACAAGTGATAAAAACAAACATGCAATCTTCCTTGGAAGCACAAAAGATCTTAACTAGAGAATACTAAACTTATGAGCAAATCAAGAAAGAAAGATGATGAAATTATATTTCTTTAGAGTACTTTTATCTTTTTCATTCAATTCTCTAAATAGTGTTGCTACTGACCGAGCCAGGTTTGCCAAAACTAGCTAAATTAACTCAATAATCCCAAAGTGATACCAATACTAATGACAAGATCAATCATATAACCATGAATTGAAAACTAATATAAGATATGCAAAAGAGTAAATGATAGAACTTATCATAAATATTCCATAACGGCAACTCACACCAAGGGATACATAGATATCTAATGAGAGGGGGGACACTTCCATAATGCAAACCATCCTACATGATAACTTCTCTATTCATGATATGACTCTACTAAAAAGGTAAAAAGATAGAAGATAGTGATGTGATACCGTGGCACTCCCTCGAGCTTGGAACAAACCAAGGGGATTCCAAAACCTGATGACGAATTACTCCTTCGGTGGTGGTGGTCTTCTCTCGATTGGCGCAAGGAAATCTTCTAGTATCTTGCGAAGCCTGTTATTCTCCTCTTGAAGCATATCCACCTTCCTCCTCAAGACTCGGTACTTGTCATAGAACTCATCAGTTACTCGTAGAGCTTCCACTGCTACAGGGCAGGAACTGAGATCTAGAGTTGGAGGTATTGATACGTCCATTTTGCATCACTATTCTATGTCTTAATTCACTATTATTCATTGATATATTTCGTATTGAGAGGTGATACTTATGTTATTTCATCTATTTTTGCATGATTGATGACTTTTGGAGCATGGACCGCTGCAGTCAGTATTCTGATGGAAAAGGTGTTGTTTGGAGGCAAAATTCACGAAGATCAGAAAATCCGGGAAAATATGCGGAAAATCCTATTTTTCCAGAAGACTAAGGATGCCAGAAGATGGAGTGGAGGTGGGCCATAGGGGGCCCACACCACCCCATGGCGCGGGCAGGCCTAGGCCACGCCTGGAGGTGGTGTGGCCACCCTGGCCCACTCTAGCCTCTCCCCTCTGGCGTATATCAACCTCCCGAAACCCTAAGACTCGGGGAGCAACCACAGAAAGATTCCACCGCCTCTACGCGGGCGGAAAACACCAAGAGAGAAAGATCTCTCCGGCAGACAGATTTCTGTCGGGGGAATTCCTTCCCGGAGAGGGGAGATCGTCGCCATCAACACCACCATCAAGCTGGACTTCATCGGGATCATCATCATCATCATCATCATCATCATCATCACCACCATCATCACCATCAGCACCCTCATCACCATCTCCATATTGCTGTAACGATTGCGTTGAATCTTGCATAGTTCATAGGGGAAACTTTCCCGGTGTTGATTACTCTTTGTAGTTGATGCTATTGAGTGAACCATTGAATTATTGTTTATGTTCAGATTGTTATACATCATTATTCCATCTCTGATCATGATCCATATGATGTCTTGTGAGTAGTTCGTTTTGTTCTTGAGGACATGGGAGAAGTCTAGTTGTTAGTAGTGGAGTTGCGTTGAGAAAGATTCAATAGATTGTTATTTAAGTTGTGGTGTACTTCTTCTAGTGGTGTCATGTGAACGTCGACTACATGACACTTCACCTATATGGGCCTAGGGGAATGCATTGTGTATTTGGCTACTAATCGTAGGGGTTGCTGGAGTGACAGAAACCTGAACCCCCGTTAGGAAACCATTGCACACGGGACGTAAGGGTCTTAGAGTTTAAAGCTGTGGTTAGGTTTCTACCTTAATTACTTTCTTGTACTTACGGATGTTTGCAAGGGGTATAATCACAAGTATGTATTAGTCTTGGATGGGGCGGTACATTAGCACAGGTTCACCCACACAACACTTAGCAAGCTAGAGAAGATTAATCAGCTATATGAAGCGAAAGCACTTGACAATCTTCCCATGTGTCCTCGAGAACGTTTGGTCATCTTAAGTAATACAACTGGCTTGTCCTTTGCTGCATAAAGGATTGGGCCACTTACTGCATTTATTCCTACTGTCTTTTATTTACTCGTACTTTGTTTACTTGCTTTATCAAAAAAACCCTAAAAATCCATTTGCTAAGTATTTGCAGAGAATTCCTGATCCATACCACTAGCCAGCACCTTTTGCTCCTCGTTGGGTTCGGCACTCTTACTTATCGAAAATACTGCGATACACCCCCTATACTTGTGGGTCATCAGGTATCAGTCCCTTCATGTCTGTTGTCATGTCCTTTACTTCCTCCCCGATGTTCCGATCCATGTCTTCGCACCTAGTTGCGATCCTTTCTTGTTTCACCCATCCCACGATAGTCTCCTGCTCAAGATTGCGATGGAGCTCGCGACAGCGTCGCAACTCGTAATCCTTTGAAGATGAAACCCTGAACGACATCTGAACAAAACAGATCCAAATGAAAACACGATACACGAACCTCTAGGGATCCAGGGGATTATATATTATGAAGTTTTACAACAAAAGGAAGGTACTGGGAGAAAACGGGTCGGAGACGGAGTCCGGGGCGGTCACACCACCTACTGGCATGGCCAGGGGCCCGCACCAGGGGGTGGTGTGAGCCACCCTGGCTCCATTTCCGTACCTCTTTCGCTTCGTTGCTTTCCTTATTGGATAAAAACTCCAAAAATATAACTGGAGAGAATTTTCGCGAAACTTTTCTCACCAGAACTGTTACCTATTCGAAAACGGACTCTGCACTGAACTTGGTTTTTGATCAATTTTTCCGGAGTCACCGCTTAAATAACATCAATATCTTCATCTTCATACTCATATTGCTCGAGTCATGAAACCTTTCACTTTCTTATTACACCATTTTCTCCAATAACCTGGAAATTTCTTTCACACAAAACTTTACACAATTCTCATTAGCAACATTAGTATAAGCCAGGTAATAGACCTTTTAGGTTCAAATTCAACTGAAATCCATCAAAACATAAGCTACTGTAGCAACTCCTTCCGAAAACCCAAAAAAAGAATTCAAAAAGGAAATTGATTTAAAGAAGCAAATGCAAGAGTGGCAAAATCTGTCAAAACAGACCAGCAGGTAAAGATCAATTTTTTCGAAAATCGTCTGTTGCTCAAATCAAAAAGTGCAAAACTAACGAAAGTTAAATAACAACCTGGAGCAGAAGCACAAAAAATTATAGCTCAATACGACATACATATATCTCTCGCGAATTTTTACGGTGAAGCACAAAAATCTGTTTCGGGACAGCAACTTCCCCAAATCTTACTTCTCTCTCATTAGAGGTTGATCTTGACACAAATACCAAACAAAAAGGACAAGGAGAGGTTATTACCGAAGTAATAACTTCTAAGACTCAAAGAAACAAAAATAAACTGAAAGCAAGAATATATTGGGTTGTCTCCCAAAAAGCTCTTTCTTTATAGCCATTAAGATGGGCATGATAATTTCAGTGGTGCTCACATAAGATATGAATTGAAGTAAAAGAGAGCATCAAGAATAAAAAATACACATGTTTAAGTCTAACCCACTTCCTATGCAAGGGAATTTTATAAACAAACAAGTTGTTGAAACCAGAGGCTACAAGAAGGCAAAACAAGTGCAACATAAAAACTTTAAGCATAAAATGAGGAAACTTGATATTATTGAGGTGCGTAAGAATAGTCTTGCCTCTCTCATAATAACTTTCAGTATCATGCGTAAACTTAATGATATAACTATCACAAGAACCATTGTAGCAATGATCACTTATCCTAACAGAAAACAAAGGAACACTAGATCTCATAACACTACTTTGTGAAACAATATTAGGGATATCCTTACAGAGTATAGTGTGTCCATCTTCTTCATATTTAGTGACAAAATCTTTCACATTTGCTATTATAGGTTCATCATCCATTTGTTTATCAGGTTCAACAGCTTTATTTGTACTTTCATTCACCATACTAGTTATCATAGAATGTTCCTTTATCTTAACTAGGAAAGGTATCTTCTCAATGTAAGGTTCAGGTAAAACATGATTAGCAGTATAAACTTTAGTATTTCTTGCAGGAACACTCTTAGAAACATCTTTATATGGTTTATGATACTTATTCCACTTCTTTTTAGGAAATTCAATATAGGAAGCAAAAGCCTTAAAATAAGATGCAATAGCTTGAGAGTCTAGACCATAAGCATTTTTAATATTTTGAAAGTCATCAGTTCCCATAAAAGATTCAATGCATTCATAATCATAATTTATACCTGACTTTCTTCCTTTGTCATTCTCCCATGCTTCAGCATTGTCTTGAATACGGTCTAGAAGATCCCATTTAGCTTCTTCTTCCATGCGAGTGAATGATCTAACACAACAAGCATCCAATAAATCCTTATCATGAAGAGAAAGTCTTGCATAAAAGTTATTGATAATAATATTGTTGGGAAGCTCATAAATGGGACATTTGAGCATTAGTAACTTCAATCTCCCCCAAGCTTGAGCTGTACTCTCTCCATCAAGAGGCCAAAAGTTGTATATTCGATTCCGATCTTTATGAATCTCACTAGGAGGATAAAACTTTGAATAAAAGAGAGGTACTATTTCCTCCCATTCAAGAGCTTGGCCATTCTTCAGTAGCTTATACCATTCTTTAGCTCTTCCTTTTAGTGATAATGAAAATAACTTCTTCTTGACTTGATCTGTTGTAATACCCGCACACTTGAACACCCCGCATAATTCGTGTATAAAGAGCGAATGATCACCAGGATGGACAGTTCCATCTCCAACATAATAGTTATCCATAACACGATCAATAATTCTTATAGGTATTTTAAAAGTATCATTCTCAGCAGGTGGTGGTTCATCTACTACCTTAGCAGTGGTAGTAGCATTACGAAATAAGAAACTCAGGGAATTATCCATATTGAAAATAAAGCAACTAACAGAAATAAACAATACTCACAGTAGAAGTTTCCTTTACCAGTTCCACTCTCCAATAGCGCTTCACTCCCCGGCAACGGTGCTAGAAAATAGTCTTGAGGACCCACAAGTATATGGGATGTATCGCAGTATTTTCGATAAGTAAGAGTGTCGAACCCAACGAGGAGTAGAAGGTGTTGGCGAATGGCTTGGAGGAGGAATTCTCTGTAAATACTTAGCAAACGGATTTTTAGGGGTTTTTGATAATGCAGGTAAATAAAGTACGAGTAAATAAAAGACAATAAGAATAAATGCAGCAAGTGGCCCAATCCTTTCTTTAGCAAAGGACAAGCTGGTTGTATTACTTAAGATGACCAAACGTTCTCGAGGACACATGGAAATATTGTTAAGTGTTTTCGCTTCATATAGTTGATTAATCTTCTTTAGTTTGCTAAGTGTTGTGTGGGTGAACCTGTGCTAATGTACCGACCTTCCTAGGACTAATACATACTTGTGATTATACCCCTTGCAAGCATCCGCAAGTACAAGAAAGTAATTAAGGTAGAAACCTAACCACAAATTTAAACTCTAAGACCCTGACGTCCCTTGTGCAAAGGTTTCCTAACGGGGGTTCAGGTTTCTATCACTCCGGCAACCCCTATGATTAGTAGCCAAATACACAATGCATTCCCCTAGGCCCATATAGGTGAAGTGTCATGTAGTCGACGTTCACATGACACCACTAGAAGAAGTACACCACAACTTAAATATCAAACCATTGAATATTTCTCAACACAATTCCACTTCTAACAACATGACTTCTCCCATGTCCTCAATGAAGGGGATCCGCAGCAGAAAACAAAAATTTTCCTACGTTGGAACCCCAAAACTGCCTAGGATCTATCTTTGTAGTAATGCGGTAACAGCCGATGCGTATAGAATACATACCCTTGTAGACCGTACACGGTTAACGTTCCGCGGGGAACGTGGTTGATGTAGTCATTCGTAGCCGACCTCAAGGTCATGAAGCTCCTCGCAGGTCACCCCTTGCTCCTTCTTCATCGTGCAGTTGCTTCAGCTCACGACATTTAAGCGCCCCCAAGTGTTATGCCTCGTGTCTTCATACACATTCGGTGCACGATGAGACCTCTGGCTCCCCGATCCCGCTGGGAGTGCGGAAGTTGATATCTGGCTAGGAATCCCTGCAGCGCAACGGCGTACTACAGGTGTGCCTCGATCGCACAGCCCAAACTTGGGGCCATGGTCACAAGGTATAGAGAGAGGGAGGGAGAAAGTTAACTAAAAGACTTCTCAAATTGTGTGTTTAATCCCACCCATGGGCACCCCTTTATATAGGCGGAGGGGGGTGTGCCCTCTCCCCTAGGTGCCCCGTGTGGTGCTAAAGGGCAAAGAAAATAACCAGAAAAAACAATAGGCAAAGGGGCAACCGTCTGGGACAATTCGCAGTATTTTCGAGGGAAGTGAAACCCAATTTATTGATTCGACACAAGGGAGTCAAAGAATATTTATAAGCCTTAACAACTGAGTTGTCAATTCAGCTGCACCTAGAAACAATCTTGCACACAACAGTTTATCAATAGCAACAGTTTTGTAGTAGGAATAGTAAAGTAATACCAGTAGTAAAAGTAAAGACAGTAGTAACAATTGCAGTAAACAGTAGGATTAAATCGCGGTGGGTATAGGGATGGATGGACGGGCGTTGCATGGACAAGACAATTCACATAGCAAACAGAACATAGGACAATTGCAGATAAATAAGATAAAGCATCCAAGTACTAGATAATCCTAGGCATGTGTTCCATATATAGTCATACGTGCTTGCAATGAGAACTTGCACAACATCTTTTGTCCTGCCAGCCCGTTTGCAGCGGGGCCTCAAGGGAACTACTGACAATTAAGGTGCTCCTTTTAATAGAGCACCGGAGCAAAGCATTAACACTCTGTGAACACATGTGATCCTCACATCAAAGCCATTCCCTTCGGTTGTCCCGATTTCTATCACTTTGGGGCCATTGGTTCCGGACAACAATGTGTGTATACAACTTGCAGATAAGACCATAAAAAATACTATAATAATGAATCAATAACATGTTCAGATCTGAAATCATGGCACTCGGGCCCTAGTGACAAGCATTAAGCTCAACAAGTCGCAACAAAGTCATAAAGCACTAATAGAAGATACTAGGCACCATGCCCTAACAATCTGATGCCATTACATGAACGATCTCATCCAATCCCTACCATCCCCATAGCCTACAGCGGGGGATTACTCACTCATGGATGGGGGAAACATGGATGGTCGATGGAGAAGCGATGGTGATGATGATGGCGATGATCTCCTCTAATTTCCCATCCCAGCAGAGTGCCAGAACGGAGTTTCTGGTTCCAAATCGTGAAATCTGGTGGTGGCGGGGAAGCGGAACTCTTTCTAGAAAAACGTCGACCCCCCTGAGTTTTTAGGTCAGAAGGCAACTTATAGGTGAAGAGGGAGGCCGAGGGGGTAGCCGAGGCAGCCACACCACCCCAGGCGCGGCCTGGCCTGGCCCGCGCGGCCAGGTGGCATGGGCCCCTCGTGGCCCTACTCCGGCTCGTCTTCTGGCTCCGTGAGTCTTCTGGTGAAATAGGATTTTTGGTATATTTTCCAGGATTTTTTCTGATAGTTGATTTTCTGCACAAAAACTAGACACCAAGGTAATTCTGCTGAAAACAATGTCAGTCTGTGTTAGTTGTATCCAAATCACACAAGTTTGGAGTAAAAACAATAGCAAAAGTGTTCAGGAAAGTAGATACGTTTTGGACGTATCACCCACCAGCCAGCAGCAGCAGACCCGGGTGGGCCGAAGCCCTGCCCACGGCCCAGCGCGGCCAGCCAGCGGTGGCTGAGGCTGCTGCGCCCGGGTGGGCCGGCTTGCACGACCGCGGCCCAGCTCGCCTGCCCGGTCTGCTCCCCCGCGAGCCCCGCATGGGCTAGGGTTGAGCAGGCCTGCGGCGGCGACCGACGGCTGCATTCCGCCCTGTGCGGTGGCGGTTATCCGCCGCCCACGGGGCTGGCTGTTTTTCCTTTTTCTTTTTCTGTAGCTTTTCTTCTAGGTTATTTCCCTCCGAGGATTTGGCCTAATATAAAAATTGCCTTTATAAATCTTAACTTAAATATTATTTAGAATATATTAATTCATAGTTAACATATAATAAATATATATTCAAATTCTCATTTAGCCGAAAACACTTTTCCGACCTTTTTCCTTTATTCTTTCTCCGAACAACTTCGAATCTCTCCGCGGAACAATTCCGGCTTTCTCTTTCTCTACTGTGATTCCGTCTTATGAATGATCGCTCTCATCGTACCCTTAAGTGTATCCTCTCACGGCTTGGGAATGCTCTAGACATGATCTGTATCAATGATCAACAGAGGGACCAGGGATATCCATGTGACCCCTATGCATTCCTGATGACAATGTCGTTTGAACCGCTAAATGTAGCATCCAATTCCTTTTGTTTCTCGATATGACTTGTCCGAGATCCGATCATTGGTATCCCATACCTTGTTTAATCTCGTTCACAACAAGTTCTATTTTTTTGTTACCGTGATATTACATCCCCGTGACCGAGTCACATGTTGCAACATTTATGGATGTAATCTCACCAAGCCGGCCATATGTATCTTTACCCGTCATGTGGGTGAACAAATCCCGGTCTTGCAGTCACATGTCATCTACTGTTCCTTCGGAATACCCAACGTACACCTCTATAACCACTGTATTACCAAGTGACGCTTGATGCAGTCTAAGCAACCTCGGGAAACAGTGAGTAATATGAGCTCATGGTCTAAGGAAAAGGAGTCTAGGTATAGCTGTTGCAACAATGAATTATATGACTTGATCGTGTTGCAATCCTTCGAGGAATGTCCAATCACATCATTCTCCAATGATATGATCCCGTTGTCAATAGGCATAAATTCCCATGATCTTAACACCCAGATCATCCTCATGACCAACAAACTAGTATGAATAGAGGCTACTAGGGACTTTGTTGTTTCATACTACACATGTACCAATGTTTCTACTTGGCACAATTATAGCACAATATGAAACTATTATAAACTAATTGAGATATGACAATAAAAACCTATTTATTATTTGCCTCTAGGGCATATCTCCTTCAGTCTCCCACTTGCACTAGAGTACAAATAATCTAGCTCGCATTTTACTCATTTAAACCATATACCATATGCTTTTACAGAGCATGCATGCTCATGGGAAACGTCATGTCCATGTTCTGTTTTACCAGATCATTATGTCTTTTGCAAATCGTTAATGTCTTCCTAATTTTGACATTCAGTCCAATATCTTATAATGGGTCGGAGTATTTGTTTGGAGACAAAGTGAGACTTTGTTTCTAGTGTTTATGATGATGGTCGTTTTCACCGTTGTCATCTAAACTTCGAAACACACTTTGCTATCCTTTGTGTATATACTATAGTCATGGCAGCAGAACAAGGTCGGATTCCAGGAGCTTACAGTGACTTTAGATCAACCTCGAGGGCTTTCTCATGGGCACTGGGCCCTAGGACACATCATTCTACGTTAAAAGCGAACTAGCCCCTCCATAACATTATACATCACATCAGATGGAGCCTTTATACTTCTGTATCTATGTAGATCCTAGTGCATGAAATGCAACTATGCCACTTACATTGCTTCTTGCCATTTATGTACAAACTTAATTCTAGTTCAATGATCAACTCAGGAATCACTTAAAGACACGCTCTTATAGTTAAGGCTTTGTCCTTCCAACCAGAACCTCGGGTCACATTACGTCGAGCATACAATATGGTTATATGGAAGAACCTATGACTGAGGCATAGGAGATGCAACGCATCTCTTTCTTTCAACCATAGTTGCAATACTAACTCAATGCTTAATATAGTAAGAACTTCTTTCTCACCTTGTTCCATTCTGAGCTACTTTAGAATCTTGCTTAGGACATTCTGAACATCTTTCAGAATCAAGTCCAAGAAGCATTCGACATTCAGTGTTTATTAAACTCACCAATCTATCCTAGTAGATCTTATTGTTTAATAACTTCAACTTCATCCTTATTTATCTAATTTAAATATTATTAACACCAATCACATCATTCACATATGTCATCCACATATCCCAGAATGATTTCACGCTCCCACTCAAATATGACATTCATGTTTGAGATCCAGGGATTTCACTTAGCTCCCACTCAAAATATGTCAGCTACATATTATGAATTAGCCAAGCTGATTTGCTCCCACTCAAATCTAGGTCCTCTCGATAATCTTGGACATTCCAAAATTCTTTGATTATCATCAAATCGAGAATTCCACTAACAAGATTTCAATGACCATTCATTTCTCGTATTTAGGTCCATCATGCTTCTTTGTAATTCGTAGGTATGTCTTGTTCAAAACATGACAAGTGAATCAACAATATAATTCCACAAACTTGTAGAATATATAGTTGAATCCTTCTTTCTTTAGCAAAAGTATTTACTTGAAACTTTATGATCATTATCATTGGTTTCTCCTCTATTTGTAGAGTTTGGATTCACAAAACGAATTCCGCTGCGCCACTCAACAATCCGGAGGTAAGGTCAAATACCTTGTTTTGATCTTTTACTTTCTTCCACATGTATCTTCATCAAGACACATCAACTTAGGACAACAGCAGGTTTGCCCCTTTATGGAAGATGCATTCATAGTTTCCTAAGAATGCTCTACAAAGACTTGTTTATTCGCCACGATTTCGACTTATCGAAATCTCCAGAAACTCGAACTTGCCATAACACTTATGGTGTTGTTTCCACGAATCTTTTAGATGTTCCTTTGTATTTCAAATGAGTGTTTGCTTATTTTGATCTTTAACTCTAAACGACAACTATAACCCTGATAAGAGATAATATTATACCATATGTATCTAATACATAATGATTATGATGTTTACACATTTCAACATAGTTTGAATTTGTCCAATTATCATAATTTGTGAAACATCTTTCACAAGTCCCTTTTATGCTAAACTTAACTTGAATATTTCAGTCATGTCGATCAAATCGAAGAGATTTCGTATTCTTGTTAATTTCAATATCCTCTTATTGTTGTGAACTCATTTGAACAATTCAAATCATTTCGAACTTATGTTTCATTAAGTAAATACGTTTATTCATTTAAGTCCACAATAAATGATTTCCACTGCTTGTTGAAAATACGATACATCACTATGTATAAGATTCAACATTTCTTCGCATATCACTGTTTTACCAGAATGCAGAGTTTTAGTCATTCTGCCCAAGAGGCATGGTTTTGCAAAGTCTCTAGATTAAGCATCTAGGACCCCGATCTTCATAAACAACATGCAATAACCAAAATGACTTAAACTACAGTGTCATTTCATTATTAAACTTTGGATATCTTTTAGCATTCTAATCCTTTATAAATGTTTAAACTATTATCATTAACATAGTGATGAGAATAACTTATTTATAATCATAATGTGACCATAATGGTATTGTTCATAAGAATAGTACAAACTGGCTTGTAACTTGTTCATATGAATAATCGTCTCGCCAAAAGCAAGACACACAAACTAGGATTACAAAATTATATTCAAGTCCACTAATCCAAATGACAAACTTTGAGGAAGAGGTGATGTCGGCCATCAACTATTTTGCTTGCCGTCATCAAGTCATGCTGCCTCAAAAACAGCAATTCTCAAGCAGATCCTCCTGTTTTCACAAAACGGGACAAGTATCAAATACTTTGCAAACTGCAATGAGTTTTGCAAGAACCACATTTATAATTTGTATATCTTACATATACCTTTTCATCCATGACCGCCATCTGCAATCAAGTCCTTCTAAGAGTTCTCAACTCTAATGCAAGATTGCTAAGTGTTTTTCCAAACAATCTGGAGTCATCGAATTATCTCCTAATGGTTATTGTATTAAGAAGAGATCACCTTTTACGAGGATATCCCTCATGCGTGGGTATTAATCTATGAAGTTGGACCCTTTTGCTCAGTTCCAAATTAAGCAATATATTCCCATGGTCGCAAAGGACCTCAATGGGATAGGCTAAGGTCTACTAAGATATTTGTAAATAGACATCTAGACTAAGTTTATAATAAGAGATCAATTTTATAATTGGTCTCCACTAAAATTGTCATTCCCTGGACGATTTTAGTGATCCCATGATCCCTATCCTCTGCACCTCCCCCGATCATCACGGCCATCAGTGCATTATCAAAGGTAGACATTCACTAATGCCAATCACATCATCCATGTGACTCATGCTCGATCTTTCGATCTCTTGTGTTCCGGGGCCATGTCTGCACATGCTAGGCTCGCTAAATCTAACTTGTGTGTATTCGCTGTGCAACATGGCTTACACCCACTGTATGCGAACGTAGATATGTCTGACCCCTACTCACCGCAGGGCACCTCATAACGAAGAACTTTCATGGTGGTGCACACACAAGGGGAACGCGGAACATTGGAATTAAATAGGGATTATCTTATTTGCTACCATTGAGTATCTAAATACTAGCACACAATAAGATGTAAAACAGGTATCAACATCATATGTATAATGTGATATGATATGGTATTTCTTGCGCCTTGATCTCCATCGAGCGCTCCAGCATGATCTCCATCTTGCCCTTGGTTTGATGCTAAGTCCACGACGCCTCCACCAGGTCGTCCATCGGAACAATGACTATTACTATACTACTTAGTAATAGAAAAGTAAACTACTTTACCTTCGTAACGACCAATGCCATATTATAATCACATGCCCCCTGCAAAATAAAGTTAGACGCCTCTACTTTATCTATTGCAAGTTTTACGTGGTTGTTAGGGCTTTCGCACTAGAACCGTTTCTAAACTACAAACTTTCCAACCACAACATGGATCCAACAGTTGTCACTACTACACCCCTTTCGGGGCCCTCCGTTGTAAATGCTATATCAACTATCGAATGAAAGACAGACACCTGCTAGCTACTTATACGGTACAAGCCATATGTTAAGCGTGGAACCAGTCTCGCGCACGAATACGCGTAAGGTCGGTCCGGGCCGCTTCATCAAATAATACCGCGGCATAAACAAGTACACGTTAGAGGGTAACAACTAAGGGATCAATGCCCGCACAATATTTGTGCGTACTGGCTGTACAACACTCTTACGCATAGATCGGCTCTGATACCACTTGAGGGGATCCGCAGCAGAAAACAAAAATTTTCCTACGTTGGAACCCCAAAACTGCCTAGAATCTATCTATGTAGTAATGCGGTAACAACCGATGCGTATAGAATACGTACCCTTGTAGACCGTACGCGATTAACGCTCCGCGGGGAATGTGGTTGATATAGTCGTACTCGTATCCGACCTCAAGGTCATGAAGCTCCTCGCAGGTCACCCCTTGCTCCTTCATCGTGCAGCAGCTTCAGCTCACGACATTTAAGCGCCCCAAGTGTTGCGCCTCGTGTCTTCGTACACATCCGGTGCACGATGAGACCTCCGGCTCCCCGATCCCGCCGAGAGTGCGGAAGTTGATATCCGGCTAGGAATCCCGGCAGCGCAACAGCGTACTGCAGGTGTGTCTCGATCGCACAGCCCAAACTTGGGGCCATGGTCACAAGGTATAGAGAGAGGGAGGGAGAAAGTCAATTAAAAGACTTCTCAAATTGTGTGTTTAATGCCACCCATGGGAACCCCTTTATATAGGCGGAGGGGTGATACGTCCAAAACGTATCTACTTTCCCGAACACTTTTGCTATTGTTTCTCCTCTAAACTTGTGTGATTTGGATGCAACTAACACGGACTGACGCTGTTTTCAGTAGAATTGCCTTGGTGTCTACTTTTTGTGCAGAAAATCAACTATCAGGAAAAATCTCGGAAAATATGCAAAAAATCCTATTTCACCCGAAGACTCCAGGAGCCAGAATACGAGACGGAGAAGAGCCAGGGGTGGCCACACCACCTGGTGGCGCGGGCCAGGCCAGGCCGCACCAGGGGGTGGTGTGGGCCCCCCAGGCACCCCTCGGTCTCCCTCTTCGCCTATAAGAAGCCTCCTGACCTAAAAATTCCGGGGGGTCGACGTTTTTCCAGAAGGAGTTCCGCTCTGCCGCCACCACCAGATTCCATGAAACAGCACCAGAAACTCCGTTCTGGCACCCTGCCGGGACGGGGAATTGGCGGAGATCATCGCCATCATCATCA
This sequence comes from Avena sativa, assembly GCA_916181665.1. NCBI lineage: Eukaryota > Viridiplantae > Streptophyta > Magnoliopsida > Poales > Poaceae > Avena > Avena sativa. The sequence goes on from OV702297.1 coordinate 446,051,024, forward strand.
CCATCGCTTCTCCATCGACCATCCATGTTGCCCCATCTATGAGTGAGTAATCCCCTGCTCATCATCACCATCGCTTCTCCATCGACCATCCATGTTGCCCCATCTATGAGTGAGTAATCCCTTGCTGTAGGCTATGGGGATGGTAGGGATTGGATGAGATCGTTCATGTAATGGAATTGGATTGTTAGGGCATGGTGACTAGTATCTTCTATTAGTGCTTTATGACTTTGTTGCAACTTGTTGTGCTTAATGCTTGTCACTAGGGCCCGAGTGCCATGATTTCAGATCTGAACATGTTATTGATTCATTATGATAGTATTGTTTATGGTATTATCTGCAAGCTGTATACACACGTTGTTGTCCGGAACCAATGGCCCTGAAGTGACAGAAATCGGGACAACCGAAGGGAATTGCTTTGATGTGAGGATCACATGTGTTCATGGAGTGTTAATGCTTTGCTCCGGTGCTCTATTAAAAGGAGCACCTTAATTGCTAGTAGTTCCCTTGAGGCACCTTAATTTACTGCTATTGTTACTACTGTCTTTACTTTACTACTTCTACTACTTTATTGTTCCTACTACAAAACTGTTGCTACTGATAAACTGCTGGGAGCAAGATTGTTTCCTGGTGCAGCTGAATTGACAACTCAGTTGTTAAGGCTTATAAATATTCTTTGGCTCCCCTTGTGTCGAATCAATAAATTGGGTTTCACTTCCCTCGAAAATACTGCGATACACCCCCTATACTTGTGGGTCATCAAGACTATTTTCTGGCGCCGTTGCCGGGGAGCATAACTTTATTTATCAAGTTCACTTGGATTCTCTACTGTTCACTGCTATCCATCCATCATGGGTAAGTCTCGTGATGGCAAGTTTCCTATTTTACCATCCACTACAAGAAGAGGTACGGTTCTGAACACCTCTGCTGCTCTTGATTCACCATCTGTTATAAGTAAGCTCGTTACACCACCACATACACATGCTACACACACTGCTACTACTGCTGAATCTGAAACTTCTGATGCTTATGATGCTGCTTCCACTGTGCTTGATAAGAGTGGTTCATTAGGTCCTTTCCTAGATGCTACAATTGCTAGAACTATAGCTGGAAATACCGAAACTCCTAATGAAGACACTGCCACACCTGTTAGTTCACCTGAGTCTAGTGAAAGTTATGATATTGAAGATGGTTACGTTGAGATGACCGATGAATTTATTAAAGAATGTAAAAACAACCATGATAGGAGCGCTGCTAAGAGTCTCCTTGAGAGGCATACTATTAGACCCAAATTGTCTCCTATTGCTAAGTTTGCTGCTTCTCCCATAAACATTACAGATAAAGATTATGATTTCTCTCTCGATCTATCTTACATAGCTATTGTCGAGAAAGAACCTTTTTGTGGGAATAAGAATGAAAGTGCGGTAGCACATATGAATGAACTTTCTACCATGAGTGGCTTGTTTTCTGATGATATTAAGATGCGTACTTACTTTGTTGCTAAGATCTTCCCTTTTTCACTAAAAGGAGAAGCTAAAACTTGGTTTAGTAATTTACCTCCTGGATCTATTGATAGCCCTGATTGCTTGATTAGTACTTTCCTGCAGAAATATTTTCCTCCTAGTGCTATACATGCAATTTTGCATGAACTTTTTGATTTTAAACAGGGAGAAAAAGAGGTATTGCCTGAATCTTGGGAAAGGTTTTGTGCTTTGATTCATGCACAAGCTGGAAGTCCATTACCTAAGAATGAGCTTCTTGATATATTTTATAATGGACTAACCGAAGAATCTAGGACATACATAGATAGTTGTGCTGATTGTGTTTTCGGGAATAGGACTCCTAAGGAAGCTGAGGAATTAATGGCTAAAATAAGTAAGAACTATGAAGATTGGACTCCTCCTAAATAAGCTATACCTGAAGTAATTGTAACTGAACCTACTATTTCGGTGCCTATTCCAACATCAAAAAAGAGGGGAATTATTGAATTAAATGATGAAGTGATGAAGGAAGCTAAGAAATGTCTTAAGGAGAAGAGAATTAAAGGCGCAGATGTCAAGAATTTACCTCCTATAGAAGAATTATGTAAGCCTATTCCCTACTCATCCACTATTGAGGTACACTCTCTCCAACACTTTGATGAAGGTGATATCCCTTACTCTAAACCTCCTGATCAATGCTTAGAAGAATTCGATATCTTTATTGTTAAGCAAGATAATTTTAATAAAAGGGTGCAAAATCATCTAATGGAAAACACTAGAGCTATTGTTGAGTTGAAAGATATTGTGGAAAGAACCTCTAAAGATGTTAAAATGATTGTTAAACACTTTCAAATGGTTCAAACTCAAATAGATCAACTCATTAAAGTGCAAAAAGACTTGCTTATTAATGCTGCTAAAGAAAAACATGCTTATGAAATTAGAACTAGAAGTGGAGCTACTACTCAGGATCATCTATATCCTGAGGGGCATCCCAAAAGAATTGAGCAGGATTCTCAACAAGCTGAAAATAGTGGTTCTACTCATAAGAAAAGGAAAAAAGAAACATAAAACTATTGTAGAACCCTCTGAACCTGCTATAGATCCTAATAGTATATCTATCTCTGATGCTGAAACTGAAAGTGGTAATGAAGAAAATGAAGTTCCTAATGAAGAAAAAGTTGAAGAAGAACCTGAAAACAACACTAAGAATACTAAATACACTAAAGAAGATTTTATTGCTAAGAAACATGGTAGTGAAAGAGAACCTTGGGTCCAAAAACCTATGCCATTCCCTGATAAGAAACACAAGTCAAAGGAAGATGAACACTATAATAAGTTTTGTGAGTGGATGAAACCTTTATTCCTGCAAATTCCGTTGACTGATGCTATTAATTTGCCTCCTTACTCAAAGTATATGAAGGATATTGTCTCGAATAAAAGGAAGATCCCTAATGAAGAAATTTCTACTTTGCTTGCTAATTATTCCTTTAATGGTAAGGTTCCTAAGAAACTTGGAGACCCAGGGATTCCAACTATCCCTTGCTCTATTAAGAATAGTTATGTTAGAACTGCTTTGTGTGATTTGGGAGCTGGAGTTAGTGTTATGCCTTTCTCTCTCTATATGAGGCTTCAACTAGAAAAATCAATAGCAACTGATATATCTTTGCAAATGACTGATAAATCTACCACTCTTCTTGTTGGTATATGTGAGGATGTACCTGTTCAAGTGGCTCATAATTGCTTGATATTAACTGATTTTGTTGTGCTTGAAATGCCTGAAGATGATAATATGTCTATTATTCTTGGGAGACCTTTTCTTAATACTGCAGGAGCTGTTATTAATTGTAATCAAGGAAAGGTGACCTTTAATGTTAATGACAAGGAAGATACTGTCTATTTCCCCAAGAAGATTGAAAGGACTTATGGTTTGAATTCAATTGAACATGTTGAGGGCATTCAAGTGGGAGAAATATATTGTCCCATACTAAGAGAAAAATTTGAAACTATTATGATTGGGACCATTGCTATCAAGGTTGAGGTAACATAATCATTAGTGGGATACAAAGTTTTGTCTCATATGGAATTGTTTTGGTAACAAGACTTGATCAACCTTGTTAACAAAAGGATTTCATTGAACAAAACAATGTTTTCACCGTGATTATCCACGTTCACTTCTATTCTATCCATTTTAGTTTTTGCTTTCGTTTAGTTTTCTTCTTTGTTGTTAGTTGCTTGCATGTTAGAGTGTCTTAGAACTTCTGTAGTTCTAGCCTTGTTTTGTCATTGCATAATTATTCCAAAAAAAAATCCGTGTGTCAAAAAATCATTCTTCTATACCTGAAAATTGCCCAAAAATAAAGTCTCTCGAAAAATTCCAGAAAATTCATATTAAATTTTTGCGTGAAAAAAGGGGCAGAGGAGTACCTGGGAGGTACCAGGGGGACCCACCAGGCAGGCACACCACCTGGTGGCGCGGCCTGCCCTGGGTGGCGCCATGCCCTGGTGTGGGCCACCCCTGGCCCCCCACTAACTCTCTCACCTGCCACTTTCTTCTCTCTCCCGAGTAAGCTCCAGTTCATTGCTCAAAATCGCGTTCTTGCTGTGCTTGCTCTCGATTTTTTCGATCTCCTTGCTCAGCCCATCTTTCTTGCAGAAATTTGGAGCATTTGTTCCTTGGTATGTGACTCCTCTCCTTGTCCAAGTAGATTTGAGTTTAGTGGATTATATCTTGAGTATTTTGCTGCTGTAGGTGACAGGTTTTGCGAGTTTGTAAGCTTGTTTGATGCTTAGAGATATAGTTTTGATGCATGTTTAAGCCTCTTACAAGTCCCTATGAGTAGAATCCTTCATTATATTTACTTTGCAATCACTTGTTTAATAAGTGTTTAAATTTCAGAATACCAAGCATGAACAACCATACCTTTGGAGAGATATTTGAGAGTGATGCACCTAGGAGGTCGAGGCCCTCAAGATCAGCCTCTCAGTTTAGGCCATCATACAACGAAGACCCCATTGCAACTCGTATTGGTAATGAAAGGGATGATGGGGATGCTCACCCATCCACTTTTCCTTGTTTTACTTTCTTACAAGCTGCAGGTATCCTTGATGATTTCTTGCTACTGATTGAGAGGGTTGATTTGACCTCATATATGCAAGATGAGAGTGAGCAATACGCTATGCTCACCAACACTTTTGTTGAGAGCTTCACGTTTACTAACACATCCTATCAGTCGACTGTCTCTTTCAAAATTTATAATCTGACCTTCACCATGCCTTTGGAGAGATTTTGCAGTATTGTAGGTGTAAGCATGATAGGGACCGTGAAGAAAATTCAAGGGCGACCCGCCGATTTGCTGGAGCTTTACCGAGGGGTGACCAATGATGATGACCGCATGGCGCAACGCGGAAAGATAAGAAATATCCAACTCCCTGCTCTTAGTACTAGGTAGGGAGAACACAAGTAATATCTCCAACTATCATTTAGCATTCCTTGCTGCCGCGCTTAACAATGATACTCGATACAATCTTGGCTCGCTTATTGCTCGCCGCCTAGCTTCTAGGGGGCCTATATATGGGGGCATCATTGCCTCGCGTATAGTCAATGCATTGGGACTTTTAGTAGATCCCAATGATACTGTACTGGCACCACATAGGCTTGACCTTGTTGCTATGAAAACTCATCACTTTGTCACTTCTACTTCTGATTTGAACAGTCTAGTATATAGGATGCTTTTCACTGACGGGAATGAAAGGGAGATCCTTTTGCCATAGCCTTCTTTGTTTAGTGTTCATAGGAGACCGTGGTCACGCTCCAAGGAGGAGGTGGACGAGCATCTTCGCTTGCTGGGTTTCCACGAGCAACACCAGGAGGATGTGCCCTCCTATGATTACTCCGCACATTACGGAGGGACGTACTCGAGCTCGCACTAGGACGAGGGGACCTCTTCGTTGTACCACGGTGACACTTCATCCTAGCCAGCTTGGGATTGATACCCACTTAGGCCAAAAAGCCTAAGCTTGGGGGGAGGTACACCGACACTGCACTCATCTCCATATCATGTTGTGTCGGTACTTTGTATATTCATGTTTCGTTCTCTTTTTAGTTTTTGTTCTTTCTTTTGCTCTTGCTTTCTAAAACACAAAAAGACCAAAAATATTTCTGTTGTTTCTCTTTGGTTTGCTTCTTTTTCTTTTTGCCTTGGTTTGTTTTTCCCTTTTGCTTTGTTTGAGCTATTCGAAAAACCCAAAAAGATTTTGCTTTGCTTGTTTTCCTCTTTGGTTCTTGTTTTAAAAATCGAAAACACCAAAAATATTTGTCTTTCTTCTTTGGTTTTTGTAAATTGGCTACAGGGTTTAGCAGTCCTCAGTGGATATTGGTTTCATATTATTATTCAAGCCACACAAGTGAAGAGCAATAATGAGGATTAACGACAACTTGAGGCATGCTAAGAGGCTGGTAACAAACTCTGTTTGTTTTCATTTTTGTACATATACTCATCACTGTGGGCATGCTTAGTCCGTTCATGTAGGGTGTATGTTATCTTTGGATGCTTAGTAGTTCTTGCTTTCTTATGATTAGCTCCAGCTCGCTAAAAGTTTGTAGCATGTCTTATGAATGTTTGCTTGCATTACTCTATTCATAACTTGGTATGACACCGTGGTATCCTCCTCTGAATGTTTCATTTGCATTGACTTGGCACATGCTCACGCATGCACATGACTGTAATAATTAGTTAAGCCTTGATGAATTATTTTGCCTTGAGGATCTTGAATCACTTTCATGCCATGATTAGTCCTGTTTTGTTGCAAGCATGATTATGACAGTTATTGCTCTCTCGTTTGTCGCTCCCTTACTATTGCTAGCCTTCACTTACACTGAGTATGTTTTACTCAAGTTTCCAACTCCCTAAACCAAATATTACCAAAGTGTCCACCATACCTACCTATTAGCATCATTTGCTACTTCCGTGCATATTCATTATGCCTTGTTTTCTTCCGAATAGAATGTTTACTTGTATGAGAAAGTTAGTTAGTAAAGCTCTCACAAACTTGATGGCACACCTTATTTTCTTGCATTTAATAAACCTGAACCATTGCGTCCTTCTTTGTTGCATATATGCTTGCGCTTTATAAGTTGAAGTTAGCAGAACCATGTTTCATGGGGAACGTTTTCAACATTTCATTGGTACTTAGTACCTCGTTGATATCATGTTCTTTTGCTTATGGATCCCGGCGGTGTGAAATAAAAGTGGAACTTGTAAGATCATGGAGTTTGTATGTATGTTAGAGAAATGCCTGGTCCGCTGGCCTAAGCCATGCCTAATCATGGGGGAAACTTGCAGCATAACCGTAATGAGCATTCTATGAAGCATCCTCAATAAAAATCTACGCACATAGTAAATAAAAAGATCGCTGAGATGCTCATTGTATGTTTGCCTTATTATTTTTATTATGGGACAGCTCCTATGTCATGTGCAAGGGGTACCCCGTTGGCGATTCTCTATGATACGGATATACTTACAATGACAAGAGCTTACTTGTGACTGAAGTTGAGTAGCATGAGGATCGGTCTTCATAAGTAAGGGGCATGAGGCTTCGATTTATAACTTATCAAGCATATCCTCTTAGTTGTGTCACTTTAACCTTAACCATTTAAAGATGCTTATGATAGGGGCAATGAGAGATCAAAGCTAACAAGTACCATACTTTCAGCATTTGGAAGCCTTTCAAATTATTCAAAACCTTTTCTTTTACTTGTTGAGTCTCCACACATCCTCTGAGAACCTTCTTGAGAGCATAGTTGTCATTCTTTGTGCTTGTCTCGTTACTTGATTATTTGTGTTATGACTTTGATACTTGTATCTTTGATATCTTTACTTCTAGTCATCACTTGAACTTCAGAGGTGCCTTGACATTCATAATCAAAGGCAAGCGAGATACCACTCTATCATACCTAGTTATGAACATTGTAATGTTACTTATGTTTATGTTTCATGCTACTTATTATTTTTGAGTTGGAATCTCTTCATAGCTTGCAATGCCTATTAAGTAAACTTAGTTGCATACTCTTTATTATGAACTGTCTGAGTAGTTGATCACATTGCTGAGAATATATACATCATATGAAGCAAATGTGTTCGTGAAAGTTCTTTTATCGCACTCAATTTTCAACTGAATTGCTTGAGGACAAGCAATAAGCTAAGCTTGGGGGGAGTTGATACGTCCAAAATGTATCTACTTTCCCGAACACTTTTGCTATTGTTTCTCCTCTAGACTTGTGTGATTTGGATGCAACTAACGCAGACTGACGATGTTTTCAGCAGAATTGCCTTGGTGTCTACTTTTTATGCAGAAAATCAACTATCAGGAAAAATCCCGGAAAATATGCCAAAAATCCTATTTCATCCGAAGACTCTAGGAGCCAGAATACGAGACGGAGAAGAGCCAGGGGTGGCCACACCACCTGATGGCACAGGCGAGGCCAGGCCACGCCAGGGGGTGGTGTGGGCCCCCCAGGCACCCCTTGGTATCCCTCTTCGCCTATAAGAAGCCTTCTTACCTAAAAACTCCGGGGGGGGGTCGATGTTTTTCTAGAAGGAGTTCCGCTCTGCCGCCACCACCAGATTCCACGAAACAGCACCAGAAACTCCGTTCTGGCACCCTGCCGGGACGGGGAATTGGAGGAGATCATCGCCATCATCATCACCATCGCTTCTCCATCGACCATCCATGTTGCCCCCATCTATGAGTGAGTAATCCCCCGCTGTAGGCTATGGGGATGGTAGGGATTGGATGAGATCGTTCATGTAATGGCATCAGATTGTTAGGGCATGGTGCCTAGTATCTTCTATTAGTGCTTTATGACTTTGTTGCGACTTGTTGAGCTTAATGCTTGTCACTAGGGCCCGAGTGCCATGATTTCAGATCTGAACATGTTATTGATTCATTATGATAGTATTTTTTATGGTCTTATCTGCAAGTTGTATACACACGTTGTTGTCCGGAACCAATGGCCCCAAAGTGATAGAAATCGGGACAACCGAAGGGAATGGCTTTGATGTGAGGATCACATGTGTTCACAGAGTGTTAATGCTTTGCTCCGGTGCTCTATTAAAAGGAGCACCTTAATTGCCAGTAGTTCCCTTGAGGCCCCGCTGCAAACGGGCTGGCAGGACAAAATATGTTGTGCAAGTTCTCATTGCAAGCACGTATGACTATATATGGAACACATGCCTAGGATTATCTAGTACTTGGATGCTTTATCTTATTTATCTGCAATTGTCCTATGTTCTGTTTGCTATGTGAATTGTCTTGTCCATGCAACGCCCGTCCATCCATCCCTATGCCTACCGCACTCGAATCCTACTGTTTACTGCTATTGTTACTACTGTCTTTACTTTACTGCTGCTGCTACTTTATTATTCCTACTTCAAAACTGTTGCTACTGATAAACTGCTGGGAGCAAGATTGTTTCCAGGTGCATCTGAATTGACAACTCAGTTGTTAAGGCTTATAAATATTCTTTGGCTCCCCTTGTGTCGAATCATTAAATTGGGTTTCACTTCCCTCGAAAATACTGCGATACACCCCCTATACTTGTGGGTCATCAAGGGGGTGTGCCCTAATGGCTCAGTGTTGATGTACAGCTCGTTGGGAACCCCAAGAGGAAGGTATGATGAGCACAGCAGCAAGTTTCCCTTAGTTATGAAACCAAGGTTTAATCAAACCAGTAGGAGCAAGGAAACACCCCAAAGGTGTTGCCAGCTGAGCCTTGGTAGGGTGCACTACCGGTGCTAGTAGCAACGTGGAGACCTGCACAACACAACCACAGAACTCTGTCCCCAACTTGCGATGAGGTTGTCAATCTCACCGTGTTTTGCTGAAAACAAAGGATTAAACGTATCGAATGGAAAGAAGTAATAGTTTGCAGAAAGTAAACACAAAGCAGTAAACAGTTTGTAGATTGTATGTAAAGAAAAAGGACCGGGATCCATAGTTCACTAGAGGTGGCTCTCCTTAAGATAGATAACATGCTGGGTGAACAAATTACGGCGGGGCAATTGACAAACATCGAGAAAGCAATACATGCATATACTAATCATCTTGACTCCTTTGGAACTTGATTGGGCATTACAACATTATACATAGACCGCCATCCAACTGCATCTATGACTAATAATCCACCTTCAGGTTATCATTCGAACCCCCTCTAGTATTAAGTTGCAAGCAACAGATTATTGCTTTACGAATTACGTGTAAAGTAAACAATACGATTGTTCTATGAACAAAGGATTGTTGTTTTCTCCCTAGTAGCAACAGCACATCTGGCATTGTGGCTCTTGTTAATAGGTTAGTCCAAGAAATCATATGAAAAGTACTCCAAAGTGTGGACAAAACACAAGAAAGTGGATAAAAACAAGCATGGAACATCAAAAATTATAGATACATTTGCAATGTATCAACATCCCCAAGCTTAACTCCTGCTCGTCCTCGAGTAGGTAAGTGGTAAAAAGAAAGAATTTTTTTTGAGGTGACATGCACCATCATAAACTCGATCAAAGTATTTGTAAAACATTCAAAGTTGGGATCATAGTACTTCAATCATAACATGAAAGACAAAGTTCTAGCAATAAGACAAAGAAACTATGATGCAACATGAAAAGGCACAAACAAAAGATTCATGAATAACAATGCTTTGCAAGACGTTTTTTGTTTCACATAAAGAAAACATAGCATAATAGTATTCAGCTTGTCCCTCATAGAATAGCAAATATAAATGCATAGGACACCTTCAAAGTTCATAAGATTGACTAGATACAAATAGTTTAAAACAAGCAATATCAAGTTATGCATCAATAAACTAGTCTTGGGACAATGCACATAGAACTAAGAATGGCCACTATGCTCTCAAAGTTGGTGCATAAAGATAGAAGGTGGAGACTCAATATAATGGTGGAAGAAAGGCCTTTATAAAAGGAAGTAGGGATTCAAGTATCATAAAGAGCTTCCAAAAATTATGGTACTTATAGCTTTCAGCTCTCATTGCCCCTATCATAAGCATCTTGAAGGTGATTAAGGTTAAAATGACACAACTAAGAGGATATGCTTGACAAGTTATAAACCGAAATCTCATGCCCCTTACTTATGAAGACCGAACCTCATGATACTCAACTTTAGTCACAAGTAAGCTCTTGTCATTGTAAGTACATATGTATCATAAGGAACCGCCAACGGGGTACCCCTTGCACATGATACAGGAGCTATCCCATAATCAAAATGACAAGGCAAGCAGACAATGAGCATCTCAGCGATCTTTTTATTTGCTATTTGCATAGGTTTTTATTGAGGATGCTTCATAGAGTGCTCATTATGGTGATGCTGCAAGTTTCCACCATGATTAGGCATGGCTTAGGCTAGCGGCCCAGGCGTTTCTCTAACACACATACAAACTCCATGATCTTACAAGTTCCACTTTTATTTCACACCGCCGAGATCCGTAAGCAAAAGAACATGATATCAACGGGGTACAAAGTACAAGTGCAATGTTGAAAGCGTTCCCCATGATACATGGTTCTGCTAATTTCAACTTATAAAGCGCAAGCATATACGCGATAAAGAAGGACCCAATGGTTCAAGTTTATTAGATGCAAAAAAGTAAAGTGTGCCATCAAGTTCGTGACAGCTTTAATCACTAGTTTTCTCATAACAAGTTTAATTTGGAAGGTAAACAAAAGCATGAATATACTTGGAATAGCATAAGCTAGTAGGTAGGTATGGTGGACTCTTTGGAATAATTTGGTTTAGGGATTTGTATGCATGAGTGTAACTCATACTTGGTTGTGGAGGCTAGCAAAAGACTGGGAGCGACAAACTAAGAGAGCAATAATGGCCATAATCATGCAAAGCGACAAAACATCATTGATCAAAGCATAAAGTGATACTAAAAGTTGAAAACTAAAGGATCATAAAGGCTATGGTGACTTGAGATAGTCATAACATGGTGTGAGCATGCGCCAACTCAACCCAAATAAAGCATCAAAGGAGAATACCACTATACTATGCTTTAATATGCTAAAACAACGCATGATTTATCCAAGGCACATTAAGCAATCTCAATTGTTTATAACAAGTCATGCTATAGCAAAGAATACTAAGCATAAATCCAAAACAATATCAAGCATGGCATGACAGAGCATAGGCCACAGTAAAAAACAAGCTCTTTTTACTACATAAGTATGAACTTTCCTATTCTTTTCCAAACCAAACCAAACTATTTGCAAACCAATGTATGAAAGAGGGGGTCCAACCAATTTATTCAAAAAAATAAGCAAACAAAATCAAACGAAAACCAAAACAAAAACAAAAAAGAAGACGCTCCAAGCACAACACAACTGTGCATGAAACAATAAAATGAAGCGTTTGAAAGAAACCTGGGATTTTTATTGATGAAGAAGGGAATGCCTTGGGCATCCCCAAGCTTTGACGCTTGTACTTCTTGGATATTTCTTGGGGTGACACACGTGGGATCCCCAAGCTTGAGCTTTAGTCCATCCTTCATCTCATTACTCATTCCTTCCATACACCTGAAATTTTTCCTTCATACAAAACTTCACACAATCTTTATTAGCAACATTAGTGCACTCAAGATAAATAAGTCTTAAGGTTCAGTTCTAACACCAAATAAACTTCCATTAGAACACTAGATACTGTAGCACTTCCCTCAAAAAGCTCAATTCCTCAAAAGAACTCAAAAAGGAACCAACAAGAAGCAAATGCAGAAAATGGCAGAAATCTGTCAAAACAGACCAGCAGGTAAAGACGAATTTTTTCGAAGACCTTATGTTGCTCAAATCAAAAAGTGTTCAACTAACAGAAGTTATATAACAACCTGGGGCAGAAGCACAAAAATTCACGCCTCAAAAAGACTTTCAGAGATTTTACGCGAATTTTTACGGTGAAGCACAGAAATCTGTTTCGGGACAACAACTTTCTCAATCATTACTTCTCTCTCATTAGAGGTTACTCTTGGCACAAAAAGCAAATAAAAAGGATAAGGATCGGTTACTTCCAAGACTCATCTAAATTTTTTGGGTTATCTACCAATAAGTACTTTTCTTTAACGCCTTTAAGTTAGGCATAAGAAGCAAGAAAAAGGATCAAGTGTTCTCAAATGAAGAAGCATTAAGACCAAATTTTGTTTTCATAGGAGAAACAAAAGAAATATTCTCTCTCTTCTTAGGTAAGTGTTCTATACCTTTCTTGAGTGGGAGTTGATTTTTAATGGTGTCTTCTTTCATATCAATAATGGCACCAATAGTTCTAAGAAAAGGTCTTCCCAAATTAATAGGACAAGAAGCATTGTATTCAACATCCAAAACATAGAAATCAACGGGGACATAGGCATTGTTAACCATAATAAGAACATCATTAAGACTCCCCATGAGTTTCTTTTTAGCATTATCATCAAGTGGGACATTCAAATAACAATCTTCAAGTGGAGGCAAATCAAGCATATCATAAATCCTTCTAGGCATAATAGAAACACTACTATCAAAGTCACATAAAGCTTTGAAATCAGAGTCATTCACTTTCATATTAATGATGGGTTCCCAACCATCTTCTTGTTTTATAGGAATAGAAGTTTTATGTTTCATCTTTTCTTCTTTAATCTTTATGAGAGCATCAATAATGTGTTTTGTAAAGGCCATGTTCATAGCACTAGCATTAGGAATTTAGCAAGCTTTTGTAGGAACTTAATAACTTCAGAGATATTGCAACCATCAAGATCAAAATAAAATTTATCATCTAAAGTAGTAGAACTATTACTAGCCTCAATACTAGTGGTAGTGATAGTAGAAACACTAATGTTTCTAGCAATTTCATCTTCTCTTTCCCACTTAGCATGTAATTCAGCTAATAGTCTAACATTTTCATCAATTCTTACTTGTATAGCATTAGTAGTTGCAAAGGGATTATCATAAATTTCAGGTTTAGCAGCCATTTTATTCAAAGAAGATTGAGCTTCAGCCAAAGATGCTATATTTCTTTCAGCATTAGAGAGTTTTTCCTCAATAGTTTTATTGAAAGCAGTTTGTTTACTAATAAATTCCTTAAGCATAACTTCAAGTTCAGAGGGTGCACTCCTATTATTGTTGTAGGAATTTCCATAAGCATTACCATTGTTAGGAGGATATGGCTTATAATTGTTGTTACCAAAATTACTCCTATAAGCATTATTGCCAAAATTATTATTTCTTATGAAGTTCACATCAACTTGCTCTTCTTGAGCAACCAAAGAAGCTAAAGGAACATTATTTGGATCAATATGGGCTTTCCCATTAACAAGCATAGACATAATAATATCAATCTTATCACTCAAAGAGCAGGTTTCCTCAACAGAATTTACCTTCTTACCTTGTGGAGCTCTCTCAGTATGCCATTCAGAATAATTAACCATCATATTGTCCAGAAGTTTTGTTGCAGCACCCAAAGTAATGGTCATAAAGGTACCTCCAGCAGCAGAGTCCAATAGGTTCCTTGAAGAATAGTTCAATCCTGCATAAAAAGTTTGGATGATCATCCAAGCAGTCAGTCCATGAGTGGGACAATTCTTTATCAAAGATTTCATTCTTTCCCAAGCTTGAGCAACATGCTCATTATCAGATTGTTTAAACTTCATTATTTCACTTCTCATAGATGTAATCTTAGCAGGAGGATAGTATTTTCCTATGAAAGCATCCTTGCATTTAGTCCAAGAATCAATACTATTCCTAGTTAAGGAATTCAACCATTCTTTAGCTTTTCCTCTCAAAGAGAAAGGAAACAATTTAATCTTAATAATATCACCATCTATATCCCTATGCTTTTGCATCTCACAAAGTTCAACAAAGTTATTTAGATGGGCAGCAGCATCTTCATTACCAATACCAGAAAATTGTTCTCTCGTAACAAGATTGAGTAAAGCAAGTTTTATCTCAAAGAAAGTATCTTCAGGCACAGGTGGAGCAATAGGTGTGCTCATAAAATCATTATTGTTGGTGCTAGTGAAGTCACACAACTTAGTGTTTTCAAGAGTAGTCATTTTTTTGGGTTTTCAAATAAGAAAGCAAACTTGTAAAACTAATTTTTTTTGTGTTTTTGAAAAAGAAACAAGCAAACAAAACAAAAAGAAACTAAGCAAAACAAAAACAACAAAGTAAAGAGATTGGTTATGAGGGACTCCCCTTGTGAAGATGTCCTTGACTCCCTGGCAACAACGCCAGAGAAATGCTTGATGGCTTAGTGTTGATGTAGAGCTCGTTGGGAACCCCAAGAGGAAGGTATGATGAGCACATCAGCAAGTTTCCCTCAGTTATGAAACCAAGGTTTAATCGAACCAGTAGGAGCAAGGAAACACCCCAAAGGTGTTGCTAGCTGAGCCTTGGCAGGGCGTACTACCGGTGCTAGTAGCAACGTGGAGACCTGCACAACACAACCACAAAACTCTGTCCCCAACTTGCGATGAGGTTGTCAATCTCACCGTGTTTTGCTGAAAACAAAGGATTAAACGTATCGAATGGAAAAAATTAATAGTTTGCAGAAAGTAAACACAAAGGAGTAAACAGTTTGTAGATTGAATGTAAAGAAAAAGGACCGGGATCCATAGTTCACTAGAGGTGGCTCTCCTTAAGATAGATAACATGCTGGGTGAACAAATTACAACGGGGCAATTGACAAACATCGAGAAAGCAATACATGCATATATTAATCATCTTGACTCCTTTGGAACTTGATTGGGCATTACAACATTATACATAGACCACCATCCAACTGCATCTATGACTAATAATCCACCTTCAGGTTATCATTCGAACCCCCTCTAGTATTAGGTTGCAAGCAACAGATTATTGCTTTACGAATTGCGTGTAAAGTAAACAATACGATTGTTCTATGAACAAAGGATTGTTGTTTTCTCCCTAGTAGCAACAACACATCTAGTACCTTAGAGATTTCTGTCACTTTCCCAGATTACCAGAGGCATGAACCCACTATCGAGCATAAATACTAACTCTTGGAGTTGCTAGCATCTACTTGGCCAAGATAGCTACTAACAACGGAAAGCATGCAAGATCACAAATAACAAAGACATGATAGAATAAATAATCAATCTGAAATAGCATCTCAATATCCATCGGATCCCCGCAAACACAACATGCAGAATTACAAATAGATGATCTTAATCATGAACGGAGCTCACAAGATCTAGACATGAAAGCACAAAGGAGGAGAACCAGCCATCTAGCTACTACATGGATCCGTAGTCCAAGGATGAACTACTCACGCATCACACCGAAGGCTTGCATGGTGATGAAGAAGGCCTCCAGGGTGAATTCCCCTCTCCGGCAGGGTGCCGGGAAGAGCTTCAGTTCCCTCCCGGTCTAGGGATGGAGACGATGGCTACAGACTCTTTCATGGATTTTTGATCGGGTACTTAGGGTTTTCGTCCCGAGGGCATCTTATAGGTGGAAGGGGAGGCCGAGGGGGTGCCGGAGGCGGCCACACCACCCCCTGGCGCGGGCCAGGCCGGGCCGTGCAGCCAGGTGGTGTGGTGGCCCCCTGGCCCCTCTCCCTCTTGTATTCTGGCATCTGATGACTTCCGGAAAAATAGGCACTTTGGCTTTTGTCCCGTCCAATTCCGAGAATATTCATTTTCTGACTTTCCTGGAACCAAAAACAGCAGAAAACATGCAGCTGGCACTGTGGCTCTTGTTAATAGGTTAGTCCAAGAAATCATATGAAAAGTACTCCAAAGTGTGGACAAAACACAAGAAAGTGGATAAAACCAAGCATGGAACATCAAAAATTATAGATACATTTGCAATGTATCATGCCCTCTCCCCTAGGTGCCCCATGTGGGACTAAAGGGCAAACAAAATAACTAGAAAAAAACAATAGGCAAAGGGGCAGCCGGCTAGGCCAATTCGCCAAAGCCCACCAGCCAGCAGCAGCAGACCCAGGTGGGCCGAAGCCCTACCCGCGACCCAGCGCGGCCAGCTAGCGGTGGCTGAGGCTGCTGTGCCCGGGTGGGCCAGCTCGCGCGACCACGGCCTAGCTCGTCTGCGCGGTCTGCTCCCCTGCGAGCCCCGCATAGGCCGGGGTTGATCAGGCCTGCGGCGGTGGCCAGCGGCTGCATTCCGCCCTGTGCGGTGGCAGTTATCCGCCGCCCACGGGGCTGGCTGTTTTTCCTTTTTCTTTTTCTGCAGTTTTTCTTCTAGGTTATTTCCCTCCGAGGATTTGGCCTAATATAAAAGTCGCCTTTATAAATCTTAACTTAAATATTATTTACAATATATTAATTCATAATTAACATATAATAAATATATATTCAAATTCCCATTTATCCGAAAACACTTTTCCGACCCTTTTCCTTTATTCTTTCTCCGAACAACTTCGGATCTCTCCGCGGAACAATTCTGGCTTTCTCTTTCTCTAGTGTGATTCCGTCTTATGAATGATCGCTCTCATCGTACCCTTAAGTGTATCCTCTCATGGCTCGGGAATGCTCTAGACATGATCTGTATCAATGATCAACAGAGGGACGAGGGATATCCATGTGACCCCTATGCATTCCTGATGACAATGTCGTTTGAACTACTAAGTCTTGCATCCAATTCCTTTTGTTTCTCGATACGACTTGTCCGAGATCCGATCATTGGTATCCCATACCTTGTTCAATCTCGTTCACAATAACTTATATTTTCTTGTTACCGTGATATTACATCCCCGTGACCGAGTCACATGTTGCAACATTTATGGATGTAATCTCACCAAGCCGGCCGTATGTATCTTTACCCGTCATGTGGGTGAACAAATCCCGGTCTTGCAGTCACATGTCATCTACTGTTCCTTCGGAATACCCAACGTACACCTTTATAACCACTGTATTACCAAGTAGCGCTTGATGCGGTCTAAGCAGCCTCGGGAAACAGTGAGTAATATGAGCTCACGGTCTAAGGAAAATGAGTCTAGATATAGCTATTGCAACAATGAACTATATGACTTGATCGTGTTGCAATCCTTCGAGGAATGTCCAGTCACATCATTCTCCAATGATATGATCCTGTTGTCAATAGGCATAAATGCCCATGATCTTGAAACCTAGATCATCCTCATGACCAATAAACTAGTATGAATAGAGGCTACTAGGGACTTTATTGTTTCATACCACACCTGTACCAATGTTTCTACTTGGCACAGTTATAACACAATATAAAACTATTATAAACTAATTGAGATATGACAATAAAAACCTATTTATTATTTGCCTCTAGGGCATATCTCCTTCACTCAAGAACAAAACGAACTACTCACATGACATCATATGGATCATAATCAGAGATGATATAATGATATGTAACAATCTGAACATAAACGATAATTCAATGGTTCACTCAATAGCATCAACTACAAGGAGTTATCAACATCGGGAAAGTTTCCCCTAAGGACTATGCAAGATTCAACCCAATTGTTACAGCGGTATGAAGTGGTGATGATGGTGTTGGTGGTGGTGATGGTGATGATGATGATCCCGATGAAGTCCAACTTGATGGTGGTGTTGATGGCGACGATCTCCCCTCTCTGGAAAGGAATTCCCCTAGCAGAATTTTGTCTGCCGGAGAAATCTTTCTCTCTCGGTGTTTTCCACCCCATAGAGGCGGCAGAATCTTTCCGTGGTCGCTCCCCGAGTCTTAGGGTTTCGGGGGGATAATATACACCAGAGGGGAGAGCCAGGGGTGGACCAGGGCAGCCACACCACCTGCTGGCGCGGCCTAGGGCTGCCCGCGCCAGGGGGTGGTGTGGGCCCCCTGTGACCCATCTCCACTTCCCCTTCTGGCATTCTTCGTCTTCTGGAAAAATAGAATTTTCCATGTATTTTCCCGGATTTTCTGATCTTCGCGAATTTTGCCTCCAAATAGCACATTTTCCATCAGAATCCTGACTGCAGCAGTCCATGCTCCAAAAGTCATTAACCATGCAAAAACAGATGAAATAACATAAGTATCATCTCTTAATATGAAATATATCAAAGAATAACAGTAAATTATGATATAGAATAGTGATGCAAAATGGATGTATCACTACCATAGTGATGAAATATAGTTAAATGGCCATTTTTTACTTTGCTTTTCTATATTGGATATTTGTTTACTCGTGTTACTATATAATGCAAGCAAAATTTATAACTGAAGGTTTTGTTGCTTTGTTTGGAGTAGCTAATCAAAATTTGATCCAACATAGGTGTCGTTTTGTCAATTCAACATGTTTTTGGATAGTAGTACAGCAACCAACATGTTGTCGTGTTGCATAAGACTACACACCTGATTTGGAATTGATTATTTCTTGGTAAAACTAGTCATAACATATCCATGGAAAGATTGTTGCCTGTAATTAAAAGATTTTGGTTCATGTTTATCAACTGAAGTCAATTGTTGGAGATTATTGTTGGAGAAAAATGGATTTACTAGTTTCTAGTTATTATGGAGAACATAGCTTAGCTCTTTTTGAAATCTCTGAAAATTTGAAAGCTCTCATTTTATTGATAACTCTTATCAGGAACGCTACTAGGTATGTGGATGCAATTTTGCAGGGTTCACTTTAAGTGTAATTTTGGGATAAGATGCATTTTATTTTTGCAAAGCACCCAATAGTTTGGAGTAGTTGATCACATCCTAATCCATCCTAGGTGTTGCTTTATTGATCCTTTGTTGATTTGTCATGACATGCTATTATTAGAGTAACCGAAGCCCTTGCTGATTTGTACTTGCTCCTAGATTTGATCATGAAACTATTGGTGATGGTGATGATCAACGTTTGGTTATCCAACACTACCGTGAAAAAGCTGTGTATGTTGCCAGGTGTTCTCATGGGTTTCCCTCTTTCTATGTATCGTCTTTTACCTGTACATGGACGTCTGCTATATGTGTTGACGACACTCGCTGGGTGAAGTCGCCCTAGTTACCAGTGGAGCTAGAAGAGAGTTTCGAGAGACGGAGAAAAACTTGCCTTGTCCGTACCTAGGCTAGACACTTTTGGCGGCTGTCAATATTATAATTGTAAAGAATCTCGAGATGTTGTTGACTTGTTGTATCAGTTCATCATCGGATATGGACCTGAGAATAAGATGATGTGATATTATTGGCTGGCAAATGCCTTGTTGTAACTCATTTTGTATTGTGATTTGGATGTTGTTTGTTAATCCATGGTCCAACTTTTGGTAGTTTTTCTATAAATGGAGCACTGGAGTTGATATGGGACATGTTGTATTCCTTGTATAGTTGATGTGTGCTGGTTTTGTTGAAGTAGCAAGTTTAGGTAGAGTAGCTTAGCTTCCTTGACTAGCCACGGAACAATTCTCTACCTAATGTATATGAGGAAGAATGGTCTAAAAAATATGCTCGAACTTGTGGCATATTGCTATTGAATTGAGATGTATCTCTGTGTCTTTGGGATAATTAGCTGGATCCAAGCAACAATATCGACTGGAACAGGAAAGATAGTAACGAGGCTATGTCGCTTGTAGGCAACGATGCCACTTCTGCTACTCCTGCCTACTGACATTGCTGCCTTCATCTTGTGCTGCTGCCACTATCACGGGCTATGATTGGGGAGGAGCGCCACTATGAGTATGATTTGTTGGCACCTACTGTTTGATTTAAAAAAAATGGTAGTGTGAGAAACAAAAATAATGGCACCATCAATGTGTCGGCACACCTACTATCCAATTCTAAAATAAACAAGGTAGAGTGAGAAACAAAAATAAAGTGTTTGATTTTATGAAGAACATGGCAGAGTGAGAAACCAAAATAAAGTGTAAAGCATTTTCTTCCTACCACAGACGATCAAATCGATCCATCTCCCGGAGGTGACGTAACTTATGTAGCTAGAAAGCACATGTGCAAGTCTAGGCTAATAACTACCCACGAGAAAATAACCCACAATTAGTGGAATTATCTAGGCACGCATGGCTTCTCGGATTGCGGGTACATAATTATAGGACTAGTATCTCTCACCACCTCAATAATTTCATTGTACATGTCAGTGATTTGCCTAAGTTTGCTTCTCCACCATTCATCCTTAGGAGATCCCAACAAACTGCAAAGCGCCTGCTCCATCTATAAGTAGAAGCCCGCCTTCACAAGCAGCATGCGGTATGCGCGTGACTTGTATCGGAACAACTCGACTAGTCGGTTGTGGACTTTCTCGTAGAAGTACCTTGATATGCTTTTGGTTCGTAATGCAATTTTTGATTCATTCTTGCGTAATTTTATTTAGAGGATCTAGGAGGGATATATTTCTCATAACTTTTCTGTTCAGTTATTACGGTTGGTTCCTTCACATACATGTTTGTTATATTTACATGTGAACTCATGACTGAACTCCTTCGTAGGCTTGACGTTATTTGCAATGCATAAGTTTTTGTTTACTTGCTGCAATTCGCTAATCTTTGATGTCCTTGCATGTGCTCTAGTCGGCAAGATCATGTCTATTACTTTGACAGACATTAAGTTTCATCACCGAAGAATGCAGGTAAATTAGCCTCCCCTCGATTACAGAGTCCAACACAATAATGCAGGAAATCATCTCTAATTTTTGGGTATGAGTTATCATGTAAACTCTGAGCTATAATATACCCACTTTCTTTGAACTCCCTGCGGGTGTTATAGTTGGCAAGATCATGTCTAGTACCTTGTAAGAGATTGGCAACAAACGGGTAGTTTCATCACCAGGTAAATTAGCCTCCCCTCGATTGTATCGTTCAACACAATAATGCATGAAGTCGTCTCTAATTTTGGGTTAGTCAGCACGTAAAGTCTAGAAGAAATACCATAAAGCTGCATCAAATGGGGTAACTGAACACAATGTGATCGACTTCGTTGGTAAACACATATAAAAACAATGTTCACATCTTTGCTGACCCACTGCCTTAATATGCCCCCTAAGGCCTTGTTTGGTACTAGAGTATTTGTGTGGATTAGAAGGGATAATCCCCATCAAAACCTAGATCCCCACTTATTGCTAGAACCATGTTTGGCTCTAGAGTATTTATCTAGTTTAATCCCCACTTTTTCCCAAATTATAGTGTATTTTTTTAATATCAAATAGACTACCCCTACCTCGTGGATTGGGGATTGTGGTTGTATGGGGATTGGAGGGGTCTAGGTGAAGCTAGATGTTTCACCCAATCCCCTTGGGATTATTATCCCCTCTAATCCCCACAAATACACTAGTACCAAACAAGGCCTAATACTAGATCCCCACAAATACTCTAGTACCAAACAAGACCTAATACTAGATCCCCACAAATACTCTAGTAACAAACAAGGACTACTTGTTGCTAAAAGTATGTTTGGTTCTAGAGTATTGTGCTAGTTGAATCCCCACTTTTACCCATTTTCCCCTAAATTCTAATGTATTTTTGTTACTATCCAATACACTACCCCTATCTGGTGGATTAGGGATTAGTGGGGTTTCACCCAATCCCCTTGGGGGTTATACCCTCTAATCCCACGAATATTCTAGTACCAAACAAGGATGTAGGGATCTGTGGTTTGGTGGGGATTATCCCCATTAATCCCCACAAATACTCTAGTACTAAATAAGGCCTAATTTATCTTTTATTTTCGAGGCACCAAACCTTCCAAAATTCCCTGCTACACATGTCATGGTTCGAAAGGTATTTGTAATCTATGTTAGGGAAACAATTATTTGATTTCATGCAAGCCGAGGAAACTTCCCTATTGGCCTCAAAGAAGCTTCCATGGTCTAAGTTTTTTTCACTTACTGCACCTTAAACAAGGATTATGCATTCTTCATACAAGAAACATAACCCCCCAAATAAATTTCCCCTTTGTACATTTTTAAGATAAATTGTATTTATTTCTCGGGCTTGTCTTGATGTATGTGCTAAGAATAAAGTACTCAAACTTATCAAAATGTTCGACCACACTTTGTAGAGCACTAATAAGATTATTATTATTGTCTCTCTTCAGGTATAGGCATATCGACCATGGTGAAAAAAGTCAAGAGACTGAGCAACCCCATTTTCAGCCGCCTCCACGCGGATAATATGGTACAAAGAAAAAGACTAGGATACCCTTGAGGCATACCAGATGGCATCCTTGGGTGACAAGGGCGTGTCTCAACTTTTCTGAAGTCTAGACCCATCTTCGTCTGAGGGCAGTAGTACTACCCGCATAGGAAGCTTTAGCCTTTAGGGTTGACAAAACCAACCGGCTCGTCACCACCCACCACCGTAGAGGGAAAGCGCTCGCTGCCTGCGCTGCTACCCTCCACCATGATTCCATGAAGGAAGACGAGCATGGCCAGTCCAAACAAAAAAGGGCCCGGGGCAAATAAAAATAAATATGTTTTATACTAAACTATTATACTTATTTTAGCTTATGATTTCTACACTCGTATTAGCACAATTTTATTTAATTATATGGAATAATTAACCACATATCAATGTTTTTGAGTTAGTTATAATAATATTTGTTATTAAGTTGTAATGTATCACTCAATAGTTTGATTATTCTAAATTTAAATTATATGTGGTAATACAATTTATTTTTAATTAATTATCCATGGTGGAATAAATTATGTAGTAGATGCATAAATGTTTGTTTGTGTATGTGTATCAATATAGATATATATATTAATATCATTAAACGCCAAGATAGATATATTTAAAACATACGACTCGAATAAATAAAAATATCATGCATCTAGATATTTGATAGAAACGTACCATTGTGAAATTTTATAAGAGATATGACTATCAATTACCTATACAAAATTCCCAAAATGAGTTAACATACAAAAGGCTAAATATTTACGAGTTTTGTTTAATATTTATATCTTTGTACAAAACTCTCATGTTAGTGCCTTGAAGATTCTGATTCACTTAGATAGTCAAAATTTCGGGAAATACTTCCAAGCCAAGAATAAACGAAAAATAGTGAACTCTTTATAGGTTGCATTTGCATGTGTGCTATTTAAGTAGTATTAAGAAGTAAAAAACATATTGAGTTGAAGAATTAAATGCAAACAATTAGAAAATGATTGAATGGAGAAAGATACACACTAGCATACCACCCTAACAATGCAGCACATGGGTCGGGGCCACTAACGCTAGGGGCCTAGGGTGGCCGTCCCTCTGACCCATGCTATGGACCGGCCTTGAAGACGAGCACCCATCGTCGTCGTCGTCGCCCTCCAAAGGAAAGCGCCCGCTGTCACCAACGTGGCCAGCGCCGTGGCCCTCCACCACGGAGGAAGAAGAACCCCCACCGGTCTCCGGCGCCACTGCTCACCGTGGATGCCGTGACCGGGACAGTGGCGACGGAGGACCTCCTCACGCTCTTCACAGAGGCCTCTGAGTCCTCTAGGAGTATAGTTTTCGCTGCTTCCTCCTGGGTTCCGCCACGATTTTTGCTCTAGCTATTACATTTACTTTGCTTATTATTATTCCAAGCCAAGTACATGCCCTGCTAGGGTTGGGGCGCCGATATGGTTTTGGGTATAGAAAATATTATTCACTAGATTTTGCGTCTTTTCAGATCTTTCCCATGTACGTACGTGGAGGGAACGATGATGAGGGCCGGTCCCGGTGAGTAAGCCTCTCTGGACTACGAAGGTGAAGAGAAGAATCAGCTCTCTTAGATGTTGTCACCTCGCCCTTTGGGGGTCACTCTGGTGTAGGTAGAGGTTTTGGAGATGGTATTAGGGAATTATAGCAAGGATACACCTTTCTCGTCCTTTTGGGGATTATTAAGCGGGATAATAGGTAGGATCGTACCAGTAGATAGTATACGTTCAGGGAAGAATGTTTGGTTTAGATTAGAGTGGGTTTGATCGGACGTTACTATTGTCCTTCTTGGTCTGTGTAAGGCTAATGGGCCTCACGTCTCCAATGGTGGAATCACTACAATTAATGCCTAGACATAGGGCTGCGAAGCGGCACCCAATCCTGATCCGCTCCGCTTTGTAGGCAAAATTTGTTAGTCTAGTTCAATTTTTTTCATCAAAATTTCTCTAATTTAAACTAAAGTTTGCTCTCGCGGGCTCTCGCGGGTTGCCGCTTCGCAACCCTACTAGACCTGAGTACTATGATTAAATCTGCAAATTTGGGATTTAGATGAGGATAAACTATCTGCTCATAGCTAACACCTACAGATGCTACTGCGTACCAAATTGCGTTTGTGTTCTTTTTCCTTCTCTTTAGTTTTAGTTTTACGCCAAAATTAATATCCTATCTTCAGAAATTTTCAGAAATTTTAATTCCTCTCTTGATATACGATCTGCTCATTGCTCAGGTTTCTCTGTAATCTAGCGCCAAAACAGTTAAAAGACCAAAACAATCAGAGCTTGCACCCTTGCG
Source organism: Avena sativa (assembly GCA_916181665.1). Lineage (NCBI taxonomy): Eukaryota > Viridiplantae > Streptophyta > Magnoliopsida > Poales > Poaceae > Avena > Avena sativa. Next base: position 446,075,921 of record OV702297.1, read on the forward strand.
GGACCAAATGTAAATATGTGTACATATTCCTTTTTTTAATAATATATAATAACACGGTAGGAGACTTTCCTGCTGTAATTCCTAAAAAAAAACATATACGAGTACTATGTATTCTTTTCATTCATTTGAAACGTTTCATTCTTGTGTGCATCTCTTGAGGTGCAATGGTTCAAGTCTTGTGTCCTATGTTGAGTCTTAAATCTGATGAAATATTTTGCAATATGTGAGCTCGGGTTAATTTCTTATGTGCGTGCTAGTACAAGCTACGGACCAGTATACTTGTCGCTGGGATGACCACCCACATCCTTGCCAGCAATATCAGGAATCACCGCCATGGCCAAAGTTGATCTATGCTACGTCCTTATTCTACGTACTACTCCTTCCGTTTTAAAATATAAGATATTTTAGCTTTGTGAGTGAAATGTATCTAGATTTCTTTTAGTGTATAGATTTATCTATATTTAGAGTGAACCTACACATTAAATAAGTCTAGATACACTCCTTTCACAAAGCTAAAACATCTTATATTTTAAAACGGGAGGAGTACATGTTTCTCTGTACCGCTAGTAGGACCGAATGATCTTTATAGAGTTTCCGCTAGTAATAAAAGAAAGTCTAAACTACCGTCTTTGGTACTACCTCCACTGTTTAGGAGTACCAGGGTACCATAAAGAGGCTCCCAACCAAATGCATGTATAATATGAGAAACAACTCGTGGTTGGATGGTTAGGAGGGTAGTGGTACCTCCAGCCCACCAGAGTTCAAATCTTAGGTTTGACGCTTTGGTGTATCATAAAGGCGGAATATTCTTTCAATGGAAGGCGACGTTCCCGTCGATAGCGAGGCGCTTGTGGTGACTTCGTCAATCTCAAGACCCACCGGCTCGGTCTCTCGGAGGTGCTCATAGGGGTAGGGTGTGCGTGTACGCATTATGAGCGTCTGCGTTTGTACTGTGTTTGTCAAAAAAAAAATACATGTATAGTATAGGAACAGCTCGGCTAGTTGGCTCTGGACTATCTCGCAGAGTCGCAGTAGTACATTTATATGCTTTTGGTTTGTGTAATGCAATTTTTGATTCATTCTTGTGTAATTTTCTTCAGAAGATCTAGGGGGGATATATTTCCCATAAATTTTCTGTTCAGTTATTACTGTTGGTTCCTTCACGTAGATGTTTGTTATATTTGCATGTGAACTCATGACTGAACTCCTCCGTAGGATTGACGTACTTGCTGCAGTTCACTAATCTTTAAACTCCTTGCAAGTGCTCCAATCGGCAAGATCATGTCTAATACTTCCTCCGTTTCAAAATATAAGATGTTTTAGATTTATGAAAAAAAATATCTAGACTTCTTTAGTGTCTCCCCCCGCCGTGTCGCACCCTAGGCCGACATCGGGGGCGCCGCCGCACGCCGCCAAAGGTCCTCCGCCGCCGTTGCCGTCGGCCTTGCCGCGGTGGCGGCGGGCTTGGCCGCCGAAGGTGGTTCAGGGTGGGTGGAGGCCGGAGTTGACCGCCATGGCTGCTCGGGAAGATGCGGCCGGTTAAATGACGGCTAGTGACCAGGGCGGCACCCCTGGTTGGGGTGGTGGTGGAGGTCCCTCCAGGCAGCGCCATGACCGGCGGTGGAAGTCTAGGGCCAAGCTGACTGGTGTTGGATACCCTAGATCTGAAGATCTAGGGCTTCGATGCTACCTCCCCGGTTCTCTTCGCTGCTGGTAGGGCCAGATCTGAGAGGGGTCGACCCTGCTCTATTGCCATATCTCTCATTACCAGCCTAGCCGCAGGGTTGCTGGTACGGTTGGTGCAGCGGATCTTGCAGGTTACCGGCAGGTGGCGAGGGGGCTATTGATCTGGTCAGAGTGTCGAGTTCCGGAAGGCTACGTCAGCGAACTCCCATGGGCGCATCATGCCTGAAGATTGCTGGATCTGAAGGTATTCGGTCGGGCGTACCCATGTTTTTTCTGGCTATTTGGATTCAGAGGGTGCGCTTCGAAGCTCTGTTGGCTGTTAATATCATGGGGCATGTTCTCGTTCCATGGTGCTGACGGAGAATGTCATGAGACCGAGATCTGCAGATTGTCTATGGTGGTTTGAGTCTGGGTGGTGATGAGAAATTGGCTTGGTGACTCGTGACTTGAAGCAGTGGCATGCGAGTGGGGGAGACTGCATAGGAGAGGTTCATAGTCCTACCTTTCAGGGTGAAAAACCCAGGGTCTGGCCTTGGTTGTGCCTGCCAATGGCCCAGTTGAAGGTATTGTTTTGAGAGAGTGGACTTTTTTCAGGGTGAAAACCTAAGATCTATGATCGGACGATGACGGTGTTTGTGCACTGTTCCCTTCTTGGAGGGGTCGCTTTTGGAGAAGCTGGACTTCTGGTGCTGTCTTGGTGGTGGTTGTACTACTGGTTCAATGAGTCATTGTAGTGGGACTTTTATTTTTTGTAATTTTTCTCTCTTTTTTTTGGCTGCGTGCATCCATATGGCCGCTAGAGCGATGCGTTGTTGCAAAGGCTGTGTGTAATTGGTATCTTTTGATACTATAATATATGCTCCTTTAAAAAAAGGACTTCTTTAGTGTGTAGATTCACTCTAGCTTCACAAAGCTAAAACACTTTATATTTTGAAATGGAGGGAGTACTTTGGTAGAGATTGACAATAAACGGGGAGTTTCATGACCGAAAAATGCAGGTAAATTAGCCTCTCCACTCGATTGTAGAGTCCAACTCAATAATGCAGGAAATCATCTCTATTTTTAGGGTCTGAGTCGTCATGTAAACTCTGAGCTGTAATATACCCACTTTCTTTGAACTCCTTGCAGGTGCTCCAATTGGCAAGATCATGTCTAGTATCTTGGCAGAGATTGGCAACAAACAGGGGTTTTCATCACCAAAGTATGCAGGTAAATTAGCCCCCCTTAAAACTCTAATGCAACAAATCAACTCTAATTTTTGGGTCAGTCGTACCATAAAACTGCACGAATTGGGTAACTGAACACGATGTGATCGGCTTCCTTGGTAAACACCATATAAAAACAGTGTTCACATCTTCGCTGGCCCACTACCTTAGTATGCCCCCCTAAAAGTTATCCACATAATTTATCTTTTATTTTCGAGGCACCCAACCTTGTAAAATTCTCTGCTACACATGTCATGGTACCTGTAATCTATCTTAGGGAAACAAATATTCCCTCTGTCTCAAAATAAGTGACATGAGTTTGTCTAGATTCAGAGTATCTAGACACGTTTTAGTATATAGGTACATGCGAATTTAGACAAACTCAAGTCACTTATTTTGGGACGGAGGGAGTATTTGATTTCATGCATGCCGAGGAAACTTTCCTATTAGCCTAGAAGAAGCTTCCATGGTCTAAGTAGTTTAAAAATCCATTGTCCGAGACAAGGATTATGCATTCTTCGTCCAAGAAACATAACCCCCAAATAAATTTCTATTTTGTACATTTTTAAAATAAATTTCTTTCTCAGGTTTGTCTTGATGTACGTGCTAAGAACAAAGTACTCAAACTTATCAAAATGTTCAACCACACTTTGTAGAGAACTAATAAGATTATTATTGTCTCTCTTTAGGTGTAGGCACATCAACCATTTTCAGCAGCCTCCACGCAGATATGCAGCAGCTGTATTGAGTGATGCAGCAACCGCTTTACCAGATGCCGCATTTTGTAGCACCTCCCTCTCCAGCAGCTGCCGCAAAACAGCGATTTCGATTCAAACATAGACACACAACGGCAATACTTCAAATAGATAGTCATACGATTCGAAAATACATAGCGATTTTAAACAAAGTTCGAGCGAATTATAACCTAAATATAAAACCTAAACCTAATCCTAGCTAAAATTGCCATCGTCCGGCGCATCCCAGAAGTCGTTGTCAAGCTCGGAGTCGGAGTCGCTAGGGACGGAGACTGGCGGCGGTGGCTGCGGCGTGGTGTTGGACGGCCCGACGCCGTCGGCGGTCTTCTTCCTCGCGTTGTCGACGGCCAGCTACGCCTGCACGGGCTCCGGTTTGTCGCGAGCGAGCAGCGCCATGCGCATGTCGTCGAGTGAAGCCAATTGTTGTTGCCTGGCAGACGCGGCGCTGCTTCCTCCGCGCCTCGCAGTCGACGTAGTGCATCTGTGGCGCGAGGAACTCGGCCTCTGCCCTCGACTCGATGTTGGGGAAGTTGAGGTCGCGGTGAGGGCGACCAAAGCACCACACTGCCATGTTGTAGGCCCGAACCTCCTTGTCGGCGCTGTCAAAGGTGCCTAGCCACCACCTGACGCCGTCCTGGCTGATATCGACGGCGAAGCGGCCGGAGTGCCGCATCCTCATGCCGATGAAGCTGGTGACGCACTTAGACCTACGGCATGGCGGCATCGCGGATTCCTGCGGCGCGAGCTCCGATTGGCTGGCGTCGAGGTCGATTAGGGCTTGTCCGCGGCGAGTGGCGGCCGGATCTAGGGGGTGGGGCTCTACGGCGGTGTATTCGGCATCGGCGGCGGTCGGCCGCTGCAGCGGTGGGGGAGAAGAAGACGATTGGGATAGAGCGCAACGCGTTGAAAAATATGCAGTACGAGGCTGTTGCCGCATTTTTTGTGGCACAAAAACTGGATGCGGCAGCTGCTGGAGCAGGTTTTTTGCCTCGTGGTGCCGCATATGATGGTTATTTGCGCTACTGCCGCATTTTGCAACATCTGTTAGAGATGCTCTGAGGCATACCTGATGACATTTATTCGTAGCTCAAATGCTTTGGGGTCCACCCGATGCTCTTTGTGAGTATCCGCATGTCTCGTGTGATTGATCTAATTGACAACAAGAACTTTGCTGCAGTGGCAGAGTACTATCAGAATCATATGCGGAGCACATTCCAAGAAATTATTGATCTAAGGACAAGTTCTTAGAAATGCTAATGTTGATGACCTAACAAATGGTCCAAGGCTATGTTTGTTTGGGATGCAGTCGTTGAAAAGCAGATGTGGTAAAGCAGTAAGAGTGCTTTTGATGACTGTTATTGCTACTTTTAGGAATGAAATGTCTGAAATGTCCCTGAGTGCTGAAGATGTTGAAGATGTTGTACAAGTGTTGATTTGAAATGAAATAGTTGTTTCTAACTTTCTTTTACTTAATTACCACATCGAGGGGCTGAATTACCTCAAAATTTCTATGTTTGAAGCTTATATTATGAAGCTTGTCCATATAATATCTGAACATAAAACATAATATATCCAAAATATAATACGAGGTTGTGGCGATAATTAAGTTACAAAGTTGTCCATATGAACCCAAAATAAGTACGAGGTTTTCATGCCTACAAGACATCTCCTCTTACAACGAACAAAGCATCAACTATGTTATCACGCATTATGTTCATGCTAACATGATCCTCTCCTAAATTATTGTCTATATTGCCTCCTGATGTCAAAACAACATGCCATGGAGGCATATAGTTCTCATCATTATCACATCGATAGAAGTGGAGATGAGGCATGCATGCAATAATAATATATGTCTGCTTGTCTAATGGATAACTTGGCACACCATGCAAGATGCGCCATTTTTGCTTCCAGGCCCCAAATGTTCTCTCAATTGCATTCCGCAGAGTGAATGGGCATGGTTAAATATTTATTGCTTCCCGGTAGGCTCTCCAGCAGGTAGATCATACTTGGTGTCTGTATATGGTGAAAGATAGCCATCCTGATTGGAATAACCCGAATCAACTAGATAGTATCTTCCTGAATAAAACACAAGTGAGGGATAGCATCTATGACATATATCACATGATGAAGAGTGCACAAGTCTAACATATACCTAGAGGATGCGGAAAATTTGCTTCAAACTTAAGCAGCGTGTCTTTGAATATCCTCGTGTCGTGCACAGAACCTGGCCATCCTGCAACTATGAAGGTGAACCACAAGTCAAAATCACACACAGCCATCACATCATGTGTGGAATATCCAAGGCGACCAACATGGTTGACCATAGCAGCAGATGGCACAATAACCGGTATGTGTGTCATCAATAGCACCAACTGCACCATTGAAATAAGGTGTAAATCTTGAGTCCTGAAGCCTCTCATGCATTGTTGGGAAGAGTGGATCAATAGGCTTGATGATATCTCCCGCTAACTGATTCACACAGTATAGCACCTTGGCAAACTTTCTACTGATTGTCTTGAGTCACAGATTGTGGACTAGCAAGAGTCTACAAAAACATTCCAAGAGCCTCCTCGGAACACATGCGGGATGACCCCTTCAGACCATAGTTTTCAACCAAAGTGTCATGCAAAGAATCAAAACATGGTCTATGCATTCTAAACATGTCGTAATAATCCTTCGAGTTGCCTAAGTTATCAAACACCCATTGTTGTCCAGTGTACCTTGGTTCCTTCCTCGGTGTCTTCACAATATGCTTCTCACGATGTGAAAGAACATGATACAAGATTTGGGTATTCCTCCGTCGACGACGTCTTCTTTCATCCATAAGTGTAGACTCAATGCCATCGTCGCTCTCACCTTCATCATTGTTATCACTTGTGCTTATCTGAAAAAATAGCAATATGATAAGCCATGTTGGTAAAAAACAGCAGTATATTTGATGAAAACAGTAGCAAAGCAGAACTATATTTGATCGAAGAACAACAAAACAACACTATATTTGATCAAAACAGCACTATATTTGATCAACGCAGCACAAAACAACACCATATTTGATCAAAGAACAGCAAACCAGTACTATATCTGATCAAAACAGCAAAACAACACTATATTTGATTAAAGAACAGCAAAACAGCACTATATTTCATCAAAACAGCACTATATTTGATTAACACAGCACAAAACAGCACCATATTTGATAAAACAACACCAAAACAGCACCAACACATCATAGCAAAAGGATACAATTTCAAAGTACATTATGGGTACATAACAAAGTTGTGAACATAACATGATGGCACAAGGATACAATCTCAAAGTACATTATGAGATGGGCATGTAGATGCAAATGAAAAAAGCTCTAATTTCTCTTCCTATCCTCATATTGCATCTTCAACCAACAAAGCCGACCCTCCGCTGTTTTCATGGTATGGAAGAAAGCTCGGTTTTCAAGTTTGCCAAATATTTTTGTAGCTATGTAATGCTTAACACTACCCTCAAGGGCTCCACATTCCACAACTTCTTTCATGATATCTTCAATGTCTTGAACCACTTGGGTTGTAGATGAGACAACACGATCTTCATTAATGCAATGGTCAATCCAACGCTTGAAGTCTTGTTGCATTGGATTCTTCCTTTTCTTCCTCAAGCTCGCTGCAATCCTAGCAGCCCCACACTTTCTATTCACACTAGGAGGTGTTGGTGCCGAGCCTTCATCATCCACAAGATCAACCAAATCAGCGGGCACTTCTCTTGGCACTGCCGGCATGACCGCGAATGTCCCATCAACTTAAAGTTGTCCGGAGGACCTCTCCGGAAACCCACAATAAGCTTGTTAGCCTATATTACAAAGAAGTCAATGCCAGCAAGAACAAGATAGTACTATTGACTGTCAAGTCACCTCGTGCAGTAAAGTTGCACATTAGTCTGTTATGGATGCAACAATATTGGAAAGCCTAGGTTCCAACCAACCTAAATTATTTACCATGAACATAAATGATGGTGCATAAAATAAAAAAAGTCAAGTTCCAAATCTTAAACTCTTGACGAAGTTCACTTCACAACATTCAAATCCTAAACAACCTTTTTTTTAACTGAAAGTTGTAGCCGCGACAATAAACTTTTATTAAAAGATACTCCAGGGGTAACTACAGTAGAAGGTGAAAGAGGGAATGTACACAGTAACAAGGGGGAGAGAAACTATAAAGGCTACAACTGAGGAAGCTTATCCAGCCAGGGTTTAACACGAGTTGCAAGATCCTCTTCATTCTACTAAAATAAAATAAGGAAAATATCTTTTGAAAAGAAAAGAAGGAGATGTTAAGTTAGGGTTCACATTTTCTAAACCATTTATTTTTAAGCCCAAACTACGAAGCTTCTTCAGTTGACCTATTAGTGGAAGAAAGAGGAAGGACTTCCTTATACCAAAAACACAAACATATACTAACTTTTATGCATGGCTAATGCACCTCAAAGAATATGGATTTACCCACCAGTGTGTTCTCTTATTGCGTAATCCGAAAGATTTGCTCTCTCGCATGAAGTTATTTAGGCTGCAGAAATCCCTATTGATGTCAGCAAGTGAGATGTACAAATACACGCACCTACAAACATGAGAAAATATTCTGTACATGGCATGATATACATCATACAGTGACATTCTACTGTTTTCTCTACGGTTGGGATGAAATTGATTAACTCAACAAAGATGCAGAAACTTTGTGCACAAGTTTGTTTCAGCTGGAACATAACCATTTCTATCATCTCAAAGAAATTGCTAGCACTGATCAAATTACCTGCTGATACAATCTGATGTTGTTACTACTTCTCTTTGAGAAAAAAAATGGATTTTAACAAAACTGGGCTTTACTAAGCAGATTTGTGTATTCATAGATAATTCCATTGTCTTATAACAGAATTCTAATTTCTTCTTAATGCAAATGTGCTTCTGCCAATTGGTGTAAGTACAAAAACAATTGCTCAGGTTCTATAAAATAGCCAAGAGAGGCGGACCTTTTTCTTTTCTTTATAGAGCCACATACCATACCATAGCTTACATTACTAGGAGTCTCTGGGACATAGTTTGCATAAAACATGTCAAACAGGTTTACATCCAGAACACTACAGGAGAAAATGTCGTGAGGTGCTTAGACACTACATAAGAGTTCGTGCGGTGGCGTGTGATTCGTAGCTCTCCTCTATGATCATATTTAAGGCCAAATGTGCTCATATGGAGCAAGCAACCTTCACGGTCACCAAAGGCGCGCTCATACTCCACTCCCTCACGCAGCACATGCTCGACAATGCAAAAGTTGCTGTCGCCCATGTACGCGAGACTGGCCCTCGCCAATTTCAGTTGCCTCTCCGGGACCTTGAGGAACAACTTCTCCTTGACCATCTTCCACTCCGGCTCCACAGTATTTGTGCTGCTGCGGGAGGCGACTTGACAGGAGCAAATGTAGCCATCCTTATGAAGCCCAACCCATGCATCAAGCTCCATCCTTATGAAGCCCAACCCATGCATCAAGCTCGCTGTCGAAGTAACCTTGGCCTTCGAAAGGCAGCGCCCATTCCCCATGAAACCTCCACTCAGAATGCTTGGTGTCAAAGGAGAAGGTACCACTGGGAAGATATGGATAGTGAGTCTCGCGCGCCGACATGAATATAGTGTGCCCATCCGGGTGAAGCACGCGGGAGGTAATTTCATCATCCATGTCAAATGGTGGCGGTGAGGGCACACTTTTCCAGGACCAGTCCATGCTTGGCCTTGGAGACCACACCTCATCGCTGCCTGTCGCTGCCCACGACATGGCCAGAAAAGCGTGCTGCTCGTTGAAATGGTGACATGTCAATGCATACAGAGTACCACCAGCAGCCACAGTGATGGCATTACTAGCAAGCAGTGTAAGCGCTAGGCGAGGGCCAATGGTGAGTCCCGCTGTCTCGGTGTCGTAGACAAGTGCGGGAGTCAGTCGACAACGTGGGTTGGTGGCGATGAGGATGTTGCTGCCCAGGGCGGTGAAAGCCATGTGAAGACCATGTACTGGTGCCGGTAACCGGAGGACAGCAGGGTCAGGGAACCCAAACTGCAGGTCGGTGCAGGTGTCTTGCAAAGTGTCAGCATCAATCTTGTGGATGCTGAAGCCCTTGTCCCAATCATCAAGCGCCAGATAGAGGTGCTTCTTCGGCACAAGCCGCGGCCTTCTCACGGCACGGTCGCCGTCGTGTTGCCAGTGCTCACGCTTAGACATTGTCTCCAAATTCAGTGCCCAGACTGTGTATGTAAAGAGATCCAATTTCTGATTTTCTGATCTTAGGGCCGCTAATCTCGCGATAAGTGGGAGTCTTCGAATCCCTCCTCTTGTTTATATGGCGAGCAGCCTTCGGCTGACAAATCGAATTGGAGACCGGGTCGGTTTGCAGATCCTGGAATCCGAGTCGGGGCAGAACCACCACAGGGATGGGGAACACCCAACAGGAGAGGCAGAGGGGGGACTAGGGTTGGGGGGAGGTGAGCTGAATTGAGAGTGAAATAGGGAGAGGTAAGAAAAATGGGTCACCTGGTCGCCGGAGGTCGCCGGAGTCGACGCCTTGCAGTGGTCCACGCGCCTGTGGTCCTGAAGTCGCCGCCCAGCCCGAGTGGAGACGCGCCACAACGTCCGTGTTCGCCGGAACCTTGGTGCGGCCGCGCCGTCCGTGGTCGGCTTTGTGTGGCCGGCGGCCGGCAGCGGTCACGCCTGGACGAACGGGACGAACGGGAGCGGTTTCATCATATCGATCAAATGGATAGTTCGGTCGAGCACGTCGTATTATTGGGCTGAGAATATTAAATATGGATAATTTAAATGAGCAGAGTTATTTTTTTTTCGAAATTCCACCGATCTATTAATAATCATTAGTACAAAGATCTAAAAATAATAAAAATTATAAATAGGTCGTTGGACCACCTAGCGACGACTACAAACATTAGCGCGAGCCGATGACGCGTCGCTGTCCTCGCCCCTCCATCACTGGAGCCAGACAAAGCTTGCTGTAGTAGACATACGGGAAGTCGTCGTGCTAAGCCACAAAGGACAAGCGCACTAAAGCAGCAACCATCGCCAAATACGACAACCGTAGATCGAAAGAGACTGACCTGAAAACAAACCAACGAAGATGAAAAAGGATAGAATCCCGGAAGATCCGTCGGACACACGACTCCACACGCTCTCCATCGGCGCTAGATGCACCACCGGAACGAGGATAGAGCGGGGAGGACATTATTCTGACTTTAAGACATAGCCGTCGTCTCAACGTCCCGAAGAAGATACTAAAAAACAGCCTAAACAGAGGACAGAAAACCTTCCGCCGACGAGAGTCCATGGTCCGCCACATCTCCAAGGTCCTAAGGCCACCGGAGACGGAGCAGACCGACGATGTCGCCGACGACGGGTACGGAACCCCTAGATGGGTTTTTACTTTTTAGTCGGGTCTCCTCCCTGGAGGCCCCTTAGGTACCGGTTGGTCTCCCAATGAGTAGAGTTATTCCGGTTTTATAAAAGAAAAAAAAAATCAAAGATCATATTTATAAGTTCTAAAAAATTCTAAAATTAAATCCGGGTCATAGATGTATACCACAGACGTGCAAATATTTTCTCATAATACAAAATATTTTCAAATGAGATTTTACATGTTTGTTGATACATCATTAGCTACTTTTAGAATTTTGTTTTAAGATTTTTTAAATTTTATAAATATCAGGTTTTAACTTTTTAATACGCAGGGAGCACTAGAGCTCGAGAGCCAAAATGACTTTCCATAATTTATATATTATTTATAGAAAAGAAAAAAATCTTAAATATAACCACTCCACTCGGTCGTAAGATTTTCTCATATCCACCTTAAGAGCACAGTGTCTATGTTTCTTTGCTTTCGATTTACTTACCGCGAGTACACTCGCCATGTCTGCCTCGTCGACATCTAGACGATTTTTAACAATCAATAAAGTGACGACGTGTTTACCTAAAAAAAAGCAACTCATCGATAAAAAAAATCAAGGATCCAATAGCACTCTAATTTGCGGAGCTAGTGAAACCAGGACCAATGATCATCAAAATAGCAGAATCGTTACCCTTTTTTATCAAAGAAGTTTCCCTCTCGCTTCATTAACAAAGCAACAAATATCTACATCGTTTTGCTTATTACAACTCACATCATCACAACCCTGTGAGCAAGAACACACTCACATGGAAGTAACTAAAAACCAAGATAAGGTAGTTATAGCAGAAATTAAACTTCAGGACAAGACCAACGGTTCTTCCACCCTCAATTAAAACCTAGAAACAGGAATTCCATACGAAGATGAACCACTGACAATTCTTCGACATAGCGGAGACCACCCTCGCGCTTTGTTGAAGATTTCCTTAGCCAGCATCTTCAGGATATCAACTCCTCCCAGAAGCACCTTTCGATTTTTTGGTTTCTACAATTCATTTCAATAAGTCATCCAATGAAAAATCATAAAGATTACATCACAAGGATCACTATTCACTAGGCATCACATTATCAAAGCAGGAACAATTTCTGGTTTTCCAAATGGACCAAAAGACAACGGCCAAGCAAATTTTTGCTGCCATTCTATCTTGTCCTTAAAATATGTCAACCCATTCACCTACTTCAGACATTTTCCTAGGGTGACACCAAAAGCACATTGAAGCATATTCCAAGAAAATCTAACAATAAGACAAGTGAAAAATAGATTGTCAATGCTTTCATCAGAAGCACAAAACATGCATCGTTCATCTCCATCCCAACCCCTTTTCATGAAGTTATCTTTAGTCAATGTTTTACCCCACATTAGTGTTGGAGATATGCCCAAGAGGCAATAATAAAGTGGTTATTATTATATCTTTGTGTTTATGATAAATGTTTATATTCATACTATAATTGTATTATTAGGAAACACTAATACTTGTGTGTTTTGTAAACATAAAAGAGTCCCTAGTAAGCCTCTTGTTGAGACTAGCTTGTTGATTAATAGATGATCATGGTTTCCTGATCATGGACATTGGATGTTATTAATAACAAGATCATATCATTAGGAGAATGATGTGATGGACACACACCCATAGTAAGCATAGCATAAGATCAAGTCATTAAGTTCGTTTTTGCTACAAGCTTTCAAATACATAGTAACCTAATCCTTCGACCATGAGATTGTGTTAATCACCATCACCGGATGAGTGCTTTGATGACATCAAATGCCACTTCATAACTCGGTGGTTATAAAGGTGGCATTAGGTATTCTGAAAGTATGTGTTGAAGCGCATGGATCAAGACTGGGATTTGTCCATCCATATGACAGATAAATATGCTCTGGGCCCTCTTGGTGGAATGTCATCCAATTAGCTTGCAAACATGTGACTAGGTCACAAGGGATGACATATCACGGAACGAGTAAAGAGTACTTATCAGTAACGAGGTTGAACTAGGTATGGAGATACCGATGATCGAACATTGGATAAGTAGAGTATCGCGTGACAAAGGGATTTGGTTTCATTTGTTAATGGTTCTATCGATCACGAAGTCATCGTTGAGTATGTGGGAGCCATTATGGATCTCTAGATCCCTCTGATGGTTATTGATCGGAGAGGTGTCTCGATCATGTCTGCATATTCGCGAAACGTAGGGTGACACACTTAAGGTTCAATATTGTTTAGGTAGATATGGAACATGAGTTGGAGACCGAATGTTGTTCGGAGTCTCGGATTGGATCTAGGACATCACGAGGAGATCCAGAATTGTCCGGAGAATAAGATTCATATAACACAAGTCATTTTCTAGGGTTCGGAAAATGTTCTGGAGTTTATTTGGAGCTTCTAGAAGGTTTCGGAATGTTCCAGAAGGTTCTACGAAGAGATAAACATAAATCCCTAGATTATAGAGGATAATACTTGGGGGGAAGGAAACCTCCCCCCCTCCCTTGTGCGTCAGCCCTAGGAGGTGGGCCAAGGGGTGGGAACCCTAGGCCGCACCCCCCTATATAAAGAGGGGTGGGGGTGCCTCCCCCTTGCCCCTCCACCCCAAACCCTAGCCGCCACTCCCTCCTCCTTCCTCCTACTGCGGCTAAGGCGAAGCCCTGCAGGATCTCTTCTCCACCATCACCACCACGCCGTCGTGTCGTTGGGATTCCGTGGAGATCTACCACCTTCGCTGCCCGCTAGACCGGGGAGAGGATTGTCTACATCGAGGACGTGTGACCGAGTGCGGAAGCGCTGCCAGAACGCGGCGCCGGAAGGATCGTCTACTCGATCTTGAGATCGGCAAGTGATCGACTACATCAACCACGAGATCCGATCTCGAACAAGGATTTGGATCTACAAGGGTTAGTACAGATCTATCTCGTTGCACTTATCTCATAGATTAGATCTTGGCTTTTCCATAGATTAGATCTTGGTTTTGTTTGTTCTTGCGGTAGAATTTTTTTGTTTTCCATGCTACGAACCCATTAGTGGTATCAGAGCCGTGTCTATGCATAGATCTGTTGCATGAGTAGAACACAATGGTTATTGTGGGCGTTGATGCTTTTGTTGTCGTTGTCTTCACGTGTACTTTGCATCTTGCGGGATGGTGGGATGAAGAGGCTCGGGCTAACCTTACATGTCCTCGTACATGAGACTTGCTCCACGTTTGACGTGCAACTTGCTTGCACAAGTGGCTTTGCGGGTGTCTGTCTCTCCCACCATAGTTAAGATTCAATTTACAATTAGCACCTGACAACACTTGTATCAGTGTTGTGGTTCTTGTTCGTAGGTAAGATCGGTTCTTATGTGAAAGCCCCAAACCACGTAAAACATGCAAAGAAAACCAGAGGCGTCTAACTTGTTTTTGCAGAGGCATGTGATGTGATATGGCCATGATGTGATTGTGAATATATTTGATGTATGCAATGATCCTTGTGTGTCTAATATGGCAATATGGCAACCGACAGGAGCCTAATGGTTGTCTTTAAATTCTGTTAAGACCTGTGTGTCTATTCATCATGTAATAACTTTATTCCAAGTAGTTTTTATAGTTGCTATTAGTGATGGACAACCATGAAGCGGCGCCACTGACCTTGACGCTATGCTGGTGATGATGGAGATCATGTCCGTGCTTTGGAGATGGGGATCAAAGGCACAATAAGAAAGGCCATATCATGTCACATATTATGAATTGCATGTGATGTTAATCCTTTTTGCATCTTGTATTGCTTAGATCGTGACGCTAGAATTATAAGATGATCCCTTTCACTAAATATCAAGTAATAAAGTGTTCGTCCTTAGTAGGCACCGTTGCTAAGACTCATCGTTTCGAAGCATCTTGTGATGATCGGGTGTTATAGATTCTACGTGTGCATACAACGGGTGCAAGCCAGATTTGCACATGCGGATACTAAGGTTAAACTTGACGAGCCTAGCACGTACAGACATGGTCTCGAAACACGGAATACCGAAAGGTAGAGCATGAGTCATATGAATGATATGATGAACATGTTGATTGTTCGCCATTGAAACTACATCTTCTCTCGTGAAGGTCAGACTTGGTGTAGTGGATTTGGTTCGTGTAATCACTAAGGCAACTTGAGGGATGTTGTTTTGAGTGGGAGTTCACCTAGTTAAATTAAGAATTAAATTTGAACTCAATTTGTTATAAACTTAGTCTAAACTCTTTGCAAATATGTTGTAGATCATGGCGACCCCCTCCATCAACTTTAATGCGTTCCTAGAGAAAGAAAAGTTGAAAAACAATGGAAGTAACTTCACGGACTGGTTCCATGGATTGAGGATTATCCTCAGTGTTGGTCAGTTGACCTATGTGCTCGATGCACCGCTAGGTGACCCACCTATAGAGGATGCCTCCGATGATGTTAAGAATGTTTTCGTCACTCGGAAAAATCACTACTCCACAGTTCAGTGTGCCATCCTGTATGGTTTAGAATCGGAGCTTCAGAAGCGCTTCGAGCACCACGACCCTTTTGAGATTATCAATGAGCTCAAGCTGATCTTTGAGACTCATGCGGCCGTGGAGAGCTATGAGGCCTCCGAGAAGTTCTTTAACTGTAAGATGGAAGAGGGCAACTCCGTTAGCAAGCACGTGCTCAAAATATCTGGGCACGCGAACATGCTCCAAGAATTGGGAATAACGATTCCTAATGCATTGGGGATTCATCGTGTCCTGCAATCACTGCCACCTAGTTACAAGAACTTTGTGATGAACTACAATATGCATTGCATGAACAAGATGTTGCCTGAACTCTTCTCCATGCTAAAAACTGCTGAAGTGGAGATTAAGAAGGAGCACCAAGTGTTTATGGTCAATAAGACCACCAATTTCAAGAAACAGGGCAAGCCTAAGAACAAGGGCAACTTCAAGAAGGAGGGCAAGAAAGCTCCCGCACCTACTAAGAAGCCCAAGGCTGGTCCTAAGCCTGATACTGAGTGCTTCTACTACAAGGGTGAAGGTCACTGGAAGCGCAACTGCCCCAAGTACCTGGCAGATCTGAAGAACGACAACATCAAGAAGAAAGGTATATTTGATATACATGTTATTGATGTGTATCTTACTACTAATCATAGTAGTGCCTAGGTATTTGATACTGGTTCGGTTGCTCATATTTGTAACTCGAAATAGGAGTTGCGGAATAAACAAAGACTGGCGAGAGACGAGGTGACAATGCGCGTTGGAAATGGCTCCAAGGTTGATGTGATCGCTGTCGGCATGCTCCCTCTTCATCTACCTTAGGGATTAGTTCTGAACTTGAATAATTGTTATTTGGTGCCTGCGTTAAGCATGAACATTATTTTTGGATCTTGTTTATTGCGAGACGGTTACTCGTTTAAGTCTGCGAATAATGGTTGTTCGATTTATATGAGTAATATTTATTATGGTAATGCACCTAAGATGAATGGTTTATTCTTATTGAATCTCGATAGTAGTGATACACATGTTCACAGCATAGATGCTAAACGAATAAAAATGAATGATAATTCTACATATATGTGGCACTGTCGTCTTGGTCACACTGGAGTGAAGCGCATGAAGAAACTCCATTCCGATGGACTTCTCGGATCACTTGATTTTGAATCACTTGAAAGATGCGAAGCATATCTAATGGGAAAATGACTAAGACTCCATTTTCTGGGATAATGGAGCGAGCTATGGACTTATTGGAAATAATACATACCGATGTGTGCGACCCAATGAGCGTAGCATCGCGTGGTGGATATCGTTATGTTCTTACTTTCATGGATGATTTGAGTAGATATGGGTATGTCTACTTCATGAAACATAAGTCCGAAACTTTCGAGAAGTTTAAGGAATTTCAAAGTGAAGTAGAAAATCATCATAATGAGAAGATTAAGTTTCTGCGTTTTGACTGCGGAGGTGAATATCTAAGTTACGAGTTTGGCATGCATTTAAAGAAATGCGGAATACTTTCACAGTTGACACCAGCGGGAACACCACAACGTAGTGGTGTGTCCGAACGTCGTAATCGAACTCTCTTAGATATGGTTCGGTCTATGATGTCTCTTACAGATTTACCGTTATCGTTTTGGGGTTATGCATTAGAGACAGCCGCATTCACTTTAAATAGGGCACCATCTAAATCTGTTGAAACGACACCGTATGAATTGTGGTTTGGCAAGAAACCTAAGTTGCCGTTCCTTAAAGTTTGGGGCTACGAAGCGTATGTAAAGAAGTTACAACCCAACAAGCTCGGACCCAAAGCGAAAAAATGCGTCTTCATAGGATACCCTAAAGAAACAATTGGGTATACCTTCTATCATAGATCCAAAGGCAAAGTTTTCATTGCTAAGAATGGATCCTTTCTTGAGAAGGAGTTTCTCTCGAAAGAAGTGACTGGAAGGAAAGTAGAACTCGACGAGGTTGTTGAACCTTCTCTTGGATTTGAGAGTAGCGCAGCACCAGAAGATGTTTCTGTGCCGCCTGCACCAATAAGAGAGGAAGCTAATGATGATGATCATGAAACTTCGAATGAAGTTGCTACTGAACCTCACAGGTCAATGAGGGTTCGTGTCACTCCTGATTGGTATGACCCTGCGTTGAATGTCATGTTGGTGTACAACATTGACGACCCTGCGACATATGAGGAAGCTATGATGAGCCTAGATTCTGACCAATGGCAAGAAGCCATGAAATCCAAAATGGGATCCATGTACGAAAACCAAGTATGGACTTTGGTGGACTTACCGGATGGCCGCAAGGCTGTAGAGAACAAATGGATCTTTAAAAGAAAAATAGATGATGATGGTAATGTTACTGTCTATAAAGCTCAACTTGTCTCGAAAGGGTTCCGACAAATTCAAGGAGTTGACTACGATGAGACTTTCTCACCGGCAGCGCAGCTAAAGTCTATGAGGATTTTGTTAGCAATCGCTGCATATTTTGATTATGAGATTTGGAAGATGGATGTCAAAACGGCATTCCTTAATGGTGACATTGAGGAAGAGTTGTATATGGTACAACCCAAAGGTTTTTTAGATCCTAAAGATGCTGACAAGGTATGCAAGCTTCAGCGCTCCATTTATGGACTGAAGCAAGCATCCTGGAGTTGGAATCAATGTTTTGGTAAGGTGATCAAAAACTTTGGATTTATACAAACTTATGGAGAAGCTTGTATCTACAAGAAAGTGAGTGGGAGCTCTGTATCATTCTTAATACTATATGTGGATGACATATTGTTGATTGGGAATGATATAGATCTTCTTTAAAGTATCAAGGCCTATTTGAACAATAGTTTTTCAATGAAGGATATTGGCGAAGCGGCATACATTTTAGGCATCAAGATTTATAGAGATAGATCAAGACGCTTAATAGCGCTTTCACAAAGTACATACCTAGACAAGGTTCTAAAGAGATTTAGAATGGAAGAAAGCAAGAAAGGGTTCTTGTCCATGTTGCCAGGTAAGACCTTGAGTAAGACTCAAAGTCTAGCTCTAGCAGAAGATAGAGAGAAGATGAGTAAAATCCCCTATGCCTCGGCCGTAGGCTCTGTCATGTATGCCATGCTGTGTACAAGACCAGATATAGCACACGCTGTTAGTTTGACTAGCAGATATCAAAGTGATCCTGGAATGGAACACTGGACAACGATCAAAAATATCCTCAAGTACCTGAATAGGACTAAGGATATGGTTCATTCTTATGGAGGTGATGAACAGCTGTTGTAAACAGTTACACCAATGCTAGTTGGAACACCGATCCGGATGACTCGAAGTCACAGTCTAGATACGTATTTATTTTGAATGGTGCTGCAGTGAGCTGGAGGAGTGCCAAGCAAAGTGTTGTGGCAAAATCTTCAACTCAATCGGAATACATAGCTACTTCGGAGGCTGCACAAGAAGCGATATGGATGAAGGAGTTCATTATTGAGCTTGGTGTGGTTCCTAGTGCGTTGGACCCGATGGCCATCTATTGTGACAACACGGGTGCCATAGCCAATGCACAGGAGCCAAGGTCACACCACAAGCTGAGGCACATCAAGATGCATTTCCATTCTATTCGTGAGTATCTCCAAGATGGCGACATAAAGATTTGCAAAGTACACACTGATCTAAATGTGGCAGATCCGTTGACTAAACCTCTCCCTAGAGCAAAACATGACCAACACCAGAACGCCATGGGTGTTAGGTATATTACAATGTAATCTAGATTATTGACTCTAGTGCAAGTGGGAGACTGTTGGAGATATGCCCAAGAGGCAATAATAAAGTTGTTATTATTATATCTTTGTGTTTATGATAAATGTTTACATTCATGCTATAATTGTATTATTAGGAAACACTAATACTTGTGTGTTTTGTAAACATAAGAGTCCCTAGTAAGCCTCTTGTTGAGACTAGCTTGTTGATTAATAGATGATCATGGTTTCCTGATCATGGACATTGGATGTTATTAATAACAAGATCATATCATTAGGTGAATGGTGTGATGGACACACACCCAGAGTAAGCATAGCATAAGATCAAGTCATTAAGTTCGTTTTTTCTACAAGCTTTCAAATACATAGTAACCTAATCCTTCGACCATGAGATTGTGTTAATCACCATCCCCGCATGAGTGCTTTGATGACATCAAATGCCACATCGTGACTGGGTGGTTATAAAGGTGGCATTAGGTATTCTGAAAGTATGTGTTGAAGCGCATGGATCAAGACTGGGATTTGTCCATCCATATGACGGATAGATATGCTCTGGGCCCTCTCGGTGGAATGTCATCCAATTAGCTTGGAAGCATGTGACTAGGTCACAAGGGATGACATATCACGGAATGAGTAAAGAGTACTTATTAGTAACGAGGTTGAACTAGGTATGGAGATACCGATGATCAAACCTCGGATAAGTAGAGTATCGCGTGACAAAGGGAATTGGTTTTGTTTGTTAATGGTTCTATCGATCACGAAGTCATCGTTGAGTATGTGGGAGCCATTATGGATCTCCAGATCTCGCTGATGGTTATTTATCGGAGAGGTGTCTCGATCATGTCTGCATATTCATGAACCGTAGGGTGACACACTTAAGGTTCGATGTTGTTTAGGTAGATATGGAATATGAGTTGGAGACCGAATGTTGTTCGGAGTCTTGGATTGGATCCAGGACATCACGAGGAGATCTGGAATTGTCCGGAGAATAAGATTCATATAACACAAGTAATTTTCTGGGGTTCGGAAAATGTTCCGGAGTTTGTTTGGAGCTTCTAGAAGGTTTCAGAATGTTCCAGAAGGTTCTACAAAGAGATAAAAATAAATCCCTAGATTATAGGGGATAAGACTTGGGAGGGAAGGAAACCTCCCCCCTCCCTTGTGCGTCGTCCCTAGGAGCTGGGCAAAGGGGTGGGAACCCTAGGCGGCACCCCCCTCTATATAAAGAGGGGTGGGGGCGCCTCCCCTTGCCCCTCCACCCTAAACCCTAGCCGCCACTCCCTCCTCCTTCCTCCTGCTGCGGCTTAGGCAAAGCCCTATAGGATCTCTTCTCCACCATCACCACCACGCCGTCGTGCTGCTGGGATTCTGTGGAGATCTACCACCTCCGTTGCCCGCTGGAACGGGGAGATGATCGTCTACATCGAGCCGTACGTGTGACTGAGTGTAGAAGCGCTGTCGGAACGTGGCGCCGGAAGGATTGTCTACTCGATCTTGAGATCAGCAAGTGATCGACTACATCAACCACGATATCTGATCTCGAACAAGGATTTGGATCTACAAGGGTTAGTACAGATCTATCTCGTTGCACTTATCTCATAGATTAGATCTTGGCTTTTCTATAGATTAGATCTTGGTTTTATTCATTCTTGCGGTAGAATTTTTTTGTTTTCCATGCTACGAACCCATCAATGAGATACCACAATAACACCTTAATTTTGGTAGGCAATTTAAAATTCAAAAGTTTTTGGAATAACTTAACTGGTGCCCTGGTTCGCAAAGCATATTATAAATTTTTCACTGTAAAACTTTTATTCCCTAACTTTCAAGTCACTCTATCATCACCAACCCTTAATTGTATCCCATGAATGATATCAAGTACTTTTTTCCACTCTATAGCCAACTCATCCTATAAACATCTCCTAAAACCAGGCATCCCCAAAATACTGGACCACTCTGTGAATTGTAATGTTTTTTATTAGATGACAAATCATATAGCCTTGGGAACGTTAATCCATTGACTTTTTTCTTGTGCCAAATATCTTCCAAAATATGGTGTTGTTCCGAGATACTAGAACCCTATCACAAAATCAATAGAAGATAGGTTTTACCTTAATTAAGTCTGCCAAAAAATATAACATAACAGGTTTTTCACCAACCTGAGATAGGGTTTCTTTTTGAAGATCTTTTTCTTCAATATATCCTACCAAGCTCCCTCCTCATTTTAAAGCTTCCATAACCACTTACAAACCAAACTAATATTCATCAACTCTAGATTGAGAACCCCTAGTCCTCCCAAATCTTTAAGAGATCATACAGTTTACCAATTCACAAGATGATACTTTCTAACCCCATATTGTTCCTGTCAAAGAAATCTATTGCTAAGATATCCCATTTCCCTAATCCCCATAGGTACTCTATAGAAATAAATCATGCACATAGGAACAGTAGATAGATAGGAATCCAGAAGAATAACCAAGGAGCCTATATCTAGAAATTTACCCTGCCAATATCCCAACCTCTACTCTTTTATCATCAGTAGGTATAACATCCCAGAACTTTTCAAATTTTGGAACGTTAAAATAAGAACGTTAAAATTTATTTAAATAGTTGCTAAATTTTCATTTTCCCTTAATTGAATTTTCAAAAGAAAAAACTTTTCAAGGTCTATGAAAATAACGAAAATCCTATTTTTAAACAAAAGATTTTGGAACAAGTGGATAGGGGAAAACCATTTTTCAAAAAAATTTAAAGTTATTTTTGTTTTATGGAAAAACAAAAGCTTTTAAACTTGATTTTTATAAACCTAAAACCTTTTGTCAAAATAGATTCTCTACAAAACCCATCTTGCATAAAACAAACCCTAATATAAATATTTGGTTTATGAAAATATTTGTAAAACATTCCTAGTTTAATAATGGTTTCCCCGTTTTTGATAAATGTTTTGTTTTGACCCAAATATAAAATCATATTTGGATTTTGAAGAATTTTCCATAATGCCATAATGGCAATGGGTTAACAAAAAGAGTTTTGTAAAAAGGTTATTTGGGCTAATGAAATATAAATTCTGTTTTCTTTTTTGAAAACACTTTTGTGTCTAAAAATAAATTAATAAAACATTTGATTTAAACAATTTTGAGGGCCTTTGGTCGCATATGTTTTCTAAGTTGAAAACTACAAAACCAATATTTATAAAATCATGATTATACAATTTATTATTTTGTTTTGAAATAGTTTCCTAAAATCCCAAAACATCTATTTTAGGTTTTATAAAATTCACCTATTTTTATTTTTATCGTTTTTAATTCAAAATAGCCCTATTGGGAATATACCCCTATAGTAATTTTAATACCTAGTTTTAAAATAGTATTATTTTCAAAACTTTGTTTGTGTATTGAAAGGGTGCAAATAAATAAAATATAATTAATTTCTGTTTTTATGAAACTCTCTAGAATTTTTTGACTAGGTTTTGAAGCTAAAGGAACTAAAACATAAAAATAAAAAACAAAGAAAAAACAGGCGGTCAGCAAACTGGGCCAGCCTAGCAGGCCAACCCACTCCCTTCCACCCCGCAACCTCCTGCTCTATCCACCACCGACGCGACGCCCAGCGGCCCATCCACCGGCCCAACTCCCTCCCTCACTCACCGCCACATGGGCCCCACCCCTGTCACCCGCTTCCTCCAACTGCCACCAGCGCCACCTCGCCCGACGACCTCGTCGCCCTAGCTCCTACTTCCTCCAACTCCTCCCTACTCGCCCCCGCCTCGCTTGCGCCCCCCATAAATCCCATGCCTACCTCTCTCCTTTTCCTCTTTCCCCCTCTCTGACTTGCTGCTAAACCGACGAGATTCCTCGCCGGAGCTGCAGCATTGTCGTTGCCTCTCCATCATCCTCGACATCGATTATGTGAGCAACACTGACTCTTTTCCTTCCCTTCTCTCCCCTTGACATAGTGCCCCTCCTCACCCCTTTTCCTCTCTCTCTCTCTCTCTCTCTCTCTCTCTCTCTCTCTCTCTCTCTCTCTTACTGCGCAAGAAAGCCACGACGAGCAATCGAGCCACCGCCACCGCCACCGCAAAGATCTCCAGTTGTCTATCCCGACTGTTCTAGGAAACACCGAGTGACACCGACGCTATCTGCGATCTCCCCTCAGCACTCCGCTCCTTGTCGATGACTCCATGGTCACTGAGGACCACCGCCACCCTATCCCCAGCCACGTCTGAACCGCCCTCCGCCGTCACCACTGTCTCCGGTGACATCAGCACCGCCAGGTGAGATCCCTACATCCAGGCCGTTGGATCGCTGACCAACACCCTAGATTAGATCTAAGAAGAAGGGGTACTGGCCTATTAAATTGGGCCACATGGCCCCCGCGTCACCAGCTGCATCAACACCGTGTCAGCGTCGCGTGGCCGGCACGTCAGCGCCACGTGGGCAAACTCGGCCCAGTGTGTAATGTGTGGATTTAAATAGGCAAAAAATGTTTTATCTTGCAAAATTCATAGAAAATGTTCCGGCTATCAGAAAAACGCATATGAAATATGCTTGGATTCAGAAAAATGTGTAGAATATTATGGTGATTTAAAATTTGATATTTGAAAAATAAAATTATTTTAAATATTCAAACTCTAATCTAGTATATTTAAATCATAGTAATTATTTTGTAAGTCCAAAATTTATGCATAATACCTTTCTAGAATCCTTGTGAATAGTAATACAGTATCCCACTGTTAGTTTTCAAAATGGAACATTATTTCAGAAATGCCATTTAGCCATTATAGGCATAACTTTAATTCTAAAAAGTAATTTTCAATGATACTTTTTGTAAAATGCTCCTGTTTTAATACCCTAACCATTATGACCAGAGGGTAAAATTATCTTAAAGATTTACAATGAGGGTATTTAAATTATAAAGCCTTACCTCTTTCAAATCCTATTTTGACTTTATTAAATTAAGGAAATGGTTTTAAAAGAAAACCTTTTTGCAAAATGATTAGAAATGGTTTATTGGTGTAGTCGGGCTAAATGAAACTATTTCCCAAAACATATCTCAACATAGTGAGTGCATATGACCTAGTGTTACTATAAACACTATGGGATCAAATGCAACCATATGAAAGTAAATATTTGAAATCTAGTAATAATAAATTATTTTGTGAACTAAGTCTTGGTTTAATAAAACATGTGCAACCAAACCCAAACCTTTTAGCATGCTTTTCTGGCTTGCATGGTTTTGCCTTGATTTATGTGTCTGTTTGATTTGTTTATTCGTTGCAATGTTTGTGAACCGTGTAAATTGACTAGAGAGTAACCGTTGTCTGAAAAAGAGAGTGAATTCGACAACTTCAACAAGACTATGCTATGCAAGTTCAATACATAAATTTCCTACTATTTTTTCTACTCTGCATTTAGTCATTTTCCGAATATCGTGTGAGTAGGACTGCATACTATGCTATGCAACCCAGTTAGCATAGCCACATGTATCTTGACTGTTGAGTAGAAAACAACATAGGAGTTTAATGCTTAGCTATGATGTTGATCTCGTGGGTGGATTCATACTAAGTTATGTGATGTTTAGATGAAACTCTTTTTGTGTAATGAAAACAACATAACTTAATGAACCACTTGGGTGAATGGGATTGATATTTTTTGGTGGAGTGGAAAACAGGAAATCAACCCTATCAATGGCTGGCTCCTATCTTATGTGCACATGCAGAAAGCACCCAGGATTAAAGAGATTTGGTGGAATTCTTGTCTACAAGCTTCTATGTACAGCCACTTGTCAAATAGGCTCTGTCTTGACTATTAAGTTGTATGAACCCGTATCGACGTGACCAAAAAGATAGTGTTTGTAGGTTGGTATGGGCTGTCAGTGGGATTGGGGACGACTTCTAAAAGGTCTCGTCTCGGTCTTCTCCCGGTCGTGCCACAACTAGGTGGTATGTGTGTGGGGGTTGACCGGGTATTGTGGGTAAAGTGTAGAACCTCTCGAGAGTGTAAATCTAAGTACTTAGCCATGTCCCTGGTTACGGATAACTTTGAGTGACTGGACTTGAAGCAGTTCAAGAAATCTCATCATTCCAATTTCTTTAATTAAAATTTTGATGGGTAAATGATGACCCACAAGTATAGGGGGTGTATAGCAGTATTTTTGATAAGTAAGAGTGTCGAACCCAATGAGGAGCAGAAGGTGCTGGCTAGTGGTATGGATCAAGAATTCTCTACAAATAATTAACAGACGGATTTTTAGGGGTTTTTGATAAGGCAAGTAAATAAAGTATGAATAAATAAGAGACAATAGGAATAAATGCAGCAAGTGGCCCAATCCTTTATTCAGCAAAGGACAAGCCGGTTGTATTACTTAAGATGACCAAACATTCTCGAGGACACATGGGAAGACTATTAAGTGCTTTCGCTTCATATAGTTGATTAATCTTCTTTAGCTTGCTAAGTGTTGTGTGGATGAACCTGTGCTAATGTACCGACCTTCCTAGGACCAATACATACTTGTGATTATACCCCTTGCAAACATCCGTAAGTACAAGAAAGTAATTAAGGTAGAAACCTAACCACAGCTTTAAACTCTAAGACCCTGACGTCCCTTGTGCAATGGTTTCCTAACGGGGGTTTATGTTTCTGTCACTCCGGCAACCCCTACGATTAGTAGCCAAATACACAATGCATTCCCCTAGGCCCATATAGGTGAAGTGTCATGTAGTTGACGTTCACATGACACCACTAGAAGAACTACACCACAACTTAAATATCAAACTACTGAATCTTTCTCAACACAATTCCACTACTAACAACATGACTTCTCCAATGTCCTCAAGAACAAAACGAACTACTCACAAGACATCATATGGATCATGATCAGAGATGAAATAATGATGTATAACAATCTGAACATAAACAATAATTCAATGGTTCACTCAATAGCATCAACTACAAAGAGTAATCAACACCGGGAAAGTTTCCCCTAAGAACTATGCAAGATTCAACCTAATTGTTACATCAATATGGAGATGGTGATGAGGGTGCTGATGATGGTGGTGGTGATGATGATGATGATCCCGATGAAGTACAACTTGATGATGGTATTGATGGCGATGATCTCCCCTCTCCGGGAAGGAATTCCCCCGGCAGAAATCTATCTGCCCGAGAGATCTTTCTCTCTTGGTGTTTTCCGCCCCGTAGAGGCGGCGGAATCTTTCTGTGGTTGCTCCCTGTAACATCCCAAAACTTCAATCCAAGCTTATCAAGATCAAATCAACCAAAAATGGGGTTAACAAAAAC
The DNA here is from genome assembly GCA_916181665.1 of Avena sativa. Lineage (NCBI taxonomy): Eukaryota > Viridiplantae > Streptophyta > Magnoliopsida > Poales > Poaceae > Avena > Avena sativa. The sequence continues at coordinate 446,102,547 of OV702297.1, forward strand.
TTTTCCAAATTTAAAATGAAAGCATTCATATGTGTGTGCATTTAAAATAGGAGTTGTTTTGAATTGCCATGATTAAGTGATCCAATGCTTGTAAAATGTTTCTTAGGTGATTTAAACATCATCTACATCATTCCCAAACTTTTCCTAAAGAAAATCAAATAAAAAAGAATTAAAAAGGAGGAATGGTCATGTTGGCCATTTTAATCCATTACACTACTTTGGCTATTCCTAGTACACAATTCTTAACAGAAACAATTCTCGACCTTTGTACCACTTGCTAGTACACATAATGAGGTACCAAGGCCCACTTTTGGATCTGCTAAAAACATTCTTTTACTTATTTTAATTGGCATTTGAAAATTGAATCTAATGCATATGCATAGATCACCCCTATTTCAAAACCCATCCTTTTGAGCTCCACTTTCAAAACCCTTGCAACCAAAGACTACCTATCACTAGTGGAGATCACTCAAAAATTTTGAAACCAAAATTCAAAACGTTCTCTCTTTCGGCCATTTCATCAAACAGCTTGTGTGCACAAATCTGGCCAAATTCAAAACACTGTTTTGAGCAGTGATCTTGGTCACCATTTGTGCCTAACCTTGTCCCCTTGTTCCCTCAGTACCAGCCCTACCCTTTGCTAGCCCGGCCACACCCTGTGCACACGACCAAATGGTCATGGCCATTAAGGCCGAGCACCTTGAGCACCCCCACCGGCGACATCGCGCCACAGCAGCCGCCAACCTCTCTCGCCATGTCTAGCACACCGCCAGTGGTCCACCTCCACCGTCCAACCAGCCCCAGGCCAGAGACAGAGGGCAGAGCGGCCAGGAACCACCGTGCCCGGAGCTGGTCGAGCATGCCGACGCCGCCCCTAGAGCGCACTCTGTCCCCGCTCGCACAGACCGCCCCTTGGCCGTAGCCCGCGCCCGCCGCTCCACCACGACCTGGAGAACACCCCAGACACCCCCGCTGGCCGCCTAACGCCTCACAGCCACCGCTCGCCGTGGACACCGCCGCCTCTGCCTCTCAGAGCGCCACCTCGCCCAGACCGCGTGCCACCGCCCCTACGGCCACATTCAATTCCTAGAGCACCGCCAGGGGACCGCCCATCGATCGCCACCCTTAGCCATGCCTCTACCCCGCCGTAGCCATGTCACCACCGTCGCCTGCCCATCCTGCTCGGTCTCACCGTCGGGCCTATAAAAGGAGCCCTCTCCAGCCTCTTCTCTCCATACCATTCCACTCCCCTCATATCTCTGAACCTCACCCACCTCTAGCCGGAGCAAAGGGAGCAGCAGCTCACCGGAATTGGAGCCCGAGCAGCCGCAGCAGGAGGAGAAGGGCGCTGCTGATTGCGACCACCCCAAGCTCCGCCGCAACCGCGCCTCGCCTCGCCGTCATCTTCCAGTTTGTTTGCCCGCCTCGCCAACCCTGCTGTAGCCCTGGTACGTCCCTAGCAGACCCCCACCGAGCCGCTAGGGTTCGAGCTCGCCAGCGACCTGTTCGTCGTTGACGATGACCCTCAGCTGTAGATTCCTCTTCTAATCCTACGGCCCACAGTTCGCGTGCCGTTTCGCGTGTTAAGTGCCGCTGACAAGCGGGACCCCCTGTCAGCTGAGCCCCGCGCCGCGGAGCGCCACTGGGCCGGCCCAAGTCTTTTCCCACGCTAGCCCACCCGTTCAAATCTAGATTTTTCTTTTTTAGTTTGAATCTAGTTTCTGTCCCCTAGTTTGAAATTCAATTCAGAAAGTTTTAGAAATCCAAATTGCATGAAACTAATTTTGTCTAAAAGGTATTGAAATGATCTATCCAAGCCCGTTGGATTTAATTCAATTAGAGTTATAGATCTCTCCTAATAAAAATAACAAAACAGAAGCTTTTGCAACTTGCAACATTTTTATAAAATCAACCAAGTTAGCTTTTGAGTTGATTCCAACTCTCAAAAATCACATTTCATCATATCTATCCCAATATTTAATAATATTAAGGTTTACATGCAGTGACTTTGGACTAGTACCAAAATAATACTATATAGGCATTTCTAGTCACTTCAAATCATTAAATAATGAACTTAAACCAAAGTAATATTGATCCAACCTTTAAATCTCATTCCCACATGTTAGAATATGTGGTGATGACATGTGTCAACATGATCGCATATTTTAAGTGGTGAATGTTAAATCTTAGTTAATTTTTCAATGAGTAGAAATTACTTTTCTAAAATAAAAAGAAAGAAACTATTGAGTTAAAACTTGTAATGCTTGTGATGATAATAGATCATCACTTGTGTGTCTTAGAATGCTATCTAGACTAGTGAAGTATTGTTTGGTGATTGTCTACTCCGTATGTATTTATAGAAGATAGTACCGACCAAGCTTACGAGGAGGAGGAGTGCTATCAAGACGAAGACGAAGAAAACTTCAACCACTACACCAACCAAGGCAAGCCACCATTAACAGTGCAATCTACCCTTAGCAAGCTAGCAATACCCAAGATTAACCCTTGCAAGTTTAGTGTTTAGCAAACTAGAAACAAACTAGATGGTTTAGCAAAGATGCCTTAAGCATTCTTTGATCACACACCTTTTAACTATTAGTACCCGAGTCTTATTGACAAGTTTTACCTCCCTTAGTTTACACAAAGTTCTTTACTTGTTTTGAAGGTAGCATAAAAAGTATAAAACTTGACCTACTTAGAAACCTTTAGATGTCATTCTATGGCATGAGATTGATCCCATCCTTCCACCTTAGTGAACACTCTTAACTTAGTAGTTAGAGTAGATCAAAAACTTGAGTCGCTCTAGATGGGAACAATTGGTGAAAATGAATTGTGAAAACCTTGGAATGATGAGCCATTCTATTAAGATGTTTTGACATGTGTTGAGAAACACAACTGGTTTATGATGATGAAAATGATGAGGCATGAGCCTTAACCCTTTTATAAAACTGATGGTTGGATTCGGATGCGATACCATCACATTACCTGAATTGGGTAAGGCTTATCTAGAAATCTATATGCATTAGTATTAGTTCCCTCACGGGAGAGGTCTGAGCTGAGGCTACCTCTCAATGATGTCCACCTATGCAGTGCCCAAGATGACTGATGGTCATGGTTGGGAGGCCATGCTCATAGGAGAGGTGCTTATACTAGGGTGTGTAAAGGGAAGGTTATGTTTGATTATCTGCATACTAAGTATGATGATTCAGGGTTATCCCTGATAGATGTATCGAATCTTGTGGTGAAAGTGTACCACCTCTGCAGAGTGTCAAACTATTCGAATAGCCGCGTCCGCGGTTATGGACAGTTGGAATGGCCATACTGTTTCGTTGTCAGATGTTTTCTAAATAACTTGAAATGAATGATGAATCTTGACTTGACCACAACAGGGTTGTGTTTAGGAGAATAGCTTCCCAACTTAAGTGATTCTAGAACTTTACTTTATCTTTCTTTGCTTCTGAACTCAGCTTAGGTTTCAAACTTAACTTTAGAGTTAAACTTAGATTTAGCACTTTAACTTAGAACTATAGTACCTGTTAATAGTAGTTTGCGAGTACTTATAGAGTACTCATGGCTTTTGTCCCTGGCTATTCTCATGGCCAGACTATGAAGGAGACTATCAAGATGATCGTCATCAGGACGACTATGATAACTAGGACCATCTGCCTTCATCAGCATTGCCTGTGCCCCTGAAGATGGACCCCACCGCTACGCTTATCTTTTATTTCCGCTGCTTGTTGTATTAAAGACTGGATCATGAGATCCTTATTTGTGTAAAACCTTATGTATGGTTTGTAATGGATGATGTACTGTGATATCCAATCCGTTATGTCTCGCAAAAATGGTAATCCTGGGATTGCGAGGTCTGGCATAACGGGCATCTGGGATTAAAAATCCGGGTGTTGACACTCCCCGAGTATTAGGGTTTCGGGAGGATTATATACACCAGAGGGGAGAGCCAAGGGTGGACCAGGGTGGCCACACCACCTGGTGGCGCGACCTAGGCTGGCCCGCGCCAGGGGGTGGTGTGGGCCCCCTGTGGCCCATCTCCACTCCTCCTTCTGGCTTCCTTCGTCTTCTGGAAAAATAGGATTTTCCATATATTTTCCTGGATTTTCTGATCTTCACGAATTTTGCCTCCAAACAACACCTTTTCCATCAGAATCCTGACTGCATCAGTCCATGCTCCACAAGTCATCAACCATGCAAACACAGATGAAATTACATAAGTATCATCTCTTAATATGAAATATATCAATGAATAATAGTGAATTATGATATAGAATAGTGATGCAAAATGGACGTATCAATTCCCCCAAGCTTAGACTTCGCTTGACCCCAAGCGAAACTGAGCTCAATAAACATGGCCTCAGGTTTATGGAGTGAAGAGTCGATAAAAGAATACAGACAAGAAGCATCACATTCATCAATACATAGATCATAATAGAAGACAACTCACTATTATATAACTTAACTTGCAATAAGTAAAGGAAACACAATAAAGGTACAAAGAGAGAATCATAATTGGTAATGGCAAACTTAGCTCTTGGTCGAAGAATAGTTGACAATTTGCTGGAGTTCACAAATAACTGATTTTCAATGATAGCTTTCAAAGTAGTAAACACAAAGATAAGAGCAATGTGCAAAACAAGGAACATAAGAAACATGATTGAATAAATCATCATATGAACGAATGAAACACAACAACTCAAAATACTTGCCGATACAGAAGGGAAATAGGTTTATTGACTCAATTGAAAATTAAAAGAAAGTCCCTTTGCAGAGGGAAGCAGGGATTTCAAGTTTCATAAAGAGCTCGCAAAATTTATGGTACTAACTAGCTTTCAGCTCCCATTGCCCCTATCATAGGCATATTTAGGTGATTAAGGTTAAATTGACACAACTAAGAGGATATGCTTGACAAGTTATAAATTGAAGTCCCATGCCCCTTACTTACGAAGACCGAACCTCATGCTACTCAACTTCAGTCACGAGTAAGCTCTTGTCATTGTAAATACATGTGTATCATCGAGAACCGCCAACAGGGTACCCCTTGCACATGATACAGGAGCTATCCCATAATCAAAATGACAAGGCAAGCAAACAATGAGCATCTCAGCGATCTTTTTATTTGCTATTTGCATAGGTTTTTATTGAGGATGCTTCATAGGATGCTCACTATAGTTATGCTGCAAGTTTCCACCATGATTAGGCATGGCCTAGGCTAGCGGCCCAGCGTTTCTCTAACACACATATAAACTCCATGATCTTACAAGTTCCCCTTTTATTTCACACCGTCGGGATCCATAGGCAAAATAATCATGATATCAACTAGGTACAAAGTACCAGTGCAGTGTTGAAAGCGTTCCCCATGATACATGGTTCTGCTAACTTCAACTCATAAAGCGCAAGCATATACGCAACAAAGAAGGACCCAATGGTTCAAGTTAATTAAGTGCAGGAAAGTAAAGTGTGCCATCAAGTTCGTGAGAGCTTTAATGACTAATTTTCACATCACAAGTTTAATTTGGAAGGTAGATAAAAACAAGAATTTACTTGGAATAGCAATAGTGCTAATGGGTAGGTATGGTGGACATAAATGGCATAGGTTTTGGTTTAAGGATTGGATGCACGAGAAGAATTCCCTCTCGGTACAGGTTTTTGGCTAGCAAGGCTGGGTAGCAAGTATAAGAGTTGAAGGAGACAAACAAACATACAAGTGATAAAAACAAACATGCAATCTTCCTTGGAAGCACAAAAGATCTTAACAAGAGAATACTAAACTTATGAGCAAATCAAGAAAGAAAGTTGATGAAATTATATTTCTTTAGAGTACTTTTATCTTTTCATTCAACTCTCAAAAATAGGGTTGCTACTAACCAAGCCAGGTTTGCCAAAACCAACTAAATTAACTCAATGATCCCAAAGTGATACCAATACTAACAAAAAAATCAATCATATTACCATGAATTGAAAACTAATATAAGATATGCAAAAGAGTAAATGATAGAACTTCTCATTAATATTCCATAACTGCAACTCACACCAAGGGATACATATCTAACGAGAGAGGGGACACTTCCAAAATGCAAACCATCCTACATGATAACTTCTCTATTCATGATATGACTCTACTAGAAAGGTAAAAAGATATAAGCTAGTGATGTGATACCACGGCACTCCCCCAAGCTTGGAACATGCCAAGGGGGTGCCAAACCTGATGACAAATTACTCGTTCGGTGGTGGTGGTATTCTCTCGATGAGCTCTTTGATCAGTTTCCCCAAATCCTCAATCTCGAAGGTGAGATTACGAATCAGCTGTGAGTTTTGCTCAATGCGACTCATGATCATGTCGGGTTGAGAATTCCAGCTCTTGCGATTCTTTCCCCACTCTTCCTCCTTGAAGTCTTCTTTTCCTGCATGGCTAGAACGAGGCAAATCCCAATTGGAGGGTAGTTTCTCCTTGGGCACTGGTATTGATGCTCATGGATAAGAGTATGGAAAGGATTCTTGGTGCGTGGAGGAAGTGACTGTGGAGCCAAACAGTGATGAGGAGTTTTCTCTCCAGTCTGCATTCGTGCAGTCCTTCTAACCATGACAAGTTTTGTCACCACTCCAATGCTTGCAATGGTAGTGCCGGTGTGTGGATGTTGGCCTTGCTCCTCTTCATCTTCACTCTTGATCTCCTCCTCCTGACCGGGGTCTTGGAGATCTTCCTCCATAGGCTCCTTTCCCTTATCCTTGGCGGACACCATCATGCTTCTAGCTTTCAAGAATAGTTCCTGGCAGAAACAGATCGAAACGAAAACACGACAAGAACACGATATACGAACCTCGGGAGATCCGGGGGATTATATATTACGAAGTTTCATAACAAAAGGAAGGTACTGGGAGAAAACGGGTCGGAGACGGAGTCCGGAGTGGCCACACCACCTGGTGGCGCGACCAGGGTGGGCCCGCGCCACAGGGTGGTGTGAGCCACCCTGGCTCTGTTTCTGTCCCTCTTTCGCTGTATATCTTTCCTTGTTGGATAAAAACTGCAAAAATATATTTGGACAGATCTTTCGTGGAACTTTTCTTACTAGAACTGTTACCTATTTGAAAACAAACTCTGTAGGTCTCTGAATTTGGTATTTAGTAGATTCTTCCAGAGTCACCACTTGAATAACATCAATATCTTCATCTTCATACACTTATTGCTTGAGTCATGAAAACTTTCACTTTCTTATTACACCATTATCTCCACTAACCTGGAAATTTCTTTCACACAAAACTTCACACAGTTCTCATTAGAAACATTAGTATAAGTAAAGTGATAAAACCTTTTGAGTCCAATTTCAACTAAAAACCATCAAAACATAAGCTACTGTAGCAACTCCTTCCGAAAACCCAAAAAGAACTCAAAAAGGAAATTGATTAAAGAAGCTAATGCAAGAGTGGCAAAATCTGTCAAAACAGACCAGCAGGTAAAGATCAATTTTTCAAAAATCTTCTATTACTCAAATCAAAAAGTGCAAAACTACCAAAAGTTAAATAACAACCTGGGCAAAAGCACAAAAAATTATAGCTCAATCCGAAAGACAGAGATTTCTCACGAATTTTTACGGTGAAGCACAAAAATCTTTTTCGGGACAACAACTTCCCCAAATCTTACTTCTCTCTCATTAGAGGTTGATCTTGACACAAAAAACCAAACAAAAAGGATGATGAGAGGTTATTACTGAATTAATAACTTCCAAGACTCAAAGAAACAAAAACAAACTGAAAGCAAAAATAAATTGGGTTGTCTCCCAAAAAGATCTTTCTTTATAGCCATTAAGATGGGCATGATAATTTTGAAGATGCTCACATAGGAATATGAATTGAAGTGAAAGAGAGCATTAAGAAGCAAAAGTACACACGCTTAAGTCTAACCCACTTCCTATGCAAGGGAATTTTGTAAACAAACAAGTTGTTGAAACCAGAGGCTACTAGCATAGGAAGGCAAAAGAAGTGCAACATAAAAACTTTCAGCATAAAATGAGGAAACTTGATATTATTGAGATACATAAGAACACTTTTTCCTCTCTCATAGTATCTTTCAGTATCATGCATAAACTTAACAATATAACTATCACAAGGACCATCATAATAATGATCACTTATTCTAGCAGAAAACACAGGAATACTAGTTCTCATAACGCTACTTTGTGAAACAATATTAGAGGTATCCTTACAAAGGATAGTGTGTCCCTCTTCTACATATTTAGTGACAAAGTCTTTCACATTTGCTATTATAGGTTCATCATCCATTTGTTTATCAGGTTCAACAGCTTTATTTGTACTTTCATTAACCATACTAGCTATCATAGAATGTTCCTTTATCTTAACTGGGAAAGGGATTTTCTCAATGTAAGGTTCAGGTAAAGCATGATTAGCAGTATAAACTTCAGTATTTCTTGCAGGAACACACTTAGCAATATCTTTATAAGGTTCATGATACTTATTCCACTTCTTTTTAGGCACTTCAATGTAGGAAGCAAAAGCCTTAAAATAAGAAGCAATAGCTTGAGAGTCTAGACCATAAGCATTTTTAATATTTTAAAAGTCATCAGTTCCCATAAAAGATTCAATGCATTCATAATCATAATTACCTGACTTTATACCTTTGTCATTCTCCCATGCTTTAGCATTATCTTGAATACGGTCTAGAAGATCCCATTTAACTTCTTCTTCCATGCGAGTGAATGATCCAGCACAAGAAGCATCCAATAAATCCTTATCATGAAGAGAAAGCCTTGCATAAAAGTTATTGATAATAATATTGTTGGGGAGCTCATGAATGGGACATTTGAGCATTAATAACTTCAGTCTCCCCCAAGCTTGAGTTGTACTCTCTCCATCAAGAGGCCAAAAGTTGTATATTTGATTCCGATCTTTATGAATCTCACTAGGAGGATAAAACTTTAAATAAAAGAGAGGCACTATTTCCTCCCATTTAAGAGCTTGGCCATTCTTCAGCAGCTTATACCATTCATCAGCTATTCCTTTTAGCGATAATGAGAATAACTTCTTCTTAACTTGATCTGTAGTAATACCTGCACACTTGAGCAACCCGCATAATTCGTGTATAAAGAGTAAATGATCACCGAGATGGACAGTTCCATCCCCAACATAATAGTTATCCATAACATGATCAATAATTCTTGTAGGTATTTTAAAAGTATCATTCTTAGCATGTGGTGGTTCATCTACTACCTTAGCAGTGGTAGTTACATTACGAAACAAGAAACTCAGCGAATTATCCATAACGAAAATAAAGCAACTAACAGAAGTAAAAAATACTCACAGTAGAAGTTTCCTTTACCAGTTCCACTCTCCAATAGCGCTTCACTCCCCGGCAACGGCGCCAGAAAATAGTCTTGATGACCCACAAGTATAGGGGGTGTATCGCAATATTTTTGATAAGTAAGAGTGTCGAACCCAACGAGGAGCAGAAGGTGTTGGCTAGTGGTATGTATCAGGATTCTCTGCAAATACTTAGCAAACGGATTTTTAGGTGTTTTTGATAAAGCAAGTAAATAAAGTATGAATAAATAAGAGACAATAGGAATAAATGCAGCAAGTGGCCCAATCCTTTATTCAGCAAAGGACAATCCGGTTGTATTACTTAAGATGACCAAACGTTCTCGAGGACACATGGGAAGACTGTCAAGTGCTTTCGCTTCATATAGTTGATTAATCTTCTTTAGCTTGCTAAGTGTTGTGTGGGTGAACCTGTGCTAATGTACCGGCCTTCCTAGGACTAATACATACTTGTGATTATACCTCTTGCAAACATCCGTATGTACAAGAAAGTAATTAAGGTAGAAACCTAACCACAACTTTAAACTCTAAGACCCTGACGTCCCTTGTGCAATGGTTTCCTAACGAGGGTTTAGATTTCTATCACTCCGGCAACCCCTACGATTAGTAGCCAAATACACAATGCATTCCCCTAGACCCATATAGGTGAAGTGTCATGTAGTCGACGTTCACATGACACCACTAGAAGAAGTACACCACAACTTAAATATCAAACTATTGAATCTTTCTCAACACAATTCCACTACTAACAACATGACTTCTCCCATGTCCTCAAGAACAAAACAAACTACTCACAAGACATCATATGGATCATGATCAGAGATGAAATAATGATGTATAACAATCTGAGCATAAACGATAATTCAATGGTTCACTCAATAGCATCAACTACAAAGAGTAATCAACGCCGGGAAAGTTTCCCCTAAGAACTATGCAAGATTCAACCCAATTGTTATAGCAATATGGAGATGGTGATGAGGGTGCTAATGATGATGATGGTGGTGATGATGATGATGATCCCGATGAAGTCCAGCTTGATGGTGGTGTTGATGGCGACGATCTCCCTGCTCCGAGAAGGAACTCCCCCCAGCAGAAATCTATCTGCCGAAGAGATCTTTCTCTCTCCGTGTTTTCCGCCCCACAGAGGCGGCGAAATCTTTCTGTGGTCGCTCCCCGAGTATTATGGTTTCAGGAGGATTATATACGCCAGAGGGGAGAGCCAGGGGTGGACCAGGGTGGCCACACCACCTGGTGGTGCGGCCTAGGCTGGCCCGCGCCATGGGGTGGTGTGGGCCCCTGTGGCCCATCTCCACTCCTCCTTCTGGCTTCCTTCGTCTTCTAGAAAAATAGGATTTTCCGTATATTTTCCCAGATTTTCTGATCTTCGCGAATTTTGCCTCCAAACATCACCTTTTCCATCAGAATCCTGACTGCAGCGATCCATGCTCCAAAAGTCATCAACCATGCAAAAACAGATGAAATTACATAAGCATCATCTCTTAATATGAAATATATCAATGAATAACAGTGAATTATGATATAGAATAGTGATGCAAAATGGACGTATCAGTAAACCAGGGTAGAGGGTCAATTGCTATCAACCAATGGTACCCCGGTTCACTGCTATTAAGCACTAGAACCATTTTGGAAAACAAAAGTTTTGGGTTCATTGCTATCAACCAATGGTATCCCGGTTCACTGCTATCAACTAGTGGTACCGTTTTCAAAGTAAAAGTTTTTGGTTCATTGATATCAATCAATGGTACGCCTTTTGTTTTAAAATAAATATTTGTATTTCAAAATGATAGGATAAAACCATTACTTTAGGCAAATTTAACCAAAACTTCACCTAGATAAATATGCATGTACTTATAGGTTGAGATTTATATTACACCAAAAAGGTGAACTTGCCAATACATTTAAAGTATTGATCATTCGTGGCTACAACCTTTCATGTTGTAGGTTGCCCTAAAGATGAGTGAGGTACGATGTTAGGGTTACGAGTCTATACTCAGCATGCTTTTGGTTGTGGCTCTTGATGGAGCTCTATATAGTTAATGGTGTTCCACTGTTGATCTTTGTATTGAGTAGCTAGTCCTTCTGCTATGCAATTTGTATGTGATTATGTAAAGTTCTAGATCATTCGATGTAATAAAAATATAACCTTTGTTTCGTGATATTGCATCTTGAACTATGTGTGCTAGCGAGTCAATCTAGGGACTAGCACTATAAAGCACAAAGACTTGGACCCCTACCGGGTCGGGTCACTTCAGTAGGTGACGAGGGGTTAACTCATCAATGTCCATCGCAGATGGACATAGGTTAGAGGAAGTGGAGAGCGCTAGAGGCATCGATTGGCTAGCAAACAAGCACACATGAGACACAAGGTTTACCCAGGTCCAGGCCTCCTAGAGGACCCTACTCCTACTTGTCTGCTCTTGGAATTATCGAGGAGTCGAAAGTTACAGGGGGTGCGCAGATGCAATCTAGCGATGGTGTGGATACTGGGGTTGCGGATATCCTCCTCTCCGCCCCTTCTAGACTTTATATAGATAGGCTAGGTCTCGGGATAGTAGACCGAGTCAGTTACATATTAGGGTTTTCCCTTTAAACTTCTATCTTGAGCTTGCCATGTGCTGCAAGCAGTCGAAGTCTCCTAAGTCACCCGAATCTTGACTAGGCCTTAGCAACATCATGGGCTTCTTCTAGGCTGGACCATATATGCCAATCTCGAGTACCTATAAGGTATGCCCATGTCAGTAGGTCTCCAATGAATGTTAGGTAGTTTTTTTGTTATACCTCACTTTTTGAGGAAATTAATTTTCAATTCTGACTTCTGCTCAAACACACACATGAGAAATTTAAGGTTTCTAGCATGTTCAAACCCATCATCGAACAAGAATATTGTATCACATACATATTGGAGATGAGGAACTAACCTAGAAATTAAGCCATTTTGTTGTGCACTTTTAATCATCACACTCATGGAATCCACATCTGCATTAAACAAGATGGGTGAGAGAGGATCTCCCTATCCCACTCCTCTACAAGTAGGGAAAAAGACACCCAGCTGATCATTAATTTTAATATTAACTTTACCACTAATAACAATGCTAAAGACAAGATCATTCCATTGGTGAGAAAACCCTTTTTGTAGCATTACATTATATAAGAAGGCCCAATTAATGTTGTCATAAGCATTTTCAAAATCCACTTTGAAAAAGAACTCCGGACATTTTCCTAATTTTGACTTCATGCAAAATATCAACATCCTCCAAAATGAATCTATTTTTCATAATGGTTCTCTGAGTTTTGTTAATAATTTCCTCTACCACAAGAGCAACCCTATTGTTCAGGCCCTTAGTAAGTATTTTTAGGCCAGTATTCATCAAACAAATGGGTCTAATTTTTTCGAATAACAACTACATCCTCACATTTTGGGATGATTGTTATAGTACCAAAGTTCAACCTACCAATGTCTAATTTCCTAGCAACAAAGTCATCAAACAATCTTTTCAAAGACATCTTAACCTCATCCCAAAAGAAACTGATAGAATTTCCCAGGGAAACCATCAAGGCCAAGACTTTTGTTACGGGTCAAAGAGAAGATAATCTCTTTGATCTCCTCAAAAGAAAAGGCCTTACCATGACCAATATTACCTTTTGGACTCACCATGGTAGGAAAATCAAAATCAATCCTGATGAGTGCATATTTGCATCATGTTTTATATTATTATTTTGTATGGTAGATGTAGGATCTTGGTATTTTACAGCGCTCGCGCGCACATTTTATGTCTGTTTTCACCAGGATCAGGACATATGATGGATCCAATGGATACAATTCTTGGAGCAGTTGTACTATGGAGAAAAGGAGTAAAAAATAACGTAAATCGCTTATTAGGGAAATATTTATAATACCAGAAGCGAACAAGGGAGGCAGAGAGTTCAAGGACCAACTATAGCTCCGGCCGTATAGTTGGCGCCGCCTTCGCCTCATCAAATAGTTTCACCCCGTGCAATTGGTTCGAGGAGACGACATACAGAACACCCAAAAATTGCAGAAACCTCACCTTTGGAAGGCATTTGGAGGGGGAACTCATCCACAAGGGATCCATCTTCGCCGTGCGTAGATCCGGGAGGCTAAGGCATCGGTCTTCATCATCCACCACTGCATCACCACCATCTCCATCCATCCCATCTACATCTTGTCTAGATCTTGTTGTAATTCCCATACTCGTTGTGGATTTATACAAGTACTATTCATCTATGATTGTTTCGATTACCATTTTTATGATGTTGATTGCCTCCATGTTTGAGTAGACCATTAGTTCTTGGGGAGATGGAGAAACCCTAGTATGCGATTGAAATAAGATAAAGTCTATTATGATATTCATCACTATGACCATGTGTTCGATTTTATATATCTTGATGTTGAGAGAATTTGACCTCTCAATATTTGCCTCTCGTGGGGACTTGATGGAGGAAACTACTTGTTGGTAGACGGAGGTGTGCTAGCACTTACATTGACTATAAATTTGTTGGCACTCCTTACGTATCAACTTGGGAAACCGAGAAAACTCACGGAACACTATCCATGCCATGGGATACGTCCTACGGGATTACGTCCCTTAATAGCACAGTAATTGGATTGATGTCGATTGCTGGCTGCTGTGGTTATGAGGATGATGTGAGCAGCGGTTGTTGCCTATTTGTCCAAATACGGAATTCCTCCCACACATACATAGTTGAGAATGTTCATGATGATAATCTTTATCTTAGATCCTTATAATACTAGTGGTTTATCCGCTACTTCCCGAGAATGCTTTTTCCCTACTACAGTTCCAATCTCTCTTACGTACGCGATACTTACTTTCTGTACTCAGTTGTTTTACTTTACTTTATTATTGCTCTATACCCAAAACCCCAAAACACCTTTTTACACAATACTCGCATTTTATCTTGTCACTTAGAACTTTATCTAGCATTTCTATCGTAATATTTATTTCAAGAGTTATTAGACTTCAGACTCCTGCTCCCTGTGGGATCGATATCTTTATTTTGAAACTAGCTATAAATGATCTGTGCACTTGTAGTCATCAAGCTATTTTCTGGCGTCGTTGCCGGGGAGCTAAGCGCTGTAGGTCTTTTAGTTTTTTCTTATTTATTTTTGTCTTGCTAAATTTTGTTCCGAGTTACAGGTTTCCACCAACATGATGGAGTTTGAGCATATGACTAGTGCTAACCCACTCAACCACTTTGGGAAGCCCTATGATATATATAAAAGAGACAACTCCAATGAGAAGACAAGGGGATTTGAAATAAATCCTCTACTACTTAGTATTCTACATAAGAAGCAATTTACTGGAGATGAAGAAGATCCTGTTCCATATGAGCATATTGCTTGTTTCAAAGATATATGTGGCACTTTTCTATTGACGAGATATACCGCTGATGAGGTAAGGGTTAAACTTTTTAGTCAGACTTTGACAAGTACAGCTCTCTCATGGTATAGATCTCTACCCCCTGAAGCCACTACTACTTGGGATAATCTAGCCTGTGAATTTCTAGCAAAATATTATCCATTATCAAAATCTTTTGGAATCAGGCGCCTTATAATGACTTGGAAGCATCGTTCTAATGAAGGACTGGTAAGAGCTTATATTAGATTTAAAGATTTACTACGTTTATGTCCTCATCATGATTTGGCTGAATGGTATTTACAACATTTCTTTTATGGCGGTTTAATTGAACCTAATAAAATTGAACTAGACTCTTTCGCAGAAGGAGCCTTCATGAATCTTCCTATACCTAAAGCTTGGGCTTTACTTAATAGAATTCGTGATCATAGAGTTTCATCGAATTTTTGTCTAAGAAGTGAAGGAGGCATATAAATAGAACATGATTGTATTCATGACTATAATAAAAAAAGCCATGTTAAAGAAGTATCTAAAGAACTTTATTTGGATTCAGATCTTGTGTTGCAAGTTGTTAAAGCTTTTACAAAACATATCAAAGCTCCAAAGGAGGGTCCAGTCAAGTATGATCCACCACCCGAACCTGAAAAGAAAAGAGATGATAAAGAAACACTGGCCTCCCTAGAACCGATATATGAAATGCCTTTCCCTAACACTGGACAAAAGCATATTCTTGAATATGAACAGGTCAAAGCAGTACAAGAGAAGAATGAAGAGGAAAGCATGCCAGAAGTCGTGGAACATCTGGAAGAGACTAAAGATGAAGAGGTAACCAAGGAAGCAATTATGGCTATGTACACACATTTTAACATAGTTGAACTTGATGAAGAGACTTCCATATTGGTTGAAGGTAAAACAAAGGTAAAAGATGTGGGCAAACCTATTCTTCCCTGCATATTTAAAGAAACCTCGCATTACAGTTTATGTGATCTTGGCACCAAAGTTAATATTATATCTTATGACTTCTACTTAGAAATAAAAGAAAAAATAGAAACGGCTACAATTGAAAATACTGATATGACAATTATGTTAGCCAATAAAAACCTTAGAATTCCAATGGGAGTAGTTGAAGATGCAACTGTCACAATTGGCAAAAAACTTTCCTATCAATTTTGTAGTTGTTGATATGCAGCTAACACTCTTTGCCCAATTATATTTGGTAGGGATTTTTTGGGTGATATAGGTGCCTATGTTAATTTCAAGAAGGAGATTGTGTCTTAAGCTTGGGGTAATGGAAAATAAATTCCACTTTTCCAAATTTAAAGACATGCCTCCACAAATACAAGAAGAAGAGGGAAGAGAGAACTATTGAGGAAATGGCAGCTCTTTTCTTTAGTAATCAAGAAGAAGAAATAGATGAATATCCAAATTATGAAGAAATAGTTATGGAGGACAGGTCCCTGGGTGAACTGGAAGATGAATTCGATTCACTTCCCATTATGGGACCTCCAACTGATGAGGCTTTTGAAGAGCCAGAAATGAGAGGGGACGAAGAACTACTGATATGTCCAAAACGTATCTACTTTCCCGAACACTTTTGCTATTGTTTTTCCTCTAAACTTGTGTGATTTGGATACAACTAACATAGACTGACGCTGTTTTTAGCAGAATTACCTTGGTGTCTAGTTTTTATGCAGAAAATCAACTATCAGGAAAAATCCTGGAAAATATGCCAAAAATCCTATTTCACCAGAAGACTCATGGAGCCAGAAGACGAGACGAAGTAGGGCCACGAGGGGCCCACACAACCTGGCTGCGCGGGCCAGGCCAGGCCGCATATGGGGGTGGTGTGGCCGCCTCGGCTGCCCCCTCGGCCTCCCTCTTCACCTATAAGTCGCCTCTTGACCTAAAAACCAAGGGGTGTTCGACGTTTTTCTAGAAAGAGTTTCGCTACGCCGCCACCACCCGATTTCGTGATTCGGAACCAGAAACTCCGTTCTGGCACCCTGCCGAGACGGGGAATTGGAGGAGATCATTGCCATCATCATCACCATCGTTTCTCCATCGACCATCCATGTTTCCCCCATCCATGAGTGAGTAATCCCCCGCTGTAGTCTATGGGGATGGTAGGGATTGGATGAGATCGTTCATGTAATGGCATCAGATTGTTAGGGCATGGTGCCTAGTATCTATTATTAGTGCTTTTTGACTTTGTTGCAACTTGTTATGCTTAATGCTTGTCACTAGGGCCCGAGTGCCATGATTTCAGATCTGAACATGTTATTGATTCATTATGATAGTATTGTTTATGGTCTTACCTGCAAGTTGTATATACATATTGTTGTCTAGAACCAAAGGCCCTGAAGTGACAACAATCGGGATAACTGTGGGGAATGGCTTTGATGTGAGGATCACATGTGTTCACGGAGTGTTAATGCTTTGCTCCGCTGCTCTATTAAAAGGAGTACCTTAATTGCCAGTAGTTCCCTTGAGGCCCCGCTGCAAACGGGCTAGCAGGACAAAAGATGTTGTGCAAGTTCTCATTGCAAGTACGCATGACTATATATGGAACACATGCCTATTAGGGACATTAAAACTGGGGCAAAAGGGAGTCATCTCATGCCATCATCACTTTTGACAGTTAGATCACTATGCCCTGCTGTTTCTGGCCATTTGATCCAACTCAATCCCACGACTGATCGCTGTCCTGAGTGGTGACTGGCCATCGATTTCCGTTCAATCACGCTACGTGGGCTGGATCTCCCTGAGGGAAGCTGCTCTGAAAAACAAATTCGCGTGCTCTCGTGATTTGGGCCTGGAACACCCGGTAAGGCCCAAGTAGCTCTACATCAGAACCGCAGAACAGTAGGAAACCGTAGTCCTAGGTGCCGCCACAATATTCGCCGTCTCTCAACCTCACGTCTTCCGTGGCTCCCCGCATGGACTTCCTTCTCGCCGCCAATGCCATGGCCGCCCTTGTCCGCGTGCACTCCAACCTTGACTACTTGCGACCCTCCCCATTTCAGCATCAGGTGTGTTCTTCGGGCGCCGAAGTGATCATGGTGCCAAGGACAAGGATGGGATCCGTAAAATTGGACGGCAGTAGTGGAAGGAGGAAAGGGGAATGGGGACGACAGACTAATGCAAAGAAGGTATACATGTCCTTTTTTTCTTACGCTTCCTCTTAGATTCGATGAAGGGGACGTGTGGGGTCTATGGGACGGCAATCGACACTACGTGTTTCAAGCAGTGATGTACTTCGATGATGACAGGTTTCTCTCGGATTAGATCCTTCTCTTTGAAGGAATTTTGTTTCCTAATGCTGACAGATCAGTTCTGCTTGTTCTATCATTTTCACGTATATGTATGTTGGCGCAAACCTTTTCTCTCTAGGGATGCAAATGGTGAAGGCAAGATTTTTTTCATAATTCTTAATTGATGTTGCTATTTGGTTGCTTGCAGTGAAAATATTCAAAACCAACATGTTTCTTCAGAAGTAGATGTCCTCTTTGAATCCTACTTTCCTGTCTTTGTGGTGCTCATTGATATTTCTTTGATAGGATTGTTTAGCTTGTGCTGAAAAAACTGGAGATTTTTTCTCTATATGAACCGAGCCCAGTTTTGACATATTGATCATTGTGTGTTTCCCTTTATCTATTGCAGAATCAAAACTAAGAAGCTGCACTTGCTAGACTTTTTACCTGGTATACCAGTGCATCCAGACTCTTTGCACTATGCAGATTCTGACTATGAGATTATACAAGCACACTACTTGGTATTAGATAAACCGTTTTTACTCTAGACATATATAGGCTGAGTGTTGCACTTTATAATGAAATTCAGATTTATAAACTCATTTGTATTTGTGCTTTTGCCTAACTAAACATTCTATTATGATTTGTTCTTGGGCCTGTCCTTCATGACATTTTACTACTTAGCTCCAAACTGATAATACCTCTTTGAGATGGTCAATAATTTAAAACCTCTTTGAGCTGGTCAATAATTGTAATTCTCTATGAACTGACCCATATGTAAATTAGCTTTTATATGTAATATCATTTACTTATTATTCTATTGCAAAAATAGACGGGCGCGGCAACACGCGCCATCATGATCTAGTGATTATTTAGTACTTGGATGCTTTATCTTAATTATCTGCAAATGCCCCATGTCTTGATTGCCATATGAATTGTCTTGTCCATGCAACGCCCGTCCATCCATCCCTATGCCTACCGCACTTTAATCCTACTGTTTACCGCAATTATTACTACTGTCTTTACTTTTACTACTGTCTTTACTTTTACTATTGCGATTACTTTATTATTGCTACTACAAAACTATTGCTACTAATAAACTGTTGTGAGCAAGATTGTTTCCAGGTGCAGCTGAATTGACAACTCAGTTGTTAAGGCTTATAAATATTCTTTGGCTCCCCTTGTGTCTTAACAATAAATTTGGTTTTGCTTCCCTCGAAAATACTGCGATACACCCCCTATACTTGTGGGTCATCAAGACTATTTTCTGGCACCGTTGCTGGGGAGCATAACTTTATTTATCAAGTTCACTTGGAATCACTATTGTTCGCTGCCATCCATCCATCATGGGTAAGTCTCGTGATGGCAAGGTTCCTATTTTACCATCCACTACAAGAAGAGGTACGGTTCTGAACACCTCTGTTGCTCTTGATTCACCATCCGTTATGAGTAAGTTCCTTACACCACCACATACACATGCTACACACACTGCTACTACTACTGAATCTGAAACTTCTGATACTTATGATGCTGCTTCTACTTTGCTTGATAAAAGTGGTTCATTAGGTCCTTTCCTAGATGCTACGATTGCTAGAACTATAGTTGGAAATACTGAAACTCCTAATGAAGACACTACTACACCTGTCAGTTCACCTGAGTCTAGAGAGAGCTATGATATTGAGGACGGTTATATAAACATGACCGATGAATTTATTAAAGAATGTCAAAACACCCATGATAGGAGTGCTATTAAGAGTCTCCTTGAGAGGTGTACTATAAAACCCAAATTGTCTCCTAATGCTAAGTTTGTTGCACCTCCCATAAACATTAAAGATAAGGATTATGATTTCTCTCTTGATCTATCTTACATAGCTATTGTTGAGAAAGAACCTTTTTGTGGGAATAAGAATGAAAGTGCGGTAGCACATATGACTGAGCTTTCTACCATGAGTGGCTTATTTTCTGATGATATTAAGATGCACACCTACTTTGTTGCTAAAATTTTCCCTTTTTCACTAAAAGGAGAAGCTAAAACTTGGTTTAATAATTTACCTCCTGGATCTATTGATAGCCTAATTGCTTGATTAGTACTTTCCTGCAGAAATATTTTCCTCCTAGTTCTAGACATGCTGTTTTGCAGGAACTTTTTGATTTTAAACAGGGAGAAAAAGAGATATTGTCTGAACCATGGGCAAGGTTTTGTGCTTTGATTCATGAACAGGCTGGATGTCCATTACCTAAGAATGAGCTTCTTGATATATTTTATAATAGACTAACTGAAGAATCTAGGACATACCTGGATAGTTGTGCTGATTGTGTTTTCAGGAATAGGACTCCCAAGGAATCTGAGGAATTAATGGCTAAAATAAGCAAGAATTATGAAGATTGGACCCCTCCTGAACCATCTATACCTGAGCCAACTATACCTGAACCAGCTATTCCTGCGCCTATACCAACATGAAAGAAGAGGGGAGTTATTGAACTAAATGATGAAGTGATGAAGGAAGCTAAGAAATGTCTTAAGGAGAAGGGAATTAAAGCTGCAGATGTGAAGAATTTACCTCCTATAGAAGAATTATGTAAGCCAATTCCCCATTCATCCACTATTGAGGTACACTCTCTCCAATGTTTTGATAAAGGTGATATTCCTTACTCTAAACCTCCTAATCAATGCTTAGAAGAATTTGATGTTTTTATTGTTAAGCAAGATAATTTTAATAAAAGGGTGCAAAATCATCTAATGGAAAACTCTAGAGCTATTATTGAGTTAAAAGATATTGTGGAAAGAACCTCTAATGATGTTAAAATGCTTGTTAAACATTTTCAAATGGTTCAAACTCAAATTGATCAACTTATTAAGGTACAAAAAGACTTGCTAGTTAATGCTGCTAAAGAAAAACATGCTTATGGCATTAGAACTAGAAGTGGTGCTGCCACCCAGGATCCTCTATATCCTGAGGGGCATCCTAAAAGAATTGAGCAGGATTCTCAACAAGCTGAAAATAGTGGTACTACTCCTAAGAAAAGAAAAAAGAGACATAAAAATTTTGTAGAACCCTCTGAACCTGCTAAAGATCCTAATAGTATATCTATCTCTGATACTGGAACTGAAAGTGGTAATGAAGAAAATGATGCTCCTGATAAAGAAAAAGTTGAAGAAGAACCCGAAAGGCACACTAAGAATACTAAGTACACTAAAGAAGATTTTGTTGCTAAGAAACATGGTAGTGAAAGAGAGCCTTGGGTCCAAAAACCTATGCCTTTCCCTGATAAGAAACACAAGTCAAAGGAAGATGAACACTATAATAAGTTTTGTGAGTGGATGAAACCTTTATTCTTCCAAATTCCTTTGACTGATGCTATTAAATTGCCTCCTTATTCAAAGTATATGAAGGATATTCTCTCGAATAAAAGGAAGATCCCTAATGAAGAAATTTCAACTTTGCTTGCTAATTATTCCTTTAATGGTAAGGTTCCTAAGAAACTTGGAGACCCAGGGATTCCAACTATTCCTTGCTCTATTAAAAATAGTTATGTTAGAACTGCTTTGTGTGATTTGGGAGCAGGAGTTAGTGTTATGCTTTTTTTCTCTCTATAAGAGACTTTAATTGGAAAAACTTATACCAACTGATATATCTTTGCAAATGGCTGATAAATCTACTACTATTCCTGTTGGTATATGTGAGGATGTACCTGTTCAAGTGGCTCATAATTGCTTGATATTAACTGATTTTGTTGTGCTTGAAATGCTCGAAGATGATAATATGTCTATTATTCTTGGGAGACCTTTTCTTAACACTGCAGGGGCTGTTATTAATTGTAATCAAGGAAATGTGACTTTCAATGTTAATGACAAGGAACATAGTGTCTATTTCCCCAAGAAGATTGATAGGACTTATGGTTTGAATTCAATTGAACATGTTGAGGGCATTCAATTTGGAGAAATATATTGTCCCATACCACGAGAAAAATATGAAATTATTATGATTGGGACCATTTCTATCAAGGTTGAGGTAACATAATCATTAGTGGAATACAAAGTTTTGTTTCATATAAATTTTTTTGGTAACAAGACCTCATCAACCTTGTTAACAAAGGGATTTTAATGAACAAACCAATGTTTTCACCATGATTATCTCCGCTTACTTCCATTCTATCCATTTTAGTTTTTGCTTTTGTTTAGTTTACTTTTCTATTGTTAGTTGCTTGGATATTAGAGTGTCTTAGAACTTCTGAAGTTTTAGCTTTGTTTTGTCATTGCATCATTCCAGAAACTTTTTCTGTCAGAAAATCATTCATCTATACCTGAAAATTGCTCAAAAATAAAGTGTCTTGAAAAATTCTAGAAAATTCATATTAAATTTTTAAGTGAAAAAAGGGGCAGAGAAGTGCCCGGAGAGTACCAGGGGGACCCACCAGGCAGGCACACCACCTGGTGGTGCGACCAGCCCAGGGGCGCGCCTGGCCATGGTTTGGGCCACCCCTGGCCCTCCACTCACTCTCTCACTTCCCACTTCTTTCTCTCTCTCGAGAAAACATCAGTTCTGTGCTCGAAATCGCGTTCTTGCTATTCTTGCCCACGATTTTTTGATCTTCTTGCTCAGCCCATCTTTGCTACTGAAATTTGGAGCATTTGTTCTCCGATATGTAACTCGTACGCTTGTCCAAGTAGATTTGTGATTAGTGGTTTATATCTTATGTATTTTGCTGTTGTAGGTGACATGTTATGAGAGCTTGTAAGCTTGTTCAATGCTTAGAGATATTCTTTTGATGCATGTTTAGGCCTCTTACAAGTCCCTATGAGTAGTGACTTTCATTATGTATTCACTTTGCAATCACTTGTATAATGGATGTTTAAATTTCAGAATAGAAGATGAATGAACATCAACTCAATCAACATGAACTGAGGGTGCCTGAGGTTATGAAGGTTCACCGAGAGGAGGAAGTTTTTCCTTCCATCTATCCATGCTCTGAATTCATGAGGGCTGCAGGAATTTCCCAGGACTTCCATACTTTAGTTGCTAATGCAGGATTGGAGCACTTTGTGGAAGATGAACCTAGTCAATTTGTGAAACTAACTATATCTGTAGTGCAGGACTTTCGATTTAGTTTCTCTTTGCCTAACCCCATGGTTCACTACAAAATTTACAATATAGCTGTCGACCTTCCTCTTGATGACTTTTGTGCAGCTATTAAGGTACCTCAGTGGGGATCGTGTGGAAGGATTAAAGAGCGACCTGCACCACTCATGGACCTGTATGCGGAGATTTTCCAAGGGAGCAGCTTCTCAAAGGAGAGCGGGAAAATCCGTAACATTCATCTCCTGTCTATTCGCTACTTTGCTTACTTTATTGCCAAGTGTGTTCTCGCTAGGAAATTGCTAATAAGTTATTCTCATATGATCTAGCATTCATCTCAGCTGCTTTAAAACGAGATAGGACTTATAACTTGGGTGCCTTGATAGCTTTCCGTCTTGCTGCTAACCGCGAGAAAGGTGGAATTTGTGGAGGCCTCATCGCCTCTCGTTTATTAGCTTTGCATGGTGTAGTGCCTCATCATCTAGACTTATAGTTTGCCATAGAAAGGCTTGACCTTAATTCCATGATACAGCATAAATTTGTTTCTTCTTGGGCTAATTTGAGTGATTTGTCTTATGAAATAACCTTTCTCAAGGCTGGTTGGAGAAGGAGTAAGTCCGGAAGATTTGTTCTTTTGCCTGCACCTGTTTTGTTTAACCTTGATACCAGGGTAGGATGGTCACTCACTGAGGAAGAACTTGATACGTACCTAGGAGAGCTCTCCCAACAGGAGCAGGATACTAGAAGGGAGGTTACAGATGATTCGGTCCAGCCCTCGAATGAAGGGGAGTCTTCATATCAGCAGCCTACCTATGATTGGGGAGCTTCTTCTTCCCAAGGGCCTAACCATGATCATTCTTACAATGACCCGCATGCTTGGAACCCTTACCCGTGTTCGGGTTGATACCCACTTAGGCCAAAAGCCTAAGCTTGGGGGGAGGTACACCGACATCACACTCATCTCCATATCATGTTTAGTCGGTACTTTGTATATCCACGCTTCGTTCTCTTTTTAGTTTTTCGCTTTTTCTTTACTTTCACTTTCTAAAACACAAAAAGACCAAAAATATTTCTGTTGTTTCTCTTTGTTTGCTTCTTCTTCTTTTTGCCTTGGTTTGCTTTTTCCTTTTTTTTGCTTTGTTTGAACTATTCGAAAAACCCAAAAAGATTTTGGTTTGCTTGTTTTTCCTTTCGGTTCTTGCTTTTAAAAAACGAAAACACCAAAAATATTTGTTCTTCTTCTTTTGTTGTGTGAAGTTTGTTGCAGGGTTCAGCAGTTCTCAGTGGAATTTGGTTTCATGTTATTATCCAAGCTACACAAGCAAAGGGAAATAATGAGAATTAATGACAACTTGAGGTGTGGTAAGAGGTTGGTAATGAACTCTATTTGTTTTCATTTTTGTATATATACTCATCATTATGGACATGCTTAGTCTGTTCATGTAGGGTGTATGTTATTTATGGATGCTTAGTAGTTCTTGCTGTCTTATGATTAGCTCCAGCTCGCTAATAGTTTGTAGCATGTCGTATGAATGTTTGCTTGCATTGCTCTATTCATAACTTGGTATGACACTGTGGTATCCTCCTCTGAATGTTTTATTTGAATTGACTTGGCACATGTTCACGCATGCATATGACTGAAACAATAATCAGTTAAGCCTTGATGAATTATTTTGCCTCAGGGGTCTTGAATCACTTTCATGCCATGATTAGTCCTGTTTTGTTGCAAGCATGATTATGACAGTTATTGCTCTCTTGTTTGTCGCTCCCTTACTATTGCTAGACTTCACTTGCACTGAGTATGAGCTCCACTCGTGTTTCCAATTCCCCAAAACCAATATTGCCAAAAGTGTCCACCATACCTACCTATTAGCATCATTTGCTATTCCATGCATATTCAATATGCCTTGTTTTCTTCCAAATAAAATGTTTGCTTGTTATGAGAAAGTTAGTTAGTAAAGCTCTCACGAACTTGATGGCACACTTTACTTTTTTGCACTTAATAATCTTGAACCACTGCGTCCATCTTTGTTGCGTATATGCTTGCGCTTTATAAGTTGAAGTTAGCAGAACCATGTATCATGGGGAACGCTTTCAACATTGCACTGGTACTTTGTACCTCATTGATATCATGATTCTTTTGCTTATGGATCCCGGCGGTGTGAAATAAAAAGGGAACTTGTAAGATCATGGAGTTTGTATATGTGTTAGAGAAACGCCTGGGCCGCTAGCCTAAGCCATGCCTAATCATGGTGGAAACTTGCAGCATAACCATAATGAGCATTCTATGAAGCATCCTCAATACAAACCTATGCAAATTGCAAATAAAAAGATCGCTGAGATGCTCATTGTATGCTTGCCTTGTCATTTTGATTATGGGATAGCTCCTGTATCATGTGCAAGGGTACCCCGTTGGCGGTTCTCTATGATACATACGTACTTACAATGACAAGATCTTACTTGTGACTAAAGTTGAGTAGCATGAGGTTCGGTACTCGTAAGTAAGGGGCATGAGATTTTAACTTATAACTTGTCAAGCATATCCTCTTAGTTGTGTCACTTTAACCTTAACCATTTAAAGATGCTTATGATAGGGGCAATGAGAGCTCAAAACTAATGAGTACCATACTTTCAGCATTTGGAAGCCTTTCAAACTTTACAAAACCTTTTTATTTCCTTGTTGACTCTCCACATATTCTATGAGCACTTTCCTGAGAGCATAGTTGCCATTCTTAGTGTAATGTGCTTGTCTCAAAACTGGATTAGTTGTGTCATGACTTTGATGCTTGTATCTTTGATATCTTTACTTCTAGTATTCTCTTGAACTTCAGAGGTGCCTTGGCATTTATGTTTGCTCTACAATCAAAGGCAAGCTAGATACCACTCTATCATACCTTGTTATGAGCATTACAATGTTGCTTATGTTTATGTTTCATGCTACTTATTTTTTTTGAGTTGGAATCTCTTCATGTCTTGCAATGACTATTAAGTAAACTTAGTTGCATACTCTTTATTATGAATTGCCTGAGTAGTTGACCATATGCTGAGAATATATATATCTTATGAAGCAAATGTGTTCGTGAAAGTTTCTTTTATCGCACTCAGTTTTCAACTGAATTGCTTGAGGACAAGCAATAAGCTAAGCTTGGGGGGAGTTGATACGTCCAAAACGTATACTTTCCTGAAGACTTTTGCTATTCTTTTTCCTATAAACTTGTGTGATTTGGATACAACTAACACGGACTAACACTGTTTTCAGCAGAATTATCTTGGTGTCTAGTTTTTGTGCAAAAAATCAACTATTAGGAAAAATCCCGGAAAATATGCCAAAAATCCTATTTCACGAGAAGACTCACGGAGCCAGAAGACGAGACGGAGTAGGGCCACGAGGGGCCCACACCACCTGGCTGCACGGGCTAGGCCAGGCCATGCCTAGGGGTGGTGTGGCCGCCTCGGCTGCCCCCTTGGCCTCCCTCTTCGCCTATAAGTCGCCTCTTGACCTAAAAACCAAGGGGGGTCCGACGTTTTTTCAGAAAGAGTTCCGCTGTGCCGCCACCACCAGATTTCGTGATTCGGAACCAGAAACTCCGTTCTGGCACCCTGCCGGGACGGGGAATTGGACGAGATCATTGCCATCATCATCACCATCGCTTCTCCATCGACCATCCATGTTTCCCCCATCCATGAGTGAGTAATCCCCCGATGTAGGCTATGGGGATGGTAGGGATTGGATGAGATCGTTCATGTAACGGCATCAGATTGTTAGGGCATGGTGCCTAGTATCTATTATTAGTGCTTTTTGACTTTGTTGCAACTTGTTATGCTTAATGCTTATCACTAGGGCCCGAGTGCCATGATTTCAGATCTGAACCTATTATTGATTCATTATGATAGTATTGTTTATGGTCTTACCTGCAAGTTGTATACACATATTGTTGTCCAGAACCAAAGGCCCCGAAGTGACAGCAATCGGGATAACCAGAGGGAATGGCTTTGATGTGAGGATCACATGTTTTCATGGAGTGTTAATGCTTTGCTCCGGTGCTCTATTAAAAGGAGTACCTTAATTGCTAGTAGTTCCCTTGAGGCCCCGCTGCAAATGGGCTGGCAGGACAAAAGATGTTGTGCAAGTTCTCATTGCGAGCACGTATGACTATATATGGAACACATGCCTATGATTATTTAGTACTTGGATGCTTTATCTTAATTATCTGCAAATGCCCTATGTCTTGATTGCCATATAAATTGTCTTGTCCATGCAACGCCCGTCCATCCATCCCTATGCCTACCACGCTTTAATCCTACTGTTTACCGCAATTGTTAGTACTGTCTTTACTTTTACTACTACTATTACTTTACTATTGCTACTACAAAACTATTGCTACTAATAAACTGCTGTGAGCAAGATTGTTTCTAGGTGCAGCTGAATTGACAACTCAGTTGTTAAGGCTTATAAATAATCTTTGGCTCCCCTTGTGTTGAATCAATAAATTGGGTTTCACTTCCTTCGAAAATACTGTGATACACCCCCTATACTCGTGGGTCATCAACTACCACCCCTAGAGTTGAATACTCTACCAGGTAATCTCAAATACAGGTTTTTAGATGATACAAATAAATTTCCTGTTATTATTAGTGCTAAACTTTCAGGAGAAGAAGAAGAACTCATGAAGATACTTAAGGAGCATCACCAGGCCTTTGGGTACTCAATGGATGACTTGAAGGGCATCAGTCCCATGATAGCCGTCCATCGAATATTCATGGAAGAAGGTGCGAAGATTGAAGCCTGAAATTAAAGAAGTGGTAAGAAAATAAATTGTACGCCTACTGGACGCAGGTATAATCTATCATGTTAAAGAAAGTGAATGTGTAAGTCCTGTTCATTGTGTCCCTAAGAAGGGCGGTTTTACTGTTGTTCCTAATGAAAACAATGAATTCATAGCTACTAGAACTATTGCCGGGCATAGGATGTGCATAGACTTCAGAAAATTAAATAAAGATACTAGGAAAGATCACTATCCATTACCGTTCATAGATCAAACTTTAGAAAGGTTAGTAAACCATACTCATTTTTGCTACTTGGAAGGATACTCTGGTTTTTGTCAAATAGATGTTCATCCTGATGACCAACTTAAAACAACGTTCATTACTCCTTATGGTTTACATGCTTACCGACATATGCCTTTTGTTTTATGTAATGCTCCAGCTACTTTTCAGCGATGTATGACTGATATTTTTGCGGATTTTATAGAACTTACAATGGAAGTATTTACGGATGGCTTTTCTGTCTATTGAACTTCGTTTACTAGTTGCTTGGATAATCTCAAAAGAGTTTTGAAGTGTTGTGAAGAAACTAATCTTGTTCTAAACTAGGAGAAGTGCCATTTTATGGTCAAAGAATGTATAGTCCTTGGACACAAGGTATCAGGTAAGGGAATTGAGGTTGATAGAGCTAAGGTTGAGGCAATAAAAAGAATGCCACAACCTAGGGATATTAAAGGTATAAGAAGTTTCCTTGGTCATGTGGTTTTTTATAGAAGGTTCATTAGAAATTTCTCTGGAATATCTAAACCTTTGACTAACCTCCTGTAAAAGGGAATAAGATTTAATTTTGATGATAAGTGTCTTGAAGCCTTTGATAGACTCAAAAATGCTTTATCTCGTGATCCCATCATTAAACCACCTATCTAGGATACAACCTTTGACTTAATATGTGAAGCTAGTGATGATGTTGTAGGAGTAACTCTGGGACAACATATTGGTCGTAGATTTAATATTGTACATCATGCTAGTAGAACTCTTAATGGTGCTCAAAAGAATTACCCTAAGGAAGAAAAGGAACTTTTTGCTATATTTTTATCTTAGGATAAATTTCGTTCATATATAGTTGATGCAAAGATAAGAGTTCATAGGAATTGTGATGGCTTAAAAGAACTCCTCGAAAGGAAAGACCATAAGACAAGATTGATCCGTTGGATTCTTTCACTTCAAGAATTTGAGCTGCAGATTATACAGAGGCAAGAAATAAATATGTTGGATGCAGTGTCCATGATTTCCCAACAAGACACTAATCGTATTGAGAGGAACTTTAGTCCTGGTGATTTTCATTTACGAGAATTATTCAATGAATTAAGGTCAATTCCTCCAAGAGAGAAGAAGTCTTTGTTGTGGGAGGAACTTTTCATCCCCGCATAAACAATAGTAAGTGCAAGGTAAGTATTCTTACCCAAATAAGTGATTCGTTTTCACAATTTTTACTTTTGAAAATTTTGCCTTAGAATTCCTTGTGTTTTTCTGAAGCTTTAGAGGGGTTTTACCAACTATACGGGTAGAACTATACGATCGGAGAGGAACCTCCCACCATATAGTTGGTCGTTAAACTCTCTGTATCATCTTCGTGAAATTGTTTTCGCTATCTGAGCCTATATGGTTGCAACTATATGATCGGAGCCAAACATTCTGGGCGTATAGTTGGTCGTTAAACTCTCGGATAGTTTTGCTTTTTTGTGTCTGTATCTATATGGTCGCAACTATACGACCGGAACCAAAAATTCTGGTCATATAGTTGGTCGTTAAACTCTCAGACACTTTTGATTTTTGTTGTTTGTATCTATACAGTCACAATTATACGAACGGAGCCAAAAATTCCGGTCGTATAGTTGGTCGTTAAACTCTTAGACACTTTTTCGTTTGACCTTTCGTTTACTCATCTAAAAAAACTATTATTGTCGGTTCCGAGTCGTGATTTGATCGACCTGGACTCGAGATATTTGGAAATATCTGTCCGAAACCAACTATACGACCGGAGCTATATGAGTTGTGCCCGTATAGTTGGTCGTTACGCGGCAGGAAACTTCCAAATCCGTGATTTCTTTCCCTATTTCGTTTAGATTCTTTTATTGGGCAACAATTTGGTGTTTCTCGCGAGTTTTACCGACCTCTGACCCCCCTTTTATATTTCCATTGTCTCTCTCTCTCTAATCATAATCTCTAGAAACCAATCTACCTCTTATTCACGCGTGAGGATTCTCAACCAAGGGATAGAGGTCAAGAAGAAAAGCTTTTATGGCGATCGGGAGCAATAACAAACAAGTCAAGGAGATCAAGACCATCCCTATAGAGTTCCTCGATGCTGACCATGGGTGTCGGAAGAGGGATTTGAAGGCCCTGGAGCTGAGGATTGAAAAGTTGGACAAGGAGAAGCTAGGGACACCCAAACACCTTCAGTTGCGACGACTTTATCTTGGTAAACTAGATGAAGATATCAAGCGGAAAACCGAAGCAGGTTTTTCTATGAGTCTTAAGGCGCTACAAACACTTCAGGATAACAATGAGTTCATTAAATAACAAGTGAAGGTGCTAGAGAGGAACAATATTTTCTACAAGCTGCGTGTTAAAGAATTAGAAGTTGTCAATCAATCCCTCCGCCTCAGGCTGGCCCATGAGGAGAAGATACCGCGTGCCATGGCACCACAGTGATCTACAACAATTACGATATCAAATAATTGCAAAGGATTATCTGATCCCGCCTGGCTTGATTCCAAGCTTGGGAAGATCTTTAAGACCTTGTAATCTATCCTATAAGTTTTTTATTACTATTTTCGCATTAGTTCAAACTAGCAATAAAGTTTGCATCATTATAATTCCCTTCAGGAATAGTTGATCCCTTTTATGAAATTCCGAGTTTATAATTATATATGGAGCAATATTGAGTTTGTGTTTGCTTTATTGATATATGAATAGCTTGAGTATAATTTTACTTGCACTTGATGATAGTAATAAGAGTCTTCCACACCATTGGTGTTAATGGAACACCTAAAGATAATTTGGTCAATATGATGTAAGTCTATGGTTTGATTTACAAAGAAAAGTTATCTATACAGTTAAGTTGAAAAAGAAACCTTGAGCAAGGAAAATGAAAGTGCTATCAAAATAGAATGAGAACAAGTCGAGGTAGAATCTTCAAGTCATAAGAATGCTTCATATACAATTGGAACTTGATAATTGAGATTGTTAAACTTTGAATTCCTACATGAAGTGGAATGTATGGCTAGCTCCTTTGCACAACACTTAAACAAAAATGTGAGCATATATACAAAAGAAAAGAAAAATAAGAAGAAAAAGGGCAAGTGTGCAAAGAGCAAGTAGGCATATACCACTGTATTGTAGTATGAAAAAGAGATACTTTTGAGATTCTGAATCCCAAGTGAATACGTTGATCCTAAAACACTTGGGACTACCTCTCTAACTCATTTGGTTGAACCTGATACTTTTACATTATGTCGAGATTCATCTTTTATGAACTATTGATCACTAAGATGTGGAAGCCTGTCAACACCCGGATTTTTAATCCCAGATGCCCGTTATGCCATACCTCGCAATCCCAGGATTACCATTTTTCCGAGACATAACGGATTGGATATCACGGTACATCATCCATTACAAACCATACATAAGGTCTTACACAAATAAGGATCTCATGATCCAGTCTTAATACAACAAGCAGCGGAAATAAAAGATAAGCGTAGCGGTGGGGTCCATCTTTAGGGGCACAGGCAATGCTGACAAAGCCAGATAGTCCTAGTTATCATAGCCGTCCTGCTGGCCATCATCTTGATAGTCTCCTTCATAGTCTGGCCATGAGAATAGCCAGGGACAAAAGCCATGCGTACTCTTTAAGTACTCGCAAACTACCACTAACAAGTAGTATAATTCTAAGTTAAGGTGCTAAGTCTAAGTTTAACTATAAAGTTAAGTTTGAAACCTCAGCTGAGTTCTGAAGCAAAGAAAGATAAAACAAAGTTCTAGAATCACTTAAATGGGGAAGCTATGGTTATAAACACAACCCTGTTGTGGTCAAGTCAAGATTCATCATTCATTTCATAAGTTAATTTGAAAACATCTGACAACGAAACAGTATGGCCATTCCAACTGTCCATAACCGCGGACGCGGCTATTCGAATAGTTTGACACTCTGCAGAGGTGGTACACTTTCACCACAAGATTCGATACATCTGTTAGGGATAACCCTGAATCATCATACTTAGTATGCAGATAATCAAACATAACCTTCCCTTTACACACCCTAGTATAAGCACCTCTCCTATGAGCATGGCCTCCCAACCATGACCATCAGTCATCTTGGGCACTGCATAGGTGGACAACATTGAGAGGCAGCCTCAGCTCAAACCTCTCCCGCGAGGGAACTAATACTAATGCATATAAATTTCCAGCTAAGCCTTACCCAATTCAGGTAGTGTGGTTGTACGGTAAATTTGGAATGGTATCGCATCCGAATCCAACCATCAGTTTTGTAAAAGGGTTAAGGCTCATGCCTGAATATTTTCGTCATCATAACCCATTTGTGTTTCTCAACACATGTCAAAACATCTCAATAGAATGACTCATCATTCCAAGGTTTTCATAATTCATTTTCACCAAGTGCTCCCATCTAAAATGACTCAAGTTTTTATCTACTCTAAACTACTAAGTTAAGAGTGTTCACTAAGGTGAAAATGATTGGTTCAATCTCATGCCATAGAATGACATCTAAAGGGTTCTAAATAGGTCAAGTTTTATACTCTTTATGCTACCTTCAAAACAAGTAAAGAACTTTGGGTATAGTAAAGGAATTAAAGCTTGAAAATAAATACTTGGGGTAACTAATAGTCAAAGTGGTATAATCAAAGCATGCCTAAAGCATCTTTGCTAACCATCTAGTTTAATCCTAGCTTGCTAAGCATTAACTTGCAAGTGTTAGCTTTCCAATAGTAGATTTCCTTGGTTGGTGCAGTGTTTGAAGTTTTCTTCTTCTTCTTGGTAGAACTCCTCCTCCTCGTAGACTTGGTCGGTACTATCGTCTATAAATACATACGGAGTACACAATCACCAAACAATACTTAACTAGTCTAATTAGCATTCTAAGACACACATTTGATGATCTATTATCATCACAAGCATCACAAGTTTTATTAACTAGTTTCATTTCTTTTATTTTAGAAAAGTAAGTTCTACTCATTGAAAAATTAACTAAGATTTAATATTCACCACTTAAAATATGGGATCATGTGGACACATGTCATCACCACATATTCTAACATGTGGGAATGTAATTTAAGGGTTGGATCATAATTACTTTGGTTTAAGTTCATTACTTAATGATTTAAAGTGACTAGAAATGCCTATATAGCATTAATTTGGTACTAGTCCAAAGTCACTGCATGTAAACCTTAATATTATTACATATTCAGATAGGTATGATGAAATGTGATTTTTGAGGGTTGGAATCAACTCAAAATCTATCTTGGTTGATTTTATAAAAATGTTGCAAGGTGCAATTCTTCTGTTTGATTATTTTTACTAGGAGAGAACTATAACTCTAATTGAATTAAAACCAACGGGCTTGGGTAGATCTTTTCAGTATCTTTCCAACAAAATTGGAATCACTTCATTTGGATTTGTAAATCTCTTTGAATTGATTTTCAAACTAGGGGATAGAACTAAGTTTAAACTAAAAAGAAAAATCCTAATTCAAACTAACTGGGTCGCGCGGGAAACGCTAACGGGCCGGCCCAGTTTCACTCTACAGCGCGGGGCTCAGCTGACAGGGGGGTCCACCAGTCAGCGGATCATAACGCGCGAAGCGGTACGGGGCAATGTGGGACGTTGGATTAGAGTGGGAATCAACGGCTGGGGATCGTCATCGACGACGGACTGGTCGTCGGCGAGCTCTAACCCTAGCGGCTCGGCGGGGGTGCATAGGGGGCGTACCAGGGCTCCAGCGACGACGGCGAGGTGGGCAAATGGTCTGGTGATCAACGGCAATCTCAGGGACGGTCGAGGCAGCTCCGGGGGTGGTCGCAATCAGCTGCGCCCTTCTCCTCCAGAGGCAGCCTGCTCCGGTACAATTCCGGCAAGCTGCTGCTCCCCGTGCTCCGGCTAGAGGTGTGGGATGATTAGTGAGGTGAGGGGAGTGCAGTGGTGTGCTGCAAATGGCTGGGGGTGCCCTTCTTTTATAGGCTCGACGGCGAGACCGAGAGGGATGGGCAGGCGACGGTGGCGACATGGCTACGGGCTGCTTGCGGCATGGCTGCAAGCAGCGATCGACGCACGGTCTCCTGGTGGTGCTCTAGAACTTTAATGCAGGCTTAGGGGCGGTGGTAAGCGGTCGGGCGGAGCTGGTGCTCTGAGCGGCAGAGGCGGCGGCTTGGACACCGAGCAGTGGCTGTAAGGCGTTGGACGGCGAATGGGGGGTATCTGGCGTGCTCCCTGGGTCATGGCAACGCGGTGGACGCGGGCTGCGGTCGAGCGACGGCTTGTGCACACGTGCCGGGTGCGGCGCTCTGGCGCGTGCTCGGCATGGCGCAGTGGCACTGGGCGCGGGGATTTCTCGGTGGTCCACGACTGGGCCTGGCTCGGGGAGGGGACAATGGGCAGCAGTGAGGTGCTGGCTATCTCCTAGACATGGCGAGAGAGAGGAAGGCGGTCTGCTGGGGTGATGGCATGGTCGGCCGACGAGTTGGGGCTCGGCTTGGCATGGCCATGTTGCTAGGGGGTAGGGGATGGGGTAGTTAGGTCCTGGTTAGATCATTAGGAGACAATGGGAGCAATTGGGGGTCAAATGGGAGACAAGTTTGGCCAGAACACTATTCAAAATAGTGAATTTGGTTTTGTTTGAATTCTGCCTGCCAAGTGTTTGATGAAATGGCCGCATGAACTTTACTTTTGAATTTTGAAAAGATTTTTGGTGGATGTGCTAGTACTAAGCTTGAGACTCTGTGGATGCTTGGGTTTTGAAAATTGAGCTTGTTTGAGTGGTTTTTGAAATAGTGGGATCTTCCCATATGAAATAGATTCAATTTTAAACTGTCATTTAAAATTAGTATTTGAATGTTTTTAGCAGATCACAAAGTGGGCCTTGGTACCTCATTATGTGTACTAGCAAGGGGTGTAAAGATCCACATTTGTTTCTGTTAGGTTTTGAGTACTAGGAATAGCTAAAGTGGGTAGGATAGTTAATTTGGCCAAAATGACCATTCACTTCAATTATTCATTTTGAGTTGTTTTTCTTTGGGAAAAGTTTGGGAACGATTTAGATGGTGTTTCTTTACCTAAGAATCATTTTACAAGTAATGGATCACAGAACCATGGCAATTCAAATCAATTTCTAAATTAAATGCACATACACATGAATGCTTTCATACTTTGAATTGGAAAAGTTTTTGTTAACCCTAATTTTGATGATTTGGATCTTGATAAGCTTAGATTAAAGTTTTGGGATGTTACAAACCTTCCCCCCTTAAACAAAATCTCGTCCCGAGATTTACAAAGAAAACTAGGAACTAAAGAGATCTGGGAACTCTGTCCTAATGTAATCTTCGCGCTCCCAAGTGGCTTCCTCCTCGGTATGGTTGCTCCACTAAATCTTGAGAAACTTGATGCTCCTGGTCCTGGTGGTTCTGTAGGCTTCCTCTAAGATACGGATGGGCACTTCCCGATAGGTCAGGTCATTGTTGATTTCTACAGCTCTGTGATCGATGTTCTTGAAAACTTCAGTCTTCTCGGGCACTTCCAAGCATTTGCGAAGTAACGAGATATGGAACACATTGTGGATGGCTAACATCTCTTCAGGCAGTTCCAGTTGATACGATACTTCTCCTCGACGGTTCAGAATTTTGAAGGGCCCGATATATCTGGGGGCTAACTTTCCTTTCAAACTAAACCGTTGGGTTCCTTTCAATGGTGAAACTTTGAGATATACAAAATCTTCGACATTGAAGGTCAGGTCTCTCCTTCTCTTGTCAGCATAACTCTTCTGTCTGGATTGGGCGGTCTTGAGGTGCTCACGGACTTTGTGAACCTTCTCTTCGGCTTCTCAGAGAATGTCGGGTCCAAAGATCTGACTCTCTCCTACTTGCGACCAATTCAAAGGGGTACGACACTTTCTTCCATATAGGAATTCAAATGGTGCCATCTGCAAACTAGATTGATAACTATTGTTATATGAGAATTCTGCGAAAGGCAGGCAGTCTTCCCATTTTGATCCGTATTCCAACACACAAGCTCTAAGCATATCTTCTACGATCTGGTTGACTCTCTCAGTCTGTCCATCAGTTAGCGGGTGATAAGCGGTGCTGAAATTCAACTTGGTTCCCAAACCTTCCTGAACTTTCTGCCAAAATCTCGAGGTAAACTGGGTTCCTCGATCTGATACTATGGTCTTGGGGGTTCCATGCAGACTAACAATCCTAGCAATATACAGCTCTGCTAGCTTCGCACTTTGGTAGGTAGTCTTGACAGGTATAAAGTGAGCTACCTTGGATAGTCTATCAACTATGAACCAGATTGAGTCATTTCCCCTACTGGAAGTAGGCAAACCGGTGATAAAGTCCATTCCGACGGAATCCCATTTCCATTCTGGAATATGCAATGGTTGCAACAGTCCTATGGGTCTCTGATGCTCTGCTTTGACTCTTTGACATATGTCACATTTGCCGATGTAGCTTCCGATTTCTCTCTTCATCTTGTGCCACCAAAATTGCTCTTTCAAATCTTGATACATCTTCATTCCTCCGGGGTGGATAGAATAAAGAGTATCATGAGCTTCCTTCATGATAACTTCCCTCAGCTCCGAATCTGCTGGCACACAGATACGTCCTTTGTACCACAGTACTCCTTCTTCGTCTTCAGTGAATCCAGGTACCTTTCCTATACCGATACGACGTTTGATTCTGTCGATACTTTCATTCCCCTTCTAGGCTTCCTTGATTTGGCTAATTAAAGTGGGCTGAAGTTCAATGCTAGCTAAGAATCCATTGCTAACTAATTCAGTCCTGAACTGCTCCAACTCTTCATACAAACTTGGTTGCTTCTCCTTGATCATGGTGTTTAGCCTACACGGCAGTCTGCTAAGAGCATCCGCTACCACATTGGCTTTGCCGGGGTGATAGTGAATGTCAAGGTCATAATCCTTGATTAACTCTATCCATCTCCTTTGCCTCATATTCAGCTCCTTCTGAGTGAAGATATACTTCAAGCTCTTGTGATCTGAGTAAATCTCACAGCGATTACCCATCAAATAATGATGCCATGTCTTCAATGCAAAAACTACGGCTACTAATTCAAGATCATGGGTCGGATAGTTCCGCTCATGCTGCTTCAGTTGTCGAGACAGATACGCGATGACTTTGCCTTCTTGCATCAATACACATCCTAGACCAATCTTGGATGCGTCACAATACACATCAAACGGCTTCTTGATGTCTGGCATGATCAATATTGGGGCTGATATCAATCTCTTCTTCAGCTCCTGGAAACTGGCTTCACATTTGTCAATCCATTCAAACTTCTTGTCCTTCTTCAACAATTGG
The DNA here is from genome assembly GCA_916181665.1 of Avena sativa. Taxonomy (NCBI): domain Eukaryota; kingdom Viridiplantae; phylum Streptophyta; class Magnoliopsida; order Poales; family Poaceae; genus Avena; species Avena sativa. The sequence continues at coordinate 446,140,007 of OV702297.1, forward strand.
GTCATGGGTCGGGCTATGCTCGAGAATCCTTCTATGAAATTGCGGTAGTATCCTGCTAATCCGAGAAATGCACGTACTTGGGTTTGAGTGGTTGGAGCTTCCCATTCTTCGACATCTTTGATCTTGGCGGGATCAACAGAGACTCCTCCGGCAGACACAATATGTCCTAGGAATCCTACTTCTTTCAGCCAAAACTCACACTTGCTGAACTTGGCATATAACTGATGCTCTCTCAGGGTTTCTAGGATGATTCTCAGATGTTGCTCATGCTCTTCTTCTGACTTGGAGTAGATAAGGATGTTGTCGATAAACACAACTACAAACTTATCTAGGAAATTCATAAAGATCTTATTCATGAGATTCATGAAATAAGCAGGGGCATTGGTTAATCCAAAAGACATAACCGTATACGCGTATAAACCATAGCGAGTAGTAAAGGCGGTCTTCGGAATATCCGTTGCACGAATCTTAAGTTGGTGATAACCAGTCCTAAGATCAATCTTTGAGAATACATGTGCTCCAGTCAATTGATCAAATAGATCCTCTATCTTTGGCAAGGGGTACTTGTTCTTGATGGTGACGTCATTCAACTTTCTGTAATCTGTGCACAGACGATTGCCTCCATCTTTCTTGTCGACGAATAACACTGGTGATCTCCATGGCGAAGCGCTTGGTTGAATCAAGCCTTTTTCTAACATAGCATCCAACTGCTTCTTCAGTTCCACTAACTCTGAGGGGTTCATGCTATAGGGTCTCTAGGCTATGGGTCCGGTTCCGGGGATTAGTTCGATAATGAACTCAATATCCCTATCCGGGGGCATACCTGGCAATTCATCTGGGAATACGTCGGGGTATTCATAACCTACTCTGACTTGGTCTATGGTGGTTAGGACTAGACTCTTGTTGCACTTGAATTGACAGGGTAAGGTTTCAGAGATATGCTCTACTGTTACTCCAGAACTACTGGTCATGGTGATGGCTTTCTTAGCACAGTCTATCAGTCCTTTATGCCTTGACATCCAATTGATGACCCACAAGTATAGGGGGTGCATTGCAGTATTTTCGATAAGTAAAAGTGTCGAACCCAACGAGGAGCAGAAGGTGCTGACTAGTGGTATGGATCAGGAATTCTCTCCAAACACTTAGCAAACGGATTTTTAGGGGTTTTTGATAAAGCAAGTAAACAAAGTATGAGTAAATAAAAGACAGTAGGAATAAATGCAGCAAGTGGCCCAATCCTTTATGCAGCAATGGACAAGCCGGTTGTATTTCTATAGACGACCAAACGTTCTCGACGACACATGGGAAGACTGTCAAGTGCTTTCGCTTCATATAGTCGATTAATCTTCTTTAGCTTGCTAAGTGTTGTGTGGGTGAACCTGTGCTAATGTACCGCCCCATCCAAGACTAATACATACTTGTGATTATACCCCTTGCAAACATCCGTAAGTACAAGAAAGTAATTAAGGTAGAAACCTAACCACAACTTTAGACTCTAAGACCCTTACGTCCCTTGTGCAACGGTTTCCTAACGGGGGTTCAGGTTTCTGTCACTCCGGCAACCCCTACGATTAGTAGCCAAATACACAATGCATTCCCCTAGGCCCATATAGGTGAAGTGTCATGTAGTCGACGTTCACATGGCACCACTATAAGAAGTACACCACAACTTAAATAACAATCTATTGAATCTTTCTCAACACAACTCCACTACTAACAACAAGACTTCTCCCATGTCCTCAAGAACAAAACGAACTACTCACAAGACATCATATGGATCATGATCAGAGATGGAATAATGATGTATAACAATCTGAACATAAACAATAATTCAACGGTTCACTCAATAGCATCAACTACAAAGAGTAATCAACACCAGGAAAGTTTCCCCTATGAACTATGCAAGATTCAACCAAATTGTTACAGCAATATGGAGATGGTGATGAGGGTGCTTATGGTGATGATGGTGGTGATGATGATGATGATCCCGATGAAGTCTAGCTTGATGGTGGTGTTGATGGCAACGATCTCCCCTCTTCGGGAAGGAATTCCCCCAGCGGAAATCTGTCTGTCGGAGAGATCTTTCTCTCTAGGTGTTTTCCGCCCCACAGAGGCGACGGAATCTTTCTGTGGCCGCTCCCCGAGTCTTAGGGTTTTGGGAGGTTGATATACGCCAGAGGGGAGAGGTAGGAGTGGGCCAGGGCGTCCACACCACCTCTAGGCGCGGCCTAGGCCTGCCCGCACCATGGGGTGGTGTGGGCCCCCTGTGGCCCACCTCCACTCCATCTTATGGCATCCTTAGTCTTCTGGAAAAATAGGTTTTTCCATATATTTTCCCGGATTTTCTGATCTTCGCGAATTTTGCCTCCAAACAGCACCTTTTCCATCAGAATCTTGACTGCAGCGGTCTATGCTCCAAAAGTCATCAACCATGCAAAAATAGATGAAATAACATAAGTATCACCTCTCAATACGAAATATATCAATGAATAATAGTGAATTAAGACATAGAATAGTGATGCAAAATGGACGTATCAACTTCCCCCAAGCTTAGACTTCGCTTGTCCCCAAGCGAAACTGAGCTCAATAAACGTGACCTCGGGTTTATGGAGTGAAGAGTCGATAAAAGAATACGGACAAGAATCATCACAATCATCAAATACATAGATCATAATAGAAGACAACTCACTATTATATAACTCAACTTGCAATGAGTAAAGGAAACACAATCAAGATACATAAAGTGAATCATAATTAGTAATGGCAAACTTAGCTCTTGGTCGAAGAATAGTTGATAATTTTCTAGAGTTCACAAATAGCTGGCTTTTTCAATGAAAGCTTTCAAAGTAGTAAACATCAAGATAAGAGCAATGTGCAAAACAAGGAACATAAGACATAATTGAAAAAGTCATCATATGAATGAATGAAACACAACAACTCAAAATACTTGCTGAGATAGAAGGGAATAGGTTTACTGACTCAACTACAAAGTAAAAGAAAGGACCTTCGCAGAGGGAAGCAGGGATTGCAAGTCTCATAAAGAGCTCCCAAAAATTATGATACTTACTAGCTTTCAGCTCTCATTGCCCCTATCATAGGCATCTTTAGGTGATTAAGGTTAAAGTGACACAACTAAGAGGATATGCTTGATAAGTTATAAGTTGAAATCTCATGCCCCTTACTTATGAGTACCGATCCTCATGCTACTCAACTTCAGTCACGAGCAAGCTCTTGTCATTGTAAATACATGCGTATCATTGAGAACCGCCAACGGGGTACCCCTTGCACATGACACAGGAGTTATCCCATAATCAAAATGACAAGGCAAGCAGACAGTGAGCATCTTAGCGATCTTTTTATTTGCTATTTGCATAGGTTTTTATTGAGGATGCTTCATAGAATGCTCACTATAGTTATGCTACAAGTTTCCACCATGATTAGGCATGGCTTAGGCTAGCGGCCTAGGCGTTTCTCTAACACACATATAAACTCCATGATCTTACAAGTTCCACTTTTATTTCACACCGCCGGGATCCATAAGCAAAAGAACATGATATCAACTTGGTACAATTACCAGTGCAATGTTGAAAGCGTTCCCCATGACAGCATGGTTCTGCTAATTCACAACTTACAAAGCGCAAGCATATACACAACAAAGAAGGACCCAATGGTTCAAGTTTATTAAATGCAAGAAAGTAAAGTGTGCCATCAAGTTCGTGAGAGCTTTAATCACTAATTTTCACATAACAAGTTTAATTTGGGAGGTAGACAAAACAAGGATTTACTTGGAATAGAAATAATGCTACTAGGTAGGTATGGTGGACACAAATGGCAAAGGTTTTGGTTCAAAGGAGGTGGATGCATGAGAAGAATTCCCTCTCAGTACAGGTTTTTGGCTAGCAAGGCTGGGTAGCAAGTACAAGAGTTGAAGGAAACAAACAAACATACAAGTAATAAAGACAAACATGCAATCTTCCTTGGAAGCACAAAAGATCTTAACTAGAGAATACTAGACTTATGAGAAAATCAAGAAAGAAAGATGATGAAATAATTTTTCTTTAGAGTACCTTTATCTTTTTCATTCAACTCTCAAAAATAGTGTTGCTACTGACCGAGCCAGGTTTGCCAAAACCAACTAAATTAACTCAATGATCCCAGAGTGCTACCAATACTAACAACAAGATCAATCATATAACCACAAATTGAAAACTAATATAAGCTATTGCAAAAGAGTGAATGATAGAACTTCTCATTAATATTCCGTAACGGCAACTCACACCAAGGGATACATATCTAACGAGAGAGGGGACACTTCCATAATGCAAACCATACTACATAATAACTCCTCTATTCATGATATGACTCTACTAATAAGGTAAAAAGATAGAAGATAGTGATGTGATACCGTGGCACTCCACCAAGCTTGGAACAAACCAAGGGGATGCCAAACCTGATGACGAACTACTCCTTAGGTGGTGGTGGTATCCTCTCGATGAGCTCTCTGATTAGTTTCCCCAAGTCCTCAATCTCGAAAGTGAGAGTACGAATCAACTCCGAGTTGTGCTCAATACGGCTCGTGATAATTTCAGTTTGTGGATCCTAGCTCTTGTGATTCTTTTTCCGTTCTTCCCTCTTGGAGTCTTCTTTTCCTGCATGGTTATGGATGAAGGTATGGAAGGGATTCTTGGTGTGTGGAGGAAGTGACCTTGGAGCCAAACTGTGACGGGGAACTTCCCCCCAGTCTGCATCCGTACCGTCCTTCTAACCCTGGCAGGTTTTGTCACCACTCCAATGCTTGCAATAGTAGTGCCGGTGTGCGGATGTTGGCCTTGCTCCTCTTCACCTTCACTCTTGACCTCCTTCTCCTTCCCGGGGTCTTGGAGGTCTTCCTCCATGGGCTCCTTCCCTTTATCCTTGGAAGACACCATTGTGCTTCTAAGCCTTCAAAGAGTATGTCCTGGCAGAAACAGATCGAAACAAAAACACGATATACGAACCTCGGGGGATCCGGGGGGGAGTTATATATTACGAAGTTTCATATCAAAAGGAAGGTACTGGGAGAAAATGAGTCAAAGGCGGAGTCCTGGGTGGACTCACCACCTGGTGGCGCGGCCAAGGGTGGGCCCGCGCCACAGGATGGTGTGGGCCACCCTGGCTCTGTTTCCGTCCCTTTTTCGCTTCGTAGCTTTCCTTATTGACTGAAAACTGCAAAAATATAGTTGGATTGTATTTTCGTGGAACTTTTCTTACCAGAACTATTACCTATTTGAAAACAGACTCTGCAGGTCTCTGAATTTGGTATCTAGTAGATTCTTCCGGAGTCATTACTTGAATAGCATCAATATCTTCATCTTCATATACTTATTACTTGAATCATAAAACCCTTCTCTTCCTTATTACACCATTGTCTCCACTTCTTGGAAATTTCTTTCACACAAAACTTCACACAGTTCTCATTAGCAACATTAGTATAAGTGAAGTGATAAAACCTTTTGAGTCTAACTTCAACTGAAGACTATCAAAACAAAAGCTACTGTAGCAACTCCTTCCGAAAACCCAAAAAGAATTCAAAAAGGAAATCGAATAAAGAAGCAAATGCAAGAGTGGCAAAATCTGTCAAAACAGACCAGCAGGTAAAGATCAATTTTTTAGAAAATCTTATGTTGCTCAAATCAAAAAGTGCAAAACTAACGAAAGTTAAATGACAACCTGGGGCAGAAGCACAAAAAATTACAGCTCAATCCGACATACAAAGATCTCTCACGAAGTTTTACGGTGAAGCACAAAAAATGTGTTTCAGGACAGCAACTTCCCCAAATCTTACTTGTCTCTCATTAGAGGTTGATCTTGACACAAAAACCAAACAAAACGGATAAGGAGCGGTTATTACCGAAGTAATAACTTCCAAAACTCAAAGAAACAAAAAAACTGAAAGCAAAAACAAATTGGGTTGTCTCCCATAAAGCTCTTTCTTTATAGCCATTAAGATGGGCATGATAATTTTGAAGAAGCTCTCATAGGGATATGGATTGAAGTGAAAGAGAGCATTAAGAAGCAAAAACACACACTCATTTAAGTATAACCCACTTCCTATGCAAGGGGATTTTGTAAACAAACAAGTTGTTGAAACCAGAGGCTTCTTGCATAAGAATGCAAAACAAGTACAACATAAAAACTTTCAGCATAAAGCGAGGAAACGTGATATTATTGAGATAAATAAGAACACTTTTCCCTCTCTCATAGTAACTTTCAGTATCATGCATAAACTTAACAATATAGCTATCACAAGGACCATCATAGCAATGATCACTTATTCTAACAGAAAACACGGTAATATTAGCTCTCATAACACTACCTTGTGAAACAATATTAGAGGTATCCTTACAAAGGATAGTGTGTCCCTCTTTTTCATACTTACTGACAAAGTCTTTCACATTTGCTACTATAGGTTCTGTTGGAGATATGCCCAAGAGGCAATAATAAAGTGGTTATTATCATATCTTCACACTTATGATAAATGTTTACATACCATGCTATAATTGTATTAACCGGAAACATTAATACTTGTGTGATTTGTAAACTAAAATAAGAGTCCCTAGTAAAGCCTCTTGTTAAACTAGCTTGTTGGTTAATATATGATCATTGTTTCCTGATCATGAACATAGAGATGTTATTAACAACAGGGTCATATCATTAGGAGAATGATGTGATGGACATACTCCTATAGATAAGCGTAGCATAAAGATCAAGTCATTTCAATAGTTCAATTGCTATATGCTTTCTGATACATAGTAACCTAATTCCTTCGACCATGAGATCATGCATATTGCCTTTACTGGATGGATGCTTTGATGTCATCAAACACCACACCGTAACAGGGTGGCTATAAAAGTGGCATTGGGTGTTCAGAAAGTATTGGTTGAAACACATGGATCAAGAGTGGGATTTGTCCATCCACATGACGGATAGATATTCTCTGGGCCCTCTCGGTGAAATGTCATCCAATTAGCTTGCAAGCATGTGACTTGGTCACAAGGGATCACATATCACGGGAACGAGAAAAGAGTACTTATCAGTAACGAGGTTGAACTAGGTATACAGAGATACCGACGATCATAACCTCGGATAAGTAACATATCGTGAGACAAAGGGAAATTGGTATCGTATGTAAATGGTTCATTCGATCGCAAAGTAATCGTAGAAATATGTGGGAGCCATATGAATTTCCAGATTCCTCTATTGGTTATTGTTCGGAGAAGTGTCTCGATCATGTCCGCATAATTCACGAACCGTAGGGAGACACACTTAAGGATTCGACGTTGTTTGAGTAGTTATGGTATTATGAGAAAGAGACCGAATGTTGTTCGGAGTCTCGGATGGGATCCGGGATATCACGAGGTGATCCGGAATGGTCCGGAGAATAAGATTCATATAAGGAAAGTCCCGTTTTGGAGTTGGGGAATGGTTCCGGTGTTTTCATCGGGAACATTCTAGAAGTTCCCGGAATGTCCGGCACTCCGGAGGGGAAGGGGTACATGAATGTGTCATTGCATGTTGGAATGATTGCATCATGTACTAAGTATTCTTGCTGTCCCAAATAAAGGATTAAATTGAATCCTAAATTGAAAAAGTCAAACGGCTAGTTTGAAAGTCAAACGGCAGTTTTTGGGAAGTGGGAGGAGAGGAGGAAACCGAATTGGGGGAGGAGTCCTCCTCCCCAAGCCGGCGGCCAGCCCTAGGCCGAGTTGGGGAGGGACTCCCTCCCTCCCCTAGCGCGCCAGCCCTCCCACCTATAAAGGGAGGGGCAGGGCTCCCCTCCCAACACAACACAAGACACACAAGTTCCTATCCTCTAAACTAGAAACTAGACCTAGACCCCGGTTTAGAGCTGTTTCGGTTTAGAGCCTTCTAATTGGTTTAGAGCCCTCTAATTGGTGTGTCTAATTACTAGACCACTAATAGCCTCTCTCATAAGCTCCACCATACTCGCACCGGCTTAAGGCGAAGCCCTGCGGGATCTCCCCTCTACTTCCGGTACCACGCCGTTGTGCTGCCGGAATCGCGAGGAGAGTGCTACAACCTCCGCTGCCTGCTGGAACAAGGGAGAGGAAGGTCTTCGTCGAGTACCGAACGTGTGACCGACTGCGGGAGCGCTGCCGGAACGTGGCGCTGGAAGGATCGTCTACGCGATCTTGAGATCGGAAAGAGTACGACTACATCACCCACGAGAATCTGCTCTCGTTAAACACTTTGGAATCTTCGAGGGTGAGTTATTCCATCGACTCGTTGCTACAATCTAGTAGATAGATCTTGGCTTGTTTGTTTGTATGCGATAGAAAATTTTTGTTTTCCATGCTACGAACCCCTACAGTGGTATCAGAGCCGTGTCTATATGTAGATCTGTTGCACGAGTAGAACACAATGGTCATTGTGGGCGTTGATGCTTTTATTGTAGATTGCTTTTTGTGTACTTTGCATCTTGCGGTATGTTGGGATGAAGCGGCCCGGGCTAACCTTACATGACATCGTTCATGAGACTTGCTCCACGTTTGACATGCAACTTGTATTGCATAAGTGGCTTTGCGGGTGCCTGTTTCTCCTAGCATAGTTAAGATCCAATTTACAACGGGTAATCAACAATGCTAGTATCAATGTTGTGGTTCTTGTTCGTAAGTTAGAACGACACTTATTGAAAGCCCCAAGCCACGTAAAATATGCAAAGAAAGTAGAGGCGTCTAACTTTGTTTTGCAGGGGTGTGCAGTGATGTGATATGGCCATGATTGTGATTATATTTGATGTATGCAATGTTCCTTATTGTAAGTTGGCAACCGGCAGGAGCCATATGGTTGTCTTTAATTTCTGTTAAGACCTGCGTGTCTATTCAAAATAGTTGTAATAGTTGAAGCTGGTGGACGACAACCATGAAGAAGCGTCATTGACCTTGATGCTATGCCGGTGATGATGGAGATCATGTTCGTGCTTGAAGATGGAGATCGGAAGCACAAAGAAGAAAGGCCATATCATATCACATATTATGAATTGCATGTGATGTTAATCCTTTATGCATCTTGTATTGCTTAGTAGACAACGGTAGCATTATAAGATGATCCCTCATACACATAAATTTCAAGTTCTAAAGTGTTCACCCTTAGTATGCACCGTTGCCAAAGCTTGCTGCTTCGAAACACCACGTGATGATCGGGTGTCTTTGATTCCGCGGGTGACTACAACGTAAGCAAGCCAGATTTGCTTATGCGGAAGCTAAGGTTTGTCTTGACGAGCCTAGCATGTACAGACATGGCCTCAGGAACACGGATCGCCGAAAGGTAAAGCATGAATCATATAGTAGATATGATGAACATGTCGATTGTTCGCCATTGAAACTATATCAACTCTCGTGATGATCGGTTTTGATGTGGTGGATTTGGTTCGTGTGATCACTAAAACAATGTGAGGGATATTGTTTTGAGTGGGAGTTCACCTAGATTAATTTAATTATTAATTAGAACTCAATTTATCATAAACTAAATCAAAGTGAATTTGCATAGTTGTTGTAGTCATTGGCATCCGTTTACCACCTTGCGCTTAGTTATAATTGAGATAATAGAACTATAGAATTCTGGTTAGTTACTTTACGAACTGGTATCGTATTGTTTTAAGTGTTAGTCTAAAGTTTAAAAGTCCTATTGCAAACTTTCAGTAAGTTCCGGTTACTCCATGAAGTTTAATAATTAGTATTAAATCAAGAGTAACAATTCCAAGTGTTAGTATATAAGTATCATGTTTGTATCCATGATTCTTGATATTCAAAGGATTCCCTTAATATCAAGGTTATCTAGGATCTGAAAGAGTTGTTTCAGAAACCATGATGTGTGGAAGATATTGTGATATCTGAAACGAAGTTTTGGTTGCAACATGATAGAGTATAATATGGCAAAAGTCATGTTCTCATATTTGATGAGAATTTGCAAAAAGGTTGGAGACACTTGTTGTCCTAATCCTCCAAAAGGTTTTGGATAGCAACATTATACTCATAATTCATCGTTATAAGCTAAAAGTAGCTTGATCATGGACGATTCCATGATAAGGGTGAATATTTGATGTAGGTAAAATGTTTACTACACCAAGAGATTACTAATGAAAGGAATTTGAAAGAACACCAAACATTTGATGATGGTGATCTACTTCAAGGTGCAAGTCCAAAGACATTGGTATTTAATTATACACGCTTTGGACTATATGTCATATGTATGACTCCACTATTGATGTTAATAGATTCTTTTCAAACTGAAAAGGAAATACTGAAAGGGAATCTCATAAATATATGGCAGAAAAGAAAAAACTAGAATTGTTCAGTTTAAGTATATAGATGATGTACATGTTGTGGCTATATTCTTTGCTTATTAAAATGTGGTTCTTAAGTATTTGATACTGAATTTGTTGGTATGAATCGTCATACGAAACAACAGAATTCATGAACTACAATGGCCTAAGTAACTAGCAAAAGAATATGTGATGATGTTCATCGAGAACAAATAAAGGGTTATTATGTTGCTCGTTAAAACATCAAAGCTTGCTTTCAAGATTTGTTTTATCAGGTATTATGAGAACAAAAGGGTTGTTCAAATAATTGCCGTAATCCATAAAAGATGGATGATTCGCAAATCTCGTTAGAGAAATCACATCCATAAAACTAGTGCTAAAATGTCAAAAGACAAATTGATTGAAAGATCACTTAGGAAGTGACATCGCTGTTTGAATTATATTGGAAAGAAAACATGAAGAAACTCCATGTTGATGGAATTTTGGAGTCTATTTGATTTTGATCAAATAACGCTTGTGAAACTTTCCTAGAGATAATTAAAACTTCGTTCATAGGCCAAAAGGGAACGAATGACTAGCTTATTGGAACTTGTACATATTGTTGTACGAAGTCCGTTATGTGTAGTCAAGAGCGATGGATTTCAACTTCATATGCTTTCTCCGAAAATTTGAGTGAATATATGAATATTTACTTAATAAGGATGAAGTATGAAACATTTGAAAAGTTCAAAGACTTTCAAGATGAAGTGCAAAATCATTGTAACAAGAATATGAATAGTTTATGATAAAGATCATAAAGGAAGATATTTGAATTACAAGTTTAGCATAATACCTAAGATTTAAGGAATCGTTCCGTGGATTTGCATTTTCCCGAAACACCATAAGTGTATGGAGCGTTCGAGATATGTAATTAAACCTTGTTTGACATGGTAAGATCAAAGGTATAATTTATAAAACTGCCATTATATTTTAAAGATTAAAAGCTTTAGAGATTACCGTTTTTCCACTGAAAAGAGCTCCATCATAATCCGTTGAAATGACACCATATAAAGTTATGGTTTGGGATAAAACCCAAGTTGTCCTTTCTTAAACATTGGTATGCTATGCATAAGAAAGATGTGTGCAACCAAAGTCGGATGAACCTGTCTTTGTATAAACTGTTCCTCCATAAAACACCGGAGACAAAAGTGTTTGTCACTTAAAACGTCAAGTTTCTTTGAGAAGGAATTTTTCGTGAAAAGTTAAGTGGGAGGACAATAGAAACTTTGATAAGGTTAAAAGAACCTTAGCTGTATGTGCAAAGTTGCGCAGCGCCGAAAAGTGTTTCGGAGGCAGCAACAATGCTCATGGTTCACGTACCTCAAAGGTTGTGGTCACGGAGATCCAAGTTCCTATTGAAACAAGTAGGTCGGATAAACAATCAAATACCAAGATTTGAGGGTTGAATCATTATTTGAGAATAATGAACCGACTACATGCAGAGAAGCGATGATGGGCCCTGACTCCGTAAAATGGCTTGAAGCCATAAAATCCGTGATAGTTCCATACACGAGAAATCAAGTTTTGAACTTGAAGGACCCTCGAGAAAGGTGTAAGACCTTACAGTTGTGTCTGGATCTATAAAGAAATAGACATGGATGTTTTACATCTATGAAATAGTCGACATGTTGGGAAAGAGTTTACAACAATGTTCAAAGGTTGACTATGACAAGATTTGATCTATCATAGTGATATTTAGTCTAGACGGATTAATGTAGCAACCACTACATATAATTTGTTATATGGTAGTTGAATAAACAAAACAAGTTCTTCTAATAGAATCGTTACCTAGGACATGTGCATAACACGGTCCATAGGGTTTTGTTAATTCAAAGGATGCTAAAAAGCATATGCAAATTTCAATGGTTGAAGTAAGCATAGCGGAGTTGGAATCTTCACTGTGATGAAACTGTTAAAGGAGTTTAAAAGTTCATCAGAGACGATGGAGATGCTTGCATTTGCAAGAAATTAAGTGGGAGCGCTAAGACATGTTTCTAATACATTATGTGGAAGACATATTGTTGATTGGAAATAATGTATATTTTATTAACACATATTAAGAATTTCATCCCGATGAAAGACTTAGGCAAAACCCAAATATTTGGCTTCAATAGACGCTAATATGGTTGTGCCAGAAGTACATAGACAAGATATTGAATGAGTTCAATATAGAAACTACAAGAGAGGCTCTTGTCGCACAGAAAGGATTGAATGAGTTCAATGTTGATGATATATTCAAGTGTATTGACATTTGGTAAAGTGAAACAAATAATCAAGTATAGATTGATACTTGATGTATGAAATCACAAAGAGTATTTATATCAATCATACTGTGATATGTACAAATCCAGATATGTCCTATGCTCTAAATGTTGAGAGCATATACCAGAATGATTCATAAGATGATCATTGGACAATAGTAAGGATATTCTTATGATCTTCTGAAAGAACTAAGAGTATAATATTTGTAGAAGTGACAAATAGATGGTTAGTTCATTGTAAAAGTACTACATTGATACTAGTTTTGTCACAAAGTACAAATTAAGTTTATCTCAATCTAAACTAAGGGTGGCACAATATAATGGAAAGTGAGTTCCATAATGGATTTGGATGATTTCCAAAGTTAAGACATTGTGACAGATACTACAACAAAAGGCTAAGTATATGACTGCTATTATAGCAGCAAAAGAGGGCATTTGTGTCAAGTAGTTTGTTATCAAACTAGGTGTAGTTCACAGCGGGATAATACTATGAAGATATATTGTGCGACAATATTATCAACATGTTTTAACCCCAAAGAGCTAAAGGTCACACCGAAATACCAAATTTATACAAAGCCATCTCATTAGAGAATGAGTGATGCATAGAGACGCAAAGACATGCAATTACACACGGACCTGGAAGTGTCAGATCCGGAGATCAGTTGACCACTAGCAATCGTGTGCATACAACACCGGAAAGCCATAGGTGTTGAAAAACACAAAGGTTTGAAACTAGATTATTGACTCTAGTGCAAGTGGGAGACTGTTGGAGATATGCCCAAGAGGCAATAATAAAGTGGTTATTATCATATCTTCACACTTATGATAAATGTTTACATACCATGCTATAATTGTATTAACCGGAAACATTAATACTTGTGTGATTTGTAAACTAAAATAAGAGTCCCTAGTAAAGCCTCTTGTTAAACTAGCTTGTTGGTTAATATATGATCATTGTTTCCTGATCATGAACATAGAGATGTTATTAACAACAGGGTCATATCATTAGGAGAATGATGTGATGGACATACTCCTATAGATAAGCGTAGCATAAAGATCAAGTCATTTCAATAGTTCAATTGCTATATGCTTTCTGATACATAGTAACCTAATTCCTTCGACCATGAGATCATGCATATTGCCTTTACTGGATGGATGCTTTGATGTCATCAAACACCACACCGTAACAGGGTGGCTATAAAAGTGGCATTGGGTGTTCAGAAAGTATTGGTTGAAACACATGGATCAAGAGTGGGATTTGTCCATCCACATGACGGATAGATATTCTCTGGGCCCTCTCGGTGAAATGTCATCCAATTAGCTTGCAAGCATGTGACTTGGTCACAAGGGATCACATATCACGGGAACGAGAAAAGAGTACTTATCAGTAACGAGGTTGAACTAGGTATACAGAGATACCGACGATCATAACCTCGGATAAGTAACATATCGTGAGACAAAGGGAAATTGGTATCGTATGTAAATGGTTCATTCGATCGCAAAGTAATCGTAGAAATATGTGGGAGCCATATGAATTTCCAGATTCCTCTATTGGTTATTGTTCGGAGAAGTGTCTCGATCATGTCCGCATAATTCACGAACCGTAGGGAGACACACTTAAGGATTCGACGTTGTTTGAGTAGTTATGGTATTATGAGAAAGAGACCGAATGTTGTTCGGAGTCTCGGATGGGATCCGGGATATCACGAGGTGATCCGGAATGGTCCGGAGAATAAGATTCATATAAGGAAAGTCCCGTTTTGGAGTTGGGGAATGGTTCCGGTGTTTTCATCGGGAACATTCTAGAAGTTCCCGGAATGTCCGGCACTCCGGAGGGGAAGGGGTACATGAATGTGTCATTGCATGTTGGAATGATTGCATCATGTACTAAGTATTCTTGCTGTCCCAAATAAAGGATTAAATTGAATCCTAAATTGAAAAAGTCAAACGGCTAGTTTGAAAGTCAAACGGCAGTTTTTGGGAAGTGGGAGGAGAGGAGGAAACCGAATTGGGGGAGGAGTCCTCCTCCCCAAGCCGGCGGCCAGCCCTAGGCCGAGTTGGGGAGGGACTCCCTCCCTCCCCTAGCGCGCCAGCCCTCCCACCTATAAAGGGAGGGGCAGGGCTCCCCTCCCAACACAACACAAGACACACAAGTTCCTATCCTCTAAACTAGAAACTAGACCTAGACCCCGGTTTAGAGCTGTTTCGGTTTAGAGCCTTCTAATTGGTTTAGAGCCCTCTAATTGGTGTGTCTAATTACTAGACCACTAATAGCCTCTCTCATAAGCTCCACCATACTCGCACCGGCTTAAGGCGAAGCCCTGCGGGATCTCCCCTCTACTTCCGGTACCACGCCGTTGTGCTGCCGGAATCGCGAGGAGAGTGCTACAACCTCCGCTGCCTGCTGGAACAAGGGAGAGGAAGGTCTTCGTCGAGTACCGAACGTGTGACCGACTGCGGGAGCGCTGCCGGAACGTGGCGCTGGAAGGATCGTCTACGCGATCTTGAGATCGGAAAGAGTACGACTACATCACCCACGAGAATCTGCTCTCGTTAAACACTTTGGAATCTTCGAGGGTGAGTTATTCCATCGACTCGTTGCTACAATCTAGTAGATAGATCTTGGCTTGTTTGTTTGTATGCGATAGAAAATTTTTGTTTTCCATGCTACGAACCCCTACAGGTTCATCAACCATTTGTTTATCAGGTTCAACAGCTTTACTAGTACTTTCATTAACCATACTAGCTATCATAGAATGTTCCTTTACCTTAACTGGAAAAGGCATTTTCTCAATATAAGGTTCAGGTAAAACATGATTAGCAGTATAAACTTCAGTATTTCTTGAATGAACACTCTTAGCAATATCTTTATAAGGCTCATGATACTTATTCCACTTGTTTTTAGGCACTTCAATATAGGAAGCAAAAGCCTTAAAATAAGAAGCAATAGCTTGAGAGTCTAGACCATAAGCATTTTTAATATTTTGAAAGTCATCAGTTCCCATAAAAGATTCAATGCATTCACAATCATAATTTATACCTGACTTTCTACCTTTGTCATTCTCCCAAGCTTCAGCATTGTCTTGAATACGATCTAGAAGCTCCCATTTAGCTTCTTCTTCCATACGAGTGAATGATCCAGCACAAGAAGCATCCAATAAATCTTTGTCATGTAGAGGGAGCCTTGCATAAAAGTTATTGATAATAATATTGTTGGGGAGCTCATGAATGGGACATTTGAGCATTAGTAACTTCAATCTCCCCCAAGCTTGAGTTGTACTCTCTCCATCAAGAGGCCAAAATTTGTGTATTTGATTCCGATCTTTATGAATCTCACTAGGAGGATAAAACTTTGAATAAAAGAGAGGCACTATTTCCTCCCATTCCCGAGCTTGACCATTCTTCAGCAGCTTATACCATTCCTCAGCTCTTCCTTTCAGCGATAATGAGAATAACTTCTTCTTAACTTGATCTGTAGTAATACCTGCACACTTGAACAACCCGCATAATTCGTGTATAAAGAGTAAATGATCATCGGATGGACAGTTCCATCCCCAACATAATAGTTATCCATAACATGATCAACAATTCTTGTAGGTATTTTGAAAACATCTTTCTCAGCAGGTGGTGGCTTATCTACTACCTTAGCAGTGGTAGTAGCATTACCAAATAAGAAACTCAGCAAATTATCCATAACAAAAATAAAGCAACTAGCAGAAGTAAACAATACTCATAGTAGAAGTTTCCTTTACCAGTTCCACTCTCCAATAGCGCTTCACTCCCCGGCAATGGCACTAGAAAATAGTCTTGATGACCCACAAGTATAGGGGGTGTATCGCAGTATTTTCGATAAGTAAGAGTGTCGAACCCAACGAGGAGCAGAAGGTGCTGGCTAGTGGTATGGATCAGGAATTCTCTCCAAACACTTAGCAAACGGATTTTTAGGGGTTTTTGATAAAGCAAGTAAACAAAGTACGATTAAATAAAAGACAGTAGGAATAAATGCAGCAAGTGGCCCAATCCTTTATGCAGCAAAGGACAAGCCGGTTGTATTTCTATAGACGACCAAACGTTCTCGAGGACACATGGGAAGACTGTCAAGTGCCTTCGCTTCATATAGTCAATTAATCTTCTTTAGCTTGCTAAGTGTTGTGTGGGTGAACCTGTGCTATTGTACCGCCCCATCCAAGACTAATACATACTTGTGATTATACCCCTTGCAAACATCCGTAAGTACAAGAAAGTAATTAAGGTAGAAACCTAACCACAACTTTAGACTCTAAGACCCTTACGTCCCTTGTGCAATGGTTTCCTAACGGGGGTTCAGGTTTCTGTCACTCCGGCAACCCCTACGATTAGTAGCAAAATACACAATGCATTCCCCTAGGCCCATATAGGTGAAGTGTCATGTAGTCGACATTCACATGGCACCACTAGAAGAAGTACACCACAACTTAAATAACAATCTATTGAATCTTTCTCAACACAACTCCACTACTAACAACAAGACTTCTCCCATGTCCTCAAGAACAAAACGAACTACTCACAAGACATCATATGGATCATGATCAGAGATGGAATAATGATGTATAACAATCTGAACATAAACAATAATTCAACGGTTCACTCAATAGCATCAACTACAAAGAGTAATCAACACCGGGAAAGTTTCCCCTATGAACTATGCAAGATTCAACCAAATTGTTATAGCAATATGGAGATGGTGATGAGGGTGCTGATGGTGATGATGGTGGTGGTGATGATGATGATGATGATCCCGATGAAGTCCAGCTTGATGGTGGTGTTGATGGTGACGATCTCCCCTCTCCGGGAAGGAATTCCCCTGGTAGAAATCTGTTTGCCGGAGAGATCTTTCTCTCTCGGTGTTTTCTGCCCCGCAGAGGCGGCGGAATCAATCTGTGGTTGCTCTCCGAGTCTTAGGGTTTCAGGAGGTTGATATACGCCAGAGGGGAGAGGCAGGAGTGGGCCAGGGCGGCCACACCACCTCCAGGCGCGGCCTAGGCCTGCCCGCGCCATGGGGTGGTGTGGGCCCCCTATGGCCCACCTCCACTCCATCTTCTGGCATCCTTAGTCTTCTGGAAAAATAGGATTTTCCATATATTTTCCCGGATTTTCTGATCTTCATGAATTTTGCCTCCAAACAGCACCTTTTCCATCAGAATCCTGACTGCAGCGGTCCATGCTCCAAAAGTCATCAACCATGCAAAAATAGATGAAATAACATAAGTATCACCTCTCAATACGAAATATATCAATGAATAATAGTGAACTAAGACATAGAATAGTGATGCAAAATGGACGTATCACCAGTCCATACCTAGTACTACTTCCAATCCTTTGGTTCCAAGTACAATTAGGTTGGCATAAAAATCTATCCCATGTATTCTGATAGGCACAGCTTTGCAAATTTTTCTAGCTTTTGTAGTTGAACCGGGGATTTGAACTATCATGACATGCTTCAGGTTGGTTGGGTGAATCTTACTAGTGCATGCAAATTCTTCGGTGACAAATGAATGTGATGCTCCCGAATCAAACAATACTCTTGCTAAAACTGAGTTGACAGAAAACATACCCTGCACTACATCTGGCGCTTCCTGGGCTTCTTCTGCGTTCATGTGGAAGAGACGACCGTTGCGGTTGTGAGGGTTCCCTGGGGCAAATCTTCTTCCTGGTTGAACACGACGCTGCTGTTGAGCTGGGGCATTCACACTGGTAGTGGTGGCAGTCTTCTTGGGACACTCATTGGAATAGTGACCCTTCACTCCACACTCGAAACAAGTGATCTAGGACTTGTCCTTGACTGCGACAGGCACAACATTGCTGCCAGTTCTGGGTGCAGTGTTGTCGTTGTTGTTGCTCTTGGGAGGTGCACGGTTGAAATTGTTGGCATTGCCGGAGTTGTGATGGTTTCCTCTGGACTTCACATTGCTTCCGCTATGGTTGGGGTAGCTTGGGCGAGACGTTGGGGGTCGGTTGTTCCTTGGTGCATATCCTGGTGAGGGGTTGGGATGGTACTTCTGGTGACTGCTGGATCCAGATTGCTGCATCATACGACGCTTGTGGTTGTCATTTGCCTGGTTAATCTTCCCTTCCATCTGAATGGCAGAGTCGACTAGCTCTTCGAGATCCTCGAAACGGATGTTGACGAGGATAGTCTGCATCTCATCATGTAGTCCATTCAAGAATCTCTCCTTCTTCTTTGCCTCCGTGTTGATCTCGTCAGGTGCATATCTAGCAAGTGACAGGAATCTGTCACGGTACTCCACCACAGTCATTCTTCCTTGCTTCAACTCTTTGAATTCTTCCCTCATTCGGGTGACTAGACCCTGCGGCACATGGGTGCGGCTGAACTTGACTTTCAAAGCTTCCCATGTCATAATTTGACCATGGTTCATCAGGCGGATACTGTTCCACCATGCTCTTGCATCTCCTGCCAGATAGTGGGTGGCGAAGAGAACTTTCTTGTTGTCATCAACTCTGGCTACCTCCAAGTTATTCTCCATCGTCTGCAACCAGTCATCAGCATCTAATGGGTTTTCTGACATGCTAAAGATTGGGGGATTTGTATTCTGGAAGTTTTTCAGCTTGGATCCTTGATGATCCTGATTTCCATGCCCTTGGTTGTTGAGAGCCATCTGGGCGATCTACTGCAGTGTTGCTAAGTTGGCTTGGCGCTCTGCCC
Source organism: Avena sativa (assembly GCA_916181665.1). Classification (NCBI taxonomy): domain Eukaryota; kingdom Viridiplantae; phylum Streptophyta; class Magnoliopsida; order Poales; family Poaceae; genus Avena; species Avena sativa. The sequence goes on from OV702297.1 coordinate 446,159,334, forward strand.
CTGCTTGCTTCACGATCTGCGATGAGATTCTACAAGATCTACAGCATTGGGTCTTCTGACGAGTTGCTCCCTCCTTGGTTTCCACGAGTCATCTGAAGATTGAGGTAGATACAGGGGTAAGAGGGAAATTCTAAGGTTCATGGTTTTGGTTTCAACTCTAAAACTTTGAGTTAGACTCAGGTTTTGCAACTAACTTCATTTTATTCATGCAAACAAGCACACGATACAACACACACCACAACCATCAAAAGAAAAACAGATGGTTTGAAGAACCATGCTGTAAGCTATGATACAGTGGGACCGATACATCTCATGCTACGATAGTGCTCTAGTGCATCTACTCATCGTCGATGAAGTCAGAGTCCTCATCGTCATTGTAGAAGTCCACAGCATCCTCCTCCAGAAAGTCATCATCGTTGCTGAGGTAAGAATCCATGTCTCCCTGGATGTCTTCACCCTCATCTTCTTCTTCCTTGGCGGCAAGCTGAGCTTCCTGCTCCTTGACGGTCTTCTCGAGGTCGACCACCTTCTTGCGAAGACGGGCGATGGTGCGATCCTTCTTTGCACGCTGGCGGCGAAGAGACTGGCAATTCTAGACGAGCAGTGCGAAAGTCTGGGCCTTCTGGTCGGCAATGGCACGGTTCTGGTTGGCTAACTCCTTGGCATTGTCTAGTTCCTGATGTCTGTCATGCAGCAAGAAGTCAAGATTCTCCACTTGACGCCTCAACTCTAGGTGACTTGGCATCTCCATCGGCATTCCCATGAAGTCACGTCTTGCATAGTGAACAAAACAGGTTCCCTGGAGTTGGTTGACACTGAGGGCACATAAACGTGCGAGAGCTTCATGCATTGCCCTGGCTAATCCATCTAGCCAGTTGTTTCCTCTCACAGTGAACTGAATTCTCCCAGAAGTTGGTGCTTCGATGCTTCCTCTAAGATCAGCGGTGACTAGCCACTACAGGTCTCCTCCTGGGGGTCCTAGAAGTTGAGCTCCTAGAAACTCCGGATGTGGGCGTCCCAGTAACTCCGACAGTAAATCCAGATCCCTCTCGAAGATCAGTTGACCTCCGTTTCCCAACTGGTAAAACTTGCTGAACTGAGTCTCCATCTACAAGAATTTAGGATGAGTAAATTAGTGAAGTGATCAAGTGTGTCAAATTTTAAGTAATGTAGGAATTTTGAGGAACATGAATTTTTGAGAAAGAATGAGTTCACAAGGATAAGAGAGGGGATAGTTTTTCATAAATACTCACTTTGGTTTTTAAACTAAGTTTTTGTTCGGACGTCCATTCTAACTAGGGTCTCCTATGGTCAGGATGGCTCTGATACCAACTTGTCAACACCCGGATTTTTAATCCCAGATGCCCGTTATGCCATACCTCGCAATCCCAGGATTACCATTTTTGCGAGACATAACGGATTGGATATCACAGTACATCATCCATTACAAACCATACATAAGGTCTTACACAAATAAGGATCTCATGATCCAGTCTTAATACAACAAGCAGCGGAAATAAAAGATAAGCGTAGCGGTGGGGTCCATCTTCAGGGGCACAGGCAATGCTGACGAAGGCAGATAGTCCTAGTTATCATAGCCGTCCTGCTGGCCATCATCTTGATAGTCTCCTTCATAGTCTGGCCATGAGAATAGCCAGGGATAAAATCCATGAGTACTCTTTAAGTACTCGCAAACTACCACTAACAAGTAGTATAATTCTAAGTTAAGGTGCTAAGTCTAAGTTTAACTATAAAGTTAAGTTTGAAACCTCAGCTGAGTTCTGAAGCAAAGAAAGATAAAACAAAGTTCTAGAATCACTTAAGTGGGGAAGCTATGGTTATAAACACAACCCTGTTGTGGTCAAGTCAAGATTCATCATTCATTTCATAAGTTAATTTGAAAACATCTGACAACAAAACAGTATGGCCATTCCAACTGTCCATAACCGCGGACGTGGCTATTCGAATAGTTTGACACTCTACAGAGGTGGTACACTTTCACCACAAGATTCGATACATCTGTTAGGGATAACCCTGAATCATCATACTTAGTATGCAGATAATCAAACATAACCTTCCCTTTACACACCCTAGTATAAGCACCTCTCCTATGAGCATGGCCTCCCAACCATGACCATCAGTCATCTTGGGCACTGCATAGGTGGACAACATTGAGAGGTAGCCTCAGCTCAAACCTCTCTCGCGAGGGAACTAATACTAATGCATATAAATTTCCAGCTAAGCCTTACCCAATTCAGGTAGTGTGGTTGTACGGTAAATTTGGAATGGTATCGCATCCGAATCCAACCATCAGTTTTGTAAAAGGGTTAAGGCTCATGCCTCAACATTTTCGTCATCGTAACCCATTTGTGTTTCTCAACACATGTCAAAACATCTCAATAGAATGACTCATCATTCCAAGGTTTTCATAATTCATTTTCACCAAGTGCTCCCATCTAAAATGACTCAAGTTTTTATCTACTCTAAACTACTAAGTTAAGAGTGTTCACTAAGGTGAAAATGATGGGTTCAATCTCATGCCATAGAATGACATCTAAAGGGTTCTAAATAGGTCAAGTTTTATACTCTTTATGCTACCTTCAAAACAAGTAAAGAACTTTGGGTATAGTAAAGGAATTAAAGCTTGAAAATAAATACTTGGGGTAACTAATAGTCAAAGTGGTATAATCAAAGCATGCCTAAAGCATCTTTGCTAAACCATCTAGTTTAATCCTAGCTTGCTAAGCATTAACTTGCAAGTGTTAGCTTGCCAATAGTAGATTTCCTTGGTTGGTGCAGTGGTTGAAGTTTTCTTCTTCTTCTTCTTGGTAGAACTCCTCCTCCTCGTAGACTTGGTCGGTACTATCGTCTATAAATACATACGGAGTACACAATCACCAAACAATACTTAACTAGTCTAATTAGCATTCTAAGACACACATTTGATGATCTATTATCAACACAAGAATCACAAGTTTTATTAACTAGTTTCATTTTTTTATTTTAGAAAAGTAATTTCTACGCATTGAAAAATTAACTAAGATTTAATATTCACCACTTAAAATATGGAAACATGTGGACACATATCATCACCATATATTCTAACATGTGGGAATGTAATTTAAGGGTTGGATCATAATTACTTTGGTTTAAGTTCGTTACTTAATGATTTAAAGTGACTAGAAATGCCTATATAGCATTAATTTGGTACTAGTCCAAAGTCACTGCATGTAAACCTTAATATTATTACATATTCAGATAGGTATGATGAAATGTGATTTTTGAGGGTTGGAATCAACTCAAAATCTATCTTGGTTGATTTTATAAAAATGTTGCAAGGTGCAATTGCTTCTGTTTTATTATTTTTACTAGGAGAGATCTATAAATCTAATTGAATTAAAACCAACGAGCTTGGGTAGATCTTTTCAGTAGCTTTCCAACAAAATTGGAATCACTTCATTTGGATTTGTAAATCTCTTTGAATTGATTTTCAAACTAGGGGACAAAACTAAGTTTAAACTAAAAAGAAAAATCCTAATTCAAACTAACTGGGTCGCGCGAGAAACGCTAACAGGCCAGCCCAGTTTCACTCCACAGCGCGGGGCTCAGCTGAAAGGGGGGTCCACCAGTCAGCGGCTCATAACGCGTGAAGCGGTACAGGGCAATGTGGGACGTTGGATTAGAGTGGGGATCAACGGCTGGGGATCGTCGTCGATGATGGACTGGTCGCCGACGAGCTCTAACCCTAGCGGCTCGGTGGGGGTGCATAGGGGGCGTACCAGGGCTCCAGCAACGACGGCGAGGCGGGCAAACGGTCTGGTGGTCGACGGCGATCTCAGGGACGGTCGAGGCAGCTCCAAGGGTGGTTGCAATCAGCTACGCCCTTCTCCTCCAGAGGCGGTCTGCTCCGGTACAATTCCGGCGAGCTGGTGTTCCCCGTGCTCCGGCTAGAGGTGTGGGATGATCAGTGAGGTGAGGGGAGTTGAGTGGAGTGGTGTGCTGCAAATGGCTGGGGGTGCCCTCCTATTATAGGCTCGACAGCGAGACCGAGAGGGATGGGTAGGCGACGGTGGCGACATGGCTACGGGCTGCTAGCGGCGATCGACGCACGGTCTCCTGGCGGTGCTCTAGAACTTTAATGCGGGCTTAGGGGCGGTGGTAAGCGGTCGGGCGGAGCTGGTGCTCTAAGCGGCAGAGGCGGCGGCTTCGATGGCGAGCAGTGGTTGTGAGGCATTGGACGGCGAATGGGGGTGTCTGGCATGCTCCCTGGGTCGTGGTGACACGGTGGACGCGGGCTGCGGTCGAGCGACGGCTTGTGCACGCGTGCCGGGTGTGGCGCTCTGGCGCATGCTCGGCATGGCGCAGTGGCACTGGGCGCGGGGATTTCTCGGTGGTCCACGACTGGGCCTGGCTCGGGGAGGGGACAATGGGCAGCAGTGAGGTGCTGGCTATCTCCTAGACATGGCGAGAGAGAGGAAGGCGGTCTGCTGGGGTGATGGCATGGTCGGCCGACGAGTTGGGGCTCGGCTTGGCATGGCCATGTTGCTAGGGGGTAGGGGATGGGGTAGTTAGGTCCTGGTTAGATCATTAGGAGACAATGGGAGCAATTGGGGGTCAAATGGGAGACAAGTTTGGCCAGAACACTATTCAAAATAGTGAATTTGGTTTTGTTTGAATTCTTCTGCCAAGTGTTTGATGAAATGGCCGCATGAACTTTACTTTTGAATTTTGAAAATATTTTTGGTGGGTGTGCTAGTACTAAGCTTGAGACTCTATGGATGCTTGGGTTTTGAAAATTGAGCTTGTTTGAGTGGTTTTTGAAATAGTGGGATCTTCCCATATGAAATAGATTCAATTTTAAACTGTCATTTAAAATTAGTATTTGAATGCTTTTAGCAGATCACAAAGTGGGCCTTGGTACCTCATTATGTGTACTAGCAAGGGGTGTAAAGATCCACATTTGTTTCTGTTAGGTTTTGAGTACTAGGAATAGCTAAAGTAGGTAGGATAGTTAATTTGGCCAAAATGACCATTCACTTCAATTATTCATTTTAAGTTGTTTTTCTTTGAGAAAAGTTTGGGAATGATTTAGATGGTGTTTATTTCACCCAAGAATCATTTTACAAGCAATGGATCACAGAACCATGGCAATTCAAATCAATTCCTAAATTAAATGCACATACACATGAATGCTTTCATACTTTGAATTGGAAAAGTTTTTGTTAACCCTAATTTTGATGATTTGGATCTTGATAAGCTTAATTAAAGTTTTGGGATGTTACAAAGCCTGCTAATACTATTCAGATGGTTCGAGTAAGGTACTATTCATGAACTTATTCCCATGTATCGTACATGATAAACACATGCTGCAACTGGCTCATTTATTTTATTGACTCAGCTTCATGAATATGAGGATCACATCCATTAAGCTAAAACTTGCTCGGGACGAGCAAGAGTCTAAGCTTGGGGAAGTTGATGAGTGCATATTTGCATCATGTTTTACATTATTATTTTGTATGGTAGATGTAGGATCTTGGTATTTTACGGCGCTCGCGCCACACATTTTATGTCTGTTTTCACCAGGATCAGGACAAATGATGGATCTAATGGATACAATTCTTGGAGCATTTGTACTGTGAAGAAAAGGAGTCAAAAAAACGTAAATTGCTTATTTGGGAAATATTAATAATACCAGAAGAAAACCAGAAGCGAACAAGGGAGATAGAGAGTTCAACGACCAACTATACGATCGGAGTAACTTTTCTGGCCATATAGCTCCGGTCGTATAGTTGGTGCCACCTCTGCCTCGTCAAATAGTTTCACCCCATGCAATTGGTTCAAGGAGACGACATACAAAACACCCAGAAAATCGCAGATACCTCACCTCCGAAAGGCATCTGGAGGGGGAACTCATCCACAAGGGATACATCTTCGCCCTACGCAGATCCGAGAGGCTAAGGCATCAATCTTCATCATCCATCGCTGCATTACCACCATCTCCAACCATCCCATCTACATCTTGTCTAGATCTTATTATAATTTCCGTACTTGTTGTGGATTTATACAAGTACTATTCATCTATGATTGTTTCCATTACCATTGCTATGATGTTGATTGCCTCCATGTTTGAGTAGATCATTAGTTCTTGGGAAGATAGAAAAAATCCTAGTATGAGATTGAAATAAGATAAAGTCTATTGTGATATTTATCGCTGTGACTATGTGTTAGATTTTATACATCTTGATGTTGAGAGAAGTCGACCTCTCAATATTTGCCTCTCGTGGAGACTTGATGGAGAAAACTACTTGTTGGTAGACGGAGGTGTGCTAGCACTTACAGTGACTATAAAGCTGTTGGCACTCCTTACGTATCAACTTGGGAAACCGAGGAAACTCACGGAACACTATCCATGCCATGGGATACGTCCTACGGGGTTACATCTCTTAATAGCGTAGTAATTCGATTGATGTCGAGTGCTGACTACTGTGGTTATGAGGATGATGTGAGCAGCCATTGCTGCCTATTTTTCCAAATACGGAGTTCCTCCCACATATACATAGTTGAGAATATTCATAATGACAATCTTTATCTTAGATCCTTATAATACTAGTGGTGTATCCGCTACTCCCCGAGAACGTTTTTTCCCTATTAAAGTTCTAATCTCTTTTACATACGCGATACTTACTTTCTGTACTCAGTTGTTTTACTTTACTTTATTATTGTTCTTATACCTAAAACCCCAAAACACCTTTTTACACAATACTCGCATTTTATCTTGTCACTTAGAACTTTATCTAGTATTTCTATCGTAATATTTATTTCAAGAGTTATTAGACTTCAGACTCCTGCTCCCAGTGGGATCGATATCTTTATTTCGAATTTAGCTACAAATAATCTGTGCACTTGCAGTCATCAAATCCCTACAAAGGATATCTCCGATTGACCAAAGAGTCCCTTGTAAAAATTAGTGGCATGATCCAAAAGATTTTCATCACCCTCAATCACATCATCCCCATCATTAAATTGAACTATATTTTTTGTCTTTCTTCCACTTGCTTTGTTCATAAAGTATCTAGTACAAGTTTGGCCTAATTTTAGGTCAACACTCTTGGCTCCTCCTTAATTAATTAATTATGTTTCTTCTTGATATCAAAATAGTACTCTCTTTCAAAAACATTTAGACCATTAGTCTCTACTAACTTATCAAGATTGTCCAAGATTTCAGATAGTTTCTTCTTCTCCTTCCTATATTGTGCATCAGTATTTCTACTCCATCCCTTCAACTTACTCCTAGTTTCAACCAACCTCCAAGTACATTCATCAACGATGTTTCTATTTCCAGCCAAGGCACCCTAGATAGTTTGAATGACATCACGAATGTCCTCTCTTAACAACCATCATAGCTCAAATTTGAATTGAAATGTTTTAGTCGCCCCACCACCAGTGTCCAATAACGAAGGAGTATTATCAGACATTTCCCTAGCCAAGGAAATCACTCATGATAGGGGTAATGATCAATCCAATCAAGAGTTATCAGAAACCTATCAAGTTTTGCATAAGTAGGCACATCATGGTCATTACACTAAGTATATTTTGTGTTACTTAGTTGTAGATCCATCGAGTTATTATATTATTCTCAATGATAATGTTAAAAATAACATTCCATCTAAAAGCAGAACTGTTACTGAAGTAAAGCCTAAAAAATATTGGCAACCACATCTCTCACCCGACTCGTCTCGTGCCCGCACCTACCCTCCTTCGTCATCCTGGTCACAAACCCTGTCGTGCTAGCTAGCAGAAAAGGTGGCAACAAAACTAAAACCAAACCAAATTAAACGAGTCCCTCGATCACCACGAATTGAGCTTGTGTGTATCGCATAGATCAAAACTTGCACGCACCTTGACCATGGACTATGAGCGTGCGGGTATGCCGGTCGGACGACGTTAGAGCTTCTGGTTCGGAAGTGGAGTGTCGTTACCATGGGCACACATGCCAAACTCAGACTGTAGTGTGCATAATCGACACAAAAACAGCTTAATGATTCGGTCAACATAAGTTGTAAGTGGTCGACGCCAATTTACCAAAAAGACACCTATTGGGACAAGGTGGGTTGTTGGCAATGAAGCGACCAAATGACGATCCAGCCGGTGGTGGGGCACGCAGGGAGATGGTGTCCCGCTGCACTAGGTTGATGGTCGAGGTTGTACTTCCCGGCGTCCTAGTTTGAACTGGCTGCCACTATGACAATTGGCGGAGCAATGTGTAGTTTGGGGGGCCACCGCCCCCGCTCTCCCATCCCAAGAAGTTTTTGACTAAAATCACTTAATATTTGGCAAATTTTTACTAAAATAGCCTCTATTTGGCCCATTTTCGCACCCCCCCCCCCAATACTAGCCGACAGTAGGGCACGCAGGGAGATGGTGTCCCGCTGTACTAGGTCGATGATCGAGGTTGTACTTCCTAGCATCCTAGTTTGAACTAGACGCCACTATGACCACTAGCGGAGCTATATGTAGTTTGTGGGGGCACCACCCTCGCCCCCATCACAAGAAGTTTTTGACTAAAATCACTTCATATTTGGCAAATTTTGACTAAAAAGAGCTTCTATTTGGCCCATTTGCACCCCCTCCCCAATACTTGCCTAGAATATCCCCGGAACTTTGGTCCAAGCTCCGCCACTAACTACGACATTGTAGTGGCAACTGGTAGCTAGCGTGCCTGGAGGAGCGAGGTCTTGGGCATGATGAACGAATCGTTGTTGATAGGGTGTTGTTATCAGTGCCTTGTAGGGTGGCAAGCGGCACCCGCATAACGACCCGCGAAGCAAATTATAGGTAAAAGGGGATCTCAAAAGTTAGTAAAATTAGAGAAGACTTAGTGAAAAAGTTGTGCCGCAACACGTCCCGCTTGACACCCTAGTGCCTTGGCAGGGACAGAGGAATAAAGAAACTGTTGCCAATATACTTCTAAAATGTATACATTATGAATTTGACTTTTGAATAATCTTAGACACCTTAAATTTTAGGACGTAGAGAGTACTAGATAAACAGGCGAGCTTCGCCTCGCCGGTTGCATAACGTTGTCACACAACATGGCTGCCGTGCCACTCGATGGCGTTTTGATGGACAATTACTTCTAGGTATATGTACTTCTAAGTGCACGTACGATAAAATATTTTGAGAAATCTACATCACATCAAAAATTATAAGAATATAAGGCATAGGAGAGTTTTTTGAATCCCTCTTGAAAGATCATTAGAAAGATACAAGTTTCATATATAGTTGGCTATACTTGCTAACATGCACTCCATGTCAGGTCAACTCAATCACAGAGTAGGAAACATTGATCCGTTTTAATAACAAGTCAGTGAGCACATACATAATAGGTTGCACAATTCACACAAGTGAGACTTAAAAAAGAAATATCATATGGCAGTTCATGTTCCTTTGATCAACACCTAGCACCTGAAGCTGCTCCATATGTACCCAGCTATGCGTCGGGATAGCAGCTTCCTGGAGTTCCCCTATGAGCCCACCATAAAGTGAGAAACAAAGCTAAAAAGCAGAGAACTATCTAAAAGTAGTTTCATTTGGAAACCAGAACTACCTATGAATGGTTAAAAATTATTTGAATCTCACCCCATAAGTAATACAACAACATAATCATATATATGCGTATGGACATATAGAAAATCTTAAGTCGACTTAATTCCCACACTATCTCAAAACGGCATGTGAAACAACCAGAAGGAATAGATAAATCAAAGAAAATTTAAACAAATGGAGCTACATTATCAAAGAGTATATAGCAAATGAGCAACCTATTAACTAAAACCTGAAGATTTTCTGGGAGTTGGAGGACTGATCCTCATAAGCCTAGCAGAGCAATAAAGCACATTCATCAAAGGCATGGCATGCGTCTTCTCACTATCATGTCCCTTTGATCTACCAGTGCCTAGCATCAGTAATAACTTTTGCACCTTTAACAACAGAGTACCATCTGGAGAAAGTCGCTAGTATTGTGACATCATTGATATCATAAGCAAGATAGCCTACAAATATAGAATGATCCGAAGCAATATCAGAGCGCTTATCACCCATGCTAAGTGAAGCCTAGTTTATCCTAAATGCTTGGTCAACATTTGGCATTCTATGACCAGCAAAACCATGGAGTACTCCACAAATCCATATTCCTCGGATTGGCTGGTTCCATTCATGTGTTGAACTTTGGACCGATTCAATTAGCAAAGCCATGAAATACATATGAAAATATCTAAAACATAAGCATGGGAAAAGGAAAAATGCGGATAGCTCTATTTTATCACGGTAACATGAAATTTAACCAAACAAAAATCTATGTGGTAGAAGAACTAAAAAGTATTTAATGTGTAGGTTAATCACTGATACCTCTGAAGAAACTGCATGATATCACATTGTTTCGTGGCCAATCAACGACAGATATGAAAGAAGTAGGGGTAAAAACTGAGCGATATTTTCCTTCAGGTACACAAGGAACATTTTCACCCAATTCAGAAGCAAGCCTACAAGGAATTTCACCGTGGCCACGAGGGCCAACAGTAGCAAAGGAAAGAGGTAGCTGCCCAGCATCCTCCAGGATCTCAGCTCGCTTCCATGGAATTAACTTCAGAGCCACATGGAATTAACTTTCAAGCAAACTATCTGAGCATATAGCGACAACACAAGAACCAGAACTATAATACATATTTATCTACAACCAGTATGTAAACATGAGAATACAGGAATTTAAAGTTCTCTTAACAAATAAAAAGAAGGGGAAATGTACTGTTTCTATATCCTAGATTTTCTTGCGGTGAAAATGGGAAAGAGGAAATAAGTCTTTTACCTCAAGAAATCATTGCAAAGAGCAAACTGGAATGATAAAGCTGAGACCTACAAGGAAACAACCCCAAAAAATATTAAGAACCTGGTGATAAACTCATAGCTGGATAACTACTATAAGGTGTCGGTATACAAAAGCAAGATAAATATCCCACTATTTCGCATCAATGATTTCCTCGATCTGTATAACATGCAAAATATTGTGTATTCTGAAGCATACCTGTGTCAAAACAACAATGGTGCATGGATTATTCATATATGCATTAAAACCTGAAAAATGATAAAACTGTGTATTACTATATTGCGCCGCTCTGAATAAATAGCTACCTGATTGCACAATCGCGGAGCTGTATGCTGAAGAATAAAAAAGCATTAGCAATGTACACCATTGGAATCAACTATCTATTCATGCAAAGGAGGCAAAAGAGTTAGGAAAATAGAGGTAGAAAAAACAAACAGTATTGATCCTTTATAAAGTACCGACAAAAAAAATAGAAGTTGTCAGAAAGGGGGTCTACTTTGAGCAACAAAACTGGAATTTAATTGATGTGCCATTTCAATTGTTACTACCGAATGTTTTATTATAACAGCCAAATTCTTCATAAAGCAAACATGTTGTCTATGTTTCTATGGTTGTTTCCCTTAGACAAATTAGCACGGCCAAATTGTATTCACCAACAGATAATAGCATTAGAGCTCTGGTACTTCTATTAACAGATAATGCAAAAAAGGCTAAATAGTTAATGTATTTATGGCTTGTCAATGGAATGGGTGCCTTCCTGTGTTGATGAGTCAAATAAAACTTCCTACAGTTGGCTCATTCAGTAAAAAGACAACCAAATAGCTCATAGAGCACACATATAAGGAGATTTCATTAAAAAGAGAAGAATAACCGCAACAGCTTCTTAGTGAGAGGAGAAGGTTGACGACAAGAGAAATGAGCAGCGCAGAAGCAACACCTATTAACTAAAACAAGAAGATCACATATAATTAGAAATAATATCAGTTATCCTTCTAATAGAAATGGAGCTTCAGAAAAATTAAGAAACCGTGTCATCCCTCAAACAAGAATCACTACATATTAAAGCAGAACTACATCGTAGGCCAACAACCCAAGCATCGAGATTCCTCAACACTGTGACATGCCGAGGTCCGACACCATGGCACCTGACGCTGGTGAGGTGCAGGGACCAGGGCCCTTGTTGTTTTTAACTGCAATTCTTTTTATTAAAATCGGGCAAACCTCTCTATAATGAAAAGATAACTTCGTCTATCAACAAATTAACTTCTATTTATTTAGTCTGCAAAACATAAGATATACATGCACTTTGCACAAACTCGGTTCAGTTTTGGCAGAAAACACATAGAACAAACACGTGAAGGGAGAGAGAAACGAGATGTGGTTCAAAGAGAGCATAATGCTTGCTAGCTGCCACAGCACCTTCAGCTCACACGAACTGAAAACTTTAGGAAGAAAAAAACGAACTACCCAATATCTGACAGTGAGCTGTTCGTTCTCGTGAACGCACACGCACCTTTCTTGCTTGATTTTGAAGATGGCGCAGGTACAGGCAGTCTAGCATGCAGCGGCTCCCATTATGAATACGTCCTCCCATCACTGATGGCGTGATCCAATCATGCAAGAACAGTTAAGGAACGATGCTCATATCCACGAGCAGATCAACAAGTATATAAGCAATCAAATTGAGGATCCTCTCAGAATTCTCGATGCGTGGTCCAGCTTAAACATGGAGGAGGAAGGGCATGGGGTGCTTCCCTGCGCGTCGCCGGAATTAGGGACTGCAGCCGCGGTCGGTGAAGGAGGGAGCAGCAGGGAACAGCGCTGGATCCAGCGCTCGGCCATCTCCTCCTTCGAAGGTGAAAATCGGAGTGATACGGCGCGACGATGGCTGCGGGGGCGGCGACAAATCTTAGGCGTATGGCGCAGCACATAGGCGGTCGTCCGGCGGGAGGAGAGGACGGCGGCGAGCTCGGTTTTCGGGAGGGGATCGTCCGGCATTGGCACGGCCTAGGCAAGAGGAGCACGACTCCAGTGGTGTCATCCCATCGATTGCTCCCGGCCGCCTTGACGTCCGCCTCGTCACCGTCGGGGGCTGGTTGTGTAGTTGGGATCTCAGGAGGACGAGCCGATGCTTCTGGTCGCTCCATCGGTCAAAGGAGGTGAGGAAACCGGGGAAGCCCACCGCCTGCCCACGCGAGCTACGCGTAAATGGGACTCTGGTCCACAGGCAGCGACCCAGACCGATTTAGGCCCACAAGCAGCGACCACGGACTGCACGAGGCACCTCTGGATGGCTGAGAGAGCTCCCTTTATCTCAGGCTTAAGCCTTTAGATAATATTAAAGCTCTAACTCATATGAGAATGTGGCCGACGGAACAAGTTTTGGTATTAGAAATTTCAGTGGAAGCTTTTTTACCTCGGTGGGCTAGAACAAAATACAATTTTATTCCTAGAGGCCTTAGAACATCGAGATGGCGTTAAGATATGGAACGAGGCTTTCAATATTTCATTGTGTAGACGGACTTCCAGCCATTATTAAGCGATGGTGTGAACAGAAGGGATAACTAGTAATAAAAAAATGCAATAAAAATGTGGCTTGAGTTGCCGGGAAAGCACTTCTCTGCTCCATCTCCATCTCCTGCCGGTGAGCAGCCTCCCTTCCCCTCCTTGAAATTATGCAGAACTCACTGCCAGAAACTGCGAACACTCTATGGTGCGTTGAGCTTCCACAGTTTCGTCCATTCAGGTAGTTTACCACTTCGTTCAGTGTCAGTAGAGCAAAGCTGCACAAGCCACTCTCAGGTTTCTTTCCTGGCCAGAGTCATGAGCACGTGTTAGGCCACCTAACAGAGTACAAGACATGTTTATCCAAATCCCAAGCAATCACATCTTCATCTAGCAGACAACCAGGAATTACACTAGGACAGAAACATCCCAAGCAATCACAACATACGTTCCAACAACACTAGCAATCTTTGTAAAATACGGATGTTTCTATGATTTCAACTACGATGGTGATCTCCCTCCCTCCCTCCCTTGTTTATCTATGCTGGTTGGGAGGTAAAAACTCAAATTGCTAATGAAGTAATCATGTTACACAGACGGTCCAAAGCTATAAACACACGTTTAAGTTTTAACTTTTATATCGTACTAAAAGTGGAGGAGAGAGGTAGCATTTCCTCAGACCAAAAATACAAAATGTTCTATTCTTTCATACATGAAATACTTATGCACCTAAAGAAACAGGGATCTTACCACCAGCGTGTTCTCTTAATCTTTTAGCTGAAATATTTGATCTCGCGTACCCAGATATAAAAATATACAATATTTGATCTCATACGACTACAATGCCAAAACCAAGGAAAGTTGCATCTCATTTAATCATGACTCATCATTTCTTGGATATCATACAAGTCAAATAATTTTAGGTGGAACTGTAACTCCATCGGTCCTTCTGTTGGAGAATGAATTGTTCCAGAGGGTGAAGAACAAATACAGAAAGAATGCTGCAACTTGCAAAAAAGGATGCTTTCCGATCTACTGTAATTTGGAATTAATTTATGACCAAGTCCATTCTAAAGCAGTTACTGCTTTTAAATTGACTGCTATAGCATGCAAACAATTTGACATGACAGTGGATACTATGCCATTTCTAACTGCTTTCCTCTACTTGAAAGGAGAACATGAGAGAGCTAAAGGGTTCCATCCAATATAAATTCCTTTGCATGAACATAGAAGATGGGAGTATTATCTTGAGAAAACAGGTTAGTCACATAACAAATGTTCAAGTGTTGTACCTATCAATCCATGCTACCCTGAGAAGAGAGATGATTAGACACTTCCCTGCTACTAATCCTGAAATAAGATACAGACCTCGGGATCTTAGACTGTTATTGCCAAACAGAGTGACCCTGGCAGTAAGGTACATGATTATTTAATGTTGTTTGTAAACTTTTTTAGCACTTCGCTCACTGAAGACCAAGCAGCAGCCATTCTAGTTCTAGATGAAAGGACACAAGCCAAAAACTGGAATGCGAATAAGCTACTACTTTAGTTACAGTATATACCTTTTCTCATCATATCTATCTTGATATATTGCAAGCAGCAAATGGTCACCTCTGGGCTCGGGTTCAAAAAAAATTGCGAAGAGAACCAATTTCTTTTTATTTCACTTTATACTGCCACATATACCGTAGCTTACACTCGGGCATGGTTCAAATAAAACAAGCGCAACACCTCTTACATCCAGAACACTACAGGAGAAAAAGACCTGAGATGCTTAGATACTACAAAAGAGTTAGTGCGGTGGCGCTTGGTTTGGAGCTCTCCCCTATGATCATACTTAAGGCCAAACGTGCTCATATGGAGCAGGAAACCATGACGGTCACCAAATGCGCGTTTGAACTCCACTCCCTCCCGTAGCACAGACTCGACGAGGCAGAAGCTGTTGTTGCCCATGTATGCGAGAGTGGGCCTTGCATGTGGCAGTCGCCTCTCCGGGACCTTGAGGAACAACTTCTCTTTGATCATCTTCCAATCCGGCTGCACTGTGCTCGGGCTGCTGCTACGGGAGGTGACCTGACAGGCGCAGATGTACCCATCTTTACGAAGCCCGACCCACGCATCGATCTCGCCGTCGAAGTAGCCTTGGCCGTGGAAAGGCAGCACCCATTCCCCACGCCACTTCCACTCACCATGCTTGGTGTCGAAGGAGAAGGTACCCTTGGGAAGATGCCTGTAGTTCCTGTCGTGCGCGGACATGAATATGGTGTGTCCGTCCGGGTGCAACGCGTAGGAGGTAATTTCATCATCCCTGGCGAATGGTGGTGGTGAGGGCAAGCTTTTCCAGGACCAACCCATGGCTGGCCTTGGAGACCACAGCTCGTCATTCCCCATGGGTGCCCACGACATGGCCTCGAAGGAGTGCTGCTCGCTGCCATGGAGAGATCTCAATGCATAGAGCGTGTCGCTAGCAACCACAGAGATGTCAATGCCACCAAGCAGTGGAGCCGGTAGGCCTGGGCCGATGGCGAGTCCTGCCGTCTCCGTGTCATATACGAGGGTGGGAGTCTGTCCGCAGTGCGGGTTGGTGGCGATGAAGATGTTGTTGCCAAAGGCAGTGAAATCCATGCCAAGATAGAGTAGTGGTGCCGCAAGCCGAAGGACAGCAGGGTCAGGGAACCCAACCTGCAGGTCGGTGCAGGTGTCTTGCAGAGTGTCAGCATCAATCTTGTGGATGCTGAAGCCCTTGTCCCAATCATCAAGCGCCAGATAGAGGTGCTTCTTCGGCAGAAGCCGCCGCCTTCTGAAGGCGCGGTCGCCGTCGAGTTGCCCGTGCTGACGACGCTTAGACATTGTTGCCCTGACTGTGTATCTAAACTAAAGAGATCCAATTTCTGATCTGACTGATGTTTGGGCCGCTGATCCCGCGATAATGTGAGAGTCTTCGAATCCATCCTCTTGTTTATATGGCGGGTCTTCGGCTGGCTAATCGAATTGGAGACAGGCTCGGTTTGCAGATCCTGGAATCCGAGTCGGAGCAGAACCACCACGGGGATGGGGAACGCCCTACAGGAGAGGGAGAGGGGGACTAGGGTTGGGGGAGGTGAGCTGAATTGAGAGTGAAAATCGGGAGAAAAATGGGCCACCTAGTCGCCGGAGTTGAAGAGCCGTGGTCGCCGGAGTCGCCGCCTTGCCGTGGTCCACGCGCCCGTGGTCCTGGTGCGGAGCCCGACGGCTAACAAGAAGCGGCAGGGCCCCCCGGTACCGCGCGCTCGCGAGGCTCCGGAAGTTTGACGAGAAGTTGGTCATCGCCAACGGCCGGGAGTTTCCAGAGGGCGGCGCGGGGGTCTGGATTGGAGGGAGTATACTGGGGTGGGCGGTGGTCTTATCTAGATGACGACCGTGGTGGCGGCAAACGCCCTGACCTGTCCGATCCCTGCGGTTAATTCACCTGAGACGGTTTTGGTTAAGGTTTAATCCCGGCGGGGATCTTGTCATTGACAAATCCCTCCCAGCCTTTGTTCTGTTTCACCCCAATCCGGCCGGGATCGGGGCGATATCCCGTGGGTCAGCCGGGATCAGACAAACGCGGTTTCAATCCCGGTCTCTTTGTTTGTGATGTGTTCGGTTAGTCCCGCCCGGAAATCCAGCCCGCACTTTTCCACCCCGACTCCCTTCGTTTCGAAGGGGAAACAAAACAAGACCTCTGACCCGTGGAACAAATCCCCAACTTCTGTCGTCTCTCTCCTTTTTCTTTCTCACGATTTGGAGGGACAGCGGCGACTGGGGCGGAGGGACGGCGACGGCGCAAAGAATCCATACCAAAGACGCGTGCCCTCTCCCCTTTCCAGTCGGCGGCGCGAGTTTGTCCCGGAGATCTCACCCCATGCGAGCTCGGCGGCGCCCCTGAGAAGTCAGCTCCGGCGTCCTCTCCACTTCCGTCTGCTTCATGCTGGTAAGCGCCTACTCTTCCTCTTCATCCTCTCAAAGTTTCTAGGGTTTTGGCATGTCCTATAACAATTTCTAGGGTTCTTGGTGTGGTCGGTAGTGGTAGATTCTTGCCATGTTTGTACATCACAAATATTGATTGCCTTTTCTTGGTTTTTTTAGAAATAGGTTGTTAGTTTTAATCGCTAGTCCACTTGCCTCGCTCCGAACCAGTGAATCTAGCCGTCTCTGCTCAGTTGTAGTTTGTTCTGAAATAATGGAACTGATTCAACGCACAAGTTTTAGATGGGAAATCTCAACCCCCTGTATGTCCAAGTTTGGAGTGAACATAAAAGATTATTTACGAATGGAGTAGTTGATAGAAATATTGTAGGGTTCCTTGTTAACCTATTTGTTAAATCACCAGGAGAAATCGAAGGATTGCCCTTAGCGTGATAGCATGTCAGCACTGTCTCATATCACTTGCTTTAGATTGTTGTGCAATTTTATACTGGCGGATGGACTTGTTGTATAACATTTTTGTACTGCCAGCCAATTGGAATTTATTCTTTCTGGCGCAATCACATAATACATGTGCAAGCTAAGTGATTCTACTATATATTAGCGTGCTCTATACTCAAAATCATCGAATATGGTATTACATATAGTTCAGAATATGGAGAGAAGATTTTAAAATTCAGAACTATATATGTAGGTGTTGCATACTACTAAGTAGACCTCTGTTTCTTACCGGTCTCCTAATATTAAACCTTCTATCCAGCTCAAGCTCACTTGCTTCTTTTTCTAGAAATAAATACAAGTAGATCGTGTATAACATATGGTATCAGATTCTGTTCTTGTTTGTTTGAGTATAGCATCTGTAATCTTGCTTGTTCTTGTTTATTTTGCTGCTGGTAACTAGTGCCCTATTTCTTTTTAAGTCTTTGCATGGATTTGAGAATGAGGGATCGTATTAAGGGATAGGAGGAGGAGGAGGAGGATGACGATATGATGCTTTTCCTTTTACCTGCACTACATCTATTGGGTGGCAGTGAACCAAAAAAGCATCGCCATACGTCGATTCTGAGAGGTGATGAGGTTGTAAGAGAGTTGCTTGAAGGGCACGTCAAAAACTATCAAGAAGCATTTAGGATGGGGCCTCATATCTTCAAGGCTTTGGCTAGATTCCTTTGATGGGAGAAGTTGGTATGTGATACCAGACTTACTGTCGAAGAGAAACTAGCAGCCTTTTTGTGGATGTTGTCCCACAACTCCTCCTTCCAGGCCCTCTAGGTCCAATTCAAGCGCAGTGGTGACACTTTTCATTGGCACATGAAGAATTTCTTCAACATAATCCCTACTTTGTAAAAGCATTTTCCCAAGCCTCCAAATCCTACTCAAGTACATCCAAAGATACAGTCTAACCCGAGATTCTTCCCCTGTAACATCCCAAAACTTTAATAAAGGTTATAAAGATTCTAATCACCCAATTTAGGGTTAACAAAAACTTTTTAGTATTAAAATAATTATGAATGCATGTTTGTGTTTGCATTAATATAAAATTGTTTGAAAATGCCATGTTTGATTGTTCTAAATATTGTGAAATGGTTCAAGGGTGAATGCCACATCATCTAGACCATTTACAAACAAAATTCAAAGAAAAAGAAATCAAATAAGAATAAAAAGACCAAACGGTCATTTTGATCATTTTAATCCACTAGGCCACTTTAGGTGTTCCTAGAAATCAATTTCAAACAGAAACTTTCTCAACTCTTTTCACCCCTTGCTAGATCAAGTAAAGATGTACCAAGACCCACTTTACAAACTTGAAAAAACCTTTAGCAAGGCAATTTAAATGACAATTAAAAATTGAATCAAGTGTATGTGTTAAGATCACCATTTCTCAAAAACCAATCAAACCAATTCACCTTGACAATCCCAAGCAAACATAGTCTCTCAAGCTTAATACAAAACCACTCAAAAAGTTTGGATCCAAAATTCAAATTTAAATTTCTTGCGGCCATTTGATCGAACACCTGGCAGACAAAATTAATTTGGCCTAACAATTACTATTTTAGAGCAGTGATCAAGCGCCACTAAGGCCTCAATCCACGCCCCTGGTCTCCCCCAGTTCCAACCATGCCATAAAAGAGCTCCCCCTTAGCCGCTTGCAGGAGTGCCGAGCCACCCGAGCGCCATGCCCACCGGTCGAGCATGGACCGCTCCCAGCAGACCGCCCCGCTCTCTCCCGCCATGCCTAGGAGGATCGCCGCACCCTACCGCCCCTCTCTGTCCCTTCCCCGAGCGCTGCTAAGCTCTGGACCACCGCAGAACAACCGCGCCCCGAGCTTCTGCGCCATGCCGAGCACGCGCTAGAGCGTCGCGCCCGACAAGCCAGCACAAACCGCGCCTCGACCACAGCTCGCGCGCACTGCTCCTCCATGACTCTAGCAACCGCCCAGACACCCCCGTTCGCCACCGCTTGACCCGTAGCCAACATGCGTCGCGTCGAACGCCGCCTCTGCCGCGCAGATCATCGCCCGCTCCCGACCGATATAGACCGAGCCTTGCCGCGCCATCAAGCCCGTGAGAACCACCCTGAAGCACCACGTTGACCGCCGCTCGCAAGCATGCTGATAGCCGCACGTAGCCATGTCGCCAGCACCGCCTGACCATGCCGTTCTGCTCCCTTCCTCGAGCTATAAAAGGAGGCCTCCTCCACCCCCATTTCTGCACACCATCTCACTCCTCTCTCACCACTGATCCTTTCACCCCATCCCCGGAGCAAGGCGAGCCTCTGTTCGCTGGAATTTCGCCGGAGCTTGCCGCTGTAGAGGAGAAGAGGCGCCGTCGATTGGAGCTTCCCCAGGAGCCGTCGCGACCATGCCTAGAACCGCCGTCGTCTACCAGTTCGAACGCCCCCATCGCCACGTCTAGCTGGATCCCAGGTGAGCCCCCGAAGACCCCCACCATGCCGCTAGGGTTCGTCCTCGCCGCAGAACTGTTCGCCGGAGACGACGAACCATAGCCGTAGATCTTGTTGTAATCGTAGCGTTGAGATTGCCCCGTACCGCTTCGCGTTAAATGTGCCGCTGACATGCGGGACCAGCCTGTCAGTAGCCCGCTGCACCACGGAGCGCCACTGGGCTGGCCCGTTAGTTTTCCCGCGCTAGCCCACAGATTCAAATAAATGTTTTTCCATTTAGGTTTAAATTAGATTCTGTCCACTTATTCAAAAATCAATTCAGAGAGTTTCACTTAACCAAAATGCATGATTCAAATTTTGTTAGAAAAATAATTAAAATATCTATCCAAGCCCGTTGGATTGAAGTTATTTGGAGTTAGAGCTAATCTATAGCAAAAATAACAAGACATAGACTATTCTGCATTCAAACATTTTTCAAAAATCAACCATAATAGCTTTTGAGTTGATTCCAACTCTCAAAAAATCACATTTGACCATACCTATCTCAATATGTAAAAATATTTAGGTTTGCATGCAGTGACATTGGACAGGTACCAAAAGAATTCTATTAGGGCATTTCTAGTCACTTTAAATCTATTAAATAATAATCTTAAACTTTAGAAATTGTGACCAACACTTTTAAATCACATTCCCATGTATTAGAATATGTGGTGATGACATGTTTCCACATGATCCCATATTCTATTTAGAGAATATTAAATCTTAATTATTTTCAATGAGTAGAAATTACTTTTCTCAAATAAAATAATGAGACTAGTTCTTTAAATCTTGTGATGATGCTAGATCATCAAGTATGTGCCTTAGTGTGCTAAATAGACTAGTTAAGTATTGTTTGGTGATTGTGTACCCCGTATTTATTTATAGACGATAGTACCGACCAAGTCTACGAGGAAGAGGAGTTCTACCCCGAAGAAGACGAGGAGAATTTCAACCACTGCACCAACTAAGGCAAGCTAGCATTATACAAGTTAACCATGCAAGTTATTACTTGCAAGCCATCATTAACAATGCAAGCTATTATTGGCAAGCTAATACTTGCAAGCCATCTTTAGCAACGCAAGCTAACACTTGCAAGCTTGATAACCTAAGCAAGATGCATTAGGCATGCTTGGTTATACCATTTTGATTTATACCCATCCCAAGTTTTACTTGCAAGCTTTACTTTCTTTTACTTTACCCAAGTTCTTTACTTTTCTTATAGATAGCATAAAGAGTATAAAACTTGGCCTATCTAGTTATACTTAGATGTCATTCTATGGCATGAGATTGAAGATTAGTACCCCTCATTAGTGAACACTCTTAACCTTAGTGGCTAGTGCTAAGCATAAAACTTGATCACTTAGATGGGAATACTTAGTGAAAATGATTATGAAAACCTTGGAATGATGAGTCATTATATTGAGATGTTTTGACATGTGTTGAGAAACAAAAATGGTTTATGATGATGAAAATGTTGAGGCATGAGCCTTAGCCCTTTATAAAAACTGATGGTTGGGTTCGGATGTGATACCATTCCAATTTTACCGTACAACCACAATACCTGAATTGGGTAAGGCTTAGCCGGAAGTTTATATGCATTCGTATGGGTTCCCTCGCGGGAGAGGTTTGAGCTGAGGCTACCTCTTCATGATGTCCACCTATGCAGTGCCCAGGATGGCAGATGGCCATGGCTGGGAGGCCAAGCTCATAGGGGAGGTGCCTATACTAGGGTGTGTATTGAAAGGTTATGATTGATTATCTACATACTAAGTATGATGATTCAGGGTTATCCCTGACGGATGTATCGAATTTTGTGGTGAAAGTGTACCACCTCTGCAGAGTGTCAAACTATCCGAATAGCCGCGTCCACGGTCATGGACAGTTGGAGTGGCCATACTGTTCCGTCGTTAGATATTTTCAAAATGATTTATGAAATGACTTGTGACTTGAATTCATCACAACAGGGTTGTGAATATGAAAGCTAGGTTACCTATTTAAAGTGATTTTAGAACATTAATTTAGCTTTCTTTACTTCTGAACTCAGCTTAAGCTAAATCTAGCTTTTGCAAATAAACTTAGAGCTTAGCATTCCTATTAGAACTACCTTACTTGTTAGTGATAGTTTGCGAGTACTTAAAGAGTACTCGTGACTTTGTCCCTGGCTATTCCCATGGCCAGACTATGAGGAGGATTATCCGGAAGAAGGACGGCAGGACTGATGGGTTCGTAGCATGGAAAACAAAAAATTTCTACCGCAAGAACGAACAAAACCCAGATCTAATCTAGATAAAAGCCAAGATCTAATCTATTAGACATGAGCAACAAGATAGATCTGTACTAACCCTCGTAGAACCGAAAGCGTTACGAGATTAGATCTCGGGGTTGATGTAGTCGATCACTTGCCGATCTCAAGATCGTGTGGATGATCCTTCCGGCGCAGCGTTCCAGCAGCGCTTCCGCAGTCGGTCACACGTGCGGAGTCGAAGCAGACCTTCCTCTCCCCATTCCAGCGAGCAGCGAAGGTAGTAGATCTTCTCCATGAAATCCCAGCAGCACGACGGTGTGGTGGTGGTGGTGGAGGAGTGAATTCTGCAGGGCTTCGCCTAAGCCGGAGCAGAGCGAAGGTAGAGGAGAGAGGCAGCGGCTAGAGCTTGTTAAGAGAGAGGGCTTGGAGGGGGCGCCCCCTCCCTTCTATTTAAAGGAGGGAGGCGCGCCTGGGGAGGGGGAGTCCTAGTAGGACTCCCCTCCTCCTTGGGCCGGCGGGTTGGGAAGGGGGGAGGAGTCCTCCTCCCCCACGAATCCGTGTCTCGCCCCACAAGGTTTCCTTTGACCCTTTCTTGGTTTTCAAGCAAACACGAACTCTTCTAGAACCTTCCAGAACATTCTGAAACCTTCTAGAATCTCCATACAAACACTCCGGAACATTTCCCAACTTAGAAAATGATCCCCAATATATGAATCTTATTCTCCGGATCTCCTCGTGATGTCCTGGATCCAATCCGAGACTCCGAACAACATTCGGTCTCCAACGCATATTCCATATCTACTTAAATCAGCTTCGAACCTTAAGTGTGTCGCCCTACGGTTCGTGAATATGCAGACATGATAGAGACACATCTCCTACCAATAACCATCAGCGGGATCTGGAGATCCATAACGGCTCCCACATACTCAACGATGACTTCGTGATCGATAGAACCATTAACATATGAAACCAATTCCCTTTGTCACGCGATATTCTACTTATCCGAGGTTTGATCGTCGGTATCTCCATACCTAGTTCTACCTCGTTACTGATAAGTACTCTTTACTCGTTCCATGTTATGTCATCCCTTGTGACCTAGTCACATGCTTGCAAGCTAACTAGATGACATTCCACCGAGAGGGCCTAGAGCATATCTATCCGTCATATGGATGGACAAATCCCAATCTTGGTCCATGCGCTTCAACACATACTTTTAGAATACCCAATGACACCTTTATAACCGCCCAGTTACGAAGCGGTGTTTGATGTCATCAAAGTACCCATCCGGTGATGGTGATTAACATAACCTCATGGTCGAAGGATTAGGTTACTATGCATTTGAAAGCTTACAGCAATACGAACTTAATGACTTGATCTTATGCTACGCTTACTATGGGTGTGTGTCCATCACATCATTCTCCTAATGATATAACCTTGTTATTAATGACATCCAATGTCCATGATCAGGAAACCATGATCATCAATTAATCAACAAGCTAGTTTCACAAGAGGCTTACTAGGGACTCTTTTATGTTTACAAAACACACATGTATCAGTGTTTCCTTATAATACAATTATAGCATGGGATGTAAACATTCATCATAAACACAAAGATATAATAATAACCACTTTTATTATTGCCTCTGGGGCATATCTCCAACAGTCTCCCACTTGCACTAGAGTCAATAATCTAGATTACATGGTAATATACCTAACACCCATGGCGTTCTGGTGTTGGTCATGCTTTGCTCTAGGGTGAGGTTTAGTCAACGGATCTGCCACATTCAGATCCGTGTGTACTTTGCAAATCTTTATGTCACCATCTCGGACATACTCGCGAATAGCATGGAAACGCAGCTTGATGTGCTTCAGCTTGCTATGTGACATTGGCTCCTGGGCATTAGCTATGGCACCTGTGTTGTCACAGTAGATGGCCATCGGGTCCAACGCACTGGGAACCACGCCAAGTTTAGTAATGAACTCCTTCATCCATATGGCTTCTTGTGCAGCCTCCGAAGCAGCTATGTATTCCGATTCAGTTGAAGATTTCGCCACAACGCTTTGCTTGGCACTCCTCCAGCTCACTGCAGCACCATTCAAAATAAATACGTATCTAGACTGTGACTTCGAGTCATCTGGATCGGTGTTCCAACTAGCATCAGTGTAACCGTTTACAACAAGCTGTTCATCACCTCCATAAGAAAGAACCATATCCTTAGTCCTATTCAGGTACTTTAGGATATTTTTGACCGCTGTCCAGTGTTCCAATCCAGGATCACTTTGATATCTGCTAGTCAAACTAACAGCATGTGCTATATCCGGTCTTGTACACAGCATGGCATACATGATAGAACCTATGGCCGAGGCATTGGGAATATTGTTCATCTTTTCTCTATCTTCTGCCGTAGCCGGACTTTGAGTCTTACTCAAGGTCTTACCTGACAACATGGGCACGAATCCTTTCTTGCTCTCTTTCATTCTAAACTTATTTAGAACTTTGTCTAAGTATGTACTTTGTGAAAGCGCTATTAGGCGTCTTGATCTATCTCTATAAATCTTGATGCCTAGAATATATGCCGCTTCGCCAAGATCCTTCATTGAAAAACTATTATTCAAATAGGTTTTGACGCTATTAAGAAGTTCTATATCATTCCCAATCAACAATATGTCATCTACATATAGTACTAGGAATGCTACAGAGCTCCCACTCACTTTCTTGTAAATACAAGCTTCTCCATAAGTTTGTATAAATCCAAAGTTTTTGATTACCTTATCAAAACGTTGATTCCAACTCCGGGATGCTTGCTTCAGTCCATAAATGGAGCGCTGAAGTTTGCATACCTTATCAGCATCACTAGGATCGATAAAACCCTTGGGTTGTACCATATACAACTCTTCCTCAACGTCACCATTAAGGAACGCCGTTTTGACATCCATCTGCCAAATCTCATAATCGAAATATGCAGCGATTGCTAACAAAATCCTCACAGACTTTAGCTTCGCTACTGGTGAGAAAGTCTCATCGTAGTCAACTCCTTGAATTTGTCGGAACCCTTTCGCGACAAGTCGAGCTTTATAGACGGTAACATTACCATCAGCATCTATTTTTCTTTTGAAAATCCATTTGTTCTCGACAGCCTTATGGCCATCCGGTAAGTCCACCAAAGTCCATACTTGGTTTTCGTACATGGATCCCATTTCGGATTTCATGGCTTCTAGCCATTTGTCGGAATCTGGCTCACCATAGCTTCTTCATACGTCGCGGGGTCATCAGTGTTGTCCACCAACATGACGTTCAAGGCAGAGTCATACCAATCAGGAGTGGTACGAACCCTCGTTGACCTGCGAGGTTCAGCAGTAACTTCGTTCGAAGTTTCATGATCAGCATCATTAGCTTCCTCTCCAGTTGGTGCAGGCGGCACAAAAACATCTTCCGGTGTTGCGCTACTCTCAACCCCGAGAGAAGGTTCAATCACCTCGTCGAGTTCTACTTTCCTTCCAGTCACTTCTTTCGAGAGAAATTCCTTCTCAAGAAAGGATCCATTCTTGGCAACGAAAACTTTTCCTTCGGATCTATGATAGAAGGTATACCCAATTGTTTCTTTCGGGTATCCTATGAAGACGCATTTCTCCGCTTTGGGTTCAAGCTTATCGGGTTGTAACTTCTTTACATACGCCTCGCAACCCCAAACTTTAAGGAACGACAACTTAGGTTTCTTTCCAAACTACAATTCGTACGGTGTCGTTTCAACGGATTTAGATGGTGCCCTATTTAAAGTGAATGCGGCTGTCTCTAATGCATAGCCCCAAAATGATAGCGGTAAATCTGTAAGAGACATCATAGACCAAACCATATCTAAGAGAGTTCGATTACGACGTTCGGACACACCATTACGTTGTGGTGTTCCCGGCGGCGTCAACTGCGAAAGTATTCCACATTTCTTTAAATGCATGCCAAACTCATAACTCAGATATTCACCTCCGCGGTCAGAACGCACAAACTTAATCTTCTTGTTACGATGATTTTCCACTTCACTTTGAAATTCCTTAAACTTCTCAAAAGTTTCGGACTTATGTTTCATAAAGTAGACATACCCATATCTACTTAAGTCATCCGTGAAAGTGAGAACATAACGATATCCACCACGCGATGCTACACTCATTGGACCGCACACATCGGTATGTATTATTTCCAATAAGTCCGTAGCTCGCTCCATTATCCCAGAGAATGGAGTCCTAGTCATTTTTCCCATTAGACATGCTTCGCATCTTTCAAGTGATTCAAAATCAAGTGATTCAAGAAGTCCATCAGAATGGAGTTTCTTCATACGCTTCACTCCAATGTGACCAAGATGACAGTGCCACATGTATGTAGAATTATCATTCAATTTTATTCGTTTAGCATCTATGTTGTGAACATGTGTATCACTACTATCGAGATTCAATAAGAATAAACCATTTATCTTAGGTGCATTACCATAAAAGATATTACTCATATAAATCGAACAACCTTTATTCTCAGACTTAAAAGAGTAACCGTCTCGCAATAAACAAGATCCAGATATAATGTTCATGCTTAACGCAGACACCAAATAACAATTATTTAAATTTAAAACTAATCCAGAAGGTAGATGTAGAGGTAGCGTGCCGACGGCGATCACATCAACCTTGGATCCATTTCCAACGCGCATCGTCACCTCGTCTCTCGCTAGTCTTCGTTTATTCCGCAGCTCCTGTTTCGAGTTACATATATGAGCAACCGAACCAGTATCAAATACCCAGGCACTACTACGACTACTAGTAAGATACACATCAATAACATGTATATCGAATATACCTTTCTTCTTGATGTTGTCGTTCTTCAGATCTGCCAGGTACTTGGGGCAGTTACGCTTCCAGTGACCAGCACCCTTGCAGTAGAAGCACTCAGTTTCAGGCTTAGGACCAGCCTTGGGCTTCTTAGCAGGTGCGGCAACTTTCTTGCCGTCCTTCTTGAAGTTGCCCTTTTTCTTAGGCTTGCCCTGTTTCTTGAAATTGGTGGTCTTATTGACCATCAACACTTGGTTCTCCTTCTTGATCTCCACTTCAGCAGTTTTCAGCATGGACGATAGTTCAGGCAACGTCTTGTTCATGTAGTGCATATTGTAGTTCATCACAAAGTTCTTACAACTCGGTGGCAGTGATTGGAGGACACGGTGAATCCCTAACTCATTAGGAATCGTTATCCCCAACTCTTGGAGTTTGTTTGCGTGCCCAGACATGGTGAGCACGTGCTTGCTAACGGAGCTTCCCTCTTCCATCTTGCAGGTAAAGAACTTCTCGGAGGCCTCATAGCTCTCCACGGCCGCGTGAGTCTCAAAAATGAGCTTGAGCTCCTTAATGATCTCGAACGGGTCGTGGTGCTCAAAATGTTTCTGGAGCTCTGTTTCTAAACCGTACAGGATGGCACACTGAATTGTGGAGTAATGATTTTTCCGAGTGGCGTAAACATTCTTTACGTCATCGGTGGCATCATTTGTAGGTGGGTCACCTAGCGGTGCTTCGAGCACATAGGTCATCTGACCAGCCCTGAGGACAATCTTCAGACCACGGAGCCAGTCCGTGAAGTTGCTTCCATTGTTCTTAAGCTTTTCTTTCTCTAGGAACGCATTGAAATTGATGGAAAGATTTGCCATAATCTACAACAAATTTGCAAGTAGTTTAGACTAAGTTTATGATAAATTGAGTTCTACTTTAATTCTTAAATTAACTAGGTGAACTCCCACTCAAAACAACATCCCTCACATTGTCTTAGTGATTACACGAACCAAGTCCACTACACCAAGTCCGATCTTCACGAGAGAAGATGTAGTTTCATCGGCGAACAATCTTCATGTTCATCATATCACTTATATGATTCATGCTCTACCTTTCGATATTCCGTGTTCCGAGACCATGTCTATACATGCTAGGCTCGTCAAGATTAACCTTAGTTTCCGCATGTGCAAATCTGGCTTGCACCCGTTGTATGCACACATAGAATCTATCACATCCGATCATCACGAGATGCTTCGAGATGATGAGTCTTAGCAACGATGCCAACTAAGGACGAACACTTTATTACTTGATATTTAGTGAGAGGGATCATCTTATAATGCTACCGTCGCGATCTAAGCAATACAAGATGCATAAAGGATTAACATCACAGGCAATTCATAATTAGTGTGATATGATATGGCCCTTTCTTCTTATGCCTTTGATCTCCATCTCCAAAGCACGGACATGATCTCCATCATCACTAGCATTGCGTCAAGGTTAGTGGCGCCGCTTCATGGTTGTCCATCATCACCAGCAACTATTACAACTACTTGGAATAAAGCTATTACAAGATGAATAGACACGCTGGTCTTAATAGAATTAAAGACAACCATTAGGCTCCTGCCGGTTGCCATATTACAACAAGGATCATTGCATACATCAAATATAATCACAATCACATGATGGCCATATCACATCACAAAACCCCTGCAAAAACAAGTTAGACACCTCTAATTTTCTTTGCAAGTTTTACGTTGTTTGGGGCTTTCGAATAAGAACGGATCTTACCTACGAAACTGAACCACAAGTGCTATCAAGTGCAAAGTGTAGATTGGATCTATACTATGATGGGAGAGACAGACACCCGCAAAGCCACTTGTGCAAAGCAAGTTACACGTCAAGCGTGGAGCAAGTCTCATGTACGACGACATGTAATGTTAGCCCGAGCCGCTTCATCCCACCATACCGCAAGATGCAAAGTACACACATAGCAAAAGATGACACGAGCACCAACGCCCACAACATCATTGTGTTCTACTCGTGCAACAGATCTACGCATAGATATGGCTCTGATACCACTGATGGGTTCGTAGCATGGAAAACAAAAAATTTCTACCGCAAGAACGAACAAAACCCAGATCTAATCTAGATAAAAGCCAAGATCTAATCTATTAGACATGAGCAACGAGATAGATCTGTACTAACCCTCGTAGAACCGAAAGCGTTACGAGATTAGATCTCGGGGTTGATGTAGTCGATCACTTGTCGATCTCAAGATCGTGTGGACGATCCTTCTGACGCTGCGTTCCGGCAGTACTTCCGCAGTCGGTCACACGTGCGGAGTCGAAGAAGACCTTCCTCTCCCTGTTCCAGCGAGCAGCAGAGGTAGTAGATCTTCTCCACGAAATCCCAGCAGCACGATGGTGTGGTGGTGGTGGTGGAGGAGAGAATTCTGCAGGGCTTCGCCTAAGCCGGAGCAGAGCGAAGGTAGAGGAGAGAGGCGGCGGCTAGAGCTTGTTATGAGAGAGGGCTTGGAGGGGGCGCCCCCTCCCTTCTATTTAAAGGAGGGAGGCGCGCCTGGGGAGGGGGAGTCCTAGTAGGACTCCCCTCCTCCTTGGGCCGGCGGGTTGGGAAGGGGGGAGGAGTCCTCCTCCCCCACGAATCTGTGTCTCGCCCCACAAGGTTTCCTTTGACCCTTTCTTGGTTTTCAAGCAAACACCAAGAACTCTTCTAGAACCTTCCAGAACATTCCGAAACCTTCTAGAATCTCCATACAAACACTCCAGAACATTTCCCAACTTAGAAAATGATCCCCAATATATAAATCTTATTCTCCGGACCATTCCGGATCTCCTCGTGGTGTCCAGGATCCAATCCGAGACTCCGAACAACATTCAGTCTCCAACGCATATTCCATATCTACTTAAAACAGCTTCGAACCTTAAGTGTGTCACCCTACGGTTCGTGAATATGCAGACATGATAGATACACATCTCCTATCAATAACCATCAGCAGGATCTAGAGATCCATAACGGCTCCCACATACTCAACGATGACTTCGTGATCGATAGAACCATTAACATATGAAACCAATTCCCTTTGTCACGCGATATTCTACTTATCCGAGGTTTGATCGTCGGTATCTCCATACCTAGTTCTACCTCGTTACTGATAAGTACTCTTTACTCGTTCCATGTTATGTCATCCCTTGTGACCTAGTCACATGCTTGCAAGCTAACTAGATGACATTCCACCGAGAGGGCCCAGAGCATATCTATCCGTCATATGGATGGACAAATCCCAATCTTGGTCCATGCGCTTCAACACATACATTCAGAATACCCAATGACACCTTTATAACCGCCCAGTTACGAAGCGGTGTTTGATGTCATCAAAGTACCCATCCGGTGATGGTGATTAACATAACCTCATGGTCGAAGGATTAGGTTACTATGCATTTGAAAGCTTACAGCAATACGAACTTAATGACTTGATCTTATGCTACGCTTACTATGGGTGTGTGTCCATCACATCATTCTCCTAATGATATAACCTTGTTATTAATGACATCCAATGTCCATGATCAGGAAACCATGATCATCAATTAATCAACAAGCTAGTTTTACAAGAGGCTTACTAGGGACTATTTTATGTTTACAAAACACACATGTATCAATGTTTCCTTATAATACAATTATAGCATGGGATGTAAACATTCATCATAAACACAAAGATATAATAATAACCACTTTTATTATTGCCTCTTGGGCATATCTCCAACAAGGACGGCTATGACAACTAGGATCATCTCCCATTGTCAGCATTGCCTATGACACTGAAGATGGAGCCCACCGCTATGCTTATTATTCCGCTGCTTGTTTGTATTAAGACTGGATCATGAGATCCTTGATTTGTGTAAGACCTTATTATGGTTTGTTATTGATGATGTACTATGATATCCAATCTATTATGTCTCGCAAAAATGGTAATCCTGCGATTGCGATGTATGGCATAACAGGCATCTGGGATTAACCCGGGTGTTGACAAGTTGGTATCAGAGTCATCCTGACCATATGAGAGCCTAGTTAGAATGGACGTCCAAACAAAAACTTAGTTTCAAAAGAAAACAAAATGAGTATTTATGAAAACCTATTTCCCCTCTTATTCTTGAGATTCTTTCAAAAAAAATCATGTTCCTCAAAATTTCTTACATTACTACATAAAACTTGACACACTTGATCACCTCACTAACTTACTCATCCTAAATTCTTATAGATGGAAGTTCAGTACTACAAGTTCTACCAGTTGGGCAACGGAGGCCACCTGATCTTTGAGAGGGATCTCGATGCACTGTCGGAGTATTTGGAGCGTTCGCATCCGGAATTCTTCGAGGCTCAAATCAATGATCACCTAGGAGGAGATCTACAATGGCTAATAGTTGCTGATCTTCGAGGCAAGATGGAAGCGCCTCTTTCGGAGAAGATTCAATTCACCGTAAGAGAGAACAACTGTCTAGACGGATTAGCCAGGGCCATGCATGAAGCTCTTGCCTGTCTTTGCGGACAAAACATCAACTTGATCTAGGGAACTCGCTTTGCGCACTATGCAAGGCGTGATTCTATGGGAATGCCATCGGAAATGCCAAGTCACCCGGAGATGAAGCGCCAAGTGGAGAACCTTGACTTCCTGATGTATGATAGGCAGAAGGAATTCGACAATGCTCGAGCCTACGCCAACCACAACCTTGACGTTGCCGCCCAGAAGGCCCAGACTTTCGCCCTGCTCGTCAAGGATCGTCAATCACTTTGCCGACAAAGTGAGAAGAAGGATCGCACCATCGCTCGTCTTTGCAAGAAGGTGGCCGACCTCGAGAAGACCATCTAGGAACAAGAAGCTCAGCTTGCAGCAAAAGAAGAATAGGAAGAAGGTGAAGACATCCAGGGAGATCTTCACTCGTACCTCAGTGATGATGATGACTACCTGGAGGATGATGCCATGGATTTCTACACCGATGACGAGGACTCCGACTTCATTGATGATGAGTAGATGCACGTGATCACTATCGTAGGAATGAGTTGTATCAGTCCCACTATATCATAGTTTACAGAATGGTTCTTAAAACCATCTGTTTTCCTTTTTATGTTGTGGTGTGTGTGTGTTTGTATGGTGTGCTTTGCTTGAATGAATGAATGAATGAAAAGAAGTTAGTTTGCCAAACCAGAGTCAAATTCAAAGTTAAAACTGTTGGGTTCGCAGCATAGAAAACAAAAAAATTCCTACGGTGTGAACTACACGCCAAGATCTGTCTACTAGGTACAAAGCAACGGGTGGACATACATCCAACGAGAACTTACCCTCGTAGACAACGAGCTTTGTTAACGAGTAGGAACTCGTGGTTGATGTAGTCGTACACTTGCCAATCTCAAGATCGTGAGGAAGTCCGAGCGCCGCAACTCAGCAGCGCATCCGCACTCGCACACACGTTCAAGCCACCAGACAACCTCCACCTCCTCGCTCCAGCGATCCAGCGGAAGCAGCAACTCCTTCCAGACGAAATGCCACCGGGAACATGTATCTCGCTAATCCGAGACCATGGGGGAGTAATTCTAGAGGGGGAGAGAGATCCTTCACAAGGAGGTGTGTGGATGAAGGAGGGAATGGGTGGCCTTTTATAGGAGGAGGGGGGGTGCCCCCTCTCTCCATGGCCGGTGCATGGGAGGGTGACCCCTCACCTCCCCCATTCATGTGGTGGTAACCCCTCCACATTAAAATGCCTCTTCACATTCCCTTTTAAAGTCTCCACTTTAAATGCATTAAATTTCTCCAAATTTAATGCTCTCTCATTTAATAAAACTCTTTTTATTAAATTTATTCAGAATTTTGTTAATTACTTTAATTAACAAACATTCACATATAGCCCCTTGCAATATTTCAATATCACATGCAGAACCACCTTCTGAAATTTCACCCAAAACAATTTCCAGTTTCTATTGAAACAATTCCTGCGCTTTGCAATTCTTTCGTCTGAAACATATGTGCTCCAAAATGGTGTCCGGTAACTCTTAAGTGTGCCACACTATGGTTCGCGAATAATGCAGACATGGTCGAGACCCTTCTCCGATCAATAATCAGCAGCGGGACCTGGAGATCCGTACTGACTCCTACACATTCAACGATGACTCCTGTGATCGTGAGAACCTTTAACGCTTCTAACTAAATCCCTTTGTCTCTCGATATATTACATGTCCGAGATTCAATCATCGATATCTCCATACCTAGTTTGATGTCGTTACCGACATGCACTCTTTTCTCGTTCCCGTGATATAACATTCTAGTGATCACATCACTTGCTTGCAAGCTATCCTAATGTGATATCACCGAGAGGGCCCAGAGTATATCTATCCGTCATCTGGATTGACAAATTCCACTCTTGATCCATGAGCCTCAACATAACACCTTCGTAGTACTGAACCCATCTTTATAGTCACCCTGTTACGGTGTGACGTTTGATGTTATCAAGATACTCTTTCGGTGTTAGCAATTAACATGATCTCATGGTCTAAGGATAAAGATTACTTCGTATTATGTTATAGCAATATAAACATAATGACTTGATTGTAATGCTATACTTCGGATGAATCTTCATCACATCATTCCACCAATGGCGTGACCTTGTTATTAACAGCATCCAATGTCCATGATCAGGAAACCTTGATCATCCTGTTAATCAACAAGCTAGTCTATAAGAGAGGCATGACTAGGAACCCTTTTTGTTTATTAAACACACATGTATTGATGTTTCCGAATCAATACATTTCTAGCATGTAAAATAAACATCTATCATGTATAAGGAATATATAATAACAACTTTATTATTGCCTCTCAGGGCATATTTCCTTCAAAAACTTTTGAAACAAAACCATGAACCTTAAAACTTTCCCTCTTACCCCTTTATCTATCTCAATCTTCAGATGACTCGCGGAAACCCCGGAGGGAGCAGCTCATCGCAGGACCCGATGCTGCAGATTCTGTAGATGCTAGTTTCTGACCGTGAAGCTAGTAGAGCAGAGCGCCAAGCCAACCTAGCCACCCTGCAACAGATAACTCAGATGGCCCACAATAATCAAGGCCATGGAAATCAGGATCATCATGGATCCAAGCTTAAGAATTTTCAGAATACCAATCCCCCTATCTTTAGCAAGTCGGAAGACCCATTAGATGCAGATGATTGGTTGCAAACCATGGAGAACAACCTAGAAGTCACAGGAGTTTATGCCAACGAGCAAGTATTGTTTGCCACCCACTATCTGGCAGGAGATGCAAGAGCCTGGTGGAATAACACTCATACTATGAACCATGGTCAAGTGATGACGTGGGAAGCTTTCAAGACCAAGTTTAGCCGCACCCATGTGCCGCAAGGTTTCGTCACCAGAATGAGATATGAGTTCAGAGAACTGAAGCAAGGCAGGATGACAGTAGTGGAGTACCGTGACAAATTTCTGTCCCTCGCAAGATATGCCCCCGATGAGATCAACACTGAAGCCAAGAAGAAGGAGAGGTTCCTAAATGGATTGCATGATGAGATGCAAAAGGTGTTAGTCAACATCCGTTTTGAAGACCTAGAAGAGCTAGTCAACTCTGCCATCCAGATGGAAGGAAAGATAAACCAAGCTAATGACAACCGCAAGCGCAAAATGATGCATCAGACTGGGTCCCACAATACCCAGAAGTATCGCCCCAACCCGTCTGCAGGATATGCCTCGAGAAACAATAGACCCCCGATGTCTCGTCCAAGCTACCCCAATCGTAGTAGAGGAAACTTGAAGTCTGGAGGAAATCACAACAACCCCGGCAACTCCAACAACTTCAACCGTGCACCGCCCAAGTACAACAACAACAACAACGACAACAACAATACTTCCCCAAGGACTAGAAGCAATGTCGTGCATGTTGCAGCCAAAGACACGTCCCAGATTACTTGCTTTGAATGTGGAGTGAAGGGTCAATACTCCAATGAGTGTCCCAAGAAGCTTGCAGCCACCACCAATGTGAATGCCCCAGCTCAGCAGCAACACCGTGTTCAACCCAGAAGGAGATTTGACCCAGGGAACTCTCTCAACCGCAACGGCTGTCTGTTTCACATGAATGCTGAAGAAGCCCAGGAAGCGCCAGATGTCGTGCTGGGTATGTTTTCTGTTAACTCAGAATTAGCAAGAGTGTTGTTTGATTCGGGAGCATCGCACTCGTTTGTTACCTAATAATTTGCATGCACTAGTAAGACTCACCCAACCAATTTGAAGCATGTTATGATAGTTCAAATACCTGGTTCAACCACCGAACCTAGAAAAATTTGCAAGGCTGTACCTATCAGAATCCATGGGATAGATTTTTATGCCAATCTAATAGTACTTGGAACCAAAGGTTTGGAAGTAGTACTAGTAATGAATTGGATGTCGAAACATAAATGATTGATCGACTGTGCCAAGAAAGCCATAACCATGACTAGTAGCTCTGGAGTATCAGTAAAGCATATATCTGGAATCTTACCCCGTCAATTCAAGTGCAACAAGAGTCTAGCCCTACCAACCATAGACCAAGTCAGAGTAGTCTGTGAATACCCCGACGTATTCCCAAATGAATTGCCCGGTATGCCCCCGGATCGGGATATCGAGTTCATTATTGAACTAATTCCTGGAACAGGACCCATAGCACAGAGACCTTATAGTATGAACCCCTCTGAACTAGTGGAGCTGAAGAAGCAACTTGATGCTATGCTGGCAAAAGGTTTGATTCAACCAAGCGCATTGCCATGGAGATCACCTATTTTGTTTGTTGACAAGAAAGATGGAGGTAACCATTTGTGCACAGATTACCGGAAGCTAAATGACGTCACCATCAAGAAAAAGTACCCACTGCCCAAGATTGAGGATCTGTTTGATCAGTTGACTGGTGCCAGAGTGTTTTCTAAGATTGATCTTAGGACTGGTTATCATCAACTCAAGATTCGTGCAACGGATATTCCAAAGACCGCCTTTACCACCAGATATGGATTGTATGAGTATACGGTCATGTCTTTTGGATTAACCAATGTCCCTGCTTATTTCATGAATCTCATGAATAAGATCTTTATGAATTTTCTGAATAAGTTTGTCGTTGTGTTTATCGATGATATTCTTATCTATTCCAAGTCAGAAGAAGATCATGAGCAACACCTGAGAACAATCCTTGAAACCCTGAGAGAACAACAATTGTATGCTAAGTTTAGCAAATGTGAGTTCTGGCTGAAAAAAGTAGGATTCCTCGGACATATTGTGTCAGCAGGAGGAGTCGCTGTTGATCTCTCCAAGATCAGAGATGTTGAAGCATGGAAAGCCCCAACCACTCAAACCCAAGTCCGTGCATTTCTTGGATTAGCGGGATACTACCGTAAGTTTGTTGAAGGATTTTCGAGCATCACAAGACCAATGACCCAATTGTTGAAGAAAGACAAGAAGTTTGAATGGACCGACAAATGTGAAGCGAGTTTTCAAGAGCTCAAGAAGAGATTGATTTCAGCCCCAATCTTGATTATGCCAGATATCAAGAAGCCTTTTGATGTATATTGTGATGCATCCAAGATTGGTCTCGGATGTGTGTTGATGCAAGAAGGCAAAGTCATAGCATATCTGTCCCGACAACTGAAGCAGCATGAGCAAAACTACCCTACCCATGATCTTGAACTAGCATTGAAGACATGACGTCATTACCTTATGGGTAATCGATGTGAGATTTATTCAGATCACAAGAGCCTAAAGTATATTTTCACTCAGAAGGAGCTGAATATGAGGCAAAGGATATGGATAGAGTTAATTAAGGATTATGACCTTGACATTCACTATCACCCCGGTAAATCCAATGTGGTAGCGGATCCTCTTAGCAGATTGCCGTGTAGATTAAACACTATGATTAAAGAAGCTCTGCCAAGTTTGCATGAAGAGTTGGAGCAGTTTAGAACGGAGCTAGTTAGCAAAGGATTTTTAGCTAGCATTGAACTTCAACCCACTTTGATCAGTCAAATCAAGGAAGCTCAGAAAGGAAACGCAAGTATCGACGGAATCAAGCGTCGTATTGGTACAGGAAAGGTACCCGGATTCACTGAAGATGAAGGAGTTTTGTGGTACAAAGGACGTATCTGTGTGCCAGTAGATTCAGAGCTGAAGCAAGTTATCATGCAAGAAGCCCATGATACTCTTTATTCTATCCACCCCGAAGGAACAAAGATGTATTAGGATTTAAAAGAGCAATTGTGGTGGCACAAGATGAAGAGAGAAATCTGAAGCTACATCGCCAAGTGTGATATCTGTTAGAGAGTCAAAGGGGAACATCAGAGACCCGCAAGACTGTTGCAACCATTGCAGATTCCGGAATGGAAATGGGATTCCGTCGGAATGGACTTTATCACCGGTTTGCCTACTTCTAGTAGGGGAAATGACTCTATCTGGGCCATAGTTGATAGACTGTCCAAGGTAGCCCATTTTATACCAGTCAAGACAACCTACCAGAGTTTGAAGCTAGCAGAGTTGTACATTGCTAGAATCGTCAGTTTGCATGGAACCCCCAAGACCATAGTGTCGGATCGAGGAACCCAATTTACCTCGAGATTTTGGTAGAAAGTCCAAGAAGGATTAGGAACCAAGTTGAATTTCAGCACAGCTTATCACCCGCAGACCGATGGACAGACTGAAAGAGTCAACCAAATCTTAGAAGATATGTTGAGAGCCTGTGTGTTAGAGTATGGATCAAAATGGGAAGATTGTCTGCCTTTCGTAGAATTCTCATACAACAACAGTTATCAAGCTAGTTTACAAATGACCACATTTGAATTCTTGTATGGAAGAAAATGCCGTACCCCTCTGAATTGGTCGCAAGTAGGAGAGAGTCAGATTTTTGGACCCGACATCCTACGAGAAGCCCAAGAGAAGGTTCACAAAGTCCGTGAGCACCTCAAGACCGCCCAATCCAGACAGAAGAGTTATGCCGACAAGAGACGTAGAGACCTGACTTTCAATGTCGGAGATTTTGTGTATCTCAAAGTGTCACCATTAAAAGGAATGCAATGTTTTCAGCTGAAAGGAAAGTTAGCCCCCAGATATATTGGACCCTTCAAGATTCTGAATCGCCGAGGAGAAGTATCGTATCAATTGGAACTGCCAGAGGAGATGCCAGCCATCCATAATGTGTTCCACATCTCGTTACTTCGCAAATGCTTAGAAGTGCCGGAGAAGACCAAAGTTTTCAAGAACATCGATCACCGAGCCATTGATATCAACAAGGAATTGACGTATCGTGAAGTGCCCATCCGTATCTTGGGAGAAGCCTTCAGAACCACCAGGACCCGGAGTATCAAGTTTCTCAAGATCCAATGGAGCAACCATACCGAAGAAGAAGCTACCTGGGAACGAGAAGATTACATTAGGACTGAGTTTCTAGATCTCTTTAGTTCCTAGTTTTTCTTAAATCTCGGGACGAGATTTTGTTTAAGGAAGGAAGGTTTGTAACATCCCAAAACTTTAATCAAGGTTATCAAGATTCTAATCACCCAATTTAGGGTTAACAAAAACTTTTTAGTATTAAAATAATTATGAATGCATGTGTGTGTTTGCACTAATATAGAATTGTTTGAAAATGCCATGTTTGATTGTTCTAAATGTTGTGAAATGGTTCAAGGGTGAATGCCACATCATCTAGACCATTTACAAACAAAATTCAAAGAAAAACAAATCAAATAAGAATAAAAAGACCAAATGGTCATTTTGACAATTTTAATCCACTAGGCCACTTTAGGTGTTCCTAGAAGTTAATTTCAAACAGAAACTTTCTCAACTCTTTTCACCCTTGCTAGACAAAGTAAAGATGTACCAAGGCCCACTTTACAAACTTACAAAAACCTTTAGCAAGGCAATTTAAATGATAATTGAAAATTGAATCGAGTGTATGTGTTAAGATCACCATTTCTCAAAAACCAACCAAACCAATTCACCTTGACAATCCCAAGCAAACATAGTCTCTCAAACTTAATACAAAACCACTCAAAAATTTTGGATCCAAAATTCAAATTTAAACTTCTTGCGGCCATTTGATCGAACACCTGGCAGACAAAATTAATCTGGCCTAACAATTACTGTTTTAGAGCAATGATCAAGCGCCACAAAGGCCTCAATCCATGCCTTGGTCTCCCCCAGTTCCAACCATGCCATAAAAGAGCTCTCCCTTAGCGCTTGCAGCAGTGCCGAGCCACCCGAGCGCCATGCCCGTTGGTCGAGCATGGACCGCTCCGAGCAGACCGCCCCGCTCTCTCCCACCATGCCTAGGAGGATCGCCGCACCCTACCGCCCCTCTTCGTCCCTTCCCCGAGCGATGCCAAGCCCTAGACCACCGCAGAACAACCGCACCCCGAGCTTTTGCGCAATGCCGAGCACGCGCTAGAGCGCCACGCCCGACAAGCCAGCACAGACTGCGCCTCGACCGCAGCTCGCGCGCACAGCTCCGCCATGACTCCAGCAGCCGCCCAGACACCCCCGTTCGCCGCCGCTTGACCCGTAGCTAACATGCGCCGCACCGAACACCGCCTCTGCCGCGTAGAGCATCGCCCGCTCCCTACCGATATAGACCGCGCCTTGCCGCACCATCAAGCCCGTGAGAACCGCCCTCAAGCACCGTGTCAACCGCCGCTCGCAGCCATGCTGATAGCCGCCCGTAGCCATGTCGCCAGCACCACCTGACCATGCCACTCTGCTCCCTTCCTCGAGCTATAAAAGGAGGCCTCCTCCACCCCATTTCTGCACACCATCTCACTCCCCTCTCACCACTGATCCTTCCACCCCATCCCCGGAGCAAGGCGAGCCTCCGTTCGCCGGAATTTCGCCGGAGCTTGCCGCTACAGAGGAGAAGAGGCGCCGTCGATTGGAGCTGCCCAGGAACCGCCGCGACCATGCCTAGAACCATCGTCGTCTACCAGTTCGAACGCCCCCATCGCCACGTCTAGCTTGAGCCTAGGTGAGCCCCAGTAGACCCCCACCGTGCCGCTAGGGTTTGTCCTCGCTGGAGAACTGTTCGCCGGAGACGATGAACCACAACCGTAGATCTTGTTCTAATCGTAGCACTGAGATTTCCCCGTACCGCTTCGTGTTAGATGTGCCGCTGACATGCGGGACCAGCCTGTCAGTAGCCCGCTGTGCCGCGGAGCGCCACTGTGCCAACCCGTTAGTTTTCCTGTGCTAGCCCACAAATTCAAATAAATGTTTTTCCATTTAGGTTTAAACTAAATTATGTCCACCTATTCAAAAATCAATTCAGAGAGTTTCACTTAACCAAAATGCATGATTCAAATTTTGTTAGAAAGATAATTAAAATATCTATCCAAGACCGTTGTATTTAAGTCATTTGGAGTTAGGATAATCTATAGCAAAAATAACAAGGCAGAGACTTTTCTGCATTCAAACATTTTTCAAAAATCAACCATAATAGCTTTTGAGTTGATTCCAACTCTCAAAAATCACATTTGACCATACATATCTGAATATGTAAAAATATTTAGGTTTGCATGCAGTGACATTGGACTAGTACCAAAATAATGCTATTAGGGCATTTCTAGTCACTTTAAATCTATTAAATAATAATCTTAAACTTTAGAAATTGTGACTAACCCATTTAAATCACATTTCCATGTATTAGAATATGTGGTGATGACATGTGTCCACATGATCCCATATTCTATTTGGAGAATATTAAATCTTAATTATTTTCAATGAGTAGAAATTACTTTTCTCAAATAAAATAATAAGACTAGTTCTTTAAATCTTGTGATGATTGTGATGATGCTAGATCATCAAGTATGTGCCTTAGTGTGCTAAATAGACTAGTTAAGTATTATTTGGTGATTGTGTACCCCGTATTTATTTATAGACGATAGTACCGACCAAGTCTACGAGGAGGAGGAGTTCTACCCCGAAGAAGACGAGGATAATTTCAACCACTGCACCAACCAAGGCAAGCTAGCATTATACAAGTTAACCATGCAAGTTATTACTTGCAAGCCATCATTAACAATGCAAGCTATTATTGGTAAGCTAATACTTGCTAGCCATCTTTAGCAAGGCAAGCTAACATGTGCAAGCTTGATAACCTAAGAAAGATGCATTAGGCATGCTTGGTTATACCATTTTGATTTATATCCATCCCAAGTTTTACTTGCAAGCTTTACTTTCTTTTACTTTACCCAAGTTCTTTACTTTTCTTATAGATAGCAGAAAGAGTATAAAACTTGGCCTATCTAGTTATACTTAGATGTCACTCTATGGCATGAGATTGAAGATTAGTACCCCCTCATTAGTGAACACTCTTAACCTTAGTGACTAGTGCTAAGCATAAAACTTGATCACTTAGATGGGAATACTTGGTGAAAGTGATTATGAAAACCTTGGAATGATGAGTCATTCTATTGAGATGTTTTGACATGTGTTGAGAAACACAAATGGTTTATGATGATGAAAATATTGAGGCATGAGCCTTAGCCCTTCATAAAAACTGATGGTTGGGTTCGGATGCGATACCATTCCAATTTTACCGTACAACCACAATACCTAAATTGGGTAAGGCTTAGCCGGAAGTTTATATGTATTAGTATGGGTTCCCTCACGGGAGAGGTTTGAGCTGAGGCTACCTCTTGATGATGTCCACTTATACAGTGCCCAGGATAGCAGATGGGCATGGCTGGGAGGCCAAGCTCATAGGGGAGGTGCCTATACTAGGGTGTGTAATCGAAAGGTTATGATTGGTTATCCTTATACTAAGTATGATGATTCAGGTTTATCCTTGACGGATGTATCGAATTTTGTGGTGAAAGTGTACCACCTCTGCAGAGTGTTAAACTATTCGAATAGCCACATCCATGGTCATGGACAGTTGGAGTAGCCATATTGTTCCGTCGTCAGATGTTTTCAAAATGATTTATGAAATGACTTGTGACTTGACTTGATCACAACAGGGTTGTGAATATGAAAGCCAGGTTCCCAATTTAAAGTGATTTTAAAACATTAATTTAGCTTTCTTTACTTCTGAACTCAGCTTAAGATGAATCTAGCTTTTGCAAATAAACTTAGAGCTTAGCATTCTTATTAGAACTACCTTACTTGTTAGTGATAGTTTGCGAGTACTTAAAGAGTACTCATGGCTTTGTCCCTGGCTATTCCCGTGGCCAGACTATGAGGAGGACTATCCGGAAGAAGGACAACAGGACGGCTATGACAACTAGGATCATCTCTCATCGTTAGCATTTCCTGTGACACTGAAGATGGAGCCCACCGCTACGCTTATTATTCTGTTGCTTGTTTGTATTAAGACTGGATCATGAGATCCTTTATTTGTGTAAGACCTTATTATGGTTTGTAATGGATGATGTACTGTGATACCCAATCTGTTATGTCTCGCAAAAATGGTAATTCTGGGATTGCGATGTATGGCATAACAGGCATCTGGGATTAAAAACCTGGGTGTTGACATCCCCTATTTTCAGGTTTTTGCTAAATCATATTCCCATGACAATGTCTTCCTTTTCGCAAACCAAAATAATTTCTTACTATTTTCTTGTCATTTTATTTGCATAACTGTATTGGAGCCATTGACGGGACTCATATTCCCATGACCATTTCGGGTGACAAAGCTACTCCCTTTAGAAATAGGAAGGGGACAATCAGCCAGAATATTATGGTCGCTTGTGACTTCGATCTAAATTACACATTCATAAATTATGGTTGGGAGAGATCTGCAACTCATGCTAGGGTTCTTAGATCCACACTTCTCAAAGGGTTTAAAGTACCTCAGGGCAAGTTCTATCTCATAGATGGTGGTTATGCAAACACTCCATTATTTTTTGCACCATACCGTGGTGTTCGGTACCATTTGAAGGAGTTTGGGCATGGTCGTCGTGCACCCCAAAACTACAAGGATCTATTCAATCACCATCACACCGTACTACGAAATCATATTGAATGGGCATTGGGAGCCCTAAAGAAACACTTTCCTATTCTCAAAGTGGGAACCCATCACACAATAGAAAATCAAGTAAAGTTACCGGCGGCTGCTGCAATATTGCATAACATCATCCGTTTGCATAAGGGGATGAGGGCTGGTTAGATAACCAAACAAACAACTTACCTCCAGAAAATTATGTGGACCTTCCTGATGGTGATCTTCCTCAAAACCATCAAGTCAACAATGAAGGAAACATTCTTAGAGACATGATTGCGCATCAAATGTGGGCGGATTACCATCAACAGTAAAGTCAAGTGTGGTGTAATAAAGTAGTGACATTTGAGCTTGTTTAATTTGTTATGTGTTGTAATAAAGTAATGACATTTGAGATTCTTTTGTTTCTTATGTGATGTAATAAAGTAATGACATGTTAACTCCATGTGAGCTATTAAATTCTTATGTGAGGATAAATGTCTTGCTGCTTATATCATGAATATTGTTCCAGGAGTCATGATGATGACTAGAAGAGGATCTCCAAGGATTAATCTCATGCAAAGTAAAGTTGTCTAGAAGAATCTCTCACCAAAAGGCGGGGTAACAAAAAAGCGGTCTAAAGGTAGAGCCTTCAATTATTAAACCCAAATAGATTATTATACATGCTTTTATTTGGCTAACTTGAAAATCTTTCTCAAACAGATAGAGCCTCTTGGAATGCTGAACTAGAAAAGGCTCTTGTGGAATTGCTGCATGAGCACAATACCCCTCAATATAAGGGTCAGAATGGGTGGTCCTCTGACGCCTGGAATAAGACCATCAAGAGATTCCAAGCAAGCCATCCGTATGTGTCTTACACAAAGGGAAAAATCCAAGATAAGGAGAAGGAGCTAAAAAGGGTATATAAGATGCTCAAGAAAGCTAGGCAACAAAGCGGAGTATCCTGGAATGACAAGCGTTCAACGATTGAAGTTGAGCAAGCGCTGAGCAATGCCACCAGGTCTATGCTTGACTTTATTTATGTTTCCAGTTTTAGAGACATTTTAATTAGCACATTATCTTCATGTTTGTTGCTTCTGGTAAGATTAGGAGATGAATAGCTGATAATGACTTTTCTTTCTATTCTATTTTTTCCAGCCAACAAGTCAATTATTTATTCAATCACTTGGACTTGCATACATCATATCCTTGTTCTTATTCTATGCATCCTCATCTATTTTCGAGGGAAATATTCAACAAAAATGATCTTTTATTAAATAACATATGTATTTGTCTTCTGAAAGTGATTCCATGAATATCTCACATAATCATATTTGAATTTTTTGTTTGTGGCGATGATTTCAGAAATATCATGGACATGTAATGGAGAAAGATGGCTAATGTGATGACAGAAGACTTGGGGTGCACCGGTTGTAGTTGCTACCTCCCATCAGGAATATTGTTGGAAAAG
Source organism: Avena sativa (assembly GCA_916181665.1). Classification (NCBI taxonomy): domain Eukaryota; kingdom Viridiplantae; phylum Streptophyta; class Magnoliopsida; order Poales; family Poaceae; genus Avena; species Avena sativa. The sequence goes on from OV702297.1 coordinate 446,204,108, forward strand.
TTCTTGGCTAGAGTGACTTTAGTTCTATTGGTATTTGTCAACGCAAACATGGCACTAAAACCTCCAGAAGATATGTTTTTTTGTTCCAAAATCTTCAAAAGATCTAGTGGTTCATGTATGAAATGTCTAGCATATTGGATTGCGGAGAAGTTGATATGGGTGGAGAGAGGCTAAGTTTTTTTATATGCATTTCATTTGTTATTCTGTTAGAATTCAATCAAAAGTTCTCATGAGACAATGTAGCGGAATAATGGGATTGATTAGGAGCACATGTGATCGAACAGGTTTGACGTGTATATATGCTGATATTCCTCCAGGGCTTAACCGAACAGGCACATCACCTATGCGGGTTGGTGGGATTAACGGAGGGGGTTAGATGGGGATTTGGGTGACATGGGGGGATCACCCAATTCCTGTGTGGATTGGATCCCTGTAGGGTTTGGTTCCATGGAAACCGAACAAAGCCCCAGCGGGTCAGTTGGCACTATGCACACCTGGTGCCGTTAGATACCCACTAACAACATCTCTAGCAGATACCGCATATCGACCGACCCACAAAATTTTGTGCCGATATGCGATATTGGGGCCAAAAATGGCCTTCCCGGATACCGTAAACGGGGCCGAACCACAATTTTTTTGCGGTTCCCTGCAAAATGGCCCATCTGTATCGCATATATTCAGGTCGGGAGGGCCCCATTCCCCACACGCAAAAGACCTCCCGACCTCGCGCCGCCGCTGCCAATTCCGTCGCCGCCCCCGCTCAAATCGCCGCCACCCAACGCAGCATCAGGCTACCCCGCATCCATGGCCGACCAATCGTGTCGCAATATGGCCGGCCGTGGCAGCGCCTCTCAGCACCGCGGCGGGAGCTCGAGCTCCCGGGATCGTGCGTCGCCGGTGTCCACGGAGGAGGCCGCTCGCCGGCGCTTCGAGGCCTCCCATGCGTGCGAAGCCCTCTCCCGCACCCGTGCCACCTCGCTGGCTTGGGCCAGCCTCGCGTGGTTCAGCCCCGGCCGCAATGACACGGAGGCAGGCGGCTCTCGCGCGGCCACGCCTGCGCGCCCTATCCGACGCGCGTGGTGCATGTCATCGTCGACTCCGACGATGAGGATGACGACGATGTCCGTGAGACGAAGTTTAATTCGCTCGGGACGATCGTGATGTGCGGGACCGCGCCAAGCGCCACCACGTCGAGCGGGAGACCAAGCAGCGGTAGCTCCGCCGTACGATGTGCTGCTCCCAGCATGAGCACCAGGGGCGCCTCCTGACGACTCCTCCTCGGACGACGACTTCAGCGAATAGGCACGACACCGTGGGACGATTCCCGTGAGTAGGTATCGCCGGTAGGGGTAGGAACACACTAGTGTTTGCATCGATGCCGTAGTGACATCGATTTGTTGTGTAATTTGTTGATCTATAAAAGATCAAACTATCCACTATGTATGAACTTGAGATCAATCTAGCGCCAACTTTTATTTTTTGAATATGCAGTTCATGATACGGTACCTTTTCTGCGCAGATGATTTTCATACTGTAGAAGTGATTTATGGTAAACTACAAACCACTTTTGCAGTACGAGCCTTTAGGTTATCTGCTAGAGATGCTCTAACGGCATGTATACTCCTAGACGTTTAGGCAGGCGCTTAAGTGATTAAATACGTACGAAAAAGAAAAGGGAACCACGCGTCCTGTCCCTCAACGCCAGCCGCTAACACATGCGTTAAATATGGTTTGATTGCTATCCCTCCGGGAGGTTTGATGCTGATCAAAACGGCCGGCCGAAGGGTCGGTAAACATAGAGAGGTAGTATATATTAGATTTCTATTTGCGTCCTCGGAAAACATAATGAAACATTATCAAAACATGTAAAAGGGTCGGTAATGTGCAAAGAGGCCACATCGTTTTTTCAAGTCTTAACCATACATGGAGAGCTTCATTTTTCAAGTCTTATTCGTACGTGGAGAGTGGCGAATCCGAGCGCACGCGAAACCATTACTCTCGTTGCGCATCCTATGGCGCGGCCGTTAAGCAGAACGTTTGCTGAGACGATTAGATTGTAGAGCAACATGAGTGCGCAAAACAAACTACAGGAATGAAATCGTAAAAAGTAAAACAACACTTATAAAATAGACGAATGAGTAACATGAGCATTGTACAAATAAATATTTCGTTTGAGACTAGTAACATGGAATATCGTTCTTGTACAAACAAATAGCTCGAGACTGATAACAACGAATATCGTTCACAACACCAACTCTTAGCGGTCAAACGTGTCGGCAATCTCTTCATCAGCCGAGTCATTGTACCGATAGGCACCAACCGTCTGAAGGTAGACGGAAGCGTCGCTAAGCAGGTGCTTCATCTTCCTTGCAACAAACTCCACATCGTCACTGGTCGGGATACCTGTCGTGATGAAGCTTTTGCCGACGATGCGCACACACTCCTGTCGCGCGAGAACAAAGGCACAAATAATCGACACACATTTCCTGCTTAGTTCTTTCATAGCAGCCTCTATGTGTCGTTGACTTGTTCTCTTGAGTCTTCCTACTTCAGCCTTAGAAGAGTGTTCTCATCCTCGACAACTTTCTCCTTAGCATAATGTAGTCTTGGATCTCCACACGATCGTACCTCTGAACGTACACGATGGCATGGGTGGTTACATCGTCTTCAGCCTCTTAAGCGGTATAACGGGGATATCCAGTCAACTAATGACGATAAAGAAAGCTTCCGAACTAATGGGGATGCATATAGAACTACATTGTTGTAATAGGATCTCCATTTAGGTCGTAGTCTAGACGGTAGATGGGTAACATTATGTTTTGGGCCTGCATCATGCTTAGCAGCAGCACACTCAGACGGATCATCGCTGGATGCATATGAATAAATATGTTACGCACAATCAATATACGACATAAATACAACATCGTATGACAATATACAACAAGATGTATTTAGCCCAAGCGTGTACTCTAGAGGGGAGAGCACAACTACCAGTTGTAAACTTTCTTAAAAACTCCGTAGGCACCATGGCGTACGTGATGGAACATAGTATATCCACGACATGAACACCCACTATCCGCGGCATGGGCACACCGCGCATCTCGTGCACATGGTGTACGGATGCGCGAAAATGTTGGTACCAGCACATACGTCGTCTAGTTTAAGTGCATAACCTAAAAGAGACGTAGCTTGTACGAACGCTTGCGGTAACTAAAAAGCCATAGCTAACAGAGGAACGAGCAAACATGGCGTGAAAAAGGACATTCATGGTGAAAACATTCTAGCATAGGAGAACTAACCTCCATTGATGTTAAAGATGACGAATGGAGGCTTTCCTTTGTTGCCTCTCATATTCCAATCGGTAGATAGAAAGCCGGGTGAGAGAAAGGGAGTGAACGAAAGAACAAAGGTACGGCGTGAGCGAAAGAGTTACTGTAGTAAATAGCATTGGTGTAGCACGACTTTATAGCGAGAGAGCGAACACACCACAGACCAAAGCGACCTTATACAATAAAGAATACAAATGATAAGAGAATACGAACATAGGTCCTGATAGTCTCATATTTCAGGACCCACCAGCCGAGATACGCGGTTTGCGGGAAGGCGGGGCCCCGGAGGGCATCTGGAACAAAAAACCAGCGCACTCCATGATAGTCCCAGACGAGAGTCCGTGGAAGCGAACCTACGATAAAATATTTATCAGTTCTACATATAAATGACCACCTAAACATTATGTAAAACTACACAACGGATCAAGCATTCAGGCTTAGCTGATGTCTCAACATACGTGCAACATGTAAAATTAGCGGCTGTCACACACCACGTGGAACCGGCTAAGATGCGTAGGCGTACTTCCCAATGTATCAAACAAAATAAGGATGCTCGTGCTCGAGCAATCTTTAGACACATATACATTCCTGATATAGCCGACCTACGGTCGGTGCCATATAAAGGTCTTCAAATTTTTGCAAGCTCCTACACGATAAGGTGAACTCGCTCCTCTCGATGTGTGACTTTGACTCAACCTTGGATGGATTGCTACTCCATAACAATACCCTATTGTTGGGTTCGCAATATAGAAAACAAAAAATTTCCTACGAAGAGAACTATACGCCAAGATCTATATACTAGATACAAGCAACGGGTGGGTGAATATACATCCATAGAGAACTTACCCTCGAAGACAACAGAGTTTTGTTAACGAGTTGGAACTCGTGGATGATGTAGTCGTACGCTTGCCGATCTCAAGATCGTGTTGAAGTCCTAGCGCCGCAAATCAGCAGCGCATCCGTCCTCGCACACACGTTCAAGCCACCGAACAACCTCCACCTCCTCGCTCCAGCGAATCAGCGAAATCAGCAACTCCTTCCAGACACAATGCCACCGGAAACATGTATCTCGCTAATCCAAGACCATGGGGGAATATATCTAGAGGAGAAGAGAGATCCTTCACGAGGAGGTGTGCTTTGTGAGGGAGGAGAGGGGGGACTTTTATAGGAGAGGGGGGCTCCTCCCCTCCCATGGCCGGCGCCCAAGGGAGGGTGCCCCCACCTCTTCCTCATTCATGTGGTGGAAGCTCCACTCACATCAATTCAACCTCCACCCAAAGTTCCACTCACATGCATAAAATTTCCACCAAATTTAATGCAACTCTCATTTAATAAAACTCTTTTATTTATTTTATTCAGAATTTTGTTAATTACTTTAATTAACAAACATTCACATAAAACCCCTTGCAATATTTCAATATCACATGCAGAACCAGTTTCTGCAATTTCACCCGAAACAATTCTGGTTTCCATCGAAATAATTTTAGTGCTTTGCAATTCTTTTGTCTGAAACATATGTGCTCCAAAATGGTGTTCGGCAACCCTTAAGTGTATCACCCTACGGTTCGCGAATAATGCAGACATGATCGAGACCCCTCTCAAATCAATAATAAGAAGCGGGATCTAGAGATCCATACTGACTCTTGCACATTCAACGATGACTTCTGTGATTGTGAGAACATTTAACGCTAGTAACTTAATCCCTTTGTCTCATGATATATTACATGTCCGAGATTCGATCATCGGTATCCAAATACCTAGTTTGATCTCATTACCGACATGCACTCTTTTCTCGTTCCCGTGATATAACATTCTAGTGATCACATCACTTGCTTGCAAACTATCTTAATGTGATATCACCGAGAGGGCCCAGAGTAGATCTACCCGTCATAGGGATTGAAAAATTCCGCTCTTGGTCCATGAGCCTCAACATGACATCTTTGGAGTATTTGAACCCACCTTTATAGTCACCCTTTTACGGTGTGACGTTTGATGTTATTAAGTTACTCTTCTGATGTCAGCAATTAACATGATCTTACGGTCTAAGGATAAAGATTACTTCGTATGATGTTATAGCAATATAAACGTAATGAATTTGATCGTAATGCTATACTTCGGATGAATGTTCGTCACATTATTTCACAAATGCTGTGACCTCGTTATTAACAACATCCAATGTCCATGATCAGGAAACTTTGATCATCTTGTTAATCAACGATCTAGTCTATAAGAGAGGCATAACTAGGAACGTTTTATTTGTTTATTAAACACACATGTATTGACGTTTCCTATCAATACAATTATAGCATGCAAAATAAACATCTATCATATATAAGGAATACATAATAACAACTTTATTATTGCCTCTGAGGGCGTATTTCCTTCAGTCTCCCACTTGCACTAGAGACAATAATATAGTTCACATAGTGATAAATCTAACACCCATGGAGTTCTGGTGTTGATCATGTTTTGCCCTAGGGAGAACTTTAGTTAACGGATCTGCTACATTTAGGTCCGTGTGTACTTTACAAATCTTTATATCTCCATCCTTGACATGCTCGCGGATGGAGTGAAACCGGTGCATAATATGCTTGGCATTCTTGTGAGACCTTGGTTCCTTGGCGTTGGCTATGGCTCCATTGTTGTCACAATAGATCACCATTGGGTCCAAATGCACTAGGAACCATACCTAGTTCCGTTATTAACTCCTTCATCCAAACCGCTTCCTGCGCCGCTTCTAAAGCAGCAACATATTCCGCCTCCGTCATTGATCCAGCCACCACAGGTTGTTTGGAACTCCTCCAACTAACTGCTGCTCCGTTCAAGAGAAATACATATCCAGATTGAGACTTAGAGTCATCCGAATCGGTGTCAAAGCTAGCACCGACATAACACTTAGCGACTAGCTCGTCTTCACCTCCGTATACAAGAAACATATCCTTAGTTCTTCTTAAGTACTTAAGGATATGCTTGACCGCTATCCAGTGTTCCAAACCTGGATCAGATTGGTACCTACTAGTCAAACTAATAGCATGTGCCACATCCGATCTTGTACATAGAATGGCGTACATTATAGAGCCTATGGCTGAGGCATAGAGGATCTTATCCATTATCTCTCTTTATTCCGTCGTAGACGGACTTTGAGTCTTACTCAATGTCTTGCCTTGTAACATAGGTAAGAACCCCTTCTTATTTCCGTCCATATTAAACTTCTTTAATATCTTATCAAGGTATGTACTTTGCGATAGCCCAATTAGGCGCCTTGATCTATCTCTATAGATTTTAATGCCTAATATATATGAAGCTTCACCAAGATCCTTCATTGAAAATTTGCTATTTAGATAACTTTTAACACTATTTAAAAGATCTATATCATTTCCAATCAACAATATGTCATCCACATATAATATCAGAAATGCCACATTGCTCCCACTCACTTTCTTGTAAATACAAGCCTCTCCATAAGTTTGGACAAATCCAAACTCTTTGATTACCTCATCAAAGCGGAGATTCCAACTCCGAGATGCCTGCTTCAGTCCATATATGGATCGCTGAAGCTTGCATACCTTATCAGCATCCTTAGGATCGACAAAACCCTTAGGTTGTATCATATACAACTCTTCTTCAATATTACCATTGAGGAATGGAGTTTTGACATCCATCTACCATATTTCATAATCGAAATATGCAGCAATTGCTAACATCATCCTAACCGACTTTAGCATCGCTACAGGAGAGAATGTCTCATCGTAGTCAACTCCTTGAATATGTCGAAACCCCTTCGCGACAAGTCGATCTTTATAGATGGTTACATTACCATTAGCATCAGTTTTTTTGAAAATCCATTTATTCTCAACGGCCTTTCGATCGTGAGGTAAGTCCACCAAGGTCCAAACCTGGTTTTCATACATGGATTCCATCTCGGATTTCATGACTTCTAGCCATTTGTTGGAATCCGGGCTCATCATCGCTTCTTCATATGTTGTAGGGTCTATTTCATCAATCATGAAATTCATAACAGGATTGGCGTACAGTTCAGGAGCTGCACGTGTCCTGCTTGACCTGCGAGGTTTGGTAGTGTCCTCTTTTGGAGTTTCATGATTATTATCATTAGCTCTATCTTCATCAGGTGAAGTCAACTCCGAAACAACTTCCGGTGTTGCGCCACTCGCCATTTCATGAAGAGAAGGTTCAATAACCTCTTCGAGTTCTACCTTCTGACTACTCACACCTTTCCCGAGAAACTCCTTCTCAAGAAAGGATCCATTCTTGGCAACAAAAACCTTGCCCTCGGATCTGTGATAGAAGGTATACCCAATCGTTTCTTTAGGGTATCCTATGAAGACGCATTTTTCCGCTTTGGGTTTGAGTTTATCTGGCTGAAGTCTTCATATAAGCATCGCATCCCCAAACTTTAAGAAATGATATCTTAGGTTTGTTTCCAAACCATAATTCATACGATATCATTTCAACAGATTTAGATGGTGCCTGATTTAAAGTGAATGCAGCGGTTTCCAGTGCATAACCCCAAAATGACAGTGGCAAGTCAGTCAGACACATCATAGATCGAACCATATCTAATAAAGTACGATTACGATGTTCCGACACACCATTATGTTGTGGTGTTCCGGCAGGCGTGAGTTGTGAAACTATTCCACAGTGTTTCATATGTGTGCTAAACTCGTAACTAAGATACTCTCCTCCATGGTCGGACCGCAGAAATTTGATCCTTTTGTTACGATGATTTTCCACTTCATTCTAAAATTCCTTAAACTTTTCAAAGGTTTGAGACTTATGTTTCATCAAATAGATATACCATTATCTATTCAAATCATCCGTGAAAGTAACAAAATAACGATATCCACCTCGCGCCGACACACTCATTGGTCCACACACATCAGTATGTATGATTTCCAATAAATCTGTCGCCTGTTCCATTGAACCGGAAAACGGTGTTCTAGTCATCTTGCCCATAAGGCATGGCTCACATTAAAATCAAGTGATTCCAAAATTCCATCAGAATGGAGTTTCTTCATGCGTTCAACGCCAATATGACCTAGACGGCAGTGCCACATATATGTAGATATATCATTATCAAGTTTAATCCTTTTAGCATCAACATTATGAATATGAATACTACTACTATCGAGATCCAACAGAAATAAACCATTCATCATAGGTGCATGACCATAAAAGATATCATTCCTATAAATCGAACAACCATTGTTTTCAGATTTAAAGGAATAACCACTTCGCATCAAACACGATCCGGATACAATGTTCATGCTTAGTGCAGGCACTAAATAACAATTATTTAGATTTATCACTAAGCCCGACGGCATATGGAGAGGCAACGTTCCGACGGCGATCACATCAACTCTTGATCCATTGCTGACCCGCATCGTGACCTCATCCCTTGCTAGCTGTCGCTTGTTCCACAGCCCCTGAATCGAGTTACATATATTAGCAACCGATCCCGTATCAAATACATAGGTGCTACTGCGAGCACTAGTCAAGTACACATCAATAACATGTATATCACATATACCTTTGTTTTCCTTGCCGGCCTTCTTGTCCGCCAAATACTTGGGGCAGTTGCGCTTCTAATGGCCAGTCCCCTTGCAATAGTAACACTCGGTATCAGACTTAGGGCCAGCTCGGGATTTCTTTTCAGGTGTGGCAACAGATTTGCCGCCCTTCTTTCCCTTCTGCTTGCCTTTCTTGTATTTCTTGAAACCGGTGGTCTTATTAATCATCAACACTTGATGTTCTTTCCTAATCTCCACTTCTGCAGTCTTAAGCATTGATAGAATCTCGGGAAGAGACTTCTTCATGCCCTGCATGTTATAGTTCATCATGAAGCTCTTGTAGCTAGGTGGCAGAGATTGGAGAACATGATGTATGCCTAGGTCAATAGGAATCGATATTCCCAAGGACACAAGCTTATCAGTGTACCCAGACATTTTGAGTACGTGCTTACTAATGGAGATGTTCTCCTCCATCATGCAGCTAAAGAACTTTTCAGAAGCATTATAACTCTCTACGATAACATGGGTATCGAAAATCATTTTCAATTCTCCCATGGTATCGAAAGCATTGCCATTTTCGAAACGCTTTCGAAGTTCTGGCTCTAGCCCATACAGTATGCCGCAATGAACTAAGTTGTGGTCCTCCTGACGAACTATATACACATCCTTTTCCTCGTCAGGGGCATCAGGAGCTGGTGGGGGGCCTAGCGGCGCCTCTAGTACATATTTCTTTTGTGCAGCAGTGAGGAGAATCCTCAAATTCATAGCCCAGTTGGTGAAGTTGCTACCATTCGCAGCAAGTTTCTCTTTCTTCATGAACACATTGAAATTAAAAGCAGGTGGTGCCATCTACAACAGAATTTGTAAAGTTTATTTATACTAAGTTTATGATAGATTGAGTTCAACTAATCCAAATTACTAATGAACTCCCACTCAAAAACGACATCCCTCGTGTCCTTTTGGTGATTACATGAACCAAATCCACTGCACCAAGTCCGATCATCACGTGAGTCGGTGTAGCTTCAAAGGCAAGCATCTATATGGGCATCATATCAACTATATGACTCATGCTTAACCTTTCGGTCCGTGTTCCGAGGCCATGTCTGTACATGCTAGGCTCGCCAAGTAAGAACTTTAGTATTTGCGTGTGTAAAACTGTCTTACACCCGTTGTATGAAAGCGTAGAGTCGAGTACACCCAATCATCACGTGATGTCTCGAAACACGATCCATAGAACGGTGCATACTTAAGGAAGAACACATTTTATCTGGATATTTAAATGAGGGATCATATTACAATGCTACTAAAAGCGCCAAACTAGCACTATAAGATGCAAACATCTAATGTGTAAAGTGAGATGATATGGTCCATGCATTTGATCTCTATCATATGCATCATGGTATGATCTCTATCATTCCTTTGTGTGTAAGGCCAAGGTCTATGGAACTTACACGTTAAGTGTGTTGTAAGAGTATCTACCATACATCTACTTACAATATTACCATATCATGACACTAGCCCAGCAACAATCTAAACTAGACGCCTCTAATTTATCCATTGCAAGTTTTACGTGGCTTAGGGCTTTCGGAGATAGAACCGGTCTTATCTACGAACATGCAACCACAACGAGGATAATCAAGTTATTAGCAACTCATTGTAAATCAGATATTGACTATAGTAGGAGAGATAGACACCCGCCAGTCACTTATGCAAAACTAGTTGCATGTCAGTCAGAACCGGTCTCATGTACGATGACATGTAAGGTTGGTTCGGGCCGCTTCATCCCACTATGCCACCAATATCCAAAATACATGAAAGAAGCAATAACATGATCATCATCGCCCGCATATAAATATATGTGTACTACCCGTGCAAAGCACCTACGCATAGATCAAGCTCCGATACCACTGTTGGGTTCGTAGCATAGAAAACAAAAAATTTCCTACGAAGAGAACTATACGCGAAGATCTATCTACTAGATACAAGCAACGAGTGGGTGTATATACATCCATAGAGAACTTACCCTCGAAGACAACAGAGTTTTGTTAACGAGTTGGAACTCGTGGATGATGTAGTCATACGCGTGCTGATCTCAAGATCGTGTGGACGTCCTAGCGCCGCAAATCAGCAGCGCATCCGTCCTCGCACACATGTTCAAGCCACCGAATAACCTCCACCTCCTTGCTCCAGCGAATCAGCGGAAGCAGCAACTCCTTCTAGACACAATGCCACCGAGAACATGTATCTCGCTAATCCGAGACCATGAAGGAATATATCTAGAGGGGAAGAGAGATCCTTCACGAGGTGGTGTGCTTTGTGAGGGAGGAGAGGGGGGCCTTTTATAGGAGAGGGGGGCTCATCCCCTCCCATGGCCGGCGCCCAAGGGTGGGTGCCCCCACCTCTTCCTCATTCATGTGGTGGAAGCTCCACTCACATCAATTCAACCTCCACCCAAAGTTCCACTCACATGCATTAAATTTCCACCAAATTTAATGCAACTCTCATTGAATAAAACTCTTTTATTTATTTTATTCAGAATTTTGTTAATTACTTTAATTAACAAACATTCACATAAAACCCCTTGCAACATTTCAATATCACATGCAGAACCAGTATCTGCAATTTCACCCGAAACAATTCCGGTTTCCATCGAAATAATTCCAGCGCTTTACAATTCTTTCGTCTGAAACATATGTGCTCCAAAATGGTGTTCGGCAACCCTTAAGTGTGTCACCCTATGGTTCGCGAATAACGCAGACATGATTGAGACCCCTCTCAAATCAATAATCAGAAGCGGGACCTGGAGATCCATACTGACTCCTGCGCATTCAACGATGACTTCTGTGATCGTGAGAACCTTTAACGCTAGTAACTTAATCCATTTGTCTCATGATATATTACATGTTCGAGATTTGATCATCGGTATCCAAATACCTAGTTTGATCTCGTTACCGACATGCACTCTTTTCTCATTCCCGTGATATAACATTCTAGTGATCACATCACTTGCTTGCAAGCTATCTTAATGTGATATCACCGAGAGGGCCCAGAGTATATCTATCTGTCATCGGGATTGACAAATTCCACTCTTGATCCATGAGCCTCAACATGACATCTTTGGAGTATCTGAACCCACCTTTATAGTCACCCTTGTACGGTGTGACGTTTGATGTTATCAAGTTACTCTTCTGATGTCAGCAATTAACATGATCTCACGGTCTAAGGATAAATATTACTTCGTATGATGTTATAGCAATATAAACATAATGACTTTGATCGTAATGCTATACTTCGGATGAATGTTCATCACATCATTTCACAAATGCTGTGACCTCGTTATTAACAACATCCAATGTCCATGATCAGGAAACTTTGATCATCTTATTAATCAACGAGCTAGTCTATAAGAGAGACATAACTAGGAACCTTTTATTTGTTTATTAAACACACATGTATTGACGTTTTCTATCAATACAATTATAGCATGCAAAATAAACATCTATCATATACAAGGAATAGATAATAACAACTTTATTATTGCCTCTCAGAGCATATTTCCTTCACCTATGAGTTCCCAGCTATGAGCCACGAGAGACTCACGAAGATGGATCATCATAACGTCGAGACGAAGATGAGAAGAGAGGACTGGTCAACAACGCAGCAGAACCGGTACGCCGGCCGCACCGCCGAACTAACCCTACCAAACCGGTGCCAGACCCAGCGGAACCCGCTTAAACCGTCGCCCCACCTAACTGGCCCACAAGACACCGGTTCGGAAAAATCGGAACCGAACCAGTGCGTCGAACTGATTCCAGCACACGGCCCGACTCATCGACTTCGTTGTCGACCCACCTGGTGCCATGCATGGTGCTGCCGAACTAGCCACCGGATTCACCCTGGTTGCGTCCATATCTGGGTTTCATGCCCTAGAAGATTCTCTTTACCTGCCCCTTCGCCCTAAGTACTATAAATAGCCCATATAGCTCATCATTATCCCTTATACTTGATAATAGAACTAGAAGGACTAGCCCTTAGATGATCCTATCTAGTTTTGGTCTCACTTTCCTACCAAGGAAGATATATTATCACAAACCTCTTTGGAATTTTCCCTTGAGTATCAAATTGTACAAGATCTTTCAATTGAGTTGGCTCTTTGAAAGCTATCGAGATCCTTACCAAAGGCCTTATCCCTCACCGATTGGGTTCGAGAGAGAGCTTTGACTAATGTCGTTCCTAGGGATGGTATTGGACTGGTAGCCACCGAAATAGGCCAATGGCGAGTATTTGTGTTTGTTTTGTGTGTGTTCACCGAGTTCTTCGTGTGTGAGTTTGATTGCATCTTCCCCCCCTCTTCCCTCACAAATCCCTCACTTATTCCCCATAATCGTGAAAGATCGGTCATCCCATGGCTTACCCCAGAACATATTGGTATCAAGAGCCCTTGGCTATCTCGAATTTTTCTCAATTTTTTCTTTCCACCATAAATTCAAAATTTCCACAAAAATAGCCCAATTTCGTGCTTTGGATTGATCTGAGATTTGAGTGTGTTTTCATAGGTTTTGATCTATGGATTACTTGCTAAACTCATTTATCTACCTTCTCCCGCGTTCCCATAGCCTAATTCCATCATTTCCCCTCCAAATCAGAGTTTCCCTTTGAGGTTTTTCGCTGAAATCGAGTTTTCCAAGTTCACGAACTTGTTCCGATGCCCAAACCGGCGGGCCGGAATCATTCCGGCGCCAGCTCTGGCGTAGCCTCAGCGCCGCGGATTCGTTCCGGCGCTAGGCCCGGCGGGCCAAGAAAATTCTGGCACTAGGTCGGTTCGCTACAACAACAACAACATTAGCTTCCGCATCGTTTTGCGCATAACTTTTGCATTCAAATTCAGATTTTGGTGTTTTTAGCTCGTTTTGAAGAGGACAAGGAGCTCTACATCATCATCCACATTGTTCATGCTATCTACTTCAACCAAATTATGTGATCAAGGTGGAATCCACTAATAAAGGGTGAAGATCGTCGACGGAAGGTATAAACATTCCGTGACTTCTCCCCGCTTGCACTCCTTTGTGAACCACACTAGACCTACAAACACCTATTAAGACTAGTCCATCCTATGATTGCTTGGTATTTTCACATTTGATACCTTGTGGAATTCCGAGCAAATGTTGTAGGCGCTATCTCATTAGTATCTTGTATAGTTGTTGGCACAAGAAAAAGGCAAGTGAAGAAGGAAATAAAAAGAAAGAAAAGAGTGAAAAAAGGAGAGAAAAATATAGAAAAAGTAAAAAGAGAAGGAAAGATACAAGTGCCTCATAGAATAGGAAGCACAATCTCGATGAACATCTTGTAGGTGTGGTACTTATTGTGCAAATCTCGTAGCCCACCAATTATATGGAATCGAACTAGTGCCTCTCCTTGTACCTGTGCAACATGAGTTTATAGTCTTTGCTAGGTCCCTATTTGGGTCTTAGCTCACTTTTTCCATCGCACAAGTCTTATTTATCCCACCATGTGTGCTTCCTTATACATAATTTCTATTTCTTATGGATTGGCTTGTTTTTGCTTTGTGATCATCGTGGTTTTTTACTTGTCATTACAATATCTTGGTTTCCGGTTGTTTTCATTACATGCCATTTTGCATACCCATCCACTGTAAGCCTTTTGAATGTTTTTTGTAGATGTTAGTGTGAGGTTCCGTTTTTTTCCTTCCGCTTTACAAGTTGTTTGGTTCACAAGTGTGGCTATTTGTCCAATACGATTCTTCAAGATGAGGTACTAACTCTCCACACATATAACACTTCCATATACACCATTTGGTATTGAGCAACACGCCTAGGGACTTCGGAACCAGGGATAAAAACTACGAAGAATCCATGATGAGCCATACCGACAATAACGCCCCAAGTATGGACGACTTCGAGTGCGACATCAACGATGCCTCCTCGAAGATGGAGGACATGGAGAAGCTCAACGACTATGATGAAGAAGCCATGGTGGACTACAACCACAACCATGTAGACATGGTCACGCATCATCAACAATCCGTGACCTTAAAGGTCAAGCGTGCCGCACCAAAGATCTTTACTAGCTACTCCATAGTTGAGTTTAGAAAAGCAACATGTACTTATCAAAAAGACGGCATTCATCATGTCCATGTATGCAAATATGCATCCGGCCATAGAGATGTTGGCCATATCCATGCGAAAATTTCCATAAGGAATCATCTGACTTGACGATAATAAGGTCCACAAAAGAAATAGTAAGACTTAGACAATGCATCAGATCGGTTACATACATACATTACCATCGAATCATCGATGCCTTCCGTTAACCATCACTTAACTGCTCTTTCTGAAGAGGTGCGCCAGAGCACTAGTATGTTTCAAAGAAGCTGTAGAGTTTCATCGTGGTGATACACCTAGCAAGGGCAAATGTGATCTGTTGTTTCTGCCATGCCACCGTTGGTCATTCCCATACGGCTGGGTTGCTAATTCAAGACAGGCACCCGCTCACAACTCCATTGTCGTCAGTCGTCATCGATTGATGATGCATACCCCTTTTCCTCCGGCCACGTTCTTGACATTAATTACACAACCAAATAGTAGACGTTTGAAAAAATCCTGCTCGTAGAAGAACACACGGTGAGTGGGTTTGTTCATACCTTTTCTGGTTGCAAACTGTAGGTGGTCGTGGTTTTGTTTTCTGTATATTCTTTGTATATATACTTGGCCAAATCTCAACCTCCTTCTCGAGAAAAAAAATATACTTTGCCATATTTTATGAAATTTGACTTTTAATCAAAACTAATACTCCCTGCATAGCATATTCTAGCGCCGAGGGAGTACTAGTCTACTTGTGCTGCATTGCTACGTGGGACAGACCCACCGCCCACCCATCCTCCTTCACCACGGTGCTATGCTCTGACGACTGTACGGGTACTGTACACAAAGAGGAGCAGCGAGGGTACTGTACGGGGGCTTTATGATGAACCAAAGCTGTGAGATGATAGTGCCATTATAGACGAGTTGTTGTCATCGCAGTCCAGTGATCCTCACTTCACTTCAAAGATTAATTGAGTTTAGACGCACAACCTGTACTTATC
Organism: Avena sativa; assembly: GCA_916181665.1. Classification (NCBI taxonomy): domain Eukaryota; kingdom Viridiplantae; phylum Streptophyta; class Magnoliopsida; order Poales; family Poaceae; genus Avena; species Avena sativa. The sequence goes on from OV702297.1 coordinate 446,220,067, forward strand.
AGTGGCTTTAGACAGAGTACGACTTGGTGTTGTCCGGCCACCGCCCACCGCGACGATGTTGGCCTGTCATCCATGCCAAAGAATTGTCAAACGGAACCGTCAGACTTCGACAGATGGCGCACTAGATTCGTTTTCAGTAAAGAGATGCCGCAGATCAACGGTATGTTTCCGAGGCACTGTTGAGCGTATGATCACGGGTGAGGCGTCCAAATACATCTACGTCTGGACTTTGGGTCGCTAATCCAAGACAGCCAGGCGCTAACCACTCCGTCATCGATGGTTCGTCGTCATCGATTGATTGATGTACGCCATGGAATTAAAATCAATCAACACGTACGGAGTATAATATTATAGAGATTTTTTTTTTCGAGAGTACGCGAATGCGTACCTTAATTTTATAGAAAACAGAATGTATGTTACAAGAAAAGGGTCTCGGGTGCGAACAACCGGACCTCGGTGCTCCATAGAGATTTTTTTTGACAGTGACAATATTATAGAGATCAGTTGACCGTGGTTCGGGTATGTACGTACGCTCGCGTCTCCAGAACACGATGGCCATAACCCCATATTTATTAAGAAGAAAAGTCAGAGAAGCCCTTTGTACATGACATGAACACATGGCACGAGCAGACGCAACCACGCAATTTGTTTTTGCCAAGAGCAACTCCACCGCAGACGGATCGGGGCGTCCGAGTAGGGTCCAACGGTGCCCTGCGAACGTACAAGGATGCACGGATCAGTCTCTTTTGCTATATTCTTAGTCCAAATTTGGGTTAATTTGTAGCAGATAGACCGTGCGTCCGAGGCGGACGTATATTTGTCTGGCTTGGGTCTTCCAGCCAGGCACACATCGGCCACACCACCTTGTTCGCATCTCGCCCCTCCACTCTCAACCAGCCGCCACTCGCCAAACCCTAGATCCATGGACGGCGGCCGCGAGATCAGTCCCTCCCGGAGGCCGGCACAGCGGCATCGAGGAAAAGTCTCCCAGACGACCGGCCACCCATTCGTGTGGGACGTCCTCAACGACGCTCACTTGGAGTGCCTCCGCGAGGTGCGTGCGAACACGACGACGACGAGGTCGTGCATGCCCGCCTCGAAAAAGCTCGGCAGAAGCTTGACACGCAAAAAGCGGTTGTCCGCTCCCTGGAGGAGGAGTGGGGCCTCGTTGCTCCACCCCACCCACGAGACGAGGCCATCTTCTGCTCCCTCGGCCTCTAAGATCCGGCGATGATAAATAACGCTGCCTTCCGCTACCTCGGCATTTGAGGACCTACACTCCGGTGATGATGAATAGCGTTGCCTTCCGCTACCTCGGCATTTGAGGGTCTAAACTCCGGCAGCGATGAATAGCGCTACCGATCTTTGGGTTTATTGGGTTGTAGAACTAGTGGACCAAGATCCACCTCGTAGTGATACTTTTGCTTGTTTTACTTGATTTCAACCTTGCAGTGCAAGATCTATATTGTAATAATTTTAAAAATCCTAATTGCAGATAAAATGAGAGGCTGTGTTGGGTGCAATGGTCTGTCTTCGTCGTACATGGGCCTCCATATTGTTCACAGCCCCTGCAAATGGACCAGACCGGACACTTTTGCTGTTCGAAATGGGAGACACCGACAGAGTTGCCCTAACATGCAGTAGTTTGTTTTATTCTTTTCATAAACACTGTTGATTTTGCACATAAGTTACACTCTAGGAGGGCTGAAACTAGAAATCGTGACCTGCTGCATCCTAGCCTAGCTCGCAATCATCAGACTATGCTGCATTTCTGTACCCCATGTGTGGAGTTTTTTCCTCGAAAATTCCATCGATCTAGTAATAATCATCAACGGCAATACATACAAGACTAAAAGTAATAAAAATTATAAATAAATCAATGGATCACCTAGCGACGACTACAAACATTGTCACAAGAACCAACGAACACGGAAATCGACCAAATCTCACGAGAAACAAAATTATAAACAGGCACACGACTCCACACACCCTCCGTCGATGCTAGACGCACCATCAGAGCGAGGATGGGGCATGGAGAAAATTATTCTGACTTCAGAATATAGCCGTCACCTCACCATCCCCCTAAAAGACAAGAAAAAACAGTCTAACAAAGAATAGAAACCCCCGTCGGCGAGGGGCCATAGACCGTCACACCTCCAAGGCCCCAAGACCACGGAAGACGGAGTAGACTAGCGGCGTCGCCGGTGAAGGGAACAGAACCCTAGATGGGAATATCTCAACCACCGCCTCGAAGGCCTCGTGGGAAGTGACAAGTGAAGAGTTTTGTATTTGGAGGTTTTTATTATTTGCTCTTAGTATGTTACCTATATTTTTAGGTTTTGTGTTTGTTTCTATTTAATATGTAGTTGCTCATTTCAAGAGTGTGCAACTTTATGATTTAAAATGTATAATGATTGGATAGCCACACTTTCTAAATTAAATTTACAAATAAGTTTTTCTATAAGTGTAGATATAACAAAATTAAATTGGGAAGTTTGAATAATTAGAATCCCTGAATGTTAGGTTTAGAAATGTACAATTCACCATCTTGCATATTTTAAGCGCAAAACCGCACATAACTTTTTTGTGTAATTTTAGTGGTAGAAATGTGCAAGTTGAAATTTTGCGCACTTTTTCCTAGAGTTGCACCTGTTTGTTTTATGCAATTTTTTGGCTTAAAAAAAATCCACGCATATAACATAAAGTTTGTGTCTCCAGGACACGATGATCATAACTAACTATTAAGGAAAAGTATAAGAAGCCATGTGTGAATGACAATATTGTACATATGACACGAGTGCATGCGATAAGATAATTCAGCTTTATTGACATGCATGCGAGTAGTATTTTTTCCTAAATACGATTTGATTTTGCACGAAAGTTACACTCTTGAAATCGTGACCTGCTGCCTAGCTCATGACCATCAGACTATGCTGCATTTTTGTGTTTGCAGGGTTTTTGATTATTTGTTTTTGTTACCTAACTTTTTAGGTTCTACATTTGTTTATATTTATTACGTTGTTGCTCGTTTCATGAGTGTGCAACAATACGATTTAAAATCTATCATAATTGGGTAGCCAGACATTCCAAACTAAATTTCCATGAAATTTTCATATAATTCTAGGTATAAAAATCATTCTCGAAAATAATCTACCTATAAAAAATTATTTTGGGTAGTCTGAATAATTATAACTCCCAAATTTTACATACTTTTCTGTTTTAGAATGTATAATTCACCGTCTTGAATATTCTAGGGGTAAAAATTTTAAAGTTCGAATTTTGCACTTTGGAAGCCAAAATTGCACATGTTTGGTTTATGCAATTTGTTCGCCTAAAAACTCAAATCTAAAATTAAACATAAAGTTTGGGGGATTTTAAGTTTAGCAACATGGAAATATGTATCTAAATTCGACTCATTGTTTCCTTACTCTAATTCGGGGAGATTTTGAGCGTGAAAGAGAGAAAAGGAAAGAGACATCGACCATGTTGTAAGAAATAGTCCCTCACCAATTATACTAGATATATATCAAGCATTAATCTTTATAAGCAATCACAATGAAAAATTAAGAAGTTGTATCGAGTATTTTTAACAAACGAGATACTAATGAACCATTTCAAAACTGTATTATTTCTTTTAAAATTCCTAGTACAAATAGCTAGAGGCCTAAATCACTTCAATGCAAGTATTAAAATTAAAATAATTTACTACAAAATTTATAATATTCCGGTGGGTTCCTAAATATATACTCTTAAAACATTTGGATTTTATAAAATTAAAACTAAACTAATATTTAGCTGAATTTTGTTTAAATTTGATAAAAAATAGACAAATAATTCTGAAATGGTTTCCTAAATCTTAGGTACATTATCATGAACTATGTCATGGATATGCTCATGTCCTTGGTATTTGGCTTGAAAGTCAAGATAATTCAAACATGATAGAATTTTTGTGAGTACTTTTTACTAAATTATCATAATTCAAGTTTTCTATTTTAGCTGGCATCTAGTTTGTATATGAGGAACTTTGCATAGGTTTTTCAATAATTTGATCTTTTTGAATTTTTTTGATGCTTTTCAATACCGGGTCAAAATTGTCGACTTGGCCATTCATATCAATGGTTAAATTTATTTATCTTTATTTGCAATTAATGCACATAATATTACTTTGGTATCTTAAAATGGTTTTTGAGAAAATTAGGACCAAACTCACATGTAGTTCAAATTCGACCTATTTCTAGAAAACAAACTAAAACTCATTTGAATGGGAAAAAGTAGTAAGAAATCGATGAAAAACTTCATATAAAGAAATTTGCCATAACATATGGTCTAGTTTATATGACATTTTGAGTGGTGCCATTTTTGCATTAATTTGTGATAGCTACTCCAAAGAAACATTTAAAATCATTTTGGCACAAAAGATAGAACATCATATTGTAATAAGAAGTTGGAAACTCCCTTTTGCAATATTATTTGCCATGCCAAAATGCACATGTTCAGATTTTGGTTAAATTATCATGAACTATACCTTAGATGTGGTCATTAAATTGGTATTTGGCTTTGAAGCCAATATATGTGAGACATGATAGTATTTTTTGTGAAGACTATTTTTATAAAATTGTCATAAACAAGTTTGGAATTTTTTATGGCAACTAGTTTGTATAAAAGAACACTTTGCGGAGATTTTCAATAGTTTGATTTTTATGTCGAGGGGGTTTACTTGTCATAGTTCTCCCAACAGCCATAATTTAAAGATGTTTTATGCATACAAACAATTATAATGCAAATGGTTAACATATAAAAATTTAAAGATATTTTCTACGTACGAACAATTATAATGCAAAGGTACGAACCTATGGTGTCCCCTATAACAAGTATTTTTCACATGCTTTATTCTGCAGCTATCAATATCAAGGAATGAAGTAGCACACAAAATATTCTTGTTGGTTTTTTTACCAGATGCCATCACATTACCAGGGTAATCACAAATAGTCCCGGTGAATACAACATGGGGGTGAAATAGTCATTTCTGGATACATCATATGTCTTAGCATTTGGGTCATACAATTGTTCAAGTTCTTCAACTAAGAGATCAACAAGGCCAAAATAAAAAATAGGCTTCATCCATATTCATGGTTGAAAGTTGTATGGTAACAATTGCTATGAAATGTGCTAGATGCACCAAATGGGTTGAAGCCATCTGTAGTCAATCCAACTTAGTGTTACGAGGATCGTTCTGATCAGTGAATTCCACCTATACAGAGTTTTCCAATTCTCAACATCAACACGATATCAGAGCAAACCATCATCTCTACACTTATTTGCATCACATCTTGCATCAGTTGTCGTCTTTTTAGACATAAAAATCCTCTTCAGCCTTCATTTTAGAGTAAAATGTTTGATAACCTTACCAGCAACTTTGTGAGGCCACTTTCCATCGTCCCTCATGGCCTTCCACCTTAAAGTGCCACAGGTGGGGCAACTGTCATGGAGTGCAAGATCATTCCTATATAAAACACAGTCATCTATGCAGTCATCTATGTTGTTATACCCAATGCCTATATTTTTCACAAACTTATTGGACTCATAATAATTCTTGGGTATTTGATTTTCTTCAGGTAATGCTTCGCCTAATAACTGGAGAATTTCATCAAAAATATTCCATTGGTTGCTCCACACAATTCTTTTTGTTCAAGAGCCTAACAATGAATTGCATCTTTGAGAAATTCTTGCAACCTGGGTACAGATCTAGGGCGGCTTCATATGCCAACTTGGTATAGGTAACAACATCATCAGTAGCATCATTATCTGCAGTATGATCTATACGCAGAAAATGCCTATACTAGCCCTTACCAGATCATCCATGTCATCAGTCAAAGGATCAATAGCAGGTACAGTACTAGTGCTACATTCTGGTAGACTAGAACTCCCATAAATAGACTCGGCATAAAAACGTAGTGTGTATATCCTGGCAGAAAACCCTTATCTGCCAAGTGGCTAGCAATAGTTTCTGCATGTAAAATGCATACATGAACTTTATAGTTTGTTAACAAGTTTTTCTACATATTTGCGTCATATATAATGTTATATCTATGTTTTATATTGATTTTTGGGGAGTTATCAATGATTCCCTATATTTTGGTTATAACCCTGCAGGGCAGAAAAACCCCGTTTTCAATGTCTTTGATGTTTCAAGACTTAAACGAAGTCAAATGGACCTGTACTTTTGAGAATGCCAATATTTATCCATGAGAAGCATCTGGAGCACTGGAATCTTACCAGGAGGGCTAGCAGGGCCAAAAGAGCCTAGGGGGCACGCACAGGGCACGCCCCCATGCTCTTTCCCTCTTCAACCATTCGATCGCCTTGATTCTATCGCCCACAAAGTTCTCTTGACCAAAAACCCCTATATAACGACCCCATAGGGAGTCCACGGAGAGAGAGCCACCAGAGACGAAAAAACCACCAAACAGAGTTGGATTCAACAAAGATTGGAGGGGAAAACTCCGCTAGTGCCACCTCCGGGGAGATCTCCACCCTCTCTAACATCTCTTGCTTCATCACCATGATGAGGAGGGAGTAGTCCACCTCCGGGCTATGGGTTTATGGCAGTAGCTTGATCTATTTCTCTCTTGTTCTTCATATATCTAGTACCATATGAGTTGCCCAACATGATTATGGTCATATTTGTAATTCCTATGTGCTGGATCTTTATTTTATGATTTGATATTTCAGATTGGAATCTATTTTGTGTAATATGTTTTAATAGATGCATATCATGCACCCCATTCTTTATTGCTTGTTTTGATCCAACTTGTATGCAAGAACTTGTATGGGGAGAAGTGTGTGTTATATGGAGTAGCATAGGGATAGAGATTGAATTGTGACACATATTATTCAAGATCTACTTTGGTTTTTACCTTTCTTTTGTTGTCTCACTAGGGGTAAAGTGAAATCATGTGCTATAGTTATCACGTGACGGTGTGATGACCTTGACTAGATCAAGGTAGCATATTTTGTATTTAAAACATCATATAATATTGCTTAAAGCTATGCTCTTGTCTATTCTTAAATCAAGATTGCATGGAGATTTCACTTCTTGAGGAGTATAAGAGAGAGATGTATTCCATCTCAATATTAGAATGTGATGCCCACATTAATTCCTTTTTGTTGGGTCCGCAGCATAGAAAACAAAAAAATTCCTACGGTGTGAACTATACACCAAGATCTATCTACTAGCTACAAAGCAACGGGTGGATATACATCCCACGAGAACTTACCCTCGAAGACAACGAGTTTTGTTAACGAGTAGGAACTCGTGGTTGATGTAGTCGTACACTTGCCGATCTCAAGATCATGAGGAAGTCCGAGCGCCGCAACTCAGCAGCGCATCCGTACTCGCACACACGTTCAAGCCACCGGACAACCTCCACCTCCTCGCTCCAGCGATCCAGTGGAAGCAGCAACTCCTTCCAAACGAAATGCCACCGGGAACATGTATCTCGCTAATCCGAGACCATGGAGGAATAATTCTAGAGGGGGAGAGAGATCCTTCACAAGGAGGTGTGAGGATGAAGGAGGGAATGGGTGGCCTTTTATAGGAGGAGGGGGTGCCCCCTCTCTCCATGGCCGGCGCATGGGAGGTGACCCCTCACCTCCCCCATTCATGTATTGATGTTTCCTGATCAATACAATTCTAGCATGTAAAATAAACATCTATCATATATAAGGAATATATAATAACAACTTTATTATTGCCTCTCAGGGCATATCTCCTTCTGTCTCCCACTTGCACTAGAGACAATAATCTAGTTCACATAGTGATGAATCTAACACCCATGGAGTTCTGGTGTTGATCATGTTTTGCCCTTGGGAGAACTGTAGTCAACGGATCTGCTACATTTAGGTCCGTGTGTACTTTACAAATCTTTATATCTCCATCCTTGACATGCTCGCGGATGGAGTGAAACCGGCGCTTAATATGCTTGGAATTCTTATGAGACCTCGGTTCCTTTGCGTTGGCTATGGCTCCATAGTTGTCACAATAGATCACCATTGGATCCAACGCACTGGGAACCACACCTAGTTCCGTAATGAACTCTTTCATCCAAACCGCCTCCTACGCCGCTTTTGAAGCAGCAACATATTCCGCCTCCGTTGTTGATCCAGCCACCACAGGTTGGTTGGAACTCCTCCAACTAACTGCTGCTCCGTTCAAGAGAAATACGTACCCGGATTGAGACTTAGAGTCATCCGAATCGGTGTCAAAACTAGCATCGATATAACACTTAGCGACTAGCTCTTTTTCACCTGTGTATATAAGAAACATATCCTTAGTTCTTCTTAAGTACTTGAGGATGTTCTTTACCGCTATCCAGTGTTCCGAACCTGGATCAGATTGGTACCTACTAGTCAAATTAATAGCATGTGCCACATCCGGTCTTGTACATAGCATGGCATACATAATAGAGCCTATGGCCGAGGCATAGGGGATCTTATCCATCATCTCTCTTTCTTCTGCCGTAGCCATACTTTGAGTCTTACTCAATGTCTTGCCTTGCAACATAGGTAAGAACCCCTTCTTACTTTCGTCCATATTAAACTTCTTTAATATGTTATCAAGGTATGTACTCTGCGATAGCCCAATTAGGCGCCTTGATCTATCTCTATAGATTTTAATGCCTAATATAAATGATGCTTCACCAAGGTCTTTCATCAAAAATTTGCTGTTTAGATAACTTTTAGCACTGTTTAAAAGATCTATATCATTTCCAATCAATAATATGTCATCCACATATAATATCAGAAATCCCACATTGCTCCCACTCACTTTCTTGTAAATACAAGCCTCTCCATAAGTTTGGACAAATCCAAACTCTTTGATCACCTCATCAAAGCAGAGATTCCAACTTCGGGATGCTTGCTTCAGTCCATAGATGGATCGCTGAAGTTTGCATACCTTATTAGCATCCTTAGGATCGACAAAACTGTAGCACCCCGATAAAACCACTACTAGAAAATCGCTTGGAGTTTGTGCTTTGTGCATAATCATGACATCATCATGCATGTTTGATCATAAAAGTATCTTTGCAAAAAACCTATTTTGTTTTCTAGTTAGCCTCGTTTTATTTCAAATTATAAAACCAGGTCTTCCTGGATATTTTATTTGCCTAAAAACAAATTACAAAAGTCTGTTTTAAAAATAAAATAAAAGTTTAAATTTTTTTAGGGGCAACCCAGCCGGCCAGGCCCGAGGCCCAGCTAGCCAGGCCACCCCAAACCCTAGCTAGACACACCCCAGACCCGACCAACCCCCACCTACCCTAATCCCGCCACCCCGCCGCCAGAACCCACCCCGCACAGCCCCGCTACCGCCTGGCCGTCCCGCCTGACACGTCGCGATGCACCGCAGCGCCTCGCGCACGCTGCGTCACACCCAGCCCGACACGCCTCTCCCGCACGCTCCTGGCCCCACCACCCTGCAACGCGTCGCTCCCCACCGCCAGCAACGTGATACCCCGCTCCCACACCCTAGTCCCGCGCCTGGCCCCACCTCGCGTATGTGCACACGTAACCCCATCCCCATCCCATCGATCGCCACCAACCCCGCCGCCAATGACCACGCCTCCCTCCTCCCTCTCGCTGCGGACGCGTACCGTCGCCAGGAGATCGCCGTGCCCGGCCGCTACCCCGTGCTGTTTTCCGCCACCGAGCCGAGCTCGCCCTGCAGCCAGCGAACCGCCGTGCCGACCGCCGTTCCTGCACCTTGTCGGCCGTTCTCTGCCCCGCCACCAGAACGCCGCCTGCTCCGAGCCTCGCTAGAGTTCCTCCCGCCAAGCTCCGCGAGCCCATCGCCACCACCTGCGGCCCTGCTCTTCATCGAGCCTGAGAGCCACCAGCCATCGCCCCTGCTTGCAGCGTCACCGTGGCCCTCCGGGACGCCTCCGTCTCCGCCACTCCGACCAAGGACGGTGTTGCCCCACGAGTCCTCGAGCTCGCCTCCTCATCGCATCGGCCCTGTACGACCGCCGTCCTGGACCCGACGGGCATCCCCCTGACGCTACTATGCTGCCAAGGCTGCCACCGGCCTCGGTCTGTCGCTGCATCGCGTGCGCCACCGCTCCTGTGAGCTCTCCGCCGAGTCCCTGTGGATCTTCCGGCAATCTCCTTCCTCCCGCAAGTCCGGCAGAGCATGGCGAGACTACCGTTAGATTTTCCTCTTGTACATCATCATCAACAGTGCTCGGTAGTGCTACTTTGCTCTAGTTTACCTGGCTCCTGTGTTCTTCTCTCCCTCAGGTGCGCGTGTGCGACCTGGAGTGACCATGTGCAGTACCCAATACATGTTGTATGAACAACATCTAGCTATTTTTGCTAGATGTTTTATTTATCTCTTGTCCCTAACAATGTCTTGTTCTAACTGATGACTTCGTATGGGTAGTCTGTCAAGGTATGCACCGATCCCAACCATTCTGAACTGACACCGAATTGGAACCGAAGAATCCCCGGAATCCGAACATTGTCGACACGGATCGGATGATCGAAACCCCAAAGACCGATCCTGGAGTGCGAGACCGAATCCGAACCCTCTTCAAAGCCAAGATCTTCGACCCTCGATGTGTGACCCCTATCCAAGCCCTGTTTTTATAAATGATATATAGTTGATGCATTAAACCATTCATGTCGCATTCATATCATCGTGGTTTGGGGGTATTTAGGCGATTCACCTAAATTAAATATGGAGACTATATGAGGACTATTCTAGCCTTATATTGCCTCTATTTAAATTTGTGTAGCGAACCGCTGCCATGCTTTACCTAGTTAATTCAACATTTAATTTGTAGGGTAGCTAAATAACTTGAACCATAATATTTAATTATTGGGGCCCGATTCTCCTTAATATTGCTAAGTTAGGCCCCATATCACCATGTCATGCATCATATCATAAGCATGCCGGATCTTCTGCCGTAGTATTAAATATTGCATCCGATGTTTCTTCTAGTGGTTGCTTCTTCGCGGATTAGGCCGATGAGTTGATGCGAGTATCGACAAGTTCTCCGAATATGAACCTTCGGCAGTGTTTTCCAGGCGAGCATTCTCCCCCTTTCTACCTATTTTGCATTTATAGTCTTTACTTCCTCCTGTTGACCTATTGATATCCGTATTGCGATGCTTTAGTTTCCGTGCACCATTTATATTCCTTGCAGCCTCCATATTGCCTTGGACACATCCTATTGCCTGTTGTTTGATGGATAGTCGGCCTTGCGAGTCGTAGTTGCTTGCTTAGGTGCTGCTTCGCGTCATTGTTGTTCCACCATTATTGGAAGGTTGACACATGCTTAATGGTGGAGATGATCATGGCTTTAATTACACCTTAATATTGAATTGCTAGATATAACTAATGCAGAGGCATCAGTGGGCAATAGATGTTATTTGGTTCTTCCACGCTCACTTGTGTCCCGTAGGATCCCAAGTACTTGATACCTGTTCCTTGACTATCGCACTATCCGCATGTGGGACCATGAATCCCCTTAGCCAGAGCTTGATTCATTTCTTATTTCTTGGGGCCATAAACTAGTCTGGAGCTTTATTACTATCTTGTACTTATGCCATGCTTTACCGCTTTATTTACGATTGTGTGCGGAGCACCTGTACTGTTTTGGATCGTGACACGTTTTCGCTGTATCGACAAGCCCAGTCACACTTTCGGGTTCCCAGTCGTTTACCGCCGTCCACACAAACCCTGGGTCCGTCTCGGAGCTGGCCAACTTCGTCGCGGGTAGCTTAGTGGGGTGGCCCCCTAAAATATTTTTTGAATCCTCTGATTGCTTTGTCGTGAAAGCCTCGTTGGGTTTTGATTTGGTTTTTCCGAGGTTGATCGTGCGTGTGTTGCTATTTGTGCACCTCTGCAGGGTAAATCTTTCTGAAAGCTGTGTCCGCGGTTATGGACGACTTGGAGCACAGTATCTAGATCATAGACAAGCATAACTAAAGTAGTGCTATAAATTTGACTTAATATGTGACTAGTATTCAGCTTCACTATAACGGAATGGATATTAAAAATGCCAACAACTGGTGGATCTGGGTTGTATCGTGTCCTGCTATACCTGCCTAGTAAGTATTGCAATTCCAGTGGAATGTGATAAAAGTGCCAACAACTGCTAGGTTTTGGGATTCCTCGGGACAATTATATCTGAATAGTAAATGTTCCAACTACAACAGAATGTTTAATTAAAACTGCCCACTACTTATGCTATCAGGATGACTCATGCTATCTATATCTGACTAGCAAATGCTACAACTATAATAGAATGAATAAAACTGCCAACTGTGTGAGTTCCTTGGTCCGACTTCCTCGTTTGGTCTCGAGGGGAAAATACCAGGAGGGGTATGGTTGGTTTTAGCTTCAGGTTGGATCCGTATAGGTCTTTCTTACCCCTCTCTGATAGCTGCCAGTTGTATAGAGTCTCTATAGGTTGTTTAGTGCCGCTGCGCTGCCGCTTCAGTCCACCATACCTATGTAGGCGAGGACCGCCGAATTCTAGACTCGCCGTGTACTGGCCTCAGTACTGACGCTCCTCTTTTTTCTTTGCCCTTTGTCGGCACCCCTTTTGTTTTAGCAGGTTTCGACGTCGTTAGCAGGGTTACCCTTCCGGATTGGCCTGGGCAGGGTTATGGACGCCATTGGTTATTCTTCAGGGCTCTTAGCCCAATTTGCATCTTGTCCGTACTCGTACGATGTATCGATTTCAAGGTGATTTGGATCCTTGCATTGTATATATGTATTCTTGACTCATGGAGTCGTGTTGTATATATATATATCTGTTCTGTGGGTTCCATCGTGGACTATTGTGTAATGATATTACTTTGTTTTCCACCCGCCCGAAAGTGCCTGGTGGGCGTCCTTGAATCGTTTCTATGCTGGTTTGGCGGGAATCGCTAAAGCTTGCATAGGGTCGATTCGAGGGTGTTACATAGTGGTATCAGAGCTCAGCAGTTACGATACCCCACTGGTCCAGCCTGTCGGATAACCTAGCTAACGGACGAAGTAGAGTGTCAAAACTATTTTGCAAAATCGGTTGGATAGATCTGATTAGGTCTGCTTTTACTCCTTACCTCTATGCTCTTCTTCTCTTACCTTTGCGTGTTTTAGATCTATTCTCTTATCTTTCTCCAAGTCCAGGATTTCTCGTGGTTGGATTTCCGTCGTACCTTCAGGGTTTAGGTTCCTTCCTCTTGCAACGGTGTTTCCACATCCGGTCTTCATGCTATCTGGGTAACCTTCATCTGTTGTACCTTTTGGTGGATCAAAACCCATTGAAATCTTTCTTTGTATCTTTCGGTGTTTTTCCACGCAACAACATCCTCTACGCTAGATTCGATGCAGAGCCTGCATCACTCCTTTGTTTCTGAACCTCGATTGTCGAGATCTTCAGTCTGATTCCGAGAATGGTTGCATGCTTTTCTACTGATTGTGCGGAGTAATAGTTTGGGTGCATGATGGATTGGCCCCCATGCCGACTACTCACTCTATTTGCTCGTGTACATTGAAGTGGATGAGAATGCATCGGTTCTCTCTTTCTATCGAAGTTAGAGGTGGCTTTATTTGTGGATACCTTTACCTTCGTCCTTTGTTTCCCGGAGTGTTCTCTCGACGATCACGGGCAACGACCTCTTGTTAGTGGTGTCGCGAGCATCTATATGAAACGAGAAGATTCATGTCATCAGCCTTCTTCCCCGGACCATGAGGCGGATCTCGAGGGCGAGATCCATTGTTAGTGGTGTCGAATTGTAGCACCCCAATAAAACCACTACTAGAAAATTGCTTGGAGTTTGTGCTTTATGCATCATCATGCATGTTTGATCATAAAAGTATCTTTGCAAAAACCCTATTTTGTTTTCTAATTAGCCTCGTTTTATTTCAAATTATAAAACCAGGTCTTCCTGGATATTTTATTTGCCTAAAAACAAATTACAAAAGTCTGTTTAAAAATAAAATAAAAGTTTAAGTTTTTTTAGGGGCAACCCAGCTGGCCAGGCCTGAGGCCCAGCTAGCCAGGCCACCCCAAACCCTAGCTAGACACACCCCAGACCCGACCAACCCCCACCTACCCTAATCCCGCCACCCCGCCACCAGAACCCACCCCGCTACCGCCTGGCCGTCCTGCGTGACATGTCGCGGTGCACCGCAGGGCCTCGCGCGTGTTGCGTCACGCCCAGCCCGAACGCCTCTCCCGCACGCTTCTGGCCCCACCACCCTGCAACGCGATACCCCGCTCCCACACCCCAGTCCCGCGCCTGACCCCACCTCACGTATGTGCACACGCAACCCCATCCCCATCCCATCGATCGCCACCAACCCCGCCGCCAGCGACCACACCTCCCTCCTCCCTCTCGCTGCAGACGCGTATCGTCGCCAGGAGATCGCCGCGCCCGGCTGCTGCCCCGTGCTGTTTTCCGCCACCGAGCCGAGCTTGCCCTGCAGCCAGCGAACCGTTGTGCCGACCGCCGTTCCTGCACCTCGTCGGCTGTTCTCTGCCCCGCCACCAGAACGCCGCCTGCTCTGAGCCTCGCCGGAGTTCCTCCCGCCAAGCTCTGCGAGCCCATCGCCACCACCTGCGACCCTGCTCTTCATCGAGCCTGAGAGCCACCAGCCATCGCCCCTGCTTGTAGCGTCACCGTGGCCCTCCGGGACGCCTCCGTCTCCGCCACTCCGACCAAGGACGGCGTCGCCCCGCGAGTCCTCGAGCTCGCCTCCTTATCGCATCGGCTGTGTACGACCGCCGTCCTCGACCCGACGGGCATCCCCCTGACGCTACTCTGATGTCAAGGCTGCCACCGGCCTTGACCTATCGCTACATCACGTGCGCCACCGCTCCTGTGAGCTCTCCGCCGAGTCCCTGTGGATCTTCCGGCAATCTCCTTCCTCCCACAAGTCCGGCAGACCATGGCGAGACTGCCGTCAGATTTTCCTCTTGTACATCATCATCGACAGTGCTCGGTAGTGCTACTTTGCTCTAGTTTACCTGGCTCCTGTGTTCTTCTCTCCCTCAGGTGCGCGTGTGCGACCTGGAGTGACCATGTGCAGTACCCAGTACATGTTGTATGAACAACATCTAGCTATTTTTGCTAGATGTTTTATTTATCTCTTGTCCCTAACAATGTCTTGTTCTGACTGATGACTTCGTATGGGTAGTCTATCAAGGTATGCACCGATCCCAACCATTCTGAACTAACACCGAATTGGAACCGAAGAATCCCGGAATCCGGACATTGTCGACATGGATCGGATGATCGAAACCCCGAAGACCAATCCCGGAGTGCGAGACCGAACCCTCTTCAAAGCCAAGATCTTCGACCCTCGATGTGTGACCCCTATCCAAGCCCTATTTTTATAAATGATATATAGTTGATGCATTAAATCATTCATCTCGCATTCATATCATCGTGGTTTGGGGGTATTTAGGCGATTCACCTAAATTAAATATGGAGACTATATGAGGACTATTCTAGCCTTATATTGCCTCTATTTAAATTTGTGTAGCGAACCGCTGCCATGCTTTACCTAGTTAATTCAACATTTAATTTGTGGGGTAGCTAAATAACTTAAACCATAATATTTAATTATTGGGGCCCGATTCTCCTTAATATTGCTAAGTTAGGCTCCAAATCACCATGCCATGCATCATATCATAAGCATGCCGGATCTTCTACCGTAGTATTAAATATTGCATCTGGTGTTTCTTCTAGTGTTTGCTTCTTCACGGATAAGGCCAATGAGTTGATACGAGTATCGACAAGTTCTCTAGATATGAACCTTCGGCAATGTTTTCTAGGCGAGCATTCTCCCCCTTTCTACCTATTTTGCATTTATAGTCTTTCCTTCCTTCTGTTGATCTATTGCTATCTGTATTGCGGTGCTTTAGTTTCCGTGCACCATTTATATTCCTTGCAGCCTGTATGTTGCCTTGGACACATCCTATTGCCTATTGTTTGATAGATAGTCGGCCTTGCGAGTCGTAGTTGCTTTCTCAGGTGCTGCTTCGCGTCATTGTTGTTCCACCGTTATTGGAAGGTTGTCACATGCTTAATGGTGGAGATGATCATGGCTTTAATTACACCTTAATATTGAATTGCTAGATATAACTAATGCAGAGGCATTGGTGGGCAATAGATGTTATTTGGTTCTTCCACGCTCACTTGTGTCCCGTAGGATCCCGAGTACTTGATACCTGTTCCTTGACTATCGCACTATCCGTATGTGGGACCATGAATCCCCTTAGCCAGAGCTTGATTCATTTCTTATTTCTTGGGGCCACAAACTAGTTTGGGGCTTTATTACTATCCTGTACTTATGCCATGCTTTATCGCTTTATTTATAATTATGCTGGAGCGCCTGTACTGTTTTGGATCGTGACACGTTTTCGCTGTATCGACAAGCCCAGTCACACTTTTGGGTTCCCAGTCGTTTACCGCCGTCCACACAAACCCTGGGTCCGTCTCGGAGTTGGCCAACTTCGTCGCGGATAGCTTAGTGGGGTGGCCCCCTGAAATATTTTATGAATCCTGTGATTGCTTTGTCGTGAAAGCCTCGTTGGGTTTTGATTTGGTTTTTCCGAGGTTGATCGTGCATGTGTTGCTATTTGTGCACCCCTGCAGGGTAAATCTTTCTGAAAGCCGTGTCCGCGGTTATGGACGACTTGGAGCATAGTATCTTGATCATAGACAAGCATAACTAAAGTAGTGCTATAAATTTGACTTAATATGTGACTAGTAATCAGCTTCACTATAACGGAATGGATATTAAAAATGCCAACAACTGGTGGATCTGGGTTGTATCGTGTCCTGCTATACCTTCCTAGTAAGTATTGCAATTCCAATGGAATGTGATAAAAGTGCCAACAACTGCTGGGTTTTGGGATTCCTCAGGACAACTATATCTGAATAGTAAATGTTCCAACTACGACAGAATGGTTAATTAAAACTGCCCACTACTTATGCTATTAGGATGACTCATGCTATCTATATCTGACTAGACTGCCAACTGTGTGAGTTCCTTGGTCCGACTTCCTCGTTTGGTCTCGAGGGGAAAATACCAGGAGGGGTATGTTTGGTGTTAGCTTCAGGTTGGATCCATATAGGTCTTTCTTACCCCTCTCTGATAGCTGCCAGTTGTATCGAGTCTCTATAGGTTGTTTAGTGTCGCTGCGCTGCCGCTTCAGTCCACCATACCTATGTAGGCGAGGACCGCCGAATTCTAGACTCGCTGTGTACTGGCCTCAGTACTGGCGCTCCTCTTTTTTTCTTTGCCCTTTGTCGGCACCCCTTTTGTTTTAGCAGGTTTCGACGTCGTTAGCAGGGTTACCCTTCCGGCTTGGCCTGGGCAGGGTTATGAACGTCATTGGTTATTCTTCAGGGCTCTTAGCCCAATTTTCATCTTGTTCGTACTCGTACGCTGTATCGATTTCAAGGTGATTTGGATCCTTGCATTGTATATCTGTATTCTTGACTCATGGAGTCGTGTTGTATATATATCTGTTCTATGGGTTCCATCGTGGACTATTGTGTAATGATATTACTTCGTTTTCCACCCGCACGAAAGTGCCTGGTGGGCGTCCTTGAATCGTTTCTATGCGGGTTTGGCAGGAATCGCTAAAGCTTGCATAGGGCCGATTCGAGGGTGTTACAAAAACCCATAGGTTGTATCATATACAACTCTTCTTCAATATTACCATTGAGGAACACAGTTTTGACATCCATATGCCATATTTCATAATCGAAATATGCAGCAATTGCTAACATAATCCTAACCGACTTAAGCATCGGTACGGGAGAGAATGTCTCATCGTAGTCAACTCCTTAAATTTGTCGAAACCCCTTTGCGACAAGTCGAGCCTTATAGATGGTCACATTACCATCAGCATCAGTTTTTTTTTTGAAAATCCATTTATTCTCAACGGCCTTTCGATCGTGAGGTAAGTCCACCAAGTTCCAAACGTGGTTCTCGTACATGGATTCCATCTCGGATTTCATGGCTTCTAGCCATTTGTTGGAATCCGGGCTCATCATCGCTTCTTCATACGTCGCAGGGTCATCCATTTCATCAACCATGAAATTCACAACAGGATTGTCGTACAGTTCAGGAGCTGCACGTGTCCTGCTTGACCTGCGAGGTTCGGTACTGTCCTCCTTCGGAGTTTCATGATTATTATCATTAGCTCTCTCTTCATCAGGTGAAGTCAACTCCGAAACAACTTCCGGTGCTGCGCCACTCGCCATTCCATGAAGAGAAGGTTCAATAACCTCTTCGAGTTCTACCTTCCGACTACTCACACCTTTCGCGAGAAACTCCTTCTCAAGAAAGGATCCATTCTTGGCAACAAAAACCTTGCCCTCGGGTCTGTGATAGAAGGTATACCCAATTGTTTCCTTAGGGTATCCTATGAAGACGCATTTTTCCGCTTTGGGTTCGAGTTTATCTTGTTGAAGTTTCTTCACATAAACATCACATCCCCAAACTTTAAGAAATGACAGCTTAGGTTTGTTTCCAAACCATAATTCACACGGTGTCGTTTCAACGGATTTAGATGGTGCCCGATTGAAAGTGAATGCAGTTGTTTCCAGTGCATAACCCCAAAATGACAGTGGCAAGTCAGTCAGAGACATCATAGATCGAACCATGTCCAATAAGGTACGATTACGACGTTTCGACACACCATTACGCTGTGGTGTTCCGGCAGGCGTGAGTTGTGAAACTATTCCACACTCTTTCATGTGTGTGCTAAACTCGTAAATTAGATACTCTCCTCCACGGTCAGACCGTAGAAATTTGATCTTTCTATTACGATGATTTTCCACTTCATTCTGAAATTCCTTGAACTTTTCAAAAGTTTCAGACTTGTGTTTCATCAAATAGATATACCCGTATCTACTCAAATCATTCGTGAAAGTAACAAAATAACGATATCCACCTCGCGCTGACACACTCATTGGTCCACATACATCAGTATGTATGATTTCCAATAGATCTGTCGCCCGTTCCATTGAACCGGAAAACGGCGTTCTAGTCATCTTGCCTATAAGGCATGGCTCACATGTATCAAATGATCCAAAATCAAGTGATTCCAAAAGTCCATCAGAATGGAGTTTCTTCATGCGTTTAACGCCAATATGACCTAGACGTCAGTGCCACATATATGTAGACATATCATCATCAAGTTTAATCTTTTTAGCATTAACATTATGAATGTGTGTAATATTACTATCGAGATCTATTAGAAATAAACCATTCAACATAGGTGCATGACCATAAAAGATATCATTCTTATAAATCAAACAACCATTGTTTTCATATTTAATGAAATGACCACTTTGCATCAAACACAATCCAGATACAATGTTCATGCTCAGTGCAGGCACTAAATAACAATTATTAGGTTTATAACTAATCCCGATGGCAAATGGAGAGGTAGCGTCCCGACGGCGATCACATCAACTTTTGATCCATTGTCGACCCGCATCCTGACCTCATCCCTTGCTAGTTGTCGCTTGTTTCGTAGCCCCTAAACCGAGTTACATATATTAGCAACTGATCCCGTATCAAATACCCAGGTGCTATTGCGAGTACTAGTCAAGTACACATCAATAACATGTATATCACATATACCTTTGTTTGCCTTGCCGGACTTCTTGTCCGCCAAATACTTGGGGCAGTTCCGCTTCCAATGGCCAGTCCCCTTACAATAGTAGCACTCAGTGTCAGACTTAGGGCCAGCTCGGGGTTTCTTTTCAGGCGTGGCAACAGACTTGCCACCCTTCTTTCCCTTGTGCTTTCCTTGTCTTTCTTGAAACCGATGGTCCTATTGATCATCAACACTTGATGTTCTTTCATAATCTCCACTTCTGCAGTCTTAAGCATTGACAGAAGCTCGGGAAGAGACTTCTTCATGCCCTGCATATTATAGTTCATCACGAAGCTCTTGTAGCTAGGTGGCAGAGATTGGAGAACACGATGTATGCCTAAGTCAATGGGAATCGTTATTCCCAAGGACACAAGCTTATCGGCGTACCCAGACATTTTGAGTACGTGCTCACTAACGGAGTTGTTTTCCTCCATCATGCAGCTAAAGAACTTTTCTGTAGCATTATAACTCTCTAAGGAAGCATGGGTATCGAAAATCATTTTCAATTCTCCCATGGTATCAAAAGCATTGCCATTTTCGAAATGCTTTCGAAGTTCTGGCTCTAGCCCATACAGTATGTCGCAATGAACTAAGTTGTAGTCCTCCTGACGAGTCACATATACATTCTTTTCCTCGTCAGGGGCATCAGGAGCTGGTGGGGGGCCTAGCAACGCATCTAGCACATATTGCTTTTATGCAGCAGTAAGGAGAATCCTCAAATTCATAGCCCAGTTGGTGAAGTTGCTACCATTTGCAGCAAGTTTCTCTTTCTCCATGAACACATTGAAATTAAAAGCAGGTGGTGCCATCTACAACAGAATTTGTAAAGTTTATTTAGACTAAGTTTATGATAGATTGAGTTCAACTAACCCAAATTACTAATGAACTCCCACTCAAAAACGACATCCCTCGTGTCCTTTTGGTGATTACATGAACCAAATCCACTACACCAAGTCCGATCATCACGTGAGTTGATGTAGCTTCAATGGCGAGCATCTATATGGGCATCCTATCAACTATATGACTCATGCTTAACCTTTCGGTCCATGTTTGGAGGCCATGTCTGTACATGCTAGGCTCGCCAAGTAAGAACCTTAGTATTTGCGTGTGTAAAACTGTCTTACACCCGTTCCTATGAAAGCGTAGATTCGAGTACACCCGATCATCACGTGATGTCTCGAAACACGATCTACAGAACGGTTCATACTTAAGGAAGAACACATTTTTATCTTGATATCTAAATGAGGGATCATCTTATAATGCTACCAAAAGCGCCAAACTAGCAGTATAAGATGCTAACATCTAATGTGTAAAGTGAGATGATATGGTCCATGCATTTGATCTCTATCACTTGCATCGTGGTATGATCTCTATCATTCCTTTGTGTGTAAGGCCAAGGTCTATGGAACTTACACGTTGAGTGTGTTGTAAGAGTATCTATCATACATCTACTTACAACAATACCATATCAAAACACTAGCCCAGCAACGATCTAAACTAGACGCCTCTAATTTATCAATTACAAGTTTTACGTGACTTAGGGCTTTCGGAGATAGAACCGTTCTCACCTGCGAACATGAACCACAACGAGGATGACTAAGTTATTAGCAACTCGTTGTAAATCAGATATTGACTATAGTAGGAGAGACAGACACCCGACAGCCACTTATGCAAAACAAGTTGCATGTCAGTCGTGGAACCGGTCTCATGTACGATGACATGTAAGGTTGGTCCGGGCCGCTTCATCCCACTATGCCACCAATATCCAAAATACATAGAAGATGCAATAACATGATCATCATCGCCCACATATAAACATATGTGTACTACCCGTGCAAAGCACCTACGCATAGATCAGGCTCTGATACCACTGTTGGGTCCGCAGCATAGAAAACAAAAAAATTCCTACGGTGTGAACTATACGCCAAGATCTATCTACTAGGTACAAAGCAACGGGTGGATATACATCCCACAAGAACTTACCCTCGAAGACAACGAGTTTTGTTAATGAGTAGGAACTCGTGGTTGATGTAGTCGGACACTTGCCTATCTCAAGATCGTGAGGAAGTCCGAGCGCCGCAACTCAGCAGCGTATCCGTACTCGCACACACGTTCAAGCCACCGGACAACCTCCACCTCCTCGCTCCAGCGATCCAGCATAAGCAGCAACTCCTTCCAGACGGAATGCCACCGGGAACATGTATCTCGCTAATCCGAGACAAGGAGGTGTGAGGATGAAGGAGGGAATGGGTGGCCTTTTATAGGAGGAGGGGGGTGCCCCCTCTCTCCATGGCCGGCGCATGGAAGGGTGACCCCTCACCTCCCCCATTCATGTGGTGGTAACCCCTCCACATTAAAATGTCTCTTCACATTCCCTTTTAAAGTCTCCACTTTAAATGCATTAAATTTCTCCAAATTTAATGCTCTCTCATTTAATAAAACTCTTTTATTAAATTTATTCAGAATTTTTTTAATTACTTTAATTAACAAACATTCACATATAGTCCCTTGCAATATTTCAATATCACATGCAGAACCACCTTCTGCAATTTCACCCGAAACAATTTCTGGTTTCTATTGAAACAATTCCTGCGCTTTGCAATTCTTTTGTCTGAAACATATGTGCTCCAAAATGGTGTCCGGTAACTCTTAAGTGTGCCACCCTACGGTTCACGAATAATGCAGACATGATCGAGACCCTTCTCCGATCAATAATCAGCAGCGGGACCTGGAGATCCGTACTGACTCCTACGCATTCAACGATGACTCCTGTGATCATGAGAACCTTTAACGCTTGTAACTAAATCCCTTTGTCTCTCGATATATTACATGTCCGAGATTCTATCATCGGTATATCCATATCTAGTTTGATCTCGTTACCGACATGCACTCTTTTCTCATTCCCGTGATATAACATTCTAGTGATCACATCACTTGCTTGCAAGCTATCCTAATGTGATATCACCGAGAGGGCCCAGAGTATATCTATCCGTCATCGGGATTTGACAAATTCCACTCTTGATCCATGAGCCTCAACATAACACCTTCGTAGTACTGAACCCATCTTTATAGTCACCTTGTTACGGTGTGACGTTTGGTGTTATCAAGATACTCTTCCAGTGTTAGCAATTAACATGATCTCATCGTCTAAGGATAAAGATTACTTCGTATGATGTTATAGCAATATAAACATAATGACTTGATCGTAATGCTATACTTCGGATGAATGTTCATCACATCGTTCCACCAATGGTGTGACCTTGTTATTAACAACATCCAATGTCCATGATCAGGAAACCTTGATCATCTTGTTAATCAACAAGCTAGTCTATAAGAGAGGCATAACTAGGAACCCTTTTTGTTTATTAAACACACATGTATTGATGTTTCCTAATCAATACAATTCTAGCATGTAAAATAAACGTCTATCATATATAAGGAATATATAATAACAACTTTATTATTGCCTCTCAGGGCATATTTCCTTCACTTTTATCAAGCACTTATAGAATTTCCATGAATCTTTATCATTGACGAATTGTTTTGTGATCACTATAACCTAAAAAGAGAGTAGACAAGTGGACCCATGAACCCTGATCTGATTTTTATCATAAGAAACACCTTTCCATTGCATCTAGTATCCTTTACAATTTCTGCAATTTATTATTTCGAAAATACAAAAATACTTTCGCTACTTGCAATCACTTATAAAAACCAAAAAACAACTCTACTATATTCCATATCATCTAGTTTGCATTACTTTACTTTCTTTACTTTAGTTTGTTTTATATTTAATTTCATATTACTAATACGAAACTGTGTGCTTGACAACAACTTGGTGGAGTTGGGGACACAAGACTAATTATTTTACTTTACAGGTTGCTTGAAGAGGAGAAGACGAACATCCTTCCATAACCAATTCCCCAAGATTTCGATATAAACCCTCGAGTCACCCTTGTGGGGGAAAAACCTTGCTACAATACTCTACACTTGGAGTCCCAACGAAAATTGGCTGTATTTGTTGCCATCAAGACTATTTTCTGGGGCCATTGCATGGGAATTGGAAGAAGGATACATCATAGTGGTTGTTGCATGGTGAAGCACATGTCAACTCCCACTGCAACTGCCAGACTATTTTCTGGCATCATTGCTTGGGAATTGGCGAGGGTACATCACAACTGCATACTCATCAAGTTTGAAGAGCAAGTTAACTCCCACGATAACTACTTATTTTCTGGCACCGTCATCTTCATCAACTTTTGCAACGACCCAAGATTGGGGAGGTTGCACCACTGTGAGATTTTTCTTCTCCTTTCATATTTTTAAAGTATTTTATTTTGTCTTCTTTTTAGTCTTCTTAAAGTTTTCCCTTAAAACACAAAAACACATAAAAATGGAAAAGATAGCTTATTGGCCCTTTAGCGTAAAGAACTTCCCAAAAGAAAGTGAGGTCCATTTGAATCATTTGGAATAGAACCCACAAGAAGTAAACTTGATGCCATATTTGCCTACATATCTAAGCAAAATACTGATAATGTTCCTCTACAAGAGTTAGTAACAAACACCAATGAAAGTGTAGATGTCAACTTCATAAGAAACTTTGGTAGTAATGGATATGGGGACAACTATAAAAACTCATATGGTAGGCCACCTTTTTCTCCTAATAAATATTCTAGTGGTAATAATAATGCTCCTAATGATTTAGAAAGCACCATGAGATCCTTTATAGCCACTCAAAAGGAACTTAACAAATAATTTCTAGCTAAGTTTGATAAACAAGATGCTTTGATTGAAAGGGTAGAACTCCTAACACAAGAAATCACATCATTTAAAAATATTATTCAAGCTCAAAAGAACCATGAGTAAACAATCAAATATGTGCAAGAAGTAATAGATAAGTCATGGGAAACTATTAATATGATGGAGGAAAATGAAACAGTAATGATAGAAAATGATAAACAAGTAGAAGAAGTCAAGATGCTAGGTGAAACAAAAGAACCTCTACTTGATCTTGATAAATGTAGCTTGCATGAACTCATTCATTTATTGCAAAAAAATCCAATGATCCATCCTTTAATGGTCATCAAGTGGGATTTGGTTCTTACCTAGCAAATTATGTTATAAAAGAAAAGATTAAAAGATACAATAGAGAAGCTATGATACCACCTACGCTTGGGGATGTATGGATCCCCAAGGTATTAATCACTATTGGAAAAGAGAGACACCATGCTATTCTAGATTTAGGATATAGTGTCTCTGTTTTTTCTAAAGATCTATATGACTTACTTGAATTGAAACCTATGGAAAAATGCTCAATAGATCTTTTACTTACTGATGATTCCACTCAACATGCTCTAGGAAAAGTTCAATATATTATGGTTGAATTACATATGACATTTGTGCCTGTTGATTTTATTGTCATGGACATGGGAAGCAATACCTCAAGTCATATAATACTTGGTAGCCTTCTTTGAGAACCACAGGTGCAGTCATTGATGCAAAAGAAGGAAATGTGAAGTTTCAATTTCCTCACAAGAAGTGCATGGAACACTTTCCAAGGAAGAAGGAGGTAACTAAGAAGTACAAGCTATCCCATGAGTTTCACAACACCTAAACCAAGTAAGTAAAGCCTAGCTATATGGCTATAAAGAAAGCGCTTTGCGGGTGTCAACCCGGTTATTTTTTATTTTGGATTTTCTTTGTACTATTGTTGTAGCAAGAGAGTTTTATTTTGGTTTTCTTTCTGAATTTTTTAATAAAGTACCAAGTGGAACCCACTTTGGATGTTTTAAAAGTTGCCAAACATATGGAGTAGCAAATTCCTAGAGAACAGTTTTTAGTGCATGAATTTCCAAAAAAAAAATATGTAACTCCTTCTGCTCTAATATTCATACAGCATTTATAACTTTTCATCCTATGTATGCACAAAAATTGGCTAAAATTCCTGACATGTCTAAGTGGACGAAACAGATTCGTTTTGCTGTTGCTGAAAATCTGGACAAATTCTGCCATGTTTTGTTTTAATCATTCCCAAGTGTCTTAAAATGATTTGTATGGGTCATATTATATGCTAGGGATATGTAGGAACATTATGTTCTTTCTGGAACATTTAGAAATAATTTTGTCTTTAATATATAGGCAGCAACTATTATATTCTTGTGCCACTAATGTCACCTCTCAAAAAAGAGATGGGAGAAAAAGTTTTGTGTTGAAGTTTTTTGTCAGGGAATAGATGAACAAAACACCAAGATAAATCCAAGGATGGTGCAAACAATAAGCTTAGGGATTCCCAAGGCACGCCACTTGACCAACTCAACTCTCGGTTTGCAAACCTCTAAACCCCATTTTACTTTTTGTTTTGAATTAGAAAGACCACCACCACCATTATTATAAATACTTCTGATTAGATACTGAAAATAAACTCTACCTTGATGATATTAAAACTGAAAAAGAATGCCATGTAACAAAAGAAAAGGGGAGATAAAAACAAAAGCTGTAATTCATGTTGTGCCTAGTACTTATGCTCAAGTACTTTATACGAAACATGATATGTTTTATGCCTATTAATTTGTATCCTTTGCTTGTGCATATTTATGTTCAATATTAAGAAGCAAGGTGAGAAAATAAAAGTTGACATTATGAACTAGATGGCACACTCTTTAGATCTCTTTTTGCTAAGCCTTTTTCTACACAAGCTAAGACTTGTTCCAAGCCCCTTAAAACTAGACTAGGCATATCCACCTACTTGTGGCAAAAGCTACTTCCAAGTATAGTATGTATGTTAATCCTCCAAACATTCTTAAAAACACCCCTTTTGTATTTTAAAGCTCATAAGAAAGTAAGGTTTGGGGTGATACCACTATGGAAATTTTTGTGCTTTACATCTTATTAGTTGTTGTTGGCTAAACCATGCTGGCATGGCACAGGCTTTCAATGTTGAATGTTGATAATCAATAATGTTTAAAATTATATCTATGGATTGATTCAATGTGAAATGAAGTGTGCACACTGGAGTAGGCATGTTGGTAGAAAATGCTTCTGAACCGCTAGCCAAAGCCATGCTTGACATGGTGGAAACTTACAGCATGATGATCCTTGTTGATATGATTCATATGTATGTTTTTCTTGTCTTCTTAAGTAGATATACTCCCCCCTCCCAATTTGAACACAATCAAGGAACTATATTATCTTTTATGATAAATAAGCAAATAAACAAATGCCAAAAAGGCGAGCATATAGCTATACAAGGGGCAAGAGGTACTTCAGTGATGCGGTTTCACAAAACCAATGTGAGTATACAATGACAAGCCTAAGTTGAGTAGCATGAGGAGTGCAATATCATAGACTAGGTGCATGAAACAATCAACTTGTAAGATGTTTAGCAGATAAACCATACATTGCTTTAAAAAAGTGAAAATAAAAAGTTGCTGGGAACCCCATCCTTATTAGTATTGTTGACATGAATTACATAGATCAACATTCTATATTCTTTATTATTTATAGAGGATTAACATATGTATTTAATGCTTACTTTAGGTATGGGATGCAAAACATCTCAAGGGAAGACATAAAACTAAGAAGAGAGTCTTTCAGTCAAGGGCATGAAACTAAGAAGTAGCCCAAAAATAAAGGCATGAACACCAATGCCAATCATGAAAAGAGTCTCTTATTCTATATGTTCATCAAGGTGTGAAGGTTTATTTTATTTATCATTTGATTTGTCACACCATCACTTATTGTTCAACATATTTATGGATGTGTACAAGATACAACTTGATAGTACACTTACATATTATGTTTCATTGGAAGGAATTGAGCCTATGAACTCTAAATGATAATGAAGGAAGCAAAGGTAACAAACTCCAAAGTCCATGTTTAGTTTTATCACCTTCATGCTCGAGGGCGAACATAGGTAAAGCTTGGGGATGTTGATGCATGTAAAATGCATACATGAACTTTGTAGTTTGTGGACAAGTTTTACCACATATTTGCATCATATATAATGTTATATACCTATTTTATATTGTTTTTTGGGGATTTACCAATGATCCCCTTTATTTTGGTTATAACCCTGTAGGGTAGAAAAACCTATTTTCAATGTTTTTGATTTTTCAGAACCTTAACAAAGTCAAATGGACCTGTACTTTTGGGAATACCAATATTTATCCATGATAAGCATCTGGAGCACTGAAATCTCACGAGGAGGTCCAGGAGGGCCAAAAGAGTCTAGGAGGCGCGCCTAGGCCTGGTGGGCGCGCCACCCATGCTCTTTCACTCATCGACTGTCCGATCGCCTTGATTCTTTCGCCCACGAAGTTCTCTTGACCAAAAAAAACCTATATAAGGACCCCCCCCCCCGGAGCGTCCACGGAGAGAGAGCCACCAGAGATGAAAACACCACCAAACAGAGTCAGATCCAACAAAGATTGGAGGGGAAAACTCCACCAGAGCCACCTCTGGGGAGATCTCCACCCTCTCCAACATCTCTAGCTTCATCACCATGATGAAGAGGGAGTAGTCCACCTCCGGGCTATGGGTTTGTGGCAGTATCTTGATCTATTTCTCTCTTGTTCTTCATAGATCTAGTACCATATGAGCTACCCAACATGATTATGGTCATATTTGTAATTCATATGTGGTGGATCTTTGTTCTACGATTTGATATTTGAGATTGGAATCTATTTTGTGTAATATGTTTTAATAGATGCATATCATGCACCCCGTTCTTCATTGCTTGTTTTGATCCAACTTGTATGCAAGAACTTGTATGGGGAGAAGTGTGTGTTAGATGGAGTAGCATAGGGGTAGAGATTGAATTGTGACACATATTATTCAAGATCTACTTTAGTTTTTACCTTTCTGTTGTTGTCTCACTAGGGGTAAAGTGAAATCATGTGCTATAGTTATCACGTGATGGTGTGATGACCTAAACAACATCAAGGTAGCATATTTTGTATTTCAAACATCATATAATATTGCTTAAAGCTATACCCTGATCTATTCTTAAATCAAGATTGCATGGAGATTTCCCTTCTTGAGGAGTATAAGAGATAGATGTATTCCATCTCAATATTAGAATGTAATGCCCATATTAATTCCTTTTATAAAGCAGTTATAGAATTTCCATGAATTTTTATCATTGATGAGTTGTTTTGGGACCACTACAACCTAAAAAGAGGGTAGACAAGTGAACCCATGAACCCTGGTCCAATTTTTATCATAAGAAACACCTTTCCATTGCATCTACTATCCTTTACAATTTATGCAATTTATTATTTCGAAAATACAAAAATACTTTCGCTACTTGTTATCACTTATAAAACCCCCAAAACAACTCTACTATCTTCCATATCATCTAGTTTGCATTACTTTACTTTCTTTACTTTAGTTTGTTTTATATTTAATTTTATATTACTAATACGAAACCTTGTGCTTGACAACCACTTGGTGGAGTTGGGGGCACAAGACAAATTATTTTACTTTACAGGTTGCTTGAAGAGGAGAAGACGAATATCCTTCCATAACCAATTCCCTGGGAGTTCGATATAAACCCTCGAGTCACCCTTGTCGGAAAAAAAAGCTTGCTACAACACTCTGCACTTGGAGTCCCAACGAAAAGTGGTTGCATTTGTTGCCATCAGTCATGCCAATATAGATTCACATAAACATAGCAAGGAGAACGAATTTTCCTCCATTTGCTGACTAGGAGAACGTGAAATCCAAAACCCTTTTAAATCCATCTTCGTATTATGTTGTCTCACTAAATGAATACATCCATCCCTTGTCCATTTGTGTGCTTCTAAAGATCGAGGCGAAATTGAAGTACAAAAAAAACCTTGGGCAGTGTGGAAGGGCTATGTCCTTGGGGAAGTTATGGCCTCAGGGGAAGAACACTCTCCATGGGTGTCGACACGGAGGGGGCAAACAAGGCAGTGGCCAGTGGGGAACAACTCTCTCCCTCTTTGTCAATGCAGAAGGGGCAAGGGGGTGTTGGCCTGTGGGGGACAATACTCCCCCTGTGTGTCAATGTGGAGGTGGCCAAGGAGGCGGTGACCCTGGGGAGGAGACGCTAGAGGTGGGATGTAATAAGGACGATGATGGTGGAGCGAGTTGGCAGGATGAACTAGGGTTTTTTTTTGGGGAAAGATTGGTGATTGAGCGAGCAACGGGATAAGTGTTTCACACAAAAAAATGACGGCGTGTAGGGATAGCTTAAGGTTCATGATATGTGGGCTCTACAGACTTTTAACGACAACAAATTTGTACCATGGTACAACTATCCACGACAAACAAATATGCCGTCTTAAGCATTGCAAAAGTGTGTTGCAACTGCGAACTTATCAAATTAACTGCAACACCAATTATCAAGAAGAACATCGTGCTCATTTTTTTTATTAAACTACAGTACATAGCAGTTCTTACACAAATCAATTATAATGAACTATTTCTAAATTATCCCTAAGGTTCTTCATTAGACCCACGAGGCGATTCAACTTGTCCTCCATCCTGATCACCTCATCATCGATCGCGTCATTGACTTTATTCCTTGCTTGTTTGATTTTGTCATCGAATTCATCATTGGATATTTCAGACTCTTCGTGGTTGGCCTCATTCCAAATCTTCCTTAACACTGCTCGCATCCTCGAGCTGTGTCATCCATCGATCCATAGAACGCACTTGCACTTCAGAGTTTCATAGTGGAACCCGAGGAACTTGCGGCCGTTGTCCTCTCCGTTTGTGTGCGATGAGGCGACACGGATTCTTATCCATGCCACATGTGCAAACTGTGAGAGCAATTGGATCGGAGGCCACTCCAATCTTGTATATCCGTGCATTTGATCCATCATGGCACGCTCTGCGAAAAATCCCCAAATAAGATAAGAGAAAAACCCCTATCGATTATATATAGAGAGACATTGATTCAAAAAACTAAGAACAAGACAACCCCAATAAGATAAAAAGAGATTGATCAAAACAACCAAGAACAAGAAAACCCCAATCAGAGATGAAAGAAACATTTACCATGAGGTTACCGCAGCCATGAAGAGGAATGGTGCCTCGCCTTGCTATTACCTTTGTTTCGCTTACTCCTCCGCGTGATGTTGCCTAAGTGTCTCCTCATACTCTATCGCCAACCACTGAAGATTCTCCTAGAGGGATTTGGGGAGAGTACTGGGAGTAGAATAGAGTGCGTTTGGGCGAGACCTGGAGGGAAAAATATATACGCGAGCCTAGGCGGTGGTGGGCTAAACAAGTCAGCGAGACATGCTTGTCGCGTTAGGGTTGCGTGCTTGACTAGTCTCAGTTGTGGCATCCAATGTAAACGTCAAGTTCAATATATCAATTATGCCCCCTTTCACCTGTCAGGGCATAATTATCTGTCGTTGCATCTTTCCACGTACCACGACGTAATTTTTTATCGGATCTCAGACGGAAAAAATGTATCTGCTTCGTTTGCCGCCGCGAATGCTCATCCGCGCCGAGTAACCAACTTTTGCTCGTTCTTTTTGCTTGTACCGTCACAAAAAAAGTGCCGGATATGAGGATATTTTTGTAGTGTTCACAAACTTACCACTGAATATTTCTATTTTAGTTTGCACACTCATTAACTCTAGAGACCACAAAACAACCATCTAAAGAAACAATTTGCACGCATACATATAATAATTAGTTCTTTTCTCTAGAGCTCATGCACTAATTAGCTCCAATTTGCACTAATAGATAAACTAACTAGCTGCTGCTCTCACTTATCATAGTCACGTATGGATAATAATTTAACCAAGTTAATATAGAGACATCACGCATATGGAGATATAACTCACATCCTTTTATTGACAGTGGTAGAAATGCCTTCCGATGTTAATATCATCAAATGCCACATTCTTCTCCATTGGCTCCCTGTGGATGCAGCACCTGGATTTAGGATCAAGTCCGCAAAAATACGAGTCGAGAATATCGTTCATTGCATGCTCTAGCTCGGAGCCCGAAATATCTGGGCGAATGATAAACAGATAACCGAAGATCAGTTAAACCAGCAAGGGAAATCCCCAACTCAAAACCCTAACTATAGCACATAATATGGGGAAAATGACTCACATTTCCAAGATCAGACTCATAGGAGGGAATAGGGCGCACGCGGTCCACCGTCCACTAAAGCGGGCAGGATAGGAGCACGTGCGAGGGGGGCGCGGGTGTGAATTTCATGCTCGGACTCACGATGGGCCCATATCCCGTGTGGGGGCTCCGCTGCGATGGCAACGCATGTCTGCCCCGCGCTCCATCCAACGGTTAGAAATAATCGGGGAGACGTGGATAGCCAATTGAGCCAAGATTTTCGACAACTCTTATTTTCTCCGATATGTATATTTTCCCTCTAGAGAATGATTACCACTAGGTTAACACCAACTTTGCGCACAATCAAGATCTTGTTTCTAAATTCTATTGGCCCTAATTGCGATGTAGTTGGCAGGTTGCTTAGATGCTTTACCTACATGGAGAAGCTACACATCAAGGTGAAATGTTACCACTCCAGCAAAATATGTAGAGTTACGTGGAGTTAAACCTATTGTGAGTTTTGAATCACTTGAACAATATTTGGTAGAATTTGAAATATTTGGAGATCTTATTCATGCCCCTTGAATATTACCAAATTACTGTACATTTGATTGTATTTGCAACATTTTGGCTAATCTAAGAGGTTGTAATATTTGGAGTTCTTATTCAGAATCCTTTTTTTTGTTTTCTTTGTCTAAACACACTTTCGTGAATGGACTATGCCTGCCCCTTATGGAAAAGATACATGTCCGGTATTTTGTTTATCCCCCTAAGAGCATTATATAATCATGCGCATGTAGTATGCTAACATCATCCTTAGTCCTATTGGATACCAAGACAAGGTATGCATTCATTGAATAATCTACTTATGATTATACTTTGATAATTTGGCTTATGAATTTTTGATCTGTGAAAGGCCGGATTGTATCTAATTTCATCATTCGGCATTCAAATGATAATGAGCATCGGCAACCTCCTCCACAACTACACGTGTGGAGGAGGTCACCGATGAATGGATGAGAGTTGGCCCATAAGGAGGGCAAACATGATGGTCACCCGAGGCCCCCAAAGGCATAGTTTTCTGCCAGATACTAGTACTAACAGTGTGTTCTAATCTATTTTATTAGTAATCATTTTATTATGACCAAGAGCATAGTGAATATGTGAAAAATAAAAAAGATCTAATTTCTAGAGGCAAGTCCACACTACAAACCAATATCATACACCACGTAGAAACAAATTAATCCAAATAATCTCTTTCCGATTAGTATCTTACACATTGTAACAAAAGCTATCTTAGCTACCACGTTCTATTTTAGTATTAAGTATCGAGTAGACACACCTTATCCACAAATTATTGAACCCACTTTTATATACAGAAGACCCTTGCCCTGAATATGAAAACAACATGGACATGATTCAGTGAAAGGTCCTCTTAAATACCATATATATAGTGTAGACTTTTATACATGAATATACATAATCATAAACCAGAAACCTCTATCAAGATATTCTTTACCATATACAAAAATATATATAGGTAAAATAATTGAGACACCATGGTGCCTAGGCATCATACATGATACTATATTCATGCAATTGGCGAAATTAATCCGTGAAAACATGTGACTTTGTATTTTATTATTTTATCACATTTGAGAGCATTTATTTTATAAGATCCAACATATTTTAAAACTAATATAACATATGTTGTATAATATGGCTTAAACATAGCAGAACATATTATATATTTATTGTAAATTAACAACAATAGTTATAAATAAATATGAATTTTTAATATAAATAATTATATTTATTTTGATTTGCGGTAGAAAGACTTGCTACACAGAAGTGAGTAACCGAGCAAATGGCTGTTTCGCGACGATTAGACCGATCATGGAATAGAGGGCTTTTGGGTGATGGTGGAGGGAGAGATTGTGATGATAGTTATGAAATATGTATTTCATTTCAGGCTTCCGGGCGATAACAGAGGCTGCGGTATAGGCCTGAGAGCATTCAAACCCAATGTTAGTGAATTGAATAGTGTGCACCTAGAAGTGACCAAAGCTATTGTTTTAGTTAGTAAAAAATTCCCACCCTCAAGGGACTACTAAGATCCATTAGATGGGGAAGATATGAAGGTCTATATGCCCAAATCCTTGGGAGGTCTCACCAATTATAGATTGCACAATTCGTTAAGGGGGAGGATGGTGTAACATGGTAATATGAATCTAAAGTGTACAAAATAGTTAATTATGGACTGATGTGGAATTAAATCCCCCCCCCACACACACACACAAATAAACACATCCTTATGTGTATTTGTTTTTTGGGTAATCCATGTGTTTGTTGGCGCAGAGCCACAAAATAGAGTTATGTCTGGAGATAGCATAAGAGATGCATTTCTTTGGAATGTGTGTTTAGCAAAGAGCACGAATATGTGAATCATTCGTGTCATGAATATGATAAGTACCAAGTAGCTCGCATGTATTAGTCGATGTCATGATAGACCATTGGAGTATTTATAATGAGTTGAGGATGTGATGATAGAGTGGAGTTCTCTTGTAACCACTACAATGCAGATTGACCGAGTGAGACAGCTGAATAAATTGCATGGGGTTTGGCCTCTGCAGCTGAACAACCCGCAAAACTGTCTCAACAAGTGAGGCCACCATCCTCTATATGGGCTGCCTGCCTGTTTAGTTGCGTGTGTTGTCACAAGGAAGATGGTGACGTCACCGATGAGTTGTTGTCACGCAGTCCAGTGATCTGCACTCCACTTTTAGCGATTATAATTGAGTTTAGACGGACAGACAACCTGTACTTATTAGTGGCTTTTATTCAGACGGCGACTGGTCACGTCGATGAATGATGCAAAACTGCATCCGGCCTTTCGTTCATGCCAAAAAATTGTCCAAAGAAACCGTCTGACTGAGTTCGATAGAGAAGCCACGTTGCGCTGAATGTTTTTTGTTAACCAGCACTTGAACAACTTGTAGCAAAGAGATGCAGCAGATCACCGGTATGTTTCCAGGGGCACTGTAGAGCATATGCTCGCACGCGGGTGATGCGTCCAAACACAAGTGCAGGCAGGTGCTAACCACTCCATCATCGTTCATCGATCGATGATGCACGCGTGAGATTAAAGAAGATCAACGCGCGCGTATGGAATACTAGAATATATATACTACTACTACTAGAAGGTTGACGCTTGACAGTGGTGCAGAGGTATGTACGCTCGCGTCTCCAGGAAGAAAGTCAGAGAAGGCATTGTGCATGCCAAGATTTATACATATGGCATGAGTATAAGCAACCAGACAATTCGGCTTTGCTCACATGCAGTAGTTTGTTTTATCTCCTAAACACGGTTGATTTTGCGCTAAAAGACTTTCGCCGAAAGTTACACTCTAGGAGGGCTGGAAATCGTGGGCTGCTGCGAGCGTAGAGTTACGTGGAGTTCAACCTGTTGCGAGCTTTGAATTATTTGAACAATATTTGGTAGAAGCCGAAATATTTGGAGTTTGTATTCATGGCCCTTAAGCCAAAGGGTGTTACCAAATTAACGTACATTTGATTATAGTTGCAATATTTTGGCTAATCTAAGAGGCTGAAATATTTGGAGATTCGTATTCAGATTTGTTGTTTTGTTTGTTTCAACTATACATACTTCGGTGGATGGACTATACATGCCCCTTATGGCAA
Organism: Avena sativa; assembly: GCA_916181665.1. Lineage (NCBI taxonomy): Eukaryota > Viridiplantae > Streptophyta > Magnoliopsida > Poales > Poaceae > Avena > Avena sativa. Next base: position 446,255,502 of record OV702297.1, read on the forward strand.
ATATACATGTTTCATATTTTGTTTATCACCCTAAGAGAATTATATAATCATGGTCGTGTTGTATGCTAACACCATCCTTAGTCCTATTGGATACCGAGACAAGGTATGCATTCATTGAGAATCTACTTAGGATTATACATTGATGATTTGGCTTATGAATATTGGATCTATGAAAGGCCAGATTGTTTCTAATTTCATATTGGTCATCGAATGATAACGATAATTGGCGACCTCCTCCACAACCACGCGTGTGGAGGAGGTCGTCGTTGAATGGATGAGAGTTGGCGCATAAGGAGGGCAAACAAGACATTCGCCGGAGGTCCCAAAAGGCATAGTTCTCTGCCCAGGTACTAGCACTAACAGTGTGTTCTAATCACTATTTTTATTAGTAATTATTGTATTATGACTAAGAGCATGGTGGATATGTGGAAAATAAAAGGATATAACTTCTAGATGCAACTCCACACTACAAACCAATAGAGTACACCACGTAGGAACAAATTAATCCAAATAATCTCTCTCCGATTAATGTCCTACACGTTATGACAAAAACTATCTTAGCTAGCGTGTTCTATTTCAGTATCAAGTATAGAGTAGACACACGTCATCCACAAATTATTGAACCCACTTTTATATACAAAACACACTTGACCTAAAATATGAAAACAACATGGTGATGGCAAGGTCCTCTTAAATACTGTATATATACTGCGTATGTTTTACTTCAATATACATAATCATAAACTAGAAACCTCCATCGAGATAGTCTTTACCATACAACTTAAAGATCTTTACCCGGTAGGCAAGGATACACACACACATACATACACTATATTCATGCAAGTGGCAAAATTAATCCATGAAAACACGTGACTTTGTATTTTATTATTTTCTCACATTTGAGAGCATTTGGTTTATAAGAGACAATATATTTTAAAACTAATATAACATCTATTGTATAATATAGCTTAACTGTAGCACATCATATTATATATTATTGTGAATCAACAAAAAGAGTTATAAACAAATATATAATTTTAATATAAATAATTATATTTATTTTGATTCGTTATATGAAGGCTTATGATGCGGAAGTGAGTGTAACTGAAAAAATGGCCGCTTCATAGCAATGAGACTGGTCATGGGAATAGAGGGATTCCGGTAGATGATAGAATGAGAGATGCCGGCAATAGTTATGAAATATGTATTACATCAGAGGCTTTTTTATTATTATGTTGTGTGATGATGAAATAAATCTTACATGCTCGATTCAATCCATTGCATAACAATAGTGACAATGCCACATTTCTTTCATAGAACAATAGTGACGAGCGAAAGATTGTTGTGCGCGACAAAGATGAGTCATAGACAGAGGCTGCAGTATAGACCCGAGAGCGGCCTGACCCAATACCAGTGAGTTGAACATTGTGCGCGTAGCCGTGTAGTAGTGACCAGAATTATTAATTTAGACAGTAAAAAGTTTTCACCGTCAATGGACGGCTAAGATCCACTGAAAGAAAACGATATGACGATCGATATGTCCAAATCACTTGGAAAGCCCGTTGGGGTCTCACCAATTATAGATTGCACAATTCCTTAAGAGGGAAAGTATAATATGATAATACGAATCTAAAGGTTTTACTTGTCTGCCTCCATGTACAAAAATATATGAAGCAACTATCTTTTGAATATGCAGTAGCCATGATAAGCAGCAAGTAGCTCGCACGTATCAGTTGGTGTCATAAAATACCGTTGTATATACTCCCTCCAATTCAAATAATTTGACTCGGATTTATCTAGATTCAGATGTATCTAGCACTAAAACATGTCTAGATATATCTGAATCTAGGAGTCAATTAATTTGGATCGGAAAGAGTATTTATAATGAGTTGAGGATGTGACGATAGAGTGGAGTTCTCTTGTAACAACCACTACAATGCAGATTGACCGAGTGAGACAGCTGAATAAATTGCATTGGGGGTTTGGCCACTGCAGCTGAATAACCCGCAGATCTGTTTCAACAAGTCAGGGCGTCATCCTCCATACTAGACCAAAAATGCGCGCTTTGCCTCGCCCGTACATGTTGAGGAAATAACTAAATAGATATATACAATGTTGAAATTCAAAATAACAACAAACTAACTTTAAGGGACATACATTTAAGCCGATAATGATCGAGAGGTTTAACATCAAGACATATCCACACTGATTTCAGATAGCTAGTACTTAACATCAATAAGCCAAACTTTGTTTTTATTATGTTCACACAAAACTCCCAGTAACAAATGTTGTATAACCAAGTTTAGTTCAACTTTTGATCTGGCCAGACAGAACAATAACATACTGTTTGTGCATTCTCAAAAACATGAACACATAGCACAACATAGCACAGACTCACAAGATAAAATGTATATCCATATCGGTACCACCTACAACAGTGAGAATTTAGCGAGTACCGACCAATCCTATCATTTAGTTAGTTTCAAAGGCCAAACTATTCCTTTTCAAAATCTGGTTACGAAATTCAGTACTAAAGTAAATGAACCTCTTCTAATATCCACACCTAGCCGAAACATGCATGCCTCCTCCATTGAACTCTGGATCCTACGATAGTGCACTGAACCAACTATTTCGTTGCTTAGCTTGCAGCAAATACCAACCGTAAGAGTTTCTCCACTCGGGGACCCTAAAGCCCCCTAAAGGTTATCGGGGGTGCCAGCAGTTGAATTCACGTCCAGCCCACGTCCCAAAATTTTAGTTGTCGCTGGTGTGGCCGGTTTTGTTATCTGGCGCCCCCAGGCTGAAACCAACCGATGGGGGGCTAGCGGGAGCGCCAGATGGCGCGTTTCTGGCAGGAAAGAGGGGGAGAAGAAGGCGCGCGAAGCGGTTGCTCATCGCGGGGCACCCCTGTCGGCGTAAGCGACCGACGAGTTTGGTCCGTCTTCCTCCTCACCTACTGTGCCCTAGTAATTGTGTTGCTTGCCAATCAACCTTTTGCAGGCGAGCAGCCGATTCGTCCCGTCCGCCACGCTTCCCTCCTTGCCTGGTCGTTCCCTACCCGTGCATTCACTGGCCATCTGACATTAACAACCCCTTCTTCCTCCGCTCCTTCAACGCATTCCCTCCTCTCCGCCTCCTCCTCGTTCTTCACAACCACCAATCACCGGCCATGGAGAGGTACCCCGGAGATGGAGCCGCCGCGAACGGTTTCGGGCGGTGCTCATTGTGCGCATCTGAGGCTCGCGTGTTGTGGGAAGCGGGCTACCCAGTGCCGCCGGACATGTGCTACCCGAAGCGCTAGTTCCTTAGTGCTAGTGGCTTGCCCGTCCCGTTGGTCCGTGTTGGTCAGGCGCGTGCGGTGGAGATCTACCAGCACTACTGGGGCGCCCTCACGGCGGAGGAGCAGAACGATCCCGCCTGGGATTCGGATAACGCTGAAGCGTGGGACACGTTCTTCGCGGACCAGCAGCAGGAACGCCACGAAGCCTACGACGGTGACGGCCTCCCACCGGAGGACTGCAACATCGAAGGGCGGATTCGGTGGTGGAGCGCCCCAGGAAGGACGCCCACCTGGGTCCTGGCCTACATCACCGGTAGCAACAACCCGCCACTGACGATGCCTCCACCGCAGTCGCAGCCACGACATCTGGGCCAGCGGTGGGCGCCACGCTGACATGCCGCCTGCTCCTCCTCGACGTATTCCTCGCCGAGATTTTCGTCGCTGGGCCACTGCCCCTACCCCACGACGTCGTTGTGCTACTCCGCACTCCTCGCCCCGGTGAAGGAGTACAAGGAGATCTAGCCGCCGTAGTCGTGCAGGCGCTCGGGCGTCACCAGGGACTGCCGTGCGCCTTCGTCTTCCTGTGGCCGCTTGCGCCTCGCTAGGCCCCAACACAAGGTGAAGAAGGAGTGGACACCGCCGCCGGAGTACAAGGTGGCTTCCCTCCAGCTGAAGATCGAGGAGGACCCAGAGGAGTTTTCGGGCCAGCGCGTCTTCGAGCGTGTGTCCTTTGAGACCGTGTTGCTAGCGATGGACGCGATCGCCGAGGCTTGGTCTGCGGCGAAGTACCGGCGTGAGAAGGCCGAGCACACGTGCCGCCTCGACCTGTTCATTGACCTGGAGAGCGACGCTGACGGGGCCGGCTACACGAGCTGGAGCGGTGGTGGTGATCCAGGCCAGGGCTGTAGCACCATGCCATCTGAAATGGATCGTATGGGCACCTAGAGGAGGGGGTGAATAGGTGCTACTTCAAATTTTAATGCTTTTTTAATTTTAGGCTTAGCACAAAGGGTAAATTCTCTAGATATACTATTAGGTGGAATTTTCCTATATGCAAACCTATCTACTAGCGAGTAAAGAGCGAGTGGAAGAGGAACGGGTAAACCGTAATGAAGCACGCGGAGACACAAGATTTGTTTGACCGCAGTTCCTTCCTTGTTAAGGGAAGTACGTCTGCGTTGGAGGGGTGGGCGGTACTAAGACCACCACGCCACAATAGGCCTCACCCTGTTCTCCGATGGATCCCGCTACCAAAGGCCTGATCCACCTTTCCACTATAGGGACCCTTCGAGGTGGGTACCAGCACCTTTACACAACTAGCGGGGCACAACTCCACAATCAACTTGGAGGCTCCCGTAATGACAACAAGCTGCCACAAGAATAATGTTATCAAAAACAAAGAACAAGATCTAGATATTGACAAGAATACTAGATCAAGGATTTCTCCAAATGAATGGAGAGGAGTTGATGCGCTTGATTCGTGATGACGATGATGATCCTCTCCTCCTTCAATTCCCCCAAAGATCGAAGCCTTCAGGTGGTTGAAGTGGGAGATCTAGAATGGGAGCTCTTGCACTGTGTCTGAACAATTTCGAATGAATCAAGAGTTCTGAACGTTGGGGAAGAAGGGGTATTTATACCCCCTTCCAAAACCAGCCGTTGGAGACTTTGAGGGCCAGATTATCCGGCCCAGGTGAGGGCCGGATTATCCGGCCTGGGGAAAACACCGCCCCAGACTCGGAATATCCGGCAGATAGTGCGCCCCCTATCAGAGCATCGCGCCGAGCTTGCCCTTGATCATCTTCTGGGGGTCGGATTATCCGGTCACATGTGAAGGCCATATTATCCGGCCTGGGGAAGAAAAACCGCCCCAGTTCGGATTTTCCGGAAGAAAATCCGACCGGACTCCGAGCGACGCGCCTTGCCATGCTTTGCTCAAAAACTGGGGGCCGGATTATCCGGCCCATGCGATAGCCGGATTATCCGGCCTGGGGAAGAAAAACCGCCCCAAGTCCGGATTTTCCGGGCAAAAATCCGTCCCCTCTCTGGGTGACGCGCCTTGGCAGTCTTTGAATGATAGGGTAGGCCGGATTATCCGGCCCTTGGTGCGGCGGATAATCCGGCCCCCCAAACTTTCTGCACACTTAGCACACATGAGAAATCTCCACGGTATTGTTATCTAACACGCAAAACACAGGAAAACATGAAATGTTCTTTCACCATCGCCGAAGCAGGAGCCCACGACGACTACGCGGCGACGATGTACCGTCACCTTGGCCTGGGCGGGTGTGGTCGTAGCCACCACTAGTTTACTTTTTATTTTTCCTTTAAATTTTATACAAACATGTTTGAACTGCTTCGTATTTGCACAAATTTTAAATGTTTGAATTTTTGTATGAGGGGCACCGCTAGCAGCCAGCGCCCTCCCAAATTTTTCATCTATCTAGCGCCCCCACCCCCGGGCCAAAAAAGGCCGCATCATACGGCGTAGGGGGGCGAGTGGAGATGCTCAAACTTATGTGGTTATACTGGTCTCAACATTAGGCACCCCAAGAGCCCACATCAAAATTTACCTAAAATCGACTATGCCACCTAACTGATAAGCTTGATTAACCTGCAATTGTTAAAGTCTATGAATTGATACATATAAGATGAGGAGAAAAAATCTTACCCAAGACAAACATTCCAATTCCATTTATAAAAGAATGAATGCTAAAACACTACCAGTGAGGCTCTGTCACATTATAAAAAATGTACTTTCCCTCTACAGGTTTAGATCTGTTAGTGAGGACGAATCCGAATCTTGTATCCACATGAACTATTTGCAGCAATAGATATGGTTGGAAAAAAAGGTACCTCTATAGTTTCATCATTCAATTTCCACGATTTGATGTTCATGTTGAAACATTAAAATCACCTGCAGGCAGCGCTTTTTCTCCCGTTGTTACCTAAATCTGCCCAAAGGTCCAATGTTTTACGACCAAAAAGTGACAGGAGGATTTTATTAAATACCATATTAAAGTCAAAGGCACCATGGTCCATGGAGGTCACGGCGGCTGAGGTATCGTGTCCTATCCCGTGCACCATGCATCAACGCCTAGGATTCTGACTTTGACTCCATGGTGACACCATGAGCTTCACATGCTGCTGCTCCCTTGCCTGCACACACAACAGGAAACATGAAGAGGGGAGCGCACCGCCACAACGCCCACCTGCATCAACACAAATACGAAGAAAACCCGATGGGTGTAGAGTTGGGAATCTCTTGCATTTGCCGCCGTTGCCATTGGCTGGCGCCGCCTGGTAAGGGAAGGGAAGGGGGCGGCTCTGCCACACGGAAGACAAGGGGAAGGTAGGCAACATAACAAGTACCCGGACCAGTGGATACTGAAAACCTGTTTTGGCCCAGTGTGTACTTTTGGCCCGATCAACAATATTGGGCCTAGGTAAATCTGTGGAGCAGCAGCAAGAGACGTCCGATGGATGATTCGGACGGCCAGCGACGTGAAAACGCCGTGGATGCTCCTAGCTGGATGCATTTTACGTATTCTCAATGGGTTGCCTGCGTGTCTAGCTGCGTGTGTTGTCACAAGGAAGACAGTGACGTCACCGATGAGCTATTGTCACGCAGTCCAGTGATCTTATTGTCACGCAGTCCAGTGATCTGCACTCCACTTTTAAACATTATAATTGAGTTTAGAAGACAACCTGTACTTATTAGTGGCAAAACTGCATCCGGCCACAGCCCACAGCGGCCTTTCATCCATGCCAAAAATTTGTCAAAAGGAAGCGTCTGACCGTCTTCGATAGAGAAGTCATATTTTTTTTAGCGCAACCGGCAGGAGTTCTACGTATTCTATTAGAAGGAGAAATAAAAAGTCTCGATACAGAGAGGCACGTTTAGATTAAGATGTAAACATGCCAAAACCACCACAACCTCCAAACTAAGAAAAAAGAGAACTAATCAGGTTCGGCCGGGAAAGCCTGCCCCCGCGGCGTGTTATGTCGTCGATCGTTGGTGAATGTCGTCTCTATCAATAGAAGCCACCTCAACGTAGGTCATCTGCCGACCCGTGAAGATTCGTCTATTTCGCTCTTTTCATGCATTCCACATCACACACATGCGGCCGCTTAGGCGGATCTGCTTGGATTTGGGTTTCCCCTTAATCAGGTCGTCCCACCACAAGCGCAACATTATATTCTTCCGTCCGAAGACTGAGAGCAAACCCTCACAACCAAAGAGGATCCTTATTTGCACTTGACTGGACCACGCCGCGGGATCCTCTCTGTCGATCCCGTGCACACTGAAGTCCAACTCATGCTGAAGAAGCAGGGACAGTGTTGGGCTAAAGATAGGGAGTTGGTCACTCAGGTCTTTTGTTACAAGAATAGAGAAGTCACATTGCGCTGAATGTTTTTTTGTTAACCCTAGATTCGGAAAATTGTTTTTTGTTAACCAGCAATTGAACAACTTTTAGCAAAGAGATGCAGCACACCACCGGTACGTTTCCTGGGGCACCGTAGAGCATATGTTCGCGGGTGATGCGTCCAAATACATCTAGTCCGGACTACAGGCAGGTGCTAACCGCTCCATGGTCGATCGATGATGCAAGCGTGGGATTGAAAACGATTAACGCGCGCCTATGGATTGCTAGAATATACTACTGTAGTAGAAGGCTGACGCTTGACAGTGGTGCAGAGGTATGTACGCTCGCGTCTCCATAAAGAAAGTCAGAGAAGGCATGACAGGATTTATACATATGGCACGAGTATACGCAACCAGACAATTCGGCTTCGCTACACATTGCAGTATTCTGTTTTTTTCTCCTAAAAACACGGTTGATTTTGCGCGAAAGTTACGCTCTACGAGGGCTGGAAATCGTGGCCTGCTCCCTGCTGCATCCTAGCCTAGCTCACAACCATCAAACAGAGTTATGTATTTGCGGTTTTTCTGATTATTTGCTTTTCTTACCCATATTTTTAGGTTTTGCGCGTTTGTTTCTATTTATTATGTAGTTGCTCATTTCGTGATTGTCCAACTTTATGATTTATAATGCATAAAAGCATCTCTAGTAGATCCCTATAATAGCCTAAAACCGAGTTTTCCAGTTTTGGGATGTTTCTCTTCTCTGAACAGATCCACTAAAACGGCCCGTCTTGGATAAAATTATCCAATGGCCTGGACATCGGTTCAATCCCCCTCTATATACACTGGTCATATGGGAATTTAGGGTTTCATTCCCCGAGCCCCTCCGCGTGGCAAGACGGTCTACAGCTCCCTTAACATATGAGAAGCGCACCGATAACAAGCGCTCTAGAAATGAGGTAGTGCGCCACCAATCTAGGGTTAGGGTTCGATCAAGGGTTAGTGTTAGAAGAACTAGCTAAGTATATAGTCCTTTTTGCTTGCAATAATGTAAAATATACCTCTCGATGTGTGTTGAATCAATGTTTGCAATGAGCTAGTTAAAGAACACTCATGCGCCAATGTTTTTATTAAGTTTGCACTTCTTATTTGCAGTTTCTGTTCTTCCAAATCTTGTTTTCGTACCGGGTAACCAGCTCCCCCCGTCCGACTTTGCCGGGTTTGGTTTTATGGGGGATCTACTAGAGATGCTCTAATAACTGGTTATCCACACTTTCTAAAATAAATTTGCACATGTACCTAAAATAATAGAAAAAATAAATTAAATCAGGTGGTTCGAAAATTTAGTGTCTCTACATTTTGCATACTTGTAGTTTGTACAACTCAGCAATTTGTATATTTTTAACCAAAAGTGTACATACCTTTTTGTGTGCAAATTTAGGGGTAGAACTACAGAGATTTTCCGCATTTTAAGCCTGAATTGCACATGCTTATTTATGCAACTTTTTGGCTTAAAAATCAAGCTTCAAATTGAACATAAATTATGTATGTAATTTTAGGCTTAGAAATGTGTACACATGTATCTCTGTTTGATTTATTTTGCTCAATGCTAACTGGAAATATGTTGAGGGCCTCTTTGATTCAAAGGATTCTCAACGGAATTTTGAAGGATTACAATGCCTAGTCCTATGTTCGTTGTTTGACTCGTATGATTGCAAACCATAGTACTAGATTTCATAGGAAAATTTACATTTAGTCCGACCTCTTGGAAAGAATCTTGCGTTTTTTGTTGGCATAAAAGAGTCACAGCTATAACATGAAGTTTGTGTCATTTTAGGTTTAAAAATATGTAAACTGGTATTTCATTTTGATTAACAGTTTTAGTTACGCTAATTCGAAAAGATTATGGGTGTGAAGGGAGAGGAAGGGAAAGAGAGAGGGCATGTTGTGAGAAACCATCCCTTGACAATAAATACCGGGTATATATCGAGGGATGAGCTTGATAAGCAACCACAATGAAACAAAAAAAGAACTATACTATTTCCTCCTAAATTCCTGCTAGACCTGGGTCACTCCAATGTAGGGATTTAAATTTGAACAAACTTAATTTATGAAGTTTCGGTGGGTATCAAAATATATTTTTCTCAAAACATTGGACTACTTTCCTACAAAGTTAAGTTTTTTTAAAAAATATCATAAAATTTGGACGAACCATTTCGGAAATAATTTCCTAAATTCTAGATATTTTGCTAGGTCCCAATATTTTACCAAACAGAGATTCAAACCCTTGCTCCAATGAGGGTACCAAGAAAGCAGAATGTTGTGCCGTGTTGTTCCACTATATTTCCTTCATTTTTCCCACGGTAACAAGGTTTTTCTATTTCTAAATTGAGTAAAATGCATGGGAGATCCTAAAAGTTCGGACCATACCCTACGTGGGTCCTAATTCTTTGAAACTGTGTAGCGTCAGTCCTAATTCTTTTTAGGTTGTGCAGGACATGTCCTAAAGTGGTATGACCGGTCTTTGACCGCTATCACGTAGGAGCGAGCGACACGATAGCAAATTGTCTGCCCGACGGAAATTAGGAGAAAATGCATGGAAAGTCCTAAAAATTTGGACCATACCTTATGGGGTCCTAATTCTTTGAACTGTGTAGTATCGATCCTAATTCTTATGGAAGGTCCACCGCCAGATAGTTTGCCAGCATGTCGCTCCCTCCAACGTAGCAGCGGTCAAAGGCCGGTTAGATCACTTTAGGACCTATCATGCACAACTTAAAAATAATTAGGATTGACGCTACATAGTTTTAAAGAATTAGAACTTGCATAAGGTATAGTCCGAACTTTTAGGACCTCCCATACCTTTCTGCTAATTTCTGTCGGCACACGGTTTGCCAGCGTGTCGCTCCCTCCTACGTGGCAGCGGTCAAAGGCCCTTCAGACCACTTTAGAGCTTGTCCTGCATCTTCCACAGTAAACCAAGGGCATCTTCCACAGTAAACCAAGGGCACCCGAAATGTTTAGGGTCAAATACAATATGGTGCTTCCGGGCTACGAGGGCTTGGAACCTCCCTCTCAACCTCATGGATGAGATAGTGACGAGCTGGCAGTCCTCAGTACCGGCTTTGGCTACATGTTCCTATGGCCGAAGAGCCAGATCCGTTTGGGGGCGGAGGGCCGGGGCACCACCCTAGAGGCAACATAGCCAGCACATGAAGACATCGAGATGGCACAGAATCCCATCGACGATGATGAAATTGATGAAAACTTTGGAGACCAGTTCTTGAACACAAGGTTTGGTGATGACTATGAGCAAGAGGGAGGCTAGTTGTTCACACAGAAAGTTGTCGAGCCCCAACCAGCACCTAGACCCTCAGTAAAACCCACTTTCCAAGTGCGTCTCTTCCCATCTAGTCAGGAGACGCTGCCTTCACTGAGCCTCAGAGGCCAGCTCCTATGAAGCCCCAACACCCTCCATAGGGCGACCGGTGAGGTGATAGCGGCGATCGATGAAGCTGTAAAGGGCAAGAAGGGTCGCAAAAGGAAGCCTAAGGTTGGGAGCCAGAATCCAAAGCCTTTCTGGGCTCAGGACGGCCCTACATAAAATCCTAGGAAGCGGCAGCACGAGACAGGTACATCAATACTCAGTGAATCGATGCTCGCGGTCACAGGCTCGCATATGCGTACATGGCTGTTTGTTTGTTGAGGAGCGCCCCATTCGAGAGGGCGATCAATCGTACCTGGTTTACAAGGATAAGGTGCCAAATTTGTCGGGCCTCGTCATAGTAGCCCCCTTAGATATTTTCTACATGCGGCATACCGAGCTCTTCGACATGTTGCAAGGATTCCAGCTGCACGATACCCTGGTCCTACTATTCACGCTCAATATGTCCATGCAGATCATTAGAGGCAAGACCCCGAGCATCGCAATAGTGGATCCCTACTTCATGCGTGACGCCATCTTGAGAACACATGAGGGCATCCTAATGGTGACCGAGTACCTCTCATGCTTCCTGCAAACAAACTTGGGCAAGGATGTGATTCTCGTTCCCTACCATCCCGAGTCGGAGAGTGGTCACCAAGGCTGCGTGATCATATCCTTGAATGTGCAACGCTCATAAGCCTTGTATCTCGACTCGGGTAGTGCGACGAGGAAAAACTACTCCACTATCAAGAGAGTTCTTGATGATGCTCTCAACGGCTAGATCGCAGCAGGAGGCACTGTCCCTAGTAGGCCAGTTAAGAGGCACGTGTTCAGCCACAGAACGGAGTTCCTCTGCATCAAGCAGATGCCTGACAGCGGGAAGGATGCCTTCTACGCCCTACACCACATGAAGGCGTTCGTATGGGACCAACATAACAACATGCTTCCATCTGACCTCCGAAGGTGGGCTAAAGATCTTGAACGTATACAGTATCGCAACCTCGGGATGGATTTCTTCGAGATCCAGGAGGAGATCTCGACAATCATGCACTAACAAGTCATAAAATCCAGGGGCCTCTTCTACGGCGGCAATCCACCGCGCAACAAGGAGATAGATAAACTCTTAGCGAAGCAGGGTGATGGCAGGATGTTCATGACATTAGTGAAAGGAGCTAAACGGGGCTTCATCAATATCCTCAATCCGACTCATTAGCCGAAGAAGTCTTGATGTTTGCCTAGCTAGATGTTAGTTCCGAACTTATGTTGTAAACTTTATCCCTATGTTAACTTTCCTAGCGACCTCTAGAGTATGTTTCGTAAACCGTTGAACTTGATTGTGAGCGACGCTAGTTATTTGTGTTATGAACTATTTTAGTGTTTGGTCATATGTTGCTTTTCATTCATTATTGCCGCCCTACTTCTTGGTGTGCTTTCCGTCTTTCTTCGAAATGCCGATGATTAAAACGTGTTGTGGCATATGTGTGTAACTATAATGCTGCTGGATCTGGTGTGCCAAGTAGACTTGTAATTTGTGCATCCTCTACTTGCCACACCGAATCCATATGTGCCATTGTTATTTCCGTTCCCAACCTATGTATGAGGGACTAATTCAAGTCATTCTTGGTTTGCTTCTTTTTGTCTTTCTTCAAAATGCCAATGACTAAAATGTGTTGTGGCACTATATGTGTGACTATACCGCTGCTAGATCTGGTGTGTCAAGTAGACTTGTAATTTGAGCATCATCTACTAGCCACACCAGATCCATCAACGTCATTGTTATTTTCGTGCCCAACCTAAGTATGAGGCACCCATATATATATGCATGATTTTATCTTGTGAACTACTATTGCTTTCCACTGACATAGCTAATATTATATATCTTATGTACAGGAGACGGCGAAGAAGTGCTATGTCATGTACGTCGATAGGGTTCCAAGTGTGTACCGGGAGTTATCGTCAGATTGATGACAAGTACGCCATGAGGGGGTCCTCGAGGCGTGTGGAAGAGAGGGGTGTGAGACGTACGGTGTTCCGGGACGGTGAGCACACAAGTTTACCCAGGTTCGAATCTGTCGGCTTTGGACGGATCCTACTCCTGCTAGCAATCCAGTAATACGGCAGAGCCGGAATATAGGTTACAAGGGTTTCGCCTGTGCGAGTTGAGATTGTAGACTATTGTGAGGGTAGATGCCCTAAAGACTCTCCCTAGGACGGCTTATATAGATATCCGGCCTAGGGTTTACAGGAGAGATCTATTCGGCTACGACTAAGAGTCGGTTACAGAGTACATCTTGAACTACAAGTAACATTATGGCCCTATGTCGGTAAGCCTTCTGGGCCTTCCCGTAGCCGGACTGGACTCCGTCTCTTCTCCCTGACTAGGCCGCCCGTGAAGCAAAGCTCTAACCCGAAGTAGGCCACCCTGGTCAGTGAGGAACTGTGAGGATACCCGAAAAGTATATCTCCAACAGCAGCCCCCGGAAGCCTCCAAGATCCAAAGTCGGATTCATCATTATCTAGCTTGATATTCGGCTTGCAGAATCTTGAAGGGTTCATGAAACTTAAAAACAAAAGATACGATCCGGGTCTTAAAAATAAGTCGGACCTATCAGTATATTTATTCAGATTTCTAGCCAGAACTTGGTCTGTGACGTAGCCTGACACCAGCCATGGTCAAGTCACGTCACTGACAGACATTTCCTGTCAGCACGACCGTTGGTGGGTCCGACTTTCGTGGAACCGAGGCGATGTTTCAATGCGCGCATGGAGATCGAGGCGGCGTAATCATCGCGCGGAGGTTTCCCCGTCCTTTCCACGACACGTGGCATGTTTACTGTAGCGTTTACACGAATCTTGACGCGTTTGATGGATATAAGTGGTGTGGATTTCTCCCCCAATCTTCTTCACCAATTCTAGCGCCATTTCCTTCTCCTCTACGCCTCCCACGAACCTAGCGCTCCACTACCCCCAGCAAAAACACCTCCAGCGCCGCCCATCTAAGGTCACCGGTGCACCGAATAGAATGGCATCCTCATCATCCACCGGCTTAGCGGCGGCGGCAGCGGTGGAGGGGACGGCGGCGGCAGAGAAGGAGAAGCCACCGTGGAGTTTGGATCCCCTATGTCCTAGACGATCCCAAACTCTAGGTCGTTGAAGACGAAGGGCTCCTCCAGGCCGGCGACTGGTGGAGCGGCTTCGGCGAAACCGTCCCCAACACCCGTGACGACGAGCGAGTGCATTTCGGCACTCACCTTGACAGAGGTCTTTCCTTTCCTCCCTCGGAATTCTTTTCCGAGGTTATAGATCATTATGGTGTTCATCTCAACCATCTCCCCCCGAACTCCATCTTAGAGATGAGTGCGTACGCCTCTTTGTGCGAGGGGTATCTCGGCATTAGGTCGAACCTCACTCTTTTCCGGTACTATTTTCATGTCTGGAGAAATTCCATTACTGCCGATAATCCATATATTACCGGTACCATTAGTTTTTCGGTTAGACGTGAGCGCGTTTATCCTCGGATTATGGCAAGTGATTCGGTCAAACAATGGTCGTCCACTTTTTTCTACCACAAGGATATCCCTGCTCCCGGCAAAGATACAACTTTGCCGGCTTTCGTTGATGGAGCCGCCACGCCCCAAGAGTCTTGGGACGAGGTCGCTCCGACTCTCAGTGACGATCTATTTCTCGCTAAGAGACGGATCGAATACCTGATGAAGCACAAGGGCCTGAAAGGGTCCGACTTAGTTCAATGCTGGGTGGCGTGCCGGATCCAACCTCTTCAACATCATGGAGATCGACTGATGCACTCCATCACGTCGTCGAAGAATGACTCCCTCCGCATCAGCTCCAAGTCCTTAAAGACGAAAGATTATGTAAGCCAAATCAAATGGCTGATAAGGGAGCGGATCGAGAGGAAGATTCCGGAGCTGTCCCTGGACATGCATACAGCGGAAAATCCTATTGTGCCGGTAAACTTCAGCATTAACTCTTTTTATGTGCTCATTTATATGTTATTTTTGCAATACTGAGATGCTTTTTCCTTTTCAGCTTGCTGACCTCCCCGAGTCGGAGTTCGCTCCTATCGAGGGATACCCTCCTGAGTTTTCTCAGGACGAGGGTGAGTTGGTCCCAATGCCGGATGTCGTTCCTCAGAAACACAAAGCTCCGACATTGGCCATCGGCACCAAAGAAGTGCCCATTGT
Organism: Avena sativa; assembly: GCA_916181665.1. Lineage (NCBI taxonomy): Eukaryota > Viridiplantae > Streptophyta > Magnoliopsida > Poales > Poaceae > Avena > Avena sativa. Next base: position 446,270,774 of record OV702297.1, read on the forward strand.
GAAGAGGTAATCTTTCCTCACAAGGTCATTGTATTTTGCCTGTAATTCCTTCTGAGATGTAATGTTCTTTGTTCTATTATCTTCTTAGAGCTAAACAGCTCATCAAGGGCAAAGGGAAGGAAGCTGTCGTGAAGCCCCTGCATCAGTCGAAGCTCAAACTAGCTTCTCCTGCCGTGGCTCCTCCGACTCCCGCTCCTCAGCCTTCTGCAGCACCGGAGATTACTCCATCTCCGACTGTTGTAGAAGATCTGGCTCAACCAGCAGAGCCAGTGATCCTTGAGTCGCAAACTGATGTCTCCATGAGTGACTCAGCTGTTGATAAGGGTGAACCCTCTTCGGGTAATGATCCCTCGGCAGAAATCTTCATCGACAATCTCCTAAGTAATCCGGGACTTGCCAAACTTGGCCTGTCTCGGAAATCTGCGGAGGAAATCCAGCGGTTGGCCCAGCAATGCTTGGAAAGCCAAAATCTTTCTGTCGAAGAAGAAGCACAAGAAGCGGAGGACGTCAAGTACTCCGAACTTCTTGAACAAGTTCGCCTTCACGACGAGGGACTGGGAGCTGGCGTGTTACCACCTCCACCATTGATCCCGCTCACCCTTGCCGAGAAGGTTACAACTAAAGTGAACATGTGCTTGAGCAAGCTCACACATGAACAACATGTAAGTCGGAATTCCAAATCACTTTTTCCTTTATGTTACTTTATATCCTATCCTCTAGCCCCTAAGCATGAAGTTGGATAGTCAAATCCGGGTTTATGCTTACTTAGGATGCCAAAGAATGAACTAGTGTAGCCCCCAAGGCTCGTGCTGATATTAGTTACAATATTCACCCAAGTCTTTAGTAGACTTCTGACTCTGGGTATTCTGACTTATAGAAAGTTAATTCGTATAACCAGGAATTATTAAAAAATATCTGCAACAAGCGGAAAGAGATCAGAGCTCTCCGGCTTGAAAATGCACAACTGAAGGTTTCCAAGGATGAGGCCGAAGGTAAACATTTCGAAACTCAAACCTTGTCTTTTTGTTTCATAGTCAAAATTTTGTTGAATTGTCTATTCTTTTGACTTACAGCACTGGTAAAACAGTCCTGCGCTATGATCAAAGAGGCCGAGAATCTTAAGACCTTGGTGGTGGAGAACAAAGAACTTCGCCAAGAGCTGGATAACCTTAAGGCATATCATGAGAAGAGCATCGCTCAAATTTTCGAATCCACCTCCATGGCCACCGATGAGCGTGATCGCAAGATTACGATTCAAGATAAGAAAATCTCGGATCTCAGCAATGAGCTATTCAGAGAAAAGGACATTTCCGAGGCGCTCCGGGCTGAACTCCAGAGTCTTCGTGAAGAGAAGGCCAAAGTCGACGATGTCATCTTTAGTATGTTTCCCTTTCTCTAACTTATCTGCATCTTCCGACTCTTTAGAGTCCGGGTTTATTTGACTTACCCTTTGCATTATATGCGCAGGTCCTCTGAACTTGACGGACTCAACCTCTACCGAGTCTCGCACCAGCCGGCTTACTCAAGTCGGTGATTTGCTGCATGACTTCCGCCAATCCCTCGAAGATATTGGCGAAGTTCTCAAGGTTCCAGATATGCATAGCATGTCTGGTTTTGAGGTGCGAGACAAGGCCAAGGATATGCCGTAGCTTGTTCAGGACTGGAACATGTCCTACGCGCGAACCGCAGTGCAAAACGCTCTCACCATGGTTATGAGCCACCATGGAAACATGGAGATCTGGCAAGTAACCAGAGGGTACTGCAAAGTGGACAAAGACGGATAGGAGCAAGACATCAAGGCCATCATGGACTCCTGCGCCGGATATGAGTGCCACGTAGCTGATTTGACCAGCTACGACACTCCCTTCTTCACTCGCGTGGACACGCCGCCTCCGCCTTCCGAAGAAACAGCTGAAGTTTCCGACGATGATCAAACCATATCAGATTTGAACATCTCGGAACGTTATGAAGCCGAGGATGATGTATCCAGTGAGCCGGCAGCTCCTACCTCTTCCCCTGCATCATAGAGTATCAAAAGAACAATATGTTATTCTGAAAAACAATTTGGATGTGTAAATAAGTAGTATAATACTTTTGCTAGTGCTAAGTTTTAAGTTATTTATTCAGCACTTTTGGCTTTGATATTATGTGCCTGAAATGTTTGCATAAGCACTTGTATTTTTTGTCTGCACTTATCATTTATATGGTTTTCCGCCTCATCCCTTTTGTGAGCCGGCCAACTTTCAGCACGGAAACTTTGCCGAGCAACGGAGCTCAATTGCTAAACCAGTTTAAACTCGGAAACAAAGTCGGCTTCTAGTACCAACAATTCACTACTCGGAAAATGCCCGCATCCAGCAATCAGACAAATAACCAAAGTAGAGACTAGAAAATTTAGATTTATACCCAAAGGTATCAGTTTTGGAATCGGAAATCTAAACCAAAACAAACATGAGCATAAAGTACTTTTAAGTATTCTAGGATTTTCGACTATGACATGATCATTCGGAAATAAGATGGTAAAAACTTCTCAGAAAGATTTTGAGGGAACCAAGACTTTATTTCTCATTGAACATGTACACATATGATTACAAAGAAAAATAAACTAAGAATAAAAGGGACGTAGCTGAGCAATATTCCATGGTCTGTCTAATTCATCCGGATTTGTGCTGCCTCCAGCTCTCTTTCTCTTCTTAGTAGCAGGTCTTTCTTTGACTGGCCGCATATCAATTAGCTAGTATGAACCATTGTGCAATACTCGACTAACTAAAATGGTCCTTCCCATACTGGGGAAAGTTTGTGCTTTCTTTGCTGCACAAGCCGGAGAACCAAATCGTCCTTATTGAAAGACCCGTTTCTCACTCTCTGGCTATGATACTTGCGTAACTTTTGCTGATAGGCTGTCGATCTCATCTCAGCAATGACACGAACTTCTTCGACTAAGTCGAGATCATTTTGTCGAGAAATTTCGGCATCCTCTTCAATATACGCGGCCACTCTAGGAGAAGTGTGAATCAAATCACTAGGAAGAACTGCTTATGTGCCATAGACCGAGAAGAAAGGTGTGTATCCAGTTGACCTATTTGGAGTTGTTCGCAAACTCCATATTACAGAAGGTAATTCCTCTGCCCAAGCCCCCGCAGCACGTCGTAGTGGTGCTTCGAGTCTCGGTTTTAGGCCCTGCAGGATTAAACAATTTGCTCTTTCGACTTTTCCATTAGCTTGTGGATGTGCGACTGATGCAATGTCAAGCCGGATATTTCGTTCATTGCATAGAAAACAAAAAATTTCCTACGGTGTGAACTACACGCCAAGATCTATCTACTAGGTACAAAGCAACGGGTGGACATACATCCAACGAGAACTTACCCTCGTAGACAACGAGCTTTGTTAACGAGTAGGAACTCGTGGTTGATGTAGTCGTACACTTGCCAATCTCAAGATCGTGAGGAAGTCCGAGTGCCGCAACTCAGCAGCGCATCCGCACTCGCACACACGTTCAAGCCACCGGACAACCTCCACCTCCTCGCTCCAGCGATCCAGTGGAAGCTGCAACTCCTTCCAGACGAAATGCCACCGGGAACATATATCTCGCTAATCCGATACCATGGGGGAATAATTCTAGAGGGGGAGAGAGATCCTTCACAAGGAGGTGTGAGGATGAAGGAGGGAATGGGTGGCCTTTTATAGGAGGAGGGGGGGTGCCCCCTCTCTCCATGGCTGGCGCATGGGGGGTGACCCCTCACCTCCCCATTCATGTGGTGGTAACCCCCCCACATTAAAATGCCTCTTCACATTCCCTTTTAAAGTCTCCACTTTAAATGCATTAAATTTCTCCAAATTTAATGCTCTCTCATTTAATAAAACTCTTTTTATTAAATTTATTCAGAATTTTGTTAATTACTTTAATTAACAAACATTCACATATAGCCCCTTGCAATATTTCAATATCACATGCAAAACCACCTTCTACAATTTCACCCGAAACAATTTCCGGTTTCTATTGAAACAATTCCTGCGCTTTGCAATTCTTTCGTCTGAAACATATGTGCTCCAAAATGGTGTCCGGTAACTCTTAAGTGTGCCACCCTACGATTCGCGAATAATGCAGACATGATCGAGACCCTTCTCTGATCAATAATCAGCAGCGGGACCTGGAGATCCGTACTGACTCCTACACATTCAACGATGACTCTTGTGATCGTGAGAACCTTTAACGCTTGTAACTAAATCCCTTTGTCTCTCGATATATTACATGTTCGAGATTCGATCATCGGTATATCCATACCTAGTTTGATCTCGTTACCGACATGCACTCTTTTCTCGTTCCCGTGATATAACATTCTAGTGATTACATCACTTGCTTGCAAGCTATCCTAATGTGATATCACCGAGAGGGCCCAGAGTATATCTATCCGTCATCTGGATTGACAAATTCCACTCTTGATCCATGAGCCTCAACATAACACCTTCGTAGTACTAAACCCATCTTTATAGTCACCCTGTTACGGTGTGACGTTTGATGTTATCAAGATACTCTTCCGGTGTCAGCAATTAACATGATCTCATGGTCTAAGGATAAAGATTACTTCGTATGATGTTATAGCAATATAAACATAATGACTTGATCGTAATGCTATACTTCGGATGAATGTTCATCACATCATTCCACCAATGGTGTGACCTTGTTATTAACAACATCCAATGTCCATGATCAGGAAACCTTGATCATCCTGTTAATCAACAAGCTAGTCTATAAGAGAGGCATGACTAGGAACCCTTTTTTTTTATAAAACACACATGTATTGATGTTTCCGAATCAATACATTTCTAGCATGTAAAATAAACATCTATCATGTATAAGGAATATATAATAACAACTTTATTATTGCCTCTCAGGGCATATTTCCTTCAGAAAGCTCTATTCCTCATTTGGCGACGCGTCCTGTGGCGTCACTATTGTTGATTATATCTCTCATGGGAGCTGTGCTCACCACGGTAATTGGATGTTCCTGAAAATAATATCGTAGCTTACGAGATGCTAAGAACACACCGTAAGCCAGATTTTGATAGTTCGGATACTGCTGCTTTGATTCTGTTAAGACCTCGCTGAGATAGTAAGTCTGATGCTACACCAAGTGTTCCTGATTTTCCTCCGGTCTCTCCACCACCATGACGATACTGACGACTTTGTTTGTCGCAGCAAGATAGAGCAACATCGGTTCCTGTGGCTCCGGTGCTGTAAGGATGGGAGCAGATGAGAGTACTGCTTTTAGGTCTTACAGTGCAGCTTCAGCTTCGTCGGTCCACACAAAATTCTTGGTCTTTTTCAGGAGTTTGTATAGTGGTGCGGCTCTTTCACCGAGCCGTCTTACAAACCGACTGACTGCGGCAATGCAACAAGTTAGTCTTTGTACGTCCTTCAGGCGAGTTGGCCTAGAGATATTGAGTATAGCCTTGATTTTGTCTCGGTTCACCTCTATGCCTCTTTGAGACACGATAAAACCTAACAATTTTCTGGCTAGGATTCTGATACATTGCAAATGTATCTATAATTTTTTATGTTCCATGCTTGGTTTTATCTACTTTCTTATGTTTTGTCCACACTTTGGAGTACTTTTTATATGATTTCTTGGACTAACCTATTAACAAGATGCCACAGTGTCAGTTGCCTATTTTCTGCTGTTTTTGGTTCTAGGAAAGTCAGAAAATGAATATTCTCGGAATTGGACCGGACAAAAGCCAAAGTCGATATTTTACCGGAAGACTCACGGAGCCAGAAGACGAGACGGAGAGGGGCCACAGGGTGGCCACACCATGTGGTGGCGTGGGCTAGCCCTGGCCATGCCACCAAGTGGTGTGGCCCCCCTGGCCACCCACCGACCTTGCCTCTTCGCCTATAAGATGCCTCCGGATGCAAAAAAACCCTAAATAATCAATCAAAAATCCACAAAAAGTTCCGCAGCGCCGCCGCCACCGAAGGGGAGATTCAGAGGACAGAAAGTCTCTGTTCCGGCACCCTGCTAGGACGGGGAAGTTCCCCCGGAGCCATCTCCATCGATCTCCACCACCATCTCCATCACCATTGCTGATTCCCATGATGAGGAGGGAGTAGTTCTCTCTCGAGGCTAAGGGTTTTACCGATAGCTATGTGTTCATCTCTCTCTCTCTGTGCATGATCTTATTGAGATCATGAGCTTGTAATCTATAGATCTACCTTGCTACTCAAGTGCTTTAATAGATCTCTGCTCTCCCCATGTGTGTGAAAGTGACAGCGTGCACACCATGGTGGCACTTAGGCTAGATATTACAAATACTTGTTATGAGTTATATTTGGAGTTGGATGTCTTTATTAAATTATGGTTTTGTTGGACTCATCTAGTGCTCAAGTTGATAGTGTGGGGTTATCTAGATGGGAAAGGCTTACTTTGAGGTGTGCTGTTATAGCCCTACCATCGATTAGAGTGTCCATACGGAGAGTAGTTCAGTGTAGTATCATAAAGAAGAGTATATTTATATGAGAGTGTTCACTAGTGAAAGTATGATGCCTAGGCCTTGTTTCTAAGGACTGAAACACCGTTTGCTATTAGATCTGTTACATGTTTGCTTGCTTCCATATTTATTTCATTTTTACTTTAGTCTTTTCCACGCCATCAAGCTATTTTATATCACCGTTACCACTTATAATTATCCATACCACTTGTATTTTACTATCTCTTCGCCGGACTAGTGCACCTATACACCTAACAAGTGTATTGGGTGTGTTGGGGACACAAGGGACTTCTTGTATCTTGATTGCAGGATTGCTTGAGAGGGGATACCTTTGACCACTTCCTCCCTGAGTTCGATAAACCTTGGGTGATCCACTTAAGGAAAAACTTGCTGCTGTTCTACAAACCTCTGCACTTGGAGGCCCAACAACTGTCTACAAGAATAGAAGTGCGTAGACATCAGAATCCAAAGAAGCATTTCTTCGGATTAAGCATTATGTTGTATTTTCGTAGATTGACGAACGTTTCCTCCAAGTCGGAAATTAGGGTTTCCTTCTTTTTGGACATCACCGCAATATCATCCACATATGCATGTACATTGCGTCCGATTTGATCACTAGTGAACACTCTCATATAAATATACTCTTCTTTATGATACTACACTGAACTACTCTCCGTATGGACACTCTAATCGATGGTAGGGCTATAACAGCACACCTCAAAGTAAGCCTTTCCCATCTAGATAACCCCACACTATCAACTTGAGCACTAGATGAGTCCAACAAAACCATAATTTAATAAAGACATCCAACTCCAAATATAACTCATAACAAGTATTTGTAATATCTAGCCTAAGTGCCACCATGGTGTGCACACTGTCACTTTCACACACATGGGGAGAGCAGAGATCTATTAAAGCACTTGAGTAGCAAGGTAGATCTATATATTACAAGCTCATGATCTCAATAAGATCATGCGCAGAGAGAGAGAGATGAACACATAGCTATCGGTAAAACCCTTAGCCTCGAGAGAGAACTACTCCCTCCTCATCATGGGAATCAGCAATGGTGATGGAGATGGTGGTGGAGATCGATGGATATGGCTCCAGGGGCACTTCCCCGTCCCGGCAGGGTGCCGAAACAGAGACTTTCTGTCCCTTGAATCTCCCCTTCGGTGGCGGCGGTGTTGCGGAACTTTTTGTGGATTTCTGATTGACTCTTTATGGTTTATGCATCGGGAGGCTTCTTATAGGCAAAGAGGCAAGGTCGATGGGCGGCCAGGGGGCCCACACCATGCCCTGGCACGGCCTTGGTGGACCCGTGCCTAGGGGTGGTTTGGCCGCCCTGTGGCCCCTCCCTGGCTCTCCTTCTGGCTCCGTGAATCTTCCGAGAAAATATCGACTTTGGCTTTTGTCCGGTCCAATTCCGAGAATATTGATTTTCTGACTTTCCTAGAACCAAAAACAGGAGAAAACAGGCAACTGGCACTGTGGCACTTGTTAATAGGTTAGTCCAAGAAATCATATGAAAAGTACTCCAAAGTGTGGACAAAACACAAGAAAGTAGATAAAACCAAGCATGGAACATCAAAAATTATAGATACATTTGCAATGTATCAACATCCCCAAGCTTAACTCCTGCTCGTCCTCGAGTAGGTAAGTGATAAAAAGAAAGAATAATTTTTGAGGTGACATGCACCATCATAAACTTGATCAAAGAATTTGTAAAACATTGATAGCTGGGATCATAGTACTTCAACATAGCATGAAAGATAAAGTTCTAGCAATAAGGCAAAGCAACTATGTTGCAACATGAAAAGGCACAAACAAAAGATTCATGAATAACAATGCTTTGCAAGACGTTTGTTTGTTTCACATAAAGAAAACATAGCATAGTGGCATTCAGCTTGTCCCTCATAGAGTAGCAAACATAAATGCATAGGACACCTTCAAAGTTCATAAGAGTGACTAGATACAAATAGTTTAAAACAAGCAATATCAAAGTTATGCATCAATAAACAAGTCTTGGGACAATGCACATAGAACTAAGAATGGCCACTATGCTCTCAAAGTAAGTGCATAAAGATAGAAGGTGGAGACTCAATATAAAAGTGGAAGAAAGGCCTTCATAAAAGGAAGTAGGGATTCAAGTCTCATAAAGAGCTTCCAAAAATTATGGTACTTAATAGCTTTCAGCTCTCGTTGCCCCTATCATAAGCATCTTGAAGTGATTAAGGTTAAAGTGAACAAACTATGGAGTATATGCTTGACGAAGTATAAGTTGGAAATCTCATGTCCCTTGAATACGAGGGCCGCTCCTCATGCTACTCAAGTTTAGTCACCGGTAAGTTCTTGTCATCGTAAGTACATGTGTATCATAGAGAACCGCCAATGGGGTACCCCTTGCCCGATGATACGGAAGAATCCCCATGTCAAAATGACAAGGCAAGCAGACAACGAGCATCTCAGCAATCTTCTTATTTACCATGGGAATATGGTGCTTTTTTCTCTCTTTCCTCTTTTCTCATATCTCTTTTTTCTTTTTTTTTCTCTTTTTTTTCGCAATATCTGACTTCTTTTTTTATAAGAAGAATGCTTCATAGACAACTCATTATGGTTATGCTACAGGTTTCCACCATGACGGCATGGATTAGACCAGCGGCCCAGGCGTTTTTCTAACAAACATACATAACTCCATGGACTTACAAGCTCCCCTTTCATTTCACACTGACGACATCCATAGACAAAAGAGCATGATATCAACTAGGTACAAAGTACAAGTGCAATGTTGAAAGCGTTCCCCATGACAGCATGGTTCTGCTAATCCCCAACAAATAAGTGCAAGCATATACAACATAGACGACACAATGGTTCAAGTTTATTAAGGGCAAGAAAAGTAAATTGTGCCATCAAGTTCGTGAGAGCTTTAATCACTAGTTTTCTCATAACAAGTTTAATTCGGAAGGTAGATAAAAACATGAATATACTTGGAATAGCATATGCTAGTAGGTAAGTATGGTGGACTCTTTGGAATAACTTGGTTTTAGGAGTTGGAAGCATGAGTGGAACTCATACTTGGTTACGAAGGCTAGCAAAAGACTGGGAGCGACAAACTAAGAGAGCAATAATGGCCATAATCATGCAAAGCGACAAAACATCATTAATCAAAGCATAAAGTGATACTACAAGTTGAAAACTAAAGGATCATAAAGGCTATGGTGACTTGGGATAGTCATAACATGGTGTGAGCATGTGCCAAGTCAACCCAAATAAAGCATCAAAGGAGAATACCACAATACTATGCTTTAATATGCTAAAACAACGCATGATTCTTTAAAGGCACATTAAGCAATCTCAATTGTTTATAACAAGTGATGCTACAGCAAAGAATACTAAGCATAAAGCCAAAACAATATCGAGCATGGCATGACAAAGCATAGGCCACAGTCAAAAACAAGCTCTCTTTACCACTTAAGCATGAATGTTCCTACTCTTTTTCCAAACCAAACCAAACTATTTGAAAACCAATGTATGAAAGAGGGGGTCCAACCAATTTATTCAGCAAACTAAGAAAACCAAGCAAACGAAAAACCAAAACCAAAACAAAAAGAAGACGCTCCAAGAACAACACAATTGTGCATGAAACAATAAAAATGAAGCATTTGGAAGAAACCTGGGATTTTTATTGATGAAGAAGGGGATGCCTTGGGCATCCCCAAGCTTTGACGCTTGTACTTCTTGGATATTTCTTGGGGTGACACGCGTGGAATCCCCAAGCTTGAGCTTTAGTCCATCCTTCATCTCATTACTCATTCCTTCCATACACCTGAAATTTTTCCTTCATACAAAACTTCACACAATCTTTATTAGCAACATTAGTGCACTCAAGATAATAAGTCTTTAGGTTCAGTTCTAACACCAATAAAACTTCCATTAAAACACTAGCTACTGAAGCACTTCCCTCAAAAAGATCAATTCCCCAAAAGAAGTCAAAAAGGAACCAAGAAGAAGCAAATGCAGAAAATGGCAGAAATCTGTCAAAACAGACCAGCAGGTAAAGACGAATTTTTTCGAAGACCTTATGTTGCTCAAATCGAAAAGTGTTGAACTAACGAAAGTTAGATAATAACCTGGGGCAGAAGCATAAAAATTCATGCCTCAAGAGGACGTACAAAGATTCTACAAGTAATTTTACGGTGAAGCACAGAAATTTGTTTCGGGACATAAACTTTCCCAATCATTACTTCTCTCTCATTAGAGGTTACTCTTGGCACAAAAAGCAAATAAAAAGGATAAGGAGCAGTTATTACTGAAGTAATAACTTCCAAGACTCATCTAAAACTTTTGGGTTATCTCCCAATAAGTACTTTTCTTTAACGCGTTTAAGTTAGGCATGATAGTTTGGGAGGATGCTCGCATAAGAAATATGAATTGAAGTAAAAGAGAGCATCAAGAAGCAAACTCAAAGCACATTTAAGTCTAACCCACTTCCTATGCATAGGAATCTTGTAAAGAAACAAGTCATGAAAGCACAAAGCAATAAGCATAGGAAAGCAAAACAAGTGCAACTTCAAGACTTTCAACATAAAGAGGGGAAACTTAATATTATTGAGATGCATAAAACCATGTTTCCCTCTCTCATAATAACTTTCAGTAGCATCATGAATAAAATTAACAATATAACTATCACAAGAAACATTCTTATCATGAGCCACATGCATAAAATAATTAATCTCCCCACATAAACATAGTCATTCTTATTAATTGTAGTGGGAGCAAATTCAACAAAATAGCTATCATTATTATTCTCATCACCATAATCATAAAATATAGGAGGCATATTGTAATCATTAATTTTCTGCTCAATAATAGGTGGACTGAAAATATCATATTCATCATTGTAATCATCATATATTGGAGGTTTGATATCATCATAAGCAATAGAATAGCTATCTTCCAAAGCTGGGGAACTAAAAAGATCATTTTCATAAAAACTAGCTTCCTCAAGCTTAGACTTTTCCATAGCATTAGCAATAATGGTGTCCAAAGAATTCATACTAACAACATTGCTATTAGCATGCAAATAAAGTTCCATAGGTTTTTTAATTTTCTCTTCAAACACTTCATGTCCTAACTCAAGATAAATACTATAAAGCTCTCTAATTTTGTTGTTGTTTTCCATTAATCCTAACTAGTGAAAACAAGAAACAAAAAGACAAAATTGCAGAATCTAAAGGAAATAACTTCGAGCACTCACACCGGAGGATGTGAGTACCTTTTACCTTACCTCCCCGGCAACGGCGTCAGAGAATAGGCGTTTGCTATGGGAGGTTCTTCTTCTTTAATCCTCCGGTGTGAATACCTTTTACCTTACCTCCCCGACAACGGCACCAGAAAATAGGTGTTTGCCATGGGAGGTTCTTCTTCTTTAATCCTCCGGTGTGAATACCTTTTACCTTACCTCCCCGGCAACAGTGCCAGAAATAGCTTGATGTCTACGCACTTCTATTCTTGTAGACAGTTGTTGGGCCTCCGAGTGCAGAGGTTTGTAGAAGAGCAGCAAGTTTTCCCTTAAGTGGATCACCCAAGGTTTATCAAACTCAGGGAGGAAGTGGTCAAAGGTATTCCCTCTCAAGCAATCCTGCAATCAAGATACAAGAAGTCTCTTGTGTCCCCAACACACCCAATACACTTGTCAGGTGTATAGGTGCACTAGTTCGGCGAAGAGATAGTGAAATACAAGTGGTATGGATAATTATAAGTGGTAACGGTGATAGAAAATAGCTTGATGGCGTGGAAAAGACTAAAGTAAAACTGAAATAAAGATGAAAGCAAGCAAACATGTAATAGATATAATAGCAAACGGTGTTTCAGTGCTTAGAAACAAGGCCTAGGGATCATACTTTCACTAGTGAACACTCTCATATAAATATATTCTTCTTTATGATACTACTCTGAACTACTCTCCGGTTGTACACTCTAATCGATGGTAGGGCTATAACAGCACACCTCAAAGTAAGCCTTTCCCATCTAGATAACCCCACACTGTCACCTTGAGCACTAGATGAGTCCAACAAACACCACAATTTCATAAAGACATCCAACTCCAAATATAACTCATAACAAGTATTTGAGAAATCTAGCCTAAGTGTCACCATGGTGTGCACGCTGTCACTTTCACACACATGGGGAGAGCAGAGATCTATTAAAGCACTTGAGTAGCAAGGTAGATCTATAGATTACAAGCTCATGATCTCAATAAGATCATGCATAGAGAGAGATATGAACACATAGCTACCGGTAGAACCCTTAGCCTCGAGAGAGAACTACTCCCTCCTCATCATGGGAATCAGCAATGGTGATGGAGATGGTGGTGGAGATCGATGGAGATGGCTCCGGGGGCACTTCCCCGTCCCGGTAGGTTGCCAGAACAAAGACTTTCTGTCCCCCGAATCTCCCCTTCGGTGGCGGCGGCGCTGCGGAACTTTTCGTGGATTTCTGATTGACTCTTTAGGGTTTATGCATCGGGAGGCTTCTTATAGGCGAACAGGCAAGGTCGGTGGGCGGCCAGGGGGCCCACACCATGCCCTGGTGTGGCCTAGGTGGACCCGCGCCTAGGGGTGGTTTGGCCACCCTGTGGCCCCTCCCCGGCTCTCCTGCTGGCTCCGTGAATCTTCTGGGAAAATATCGACTTTGGCTTTTGTCCGGTCCAATTCCGAGAATATTGATTTTCTGACTTTCCTGGGACCAAAAACAGCAGAAAACAGGCAACTGGCACTGTGGCACTTGTTAATAGGTTAGTCCAAGAAATCATATGAAAACTACTCCAAAGTGTAGACAAAACACAAGAAAGTAGATAAAACCAAGCATGGAACATCAAAAATTATAGATACATTTGCAATGTATCAGGTAACACTGCATTGTGCGTTGGTACATAGCTCCTGCATTTTTCAGCCCAAAGGGCATCATAACAAAACTGAAGGTTCCAAAAGGGGTTATGAATGAAGTTTTGACTTTGTCAGATTCCTTCATCCGGATTTGGTGATAATCGGAATATGCGTCGAGAAAACATAGGAGTTCCGAGCCTGCCGTAGAATCGATAACTTGATCAATCCTAGCAGAGCGAACGGATCTTTGGGACAAGCCTTGTTCAAGGCAGTATAATCAACACACATCCTTAAATCAGTGGTATCCTTTTTAGGGACCATTACAGAATTGGCCGACCACTCAGTGTGGATGACCTCTTCTATGAATCCGGCTAACTCGAGTCGTGCTAGTTCCTTAGCTATTGCCTTACGCTTTTCGTCGCCAAAACATCGTTGGGACTGTTTGACGGGTTTAGCGTTCGGGTGTACATTTAAAGAGTGCTCAGCAAGTTCCCTAGGTACTCCGGTCATGTCAGATGGCTGCCATGCGAAGATATCTTGATTTGCTTGGAGGAACTTGACGAGCGCGCTTTCCTATGCGTTATCTAGGCCTACACCTATCTGGGTCACCTTGGAGGGGTCATCATCCTTCAACATCGTCTTCTTCGTCTCTTCTGATGCCTTGAACTCCGGATTCGGCTTTGTCACCTCCTTCTTCATTGCGGGCATCTTGGACGGATCTATGCTCTTCTTGATCTCCTGGTACTCTTGGGCGTGCAGCACGGCTTCAGCAAAGGCGGCATTTCCATCCTCGCACTCACGCGCTTTCTTTGGGTCTCCCCTGATGGTGATCACGCCGTTGGGACCTGGAATTTTCATCATATTGTAAATGTAACACAGACAAGCCATAAAATCCCAGTAAGCCGGACGTCCGAATATAGTGTGGTAAGCGCTCTTGAACAGTACCACTTCGAAGGAAAATGCTTCCGTCAGATAGTTCTTTGGAGTTCCAAAGGTAACATCCAAAGTGATTTCCCCTAGGGAATTTGCTTGTCTTCTTGGGACAACTCCGTGAAAGATCACAGAGCTGTAGTTCAGCTGGGTCTCCGAGATCTTCATCCGGCATAGCGTTTCGACATATAGAATATTAATGCTGCTTCCGCCATCCATGAGAGTCTTGGAGAAACCATAGCCATCAATAAGTCGATTGACGACTAAGGCGTATTTTCCTCGCCTGTGCAACTTAGGCGGATGATCAGCACGGTCAAAGGTGATTGCCACTTCCGACCAATCCAAAAATTGGGGAACAGCCGGAACTGTTGCGTTGAGCTCATGTAGAACTGCTTTCTTGACCTCATTGATCTCTGAGATCCGAGGAAGGTGACATAAGTGTCTTTCTTTGTCGGGAAGTTCTTTTTTCCTTCCGGCTTGGTATTTGAAGCATCAACTTCGTCCATGTCGGAATCATCCTTGGTCTCTTTATCTTTTTCAGGATTCTTCTTTCCCTTCTTCCGCTTACCCCTATAGCCAGCGGTATCGTCTTTCTTGATGTCGTCATTGAAATGACACTCGGCGTTTGTGTGGGATGAGCCCCCATTGGCATCTAGGTGATGCACACATGGGTTATTGGCAATGTCGGCCCAGGAGTAGGTTTTGCCAGGTTGTTGGTCTCCTCTACCTTGGACTCTTGATGTCCCACGACCGCGTCCACAGCCACTGTCATGTCCTCCTCATCCACCAGACCCGAAAGTAGCAGTGACCACTGCCATTTCTGCGTTGGGCTTTTCTTTCGAGGTGTTCTTGCGCTTCTGAGCTTGCTGCTTTGGTTGTTTTGCCGACTGTGGCACAGCTAGGGCATTAAGTAATCCTTTTGCATCGTCGTCAGCATCTGCATACTTGCTTGCTGTTTCTATCATTTCTCCCAAATCGGTGACCTTGTCACACTTCAAGCGATGTCGTAGTAAACCAATTGGGAGTCCTACAATGAAAGCTTCAATCGCGGTTTGGTCATTTACTCCCTCATAGGAGTTCTTGGTGTCGATCCATCATCCGAGATAATCCCGGCAAGTTTCTCCGGCTTTCTGGGTGCAACGCTGTAGGTCTCCTACCGTACAGGGCCTCCGATATGTGCCTTCAAAATTCCGAAAGAACGCAGTGTGCATATCATACCAGTTTTGGATGGTGTTCTCCGGAAGTTCATTGAGCCATGATTGTTCCGTCTTCCGCAACATGAGTGGGAGATAATGGGTTGCGACTAGGCTGTTTCTGCCTTTGGCGATACAGCAAGCCTGGAAAAAATCCTGAAGCCAAGTATCTGGCCGAGCTATACCGTCGTAGGCTTGAATATGTCTTGAGATAGCAAATCCTTCCAGGAATTTTGTAGCTCTTATGCATGGTCCAAAGCACTTTGGGCCCATGTATATATCATCGTTTTCGTAGCGTCGTGCCTCTATGTTGGAATTGATCATGTGCCTTGCGTCACTTGGGGATAAAGATTGTCCCAAATGACGGCTATAGCTACGGTGCTTTGGAGCCTGACTTCGGCTTCTTCCACCGCCTCCTCCACCATGACGCCCTCCTTGGCCTCCTTGGGAGCCGTTGTGATGGCTACTTGGTGGAGAGGGTGGAGCAGCTGGGTTGTTTTCGGCTGATCGCCGGCCTCCATCCGGAGCGTCATTATTCCGGTTCCGGGGAGGATCTTCATTATGACGAGCCCCCTGCTGGCTTGACTCGGCATGGTGTCTGTCGTTCCTTTGTTCATCAGCCGGACGGCTTGCATGTCTAGGAGGTGGCATTCTCTATCGGTCCTCCTCCCAATGTTTCTCTTTACCTTCTTCCCTGCGATCAGTCGGCTCTCGCTGGGGAGGATTCTTCGGATTCAGTGCAGCAATTGCCTCTTGCTCCGCAACTAGGGCAACGTTGCACCAGTCACGTGCAGCTTTGTGGTGCTCTCCTGAAGATCCGGTTCTTGAGTAGTTATCTTCCCAACGGTCGGAACGATGATGCTGTTCCGGAACACGTTGGGGTCTTACATCATTCCAGGCCGGATCCGTGCGACATTGGTCAGATTGGGAGACCAGTTTTTGGCTTTCGGACAGGGTGGCCTTTTGCTGCTCCAGACCCTTGTTGAGTAGTTTAATGCCCAATCGGATCTGCTCTGGGCCTGGATTAGCAGATAGGATTTCTCGAGCCGCAACGGTGTTTTGCACTAGTGTTGGATACACCCAATCCCCGTTGTTGTCGCGTCGAGGCATCCCATGTTCTCCTCCAAAGAGGACTTTGTGAATCTGCGGGAATTGGTCGTCATGAGTATGACGTTTCCTGGTCTTCTGATGTTGCCTAGAGTTGTACTTCTCCGCAGTTGCCATGCGTTTCTTTTCTTCCTCAAGGTTTTTAGCTTCATCGAGGAGTACTTGGCGACGCGCTTCTAGGGTCTGGGCCCTTTCGTCCAGCTCTTCAACAGTAAGTTCTGCAGCTGTAGGAATAGGTGTGGTTAATGCAGCATCGATGAGTTTACACGCACCTTCGGTGATCACGTGTCCATCCACCGATTCTTCTTTGGGATCTCCTAGGATCAATGATCCATCCAAGTCTTCCTCATATTCCTCGGCAATCACCTCCTCTGCCGGAGGATCTTTTGTCGGGGTCTTGTTCTTCTTCTTTGCCTTCTTGGCAGCGCCGGTAGCAAATACGGCTTTGGGTCCGTTTCCTGGAGTCAAGCTCTAACCGGTACTTTCAGACTTATGGACCTCGGGATTATCTCCGATATCCATGTCATCCTGCGTTTTGGGAGAGTTTTCCCCGGATCCTTCATCCATGGCTTCTCCTTCCTCTGTAGCTTTGGAGTTATACTCCTCTTCATACTCCGCGGAGAACTTTCGGAAATCTGCCGACGTCATCGAGTCATCTGAGGATGCGGGTAAGTCGGTGTTTGTTCCGATCGCCTCCAGAACTGAGTTGGTGTTTTCTCCAGCATCGGCAGAGCTGGATCTGGATCCAACGTATCCGATGAAGTGTGACGTGTGGGTCCTGAGGTAGTTGTGGCTTTCCTCGTGGGCTTCCTCGAAAATCCTGATAGTCTCGAGAACCTCATCCACGCTTGCATCTTGCATCATCATACGCCTCAACGTATGCCTCAGGAATGATTGATCTGTTCTGGCGTTGGCAGGGCCGGAACCAAGGTTGTTGCTATGATCCTCCTGGATTTCGACCTCAACGGACGAATCGATCTGGGATTCGGCCTCGCCAGGGAGATCCACTCTAGATTCGACTTGAACCGTCAAGTCTGCTTCAGGCTCAAATTTCTCCACTATCTCCGCAACTGGTGTGGGCTGGGTGGGATTAGGGTTTTCTGAGATCCGAAACTCTACCGCCTCCGTGGACAAAGGGGACCCAGAAATTTCTTTTGCCTCTATCATCACCGCTGGGGTAGGTGGGGCAGGTTCAGCGAATCCGATGTATATATCGATCTCGCCAAAAGACATGATGGTGTAGGGAGTCACGACTTCCATAGCCGGAATTCAGGTCTCGTCGAGAACGATGAGAGGGACGTCGCTGGTGTAGAGGATGCGACCGACGACGATAGTCTCGCCGATTCTGATTCTTGCAGATTCCGCTCGGAACGCAGATCCGTAGCTCACATGCCCCACAGTGGGCGCCAACTGTCGTCGGATTGATGACAAGTACACCATGAGGGGGTCCTCGAGGCGTGTGGAAGAAAGGGGTGTGAGACGTACAGTGTTCCGGGACGGTGAGCACACAAGTTTACCCAGGTTCGAATCCACCGGCTTTGGACGGATCCTACTGATACGTCCATTTTGCATCACTATTCTATATCATAATTCACTGTTATTCATTGATATATTTCATATTAAGAGATGATACTTATGTTATTTCATCTGTTTTTGCATGGTTGATGACTTTTGGAGCATGGACCGCTGCAGTCAGGATTCTGATGGAAAATGTGATGTTTGGAGGCAAAATTCAAGAAGATCAGAAAATCCGGGAAAATACATGGAAAATCCTATTTTTCCAGAAGACGAAGGAAGCCAGAAGGGGAGGCTGAGATGGGCCACAGGGGGCCCACACCACCCCCTGGTGCGGGCTAGCCTAGGCCACGCCACCAGGTGGTGTGGCCGCCCTGGTCCATCCCTGGCTCTTCCCTCTGGCGTATATTATCCTCCCGAAACCCTAAGACTCGGAGAGCGACCACAGAAAGATTCTTCTGCCTCTACGGGGCGGAAAACACCGAGAGAGAAAGATCTCTCCGGCAGACATAATTCTGCTAGGGGAATTCCTTCCCGGAGAGGGGAGATCGTCGCCATCAACACCACCATCAAGCTGGACTTCATCGGGATCATCATCATAACCACCATCATCTCCACCAGCACCCTCATCACCATCTCCATATCGCTATAACAATTGGGTTGAATCTTGCATAGTTCTTAGGAGAAACTTTCCCGGTGTTGATTACTCTTTGTAGTTGATGCTATTGAGTGAACCGTAGAATTATTGTTTATGTTCAGATTGTTATACATCATTATTCCATCTCTGATCATGATCATATGATGTCTTGTGAGTAGTTCGTTTTGTTCTTGAGGACATGGGAGAAGTCATGTTGTTAGTAGTGGAATTGTGTTGAGAAAGATTCAATAGTTTGATATTTAAGTTGTGGTGTACTTTTTCTAGTGGTGTCATGTGAATGTCGACTACATGACGCTTCACCTAT
The DNA here is from genome assembly GCA_916181665.1 of Avena sativa. Lineage (NCBI taxonomy): Eukaryota > Viridiplantae > Streptophyta > Magnoliopsida > Poales > Poaceae > Avena > Avena sativa. The sequence goes on from OV702297.1 coordinate 446,289,857, forward strand.
ATGGCTCTAGGAGAATGCATTGTGTTTTTGGCTACTAATCGTAGGGGTTGCCGGAGTGACAGAAATCTGAACCCCCGTTAGGAAACCATTGCACAAGGGACGTAAGGGTCTTAGAGTTTAAAGCTGTGGTTAGGTTTCTACCTTAAGTACTTTCTTGTACTTGCGGATGCTTGCAAGGGGTATAATCACAAGTATGTATTAGTCCTAGAAAGGTCGGTACATTAGCACAGGTTCACCCACACAACACTTAGCAAACTAAAGAAGATTAATCAACTATATGAAGCGAAAGCACTTGATGGTATTCCCATGTGTCTTCGAGAATGTTTGGTCATCTTAAGTAATACAACCGGCTTGTCCTTTGCTGAATAAAGGATTTGGCCACTTGTTGCATTTATTCTTATTGTCTTTTATTTACTCGTACTCTATTTACTTGCATTATCAAAAATCCCTAAAAATCCGTTTGCCAAGTAATTGCAGAGAATTCCTGATCCATACCACTAGCCAGCACCTTCTGCTCCTCGTTGGGTTCGACACTCTTACTTATCGAAAATACTGCGATACACCCCCTATACTTGTGGGTCATCACCTACTCCTGCTAGCAATCCAGTAATACGGCAGAGCCGGAATATGGGTTACAAGGGTTTCACCTGTGCGAGTTGAGATTGTAGACTATTGTGAGGGTAGGTTCCCTAAAGGCTCTCCCTAGGACAGCTTATATAGATATCCAGCCTAGGATTTACACGAGAGATCTATTCGGCTACGACTAAGAGTCGGTTACAGAGTACATCTTGAACTACAAGTAACACTATGGGCCTATGTCGGTAAGTCTTCTGGGCCTTCCCGTAGCCGGACTAGACTCCGTCTCTTCTCCCTGACTGGGCCGCCCGTGAAGCAAAGCTCTAACCCAAAGTGGGCCACCCTGGTCAGTGAGGAATTATGAGGATACACAGAAAGTATATCCCCAACAGGAGTGGGAAGACTGCTAGAAGCAAGTGAACAACTTCTTGGGCAACAACTTCAAAGGCTACACAAGTAGAGAGGTGGCAAAAGAGAAGTGGAGTAAGCACGAGAGGAAGAAGTGGAGGAACTTCGTCGTAATCACCACCTTTCTCTTCATGGTAGGTCGTGTGCTCTAATTCACCTAGAGAGCTCCGTCGTGTAGTTGGAATGTGATTGTGAACTTGTACTCGGTCCCCGAGAGATGTGAACTTGGCACACACTTATTAGTGTTGTGTTTAATGTACTAGTTGGTTGATGTGTGAACTCGTATGTCGTGGATTAATTCAAGTTGATGTGTGATATACTTGTATTCGTGTTGGTTCTACTATGTTTTGGCCAATTGCAACTTTCTGGAAATTCCGTGTTGTTTATACTGTATTCTAGACTGTATAATACTGTATTCTGTACCGTATTCTGGATTGTAAAATTTGAATTTCGAAACTGCCATTCGAGGCGCATCTGTAAGGCTGCGCATTTGTCAAAACTATGTGAGACGCATATGTAAAATATACGCGAGGCGCATGTCGTATGCGTCGTGTATACCTTATATATGCGAGACGCATATCTATATGTGCCTTGTATATATTTATACGAGGCGCATATATGTAGGGTATACACGACGCATATCAAATGCGCTCGGATAAAAAATACTAGCAGCGCGGTCCTCGAGGCGCATCCCATGTGCGCCTCGAATGGCATTTGTGGTGCGCCTCGAGTAGGGTTTTCCCTAGTAGTGACAGGCTCCACCTTGCACATCTCCACTACCCAGCTTGGTGGAGGATCTCAACCATCGGCACCGCCAGATCCAGGACGAATCCAAGCAGCAAGCATGAAGCCGCGAGCTCGCCACCCTCCCATGCCTGCCAACCACCCTGCCCGTTGGAGGTCGCCGCCAAGGTTTCTCCCATCCGAGGAGGGTGAAGATCGCAGCTCACCACCCATGGTGGCAGAGCCGCCCCACCACGGAGCGCACCGCCAGTCCACCGCGGCCACCGCCAACCAGAGAGGTGGAGTAGCGCGAGGACGACGCCGCTTTTATGCGTGGAGGGGAGCGAGGTCTAGTTCGGGAGGACCGGCCAGCCTGACCTAGAACGGGCCCAAAGGGCCTAAATCTGGGCCCGCATGCCCATGCCGGAGGTCGTCGCCAATGCCAGCGCCAACTCCGGCCAGCACTGCCACCTAGAGCTAGATCTCCCGCCGCCAGCGCCGTCGCCATTGCTGGTGTCATCGCCGGAGCAGCCATATTCACACGGTGGAGCAACGTGTGCTCCTCGCGCGCACATCACAGTGCTGCCGCGACCTCGCCGCCCGGAGGAAGAGAGGCCTGCACCCAGGTTCCCAGCAGGACTTCGCGTCACGATCCTTCACCTCCGACCCCGGCATGGTCTGCTGTCATCGCTGCTCGCCGCGCGCCACCGTGCCTCTCGCCGTCGGGCTCTGTTCCCTCCAGGCCCCAAACCCTGGCTGCGTGGTGCGAATCCCCACCGCCCCCTTCACCGGCGAGGCGGGTGGCTTTGCCGGCAGCCGCCTCCAGGGATGGCGAGGGGAGGGGAAGGTGGGTGTGGGAGGCGGCAGGCTAGGGTTTGGCTCCCCCTGTCGCCGAGGGCATCAAGCAGAAAAACCTTTACAGAGGCGTCCAAATACATCTACCTGGAAACCATACTTCTCGACTCTGGATCGCTAATCCAAGACTGCAGGCAGGTGCTAACCACTCCATCATCGTTCATCGATCGATGGTGCACGCGTGAGATTAAAAACGATCAACCCCGCGCGTATGGACTACTAGAATATACTAGAAGGTTGACGCTTGACAGTGGTGCAGAGGTATGTACGCTCGCGTCTCCATAAAGAAAGTCAGAGAAGGCATGACAGGATTTATACATATGGCACGAGTATACGCAACCAGACAATTCGGCTTCGCTCGCATTGCAGTATTCTGTTTTTTCTCCTAAAAACGCGGTTGATTTTGCGCGAAAGTTACACTCTAAGAGGGCTGGAAATCGTGGCCTGCTCCCTGCTGCATCCTAGCCTAGCTCACAACCATCAAACAGAGTTATGTATTTGCAGTTTTTCCGATTATTTGCTTTTCTTACCCATATTTTTAGGTTTTGCGTGTTTGTTTCTATTTATTATGTAGTTGCTCATTTCATGATTGTCCAACTTTATGATTTATAATGCATAAAAGCATCTCTAGCAGATCCCCATAATAGCCTAAAACCGAGTTTTCCGGTTTTGGCATGTTTCTCTTCTCTGAACAGATCCACTAAAACGGCTCGTCCTGGATAAAACTATCCAGTGGCCTGGACATCGGTTCAATCCCCCTCTATATACACGGGTCATATGGGAATTTAGGGTTTCATTCCCCGAGTCCCTCCATGTGCCAAGGCGGTCTATAGCTCCCTCAACATATGAGAAGCGCACCGACAACGAGCGCTCCAGAAAGAAGGTAGTGCGCCGCCAATCTAGGGTTAGGGTTAGAAGAACTAGCTAAATATATAGTCCTAAATAATGTAAATTATACCTCTCGATGTATGTTGAATCAATGTTTGCAATGAGCTAGTTAAAGAACACTCATGCGCCAATGTTTTTATTAAGTTTGCAGTTCTTCTTTGCAGTTTATGTTCTTCCAAATCTTGTTTTCATACCGGATACGAATTACCCAGCTCCCCCCCATTTGACTTTGCCGGGTTTGGTTTTATGGGGATCTGCTAGAGATGCTCTAATAATTAGGTAGCAACACTTTCTAAAATAATTTTTCACATGTACCTAGAATAATAGAAAAAATAAATTAAATCGGGTGGTTTGAAAATTTAGTGTCTCTACATTTTGCGTACTTGTAGTTTGTACAACTCAGCAATTTGTATATTTTAACCAAAAGTGTACATACCTTTTTGTGTGCAAATTTAGGGGTAGAAGTACAGTGATTTTTTTGCATTTTAAACCTGAAATGCACATGTTTGTTTATGCAACCTTTTGGCTTAAAAATCAAGCCTGAACTACACATGTCGCCGAGCGACGACGACATGACCTAGAACACCGACTACACGTCCTTCTACTACCACTTCGGCATGATGTGATCGGCACCCCCGTCGGCATCGGTTAGTTTAGTTATTTCGATGTTTTTAAAGTTTCTTTTAGCGTACTGCATTCAAAATTCTGGTATACGTTCATATGTACCTCGCCTATATTTTAATGCAATCGATTGAATTCATGTAAATTTTGTTCAAAATTTGGCTAAAGCCGGAAACTCGGTATGAAAACGTGGAAAACTGATCGTTCCCACGCCGAATGTTATATCCGTCCTAAATAACGCCAGATTTGAGGTGGAACGCCGAATTAGTGGAGATGCTCTTAAAAAGAATTGGGAGTGATGCTATCCGGTTTCAGTTTCAAAATTAGGACATGCACAAGGTAAGGTATGGTCCAAACTTTTTTTACGACCTCCGATGCAATTTACTCTAATGTGGATGCCGATCAGATCAGTAGCTGACAGAGATGCCGCAGTATATTTTGTACACGTAGAGGAACATCAGCCTTGTTCTCCTTGGATTCATTCTTTTTTGTGATCCCATTGACTGTGTCCATGAGAGATACGGAAGCTTTTAATGGAGTAACAAACAAGCTTGCCAGTACTACTATTAACTAATCTACTCGCACTCCATTGCTACATGCGCGAGAGACCCACCGCCCATCAGTCCTTCCTCCCTCCCCCCAATTCCAATTCCACCACGGTGCTCTGCTTTACCGGTACTGTACACAAGGAGAGGCGGCGTTGGGTGGGGGGCGCGGTCGCTCGCGGTCGCCGCCATCGCTGACCAGAGCGCGATCTGTCTCCCCGGAGCCCGAACTCCGAAGTCCGAACACGGGGCTAGGTGTGCAGAGAGGAGATCCCAACTAATTTTCCAAGCTTTCAAACGCATCTATAACTCTGGTTCTGTAGCCAGCACGCCAACGGGAGCCGTCGATCTCTGATTCTCTGGGCACAGGCTTGCTTGACTACCTGGCGGCGGCGACGACGGGGGCGGCGGCGATGCAGCAGCGCCGGAAGTCGCCGTTCGCGGCGGCGCCGGCGGCCGCCAAGCAGGATGAGGAAGTGGAGGAGGAGGAGGCGCCCGCGCGCCGGCACAGGGCGCCGCTCTCGCTGGCGGGCCTCCTCGTCTCCATCTTCCTCGTCGCGACCTTCCTCTACAACGAGGAGGTCACCGTCGTCAGGCCCCCCGCCGCCGCCGACGCCGTTGACGGGGACTTCCCCCTCGCCGGGGCCGTGCGCGCCAGGTCCGCCCCCGACCTCCGCGTTCTCCAGGACGCCCAGCACGAGGTCAACTCCCGCGCCCAGCAAGAGCAAGAGGAGGACGAGGAGCATCACCATGCGCAGGTTCAGGGGAGCAAAGCAGAGCAGCGGCCAGCCGAGCCGGGGACCCTCGTCCTCGACGCGCCGGCGAGGGCAGACAAGCGCGCCGCCCCCGCCATGACGACCGCGCCTCCCAGCAGCAACATCAGCGAGAGCAGGGCGGTGAGCGTGGTGCCGGAGCCGCCGGCGTGCAACGTGTACCAGGGCTGGTGGACGTACGACGCGGAGGGCGCCCAGGCGCCGCTGTACAAGGAGCACGAGTGCGAGTTCCTGACGGAGCAGGTGACCTGCATGCGCAACGGCCGCCGCGACGACTCGTACCAGCGCTGGCGCTGGCAGCCCTCCTCCTGCGACCTCCCCGGGTATGCTTTGCAACCTACCTACCTCCGCCGCCGCCGCCATTGCATTCGCATCCGTCAGTAGATCTCAATCAAATCGAACCTGGATTTTCTGCAGCTTCGACGCGCGGGCGCTGCTGGAGCGTCTGCGGAACAAGCGGCTGATGTTCGTGGGGGACTCGCTGAACCGGAACCAGTGGGAGTCGATGGTGTGCCTGGTGCAGTCGGCGATCCCGTCGCGGGAGCACAAGTCGCTGGCCAAGTTCGTCGGGCCCAACGGGTCGCTCAACGTGTTCACGGCCACGGAGTACAACGCGACGGTGGAGTTCTACTGGGCGCCCTTCCTGGTGCAGTCCAACTCCGACGACCCGCAGGTGCACAGCGTCACCGACCGGATCATCGCCTGGCGCTCCATCGCCAAGCACGCCAAGCACTGGAGGAGCGCCGACTACCTCGTCTTCAACACATACATCTGGTGGCTCAACACGTTCGAGATGAAAGTCCTGTGAGTTATTACTGCATTTTTCTGTCAGTTTACAGATTGCTGCGTGCCAAGAATGGCAATTGGATGATGGGTGATTGTTGCATGGATGAACGATGATGATCTTGCAGGAAGAACCCGAGGGTGTCGAGCAGGTACACGCTGGTGGACCGGCCGATCGCGTACCGGGAGGTGCTCAAGACCTGGGCCAAGTGGGTGGACAGGCACATCGACCCCAAGAAAACCAAGGTCTTCTTCATGGGCATGTCGCCCAATCACCACACGTAAGTCAAGTCACCACCAACTCTCTCATTTTGCATTTTGCAAATTTGGCTTCCCGAATTTCCCAGCGATTTCTTGGGTGCTAGCGTGGTCACGGGCTGGAATTCCAACAAAGGCTTTATTCTTTCTTGGGCAGTGCTAATCCCCTGCCTCTCCTAGTACTATTGTCAATTTGTTTAGTGAGCCGGGATGGACCCGAGAAAGGGATTGACCACGAGTGCAGCAAGAACTTTGATCTGGAATGGTTGACACGTGCTCCAGAGTAGGTAGCCACCCACACCCACCACATTGCGCAGAAACAGAAACTTGGTTCCCGTAGAACAAAATCTAAACCCCAAGAGCACATGGGCATGGGCATGGGCATGACCTCGCCTATTGAATTGTGCCTGTCCCACGAGCTATTCTGCTGACTTGTATGCGCTCCGAACTCACTCACTCGGCCCTCTTGATGGCTTCTTGAGTCAAGAGATGTGTGACCACACTTGAGCCTGCTGTAAGGTTCAGATAAATTGTAGAGGAAACTCTTCTTCAAATGGCAAATATGCATTCAGCTAGTGCCCATTCTGCTATTAGTAATAAAACCAATTGAACTAAACACGCACAGACAAGGCTGCATAATTCAGTTAGTGCACGTTCCACAACTAGCTAGAACAGTCCAAATACCGGCACTGCTAGCTGGACTGCTGGAGGCCGGAGCGATCGCAGTTTAGCTGTGATGGGTAGTTGACAGAGAGGTGTCCTTGCAATGGAAGGATTCGATCTGCATAGCATAATTCAATACCTGTGCATACATAGGAAGGAGACTAGTCTTAGTAGCAGTAGTGATATCAATGTATGCATGCATGCATCTCTACATAAAGTCCCCACCTAATACATTACCAAGAACCTAGCAAGAGGAAGCCTCCAAACTCCCTTTCGCAGTCACCCCCTCTGTCGCTTTCCCCCGCGATCGATCAGGCCAAGGTTAAGGCAGGCAGCCACGTTCCTTAACAGCTGTTTAAAGTCCCAACTGATGATAAGAAATGAGGGGGACAGCTCCATAATCCTCGCTACTGGAGTATCATAGTTAACCATTTTTTGTGTAATGTAGTGTAGGAGTTGGTACCTTTTTGGTTTTGTAGCCCTTGATTCTGGCTGGCAAGTGCTGCCTTTTTAAAAACGAGTGTGTATGCACAAGAGGAGTTGACAGGCAGATCGTTCCGCCAAAAGCAACAAACAGGCAAAGGCAGCATGTGTGTTTGCAGCTCGTGAGGCGAATTATGACGATGGCGATGCTAAACTACTAGTAGGAGATTCAGATCAGCCGGCATCATGACATCTGAATCTCCCCGGGAGAATCTGAGCCATGTTAGCCTTTACCACCAACTTGTCGATCGATTTGCTTGTTTCTTTGGCAAGCCAGGTGTGTTTGTGTAATCATGTTAGGCTGGCGTGTTGGCGAGTTGCCACTGAACTAAATGTGGGAGATCTCATGATGAATGTAATGTATGTGCGTGCAGGCCCGACGCGTGGGGCGGGAGCCCGGACGCGGTGAAGTGCGCGATGGAGACGCAGCCGATCCTGAACCACACGGGCCCGCTGTACATCGGCACGGACTGGCGGCTGCACGGGATGGCGGAGGGGGTGCTCCAGTCCATGCGCCGCGTCCCCGTCCACCTCGTCGACATCACGGCGCTGTCCGAGTTCCGCAAGGACGCGCACACCTCCGTGCACACGCTCCGGCAGGGGAAGCTGCTCACCCCCGAGCAGCAGCGCGACCCGCGCACCTACGCCGACTGCATCCACTGGTGCCTCCCGGGGCTCCCCGACACATGGAACCACTTCCTCTACACGCAGATCGTCTCAGGAACTCCCCTCCTCTCGTCGTCCTAGCATTAGCCTACTGATCCTTCTTCTCTTTTTTTTAAGGTTTTTTTTTTCTTGTTTCTTTCGGTTTCTTTTTCTCTTTGCTGTTTCTGTAATCAGTCGGTGTGTGAGTAATTCTTTTGTAGAAGGACGGCGGGAGGGAGAGGCTAATTAGACCCAGATATGTACGTTGGCTGTGGATGGAGTACAATGCATGATCAAATGGTAATAGGGAGTAGTACAGCTAAATTTGAACTAGTTGGGTCATTATTCCCGGGAAAAGGAAAGGTATAGGACGAGTGGACACAAGTGAGCTCACTTTCTCCAGCGAGTCTCCATCATGGATATACGCAATCATCATTTCCTAATGTCACTGCTACAACATCATCGTACTTCCCTTAGTTCGAGGTACTTCCCTTGAGTTTGAGGTGACAAACAATCTCGGTATGGATGCTAGCAATGTGGCCCATCCCTCCCATATAATGAGAGCGGGACAGCACCAGTGGCCATCACTAGCATTTGTGAGTTCTGGAGATGGGTGTCGCCCAACTTGCATCACCCCAAGATCCTCATAATTCACAGGGGACCGTTCAAAGTGGTGGTCAGGTTTTGGAAAGCCGCAGGCACGGTGCGACGCGAACTCTAGGGCCTACAGCACATGCTCAGCCATAATACTAAAACCAAACCTGTAGTACTAGTATTCAATTCTGCACGAGTACAATACATACTTACAATATCAAATAGATTGACTCAAGGCTTCGCAGTTTAATGGCAGACAGGTAAACCGGTACAATTTAACATGCTGGGAAATATTAAAAGCGAAAGATACAATCTTACCTTAAGGAATGTAACTAACTAATGTATTAGGAGAACATCCCAGTAACACATGTATCCATCAAAAATTCTAGAGTGTTTCCTTATCCTTGCGTACTATATTTGCCTATTCGAGTTACAACAGCAAGAGATTCATCGAAAAGTACTCAGAACTCTCTTCTTCTCTCTTACAGACCATATAGACTTGTTATTTCGGAGTGCGCCAGCCTAATAAAGGATGCAAGGGCTTTGAAAATTGCTGCAAAATCTTCACCTATCAGTTTCTTCTGGTAGTTTAACATTTCCAAAATGTATTAACTCCATTTCTTCCTTCCAAATCTGTGAATCCAGCAAAAAAGATGCAATTGTCAGTGCGACAAACCAAACTTGCAACCACAGAAAGAGATCAAATTACACAGGCAGAAAAGGTGTAAAGTACATACGTTGTGACGGAATTCAATCCTGATGTGAGGAACATTTGTCTGGTGGATGTCATTGCCATCAGGACCTCTCCTGTAGTAGTTCCTACCAATCCAATGGGACTAGAGAGAAAAAAACACAGCTTAGAGAGAGCTCATGAACCATTGGGAGATGAAATGACAAAGGAAATTGACACATGAATACCTTCAGCCTATGAGAGAAACCAGACTGGTACACAGAATTCCTAGCTATTTCACACAAGTCGCATGAACTAAGCTTCCACAGCTGCCATAAGTAACATTCAGTCAAAATCAAACAGATCTAGGTGGGCACGGGACAGATCACATGGCAAGAAAGAGCAAAGGAAATTACCGAAGCAGCAACACTGTATTCTTCGACCAAAGGTTCTTTTGTTAAGTGAATTTGCAAAGGGTCATCAGTTGAAAGAGAAACATTTAGGCCTCTTAGGAAAAATGTTGGGAAAGGGTTCCGGTGGTAGTCAATGAACAAAGAGTTGTTGCTTAAAGGAGACATTGCAAGACCAATCTGAATGCAGGCAAATAAATGATGGTTAGAATCTTTCAAAGGATGTTCAAAAAGAAAAAAAGAACACTGCTAACCTGAGCAAGATAATACAAGTACTGGAGAACAGGGGACTTCTTTAAATTCACCCCATGAGCAATATTATGAGAAGTGAGAAATGCTGCAGCAAGATGATCAATATCACCAGCCTGAAGACAAGAATCAGTAAGACAGAGTGTTCAAGTTAAGTGTAGAAACATATATAATACGCGTTATGGATATACCTCCCCACAGTGTGGACGAAGTTTGATTGTTGTCATGCCCTTAGAGTCGCGAAGCTGCATATGAAGTGTTCTGTCCATGTTACTATTTATTAACTAAAAGACACAAGGACATCCAGGCACAAAATGTTCTTACCTTGTTCAGTGTGTACAGGTTAGCATAACAGTAGTATACATAATATGCATAGGCTGGATTGAAAACGTTAGTCCATTGCCCAGGCGTTGGCATGTGTTTTGTTGGGCGCCTTTCTGGTTTGCTTTCATCATCCACCAAATCCAAGCCAACAACCTGAAGATAATAGCGTAACAAAAAATATTATAGATGGAGAAAACCTAAGGAAAATTACATGAATGGTCCAGAACAGAATAATATCGCAAATAACTAAAGGGAGGAGCTTGGAAGTTCTCTTAGCGGAGGAAAACTGGGAAATTATTCTGCTGACCAACTGTTTCTTAAGACATGCAAGTCAGTTGTTTTTCTATTTAAAACAATTACAAGGTGACTAGATTCGTGCTGAAAGCCACGCCCACATCTACATAACAGAGACAAGGAAAAAATACGTAAAGTATTTCCACTGACCTGTTCTAAGAAAACATGGAGCTGCGGATGTGAAGAAGGATCAACAGTTACTTCAAAAAGAGGAAGAAAAATGTTGTCAAGGAGGTTTTGGAATGAATTAATCGTCCCCATCTCCCTGTATACATTGTAAATCCTAGGAATCTGCAGAGAAAAGTGAACAACACATCAGTGTAGCTACTCTGGTAAGAAAATGGTTCACTGCGCCAAGTAGATTTATGCTCCAGTTTGATTTACACAATGTTTATATATTGAATAATATATATAGAAATAAATCTAGAAACTGTGAGTGCAGAAACAACTAAAGAGGACACTAGAGAGCATTACCTGAATTAACCAGACAACATTGTCACTGTACAACTCGTTATTCACTATCCAACTTGCCATCTGATCCCACTCACTTTTCTTTCTCCCATAAATGGAAATTCGATATTCAGCCATCTGATGGAGTACATGCCATTAGCCAGAGACATATAGCAAAAGGAAAAAAAATGCTACATCAATATGTAAACACCAGGTGTACATGACTTCTTGACCATTATTTCTCCATTGAAAATCATAAATATGAAGAAAAAAAACTAGTTCTAACACTCAACAAATCAATAAAGAAGCAATCACCTGGTATTTGCTTGCTTCAAGGTCAGCAAACACTTCTTTAGTCAACTCAGCAAGGAAACGACCTAGTAATAAGACAGTATAACAGTTTAATAAAATTGTAAATGTATATGGTATGTCTTCGGTGATTCTAATGAGCATAAGTTAACAACTGAAGTAAGAGAAATGACAAGAAAGAGATAACAACCCATATCGATTAGTGTAAAGTCTTTAACCAACAAGACAAAACAAATGCGCACCTTGAATAAGGTTGTCCTGCTTAAGAAAGATCTCCCTCAGTCGAGATTGGCCACATGGATTATATTTCAAATTGAATTTGTCAAAACGGTGAAATGTACTCTTGTCAGCATGCACGTCCAAGAGATCAACATTAAGGTCATACCTAGCAGAGAGGTAATACGGGTTACTTCAAAATGACAATGAAAAGACAAATAACAGCAACATCAGATGTAGGGTTTCAGTTACCCAGTTAAGTCCAAACTCTCAAAAACCTCCTTCAGAGTCAAGTATGTCCCATCTCTAAAAATCACAACCTACATAAATGGAATTTATTAGCGTAGGTCAAGTGCAGGACATTCTAGGCCGCGGGTTTATTATTACATGGCACAGCAACACCAACAAATAAAAAAAGTGGCGTACCTCATCAGATTCTTTCCTTAACTTTGACTTAATAAACCTCAACAGATGCTTCTGGTTCATGCATGCAGAGTGATGAACATGAGTATCAACCTTCCTGACATTGTAGAAGTCCCTATGAGGTGCAGCTTTCTGAGCAAGCAGCTCTCTATCCGCATTGACCATCAAATGAAGATTAAATTTCTGAAAAGTTCACAAGAAAGAAAACAGAAGTCAGTGTACAAACAAAAATATATTCCACATGCGCTGTTATCATGTTTCCAGTAAGATTTAGAAATTAAGCTAGCTTCACAGGCCGGTCCGGAACACATCAAATATATGCAGGTTACAGTAGAGCAAATGAATGAAAAACAAAGTGCCAAAAGACTTACTTGTTCTAGAAGATTTAAACGGTGATGACACACAGTTCGGATATCCCCAGCGGCCAACACACGAAGGATATAGTGCATATCAGTAAAGAAGGTGGTCGCATCAGCAACGGGATATAGTCTTTCTTTAGCTGCAACAACACAAGGACAATTTAAACATCAACATGCCACAAACCGAAAAAATCGCCAAACGCAGAAATTGTTTCTAATGCAATGATTTTTCACTCACAATCTTTACTGGGGTATAGATGAACAACACCATCAACCATTTCAAAATGATGCTGAAAGAAGAAAAAACAATATTTAGGACAAAAGAAAGCCGACATAAGTGAAGACAGTCATTCTGCCGTGGACATACATAGAGAACTGTACTTACTTCAGTTTTAGTCTGATGTTCATAATTGAACGGGTTTGGGTTAGGTTTTGGGGTACTAGGATCAGTTATGATTTCCTTCTCCCATGGAGCAACTTCTTCTCTGAAGATGTACTTCTCTCGTAGCTCAAGGCATTTCTGAAGAACTTTGTATGCTTCAATTTCATCATGAGAAGGAGTCTCTGAGGCAAAAACAAGAATAAGTACAACCCCGCAACACGTAAGTGACCATAAATTTTATTTAATATTCACTTTATCAAGATCAACACAATCAAGTTCATGCTCATCATACTTTCTAACTGATATATGTCTACATATACAAACATATAGAGAAAAGGGAAAAGAACCCACGAACTGAACAGTGATGTTGAAAACAACCAGTTTGAAGACTTAATGAGAAAATCCACATTGGCCAGAATTATCGACTAAATAGATACAAGGAGAAAGAACATACCAACAGCTGTAATGTTTATCCTACTGAAAGTTTCATGTTCAGGTTCCTTTCGAAGTATATCAGCTGCTACTGGATTTAACTGGATCCCATGCAGACTGCCAGTGGCACTGTGAGATCTAATCATGTTCATTGATGATACTGGTTTTACATCCCCATTCTGACTCGCTTGAACAGGAAGGGGGTCTGATCCCTGTGTAATGAAAAAATCATAGTCTATCAAGTACAGGCATAACTAAGGTATATTTGCAAGTAGAAAGGTGTCCCTTAACAAGAATGCTGAGGAGATGTGACAAACGAAGTTGCAGAGAAATTCATATCTAAATTTGAAAAAGAAACAAGAAAGAGTTTAGTGAGGAATAGCACATACAACTGCTGTGAGGAAACTACATGCGACTTAACCTTATAACCATTCCTCAAATACTAACTTATAATATAACTGAAGACCAGGCCCAAATGAAAGGAAGTAAACTTCAAAAAAATGTATCAGCGCATGCATGTTTCCTTTCACTTAAGCACAACGAAATTAGCAGAGATCCTTAGAGACCAGAGTTTGTTTTCATTGGAATGCAAATTATAAACACAAGCACCAGGTATTGCTTGTGAAAGCATATGGATCTTGCACTTACAACAGCCCCATTGGTGCCAACGTAAACAGCATCATCATTTTTGGAATCCTGGGCAAGATCAACATCCTCATCTGAATCTTCGATGCTCTCAAATGTACTGACATTCGGAACAGAGGATTTTGGCGTGGTTGGTCTAACCAGAGACCCAATCCTTTTGGTCGAAGCAGGAGAAATAGTTGGCTTGCCTGGGAGATATAAAAGGCAGAGCATCAGCATAAAATGAGTCTTAGGGAACTACTTGCACATTACAACTGAACAAGACAAGTTTCCTGGTGTCCAGTACTCAAATTGCATAAGAAGACATGTCCCACTACACACTTTGTTCCTACAGTTTACTCTCTTAAACATGTGTTCACCGCTACACAGCAATATTTTGGGAAACCGAGAAGAGTGCACATAAGTTAGTACTGTAGTAGATATATTTCCCATATGCATAGTTTCAGGTTTTATCAAATCCCAATGCTCGAATCCTATAAAATCCGAAGAGAATGGTATACACATATGAACTAGTTTTAGGTGGTGAGTACTGAGCGACTATTAAATGGATTAACCCCGCCAAGGCTAACACCGCCCTTCGTCAAATTCACCACCATTTCCGAACCGTATCGTACTGCACTTACAAATCACGCTCCCGGGATCACATTTGTGAATACTGGATGCATCATACTGCTGCAAGCGCGCGCACGCGCACCGCGCCGATCACATCGCTTTGGGCGGGGAGCAGGAATCAGGAAGCAGGACGTACCCTCTCGGCCGGTGTGGAGCGGCGGGAGCCCCGGCGGGATGGGCAGGGTCCGGCGATCGTGGTCCCTTGTCGGGGGAGGGCGTTCCTCCTCCCCGTCCGTATGATCGTAGTCGCTGTCCTCGCCGTCGGGGAGCAGGTGGGCGCGGCGGCGGTGCTCGCGGTCGAGGGAGCGGGCGAAGCGGAGGAGCTGGTCGAGGGTCTTTCGGTGCATGTAGTAGGCGGATGCGGCGGCGAAGGATGCGCCGACGAGAGTCGCGACGGCGAGGTGGAGTGCGTAGGAGGAGGACTCCATGGCGTGCGGTGCGGTGCGGCGCGGCGCGGTGTGCTGGGGTTTGGGGGCAGTGATGGGATTGGAGTCCAGGGGAGGCGGCGGCGGGTGCGCGCTTATATGAGGGGGAGAGTTTAGGGAAGTAGGGAAAGTTGCTACCTGACTGGTGGCGCCTAGTAACTGAGCACGGGGAATTTTCGTGTGCACATTCCTTCGAGGGCACCTTGCAGTATATCCCTCGTTTATTTGTTTATTATTCTTTGGAGCGGAGATTTGGTTCAGAAGAGCACCATGATCCGGTTTTATAAGAAAGATTGAGAAATATATTTTTGAGTTTCAAAAAATTATGAAATAAAATCAGGATGTAGTCAATCATGTACTTCCTCCGTTCCAGAAATATAAGTAGTACAAACTATCAGTTGAAAATAATTCTGAACGGAGGGAGTATATCACATAAGTACAAACTATCAGTTGAAAATAATTCGTACTTTGAACTACACAAAAATGACAAAACTGCGGACATATTTTCAAATCTCCAAAAGCTCAGTTGTCATTTTTGTGTAGCCCAAAACAAAAAGAATTTCCTATTACGGTATTGCATGCTTGTGGGATATATCATTGACAAAGTCCAGAATTATTTTCAAAGTTTTTTGAAACTTGAAAGTATGACTTTTGAAAAAAAATATATAAAGGATAACTGAAACTCGGGTGCCAAAGACATTTTATACTCCCTCCGTCCAGAAATAACTGATTTGGGTTTGTCTAGATTCGAATATATTTATACACTAAAATACGTCTATATACATTCGAATCTAGTCAAACCTAGGCCAGTTATTTATGGATGGAGGGAGTATATTCTTTGATAAATATATCCCTCATTTATTGGACTACTCCTATTTTCCTCTTCCTTTTTTCTTTGATCACTTCTCTTTTTTTCCTGTGGGTACAAATCCTACATAAGAATATTTGTGGTAGCAAGTGCACATGGATATATGCATGTGATATTCCCAACATGAAATCAACAATATGCCCGATACATGCTATGATGTATTCCCTAGGAAAAAAATTATCCCGTGGAGGGTTGAGCTAGATCAACTAGGAATCTCTTTGCACAAACATGGACACAACAAAGTGGAAGACAGTGAGCCGTGCAATCGGAGGAGATATATGTGAAGAGAGTGACTTTGCTTTTGCTCGTGAAGATGCGTGGGTGATCACATCAGTCAGATGCGCGTCCTTTTCGTCCCAAATAGAATTTTCTTCATCGTACATGTGCAGTGGCGGAAAAAAATTGAGGTCGGACGAAATTGTAAACATAAAAAAATGACGCAAAAGAATAAACTGTCTTGACACATTAATAGTTTATATGACGGTAAGAATAATCACTTGGTACTATGGTAATAGCAACATGTTCAAATATAAGTATAGCCTATAAACGTACCGATAATGAAGCTTTAATGTCGTCTAGAAGTTCCAGGCAGCAAAGCTCTACCTTCCTTTTGAAAATCCTTTTTAATTTCACCAAGATCAAGACTTTTGAATATCCCTCGCTCGATGTAGCACACCATCAAATCATTAAGCCAACCATCCGACATCTTGTTGCGCAACTCAGTCTTGATAATCTTCATAGCTGAGAATGCCCTTTCAACCGTTGTCGTCCCCACCGGTAAAAGCATTGCCAACTCAATAAGGCGGTAAACTGTAGGAAACATGACGTGTCTTTCAAGTTCAACCATCTTTTTAGCTAGGCTTGCAATGTCAAGACAAACTCTGAAATCTTCAACTCTCTTCATATGAACAAGGAATAGCTGAAGGGAATCTTCTATATGATCTCGTTCATAATCAGAGAAATCATCATGATAAATCTCTGTAAGACGAGCAAGCTTACTCACATTGAACCTTGCAAATGAGTCTCTTGGATCAAGACAAGAGAAGTTCTGAATAACCTCTGAAGATGCCTCATTAAATCGATGATCAAACTCTGTAATAATAGAGTCTATGGCAACATAAAATGTGTCAACACGATAAAAATGATCAGTGCTGACCGCGTGTTTTCCCCCTTTTCTTGTTCTACCCCATTTTGTTACCATGGTATCCATACTTGGGATTATGATCTCATTTTCAATGCAAAATGATTTGACTTCTTCCAAGAGTGAATGCCAACCATGATCTCTCCAATTGACCAAAAGTGTTCTCACATCCGTAACCAAAGATATGGCCTGAAATGATACAAATATAAGTTTAGTTCAACAAAATATACATAGGTAAAGTAGAACCATTAAGCATTATCACATACCTGGACAATATTCTGATCCTTCTTTTGCAATAGAAGAGATACATCATTTGTCATACGAAGTAATCTTAACATCATCTTCATGTGGAACACAAAACTAAAAGTCTCCATTTTGTGAACATAACCTCCTGCCTTAGTTGGATTACGAGAATCATACTCAACAATGCTTAAAATTTCTATTGCTGCATCCCACATTGATTCAATACGACATAAGGTTGTGTAGTGAGAACCCCACCTTGTATCTCCAGGTCGGCACAAAGATGTTTCTTGATTTTTCCCTCTTCCCGTGGGCATTTCACCTTTCTTGATCTTAGATAGAAGAATCTCTTTGTGCTTATCAAGCAATATATCCTTCCTCCTACAAGATGAACTAGAGAGATTGGCAATCTCTTTCACATCATCAAAGAAATCCTCAAGACCTTTACAGCATCTTGATAAAGCAACAACAATCAGCTGCAACTGGTGAGCAAAGCAATGAACATAAAAAGCATTTGGGTTCTCATCACGGATTAATTTCTGAAGTCCATTAAATTCCCCCCTCATATTAGATGCTCCATCATACCCTTGCCCTCGTAGTCTTGCAATAAGTAGATCGTGTTTAGCGAAAACCTCCAGAAGTGCCTTCTCTAAAGCTGGAGATGTTGTGTTTGGGACATGTTGAATACCCAAAAATCTTTCAATAATATCCCCACTTTTGTTAACATACCTAAAATAAAATGATACAGATTAGTTGAATGACACTACATAGAAAAAGAAGTAAATACAGAAATAACACACTTCGACACTTACCTCACAACCACGGCCATTTGCTCTTTCACGGATATATCACGGGATTCATCTATAAGAACAGAGAAAAGACAACCATCCATCTCTTCTTTGATGGATTTTGTGACCGCCTGCGCACAATGTCTGGCAAGTATTTTCTGAATAGTTGAGGAAGTCATTTTGGCATTTTTAGGACATAGCTCATCAAATGCAAGCTTAACTTTCCTATTTCTTTCTTTATACCAATCAAGCATCTCCAAGAAATTTCCTTTGTTTAAAGAAGAAGCGGATTCATCATGTCCACGGAATGGTTCACCTTGTAATGCTAGATAACTTACAATACCCAAAGAAGTATCCACACGAGTTTCATACTTTACAAGTGACTCACTGGTATAAGTTGTTACTTTGCTTTTCACACTTGCATTTTGATTCTTAAAATCATCACATGCTGCCCTTGAAATATTATGGACGCTACACGGTCCACCGACATGCTTACGGAATGCTTCCGTCCCATTTTTCCAATTATCATACCCCAACTTGTTGAAGACATCATGCCCAAAATTTTCATGCCCAATATGTTTGAAAAGATAGCAATAGAAGCAATAAGCCTTATCCTTGTCCACGCTATATTCCAACCAATCATATTGCTTATACCATTTTGGTAGAAAGGATCTCTTATCTCTATTTAGGGGAAAATTATGCTGAGATGGCTGTGTTGGACCATTCTTTAGATAAGCAAATCTAACATCTTCTCTAACATTAGGAGCAAATTCATCAACTTGAATGTGAAGTCCAGGATCAAGTTTTATATACTCTAGAAAATCAGTTATACCTCCAGCTTCTAGAACCACATGCTCCGAAGTCCCCTGACCTCCTTCCACTTCTTGCTCTTGCTCTTGTTCTTTATGTGGTACATCATTTGTGCTTTCATGGGTGATCGGTTTATAGATATTTCCGGTCTCTTCTTCCGCTTGCTCTTCAGCTTGATTTGGCATAACATTTGCGGTTTCCTCATGGGTGCTTGGTTTAGATTGGCTGCTACTAGCAATGGGCATAAAATAACTCTTCAAATCTGCAATTGAAAACATAAAATACATTAGTAGTTTGGCTTCAGCGGAGTCTACCACTTATTCTGTGTCGGTGGCCACAGAATTAACTATCCCCGCTTCCACTTCTTGCTCTTGCACTTGGCCAATATTTGCACTTTCATTAGTGCTTGGTTTAGAGATATTTCCTGTTCCTCCTTCCACTTCTCGCTCTTGATCGTGACGTGCCATAGAATTTGCACTTTCATCATGAGTGCTCGGTTTAGAGCTCTTGTTATGTTTGTTCCATAACCGTTTCAAATCTGCAATTGAATTATTGAAAACAAAAATCAAATTTCCTTCAATAGTTAAATCATGATGAATTCAATTGACCATAAAATTTAAATTTATACCTGCCCCTTTTATAGATGCAGATTTCTTCCCCTTTTTGTCCATGTCTTCAGAGTGTGAGAACTGAGAATTGACAAACCCTAACCAGAATTAAGAGTTTTAGGTCGATGTTCGAGGACAGGCAAAGAAATAGAGGCGGACGGACCTGCAGGCTGCACCGCTGCAGTCTGCGACGGCGGGGCAATTTTGCAGCTGGCCAGGGGGGGGGAGGAGGCGACTCACGAGCAGATGAAAGGAGCCGCCGGCCGCCGCTTGATCGGAGGTCAGATGGGCTGCAGCGGCGGCGTAGTTCGTCAGTTCGTCGTTCGGTTGCTAGTTGCTACGATCGAGACCAGGCACTAGCTATTGATTTCACGAAGCCAAACAGGCACGTACGCACGTACAGGCAGGGCAGTACTCGGCGTCCGGCCGGAATCTCCTAATACACGGCCCAACAAAGGCCCAGGATGGCCAAAATCCTTTCACTACGGCCTATTATCTCAATTTACGTTTGTTTTTTGTTCAGATGGTACAAAATAGCTGAAAATTGTATGTATAACCAACATATGCATATATATATGATTATTTTTGCAGAAATTTAAGGTAGGGCAGATGCCATACCTTGCCCAAAGAGGAGCTTCGCCCCTGTACATGTGTCACGGCCTCACGGGTGCTATCCAAACAAGCTAAGTTGGTACTTGGTGAAGACAAAAACCGTCTAGCCACGGACTAGGACTTGGTAGGCGTCTCGCGGGCGACTGCGGCGCCGCCACCTCTCGAGGCCGGGAGCATTATGGATTTAAGAAATCAAAAGTTTGTGAGCCTTACGGAGTCAATGTGTTTGGAGAATCGTGTTGGATCTGATCTCATCGATCGGAAACGCGGTATCCGGATGGGAAACGAAGATCGGGAGGATCTTATGAGGAGGCGGGCGACAGGAGGGGTCCCAAACAGATATACATCCTTCACCAATCCACTTTTCGATCCAGATCCCGGGAAATCTCGTCTGAAAACGGCAATGGCGACTTCCAACGATGGGGGTGAAAAAGGGGGCTCCGGTGAGGATCCTACCCACCCGAAGTCGTTTGGCGGCCATGTCTTGCTGTTAGAGGACAAACCGGCGGTGGAGGAGTATGTGGTAGAGGAGGTGAGCTCAAGCAATTGGCATGCGGTGGAAGCAGAGGGCTTAGGGGCGGATGATGAGGAATATCTGGGCGGAGAGGTGGACATGGAGGATGATGCCTTTGTAGAAGAAGATCCTGATGAGGAACCGGTCCCTGACCCAGTGCCATGGAGACTAGTGGCGAGATATCTGGGCCAAGGATCTCCATCTGCTGAAACCATGAAGAACCACTTCACAAAAGTGTGGAGATTACGTACGGGAGTGCTCTTCGCTCCAATCAAGCCTAAATGGTTTACCATAACTCTTTTCTCGGAGGGGGATTTTAATTTTGTGGTGAAGGGAGGGCCATGGATCCATCTTGGGAATGCTCTGTTGGTTAAAGCTATGAATGGTGCAGAGCGTCCCTCGGCTACTGATCTTACTACGATTTCAATCTGGGTGAAGATTTACGATGTACCTTGGGATAAGCAGACTGATGCAAATGGTAGGAAGTGGGGAAGTAAACTTGGCCATGTTTTAGAAGTGGAGGCAGACAAATATCGGTCAATGTTCAGAGACTTCCTCCGTGTAAGAATTGAGATACCCATTGACAAACGTCTGCAAACTAAGATCACCACTGGAGTTAAAGGAAGACCGGAGACACACTCATCCTACATCCTAAGGTATGAGAGAGTTCCGTTTTTCTGTTTCTGGTGTGGCTTTATTGGACATAATGACACAGTCTGTGAGAAGAAAAGGATTGGTATCCCATCGCTTGCATATGACTCTACTTTGAGGTGCTCTCCTATGCGTAAGTTTGAGTACAGGGAAGCTTATGAGCCTCCGGCCAATAAAACAACAACAAAGAAGGGGCTAGATTTTTCGGTGTGTGATGATAATTCAACTTCGTTGGGCAAGCCCACTTTAAAGAGAAAATCTAGACCAGTGTATAAACGGGTGGAAACCAAAATTCCTGAGGCTGTTGATGTGAGAGATGGATTTGACCGTACTGAAAAGCAGGGAGATACGGGAACTGATGTGGACATCGCGACGATGCTGAGAGCATTACAAGTTCAGTACCCAGACGAGTCACTGACATCCATCCGTGAGAGACTGTTAAATCAACGAGACACACTCAATAATAATCCTCTAGATGAGATGCCAGCTTTGGAAGATATTGTTCCATATGAGCAGAGGACGGCGGTGTTTGTTCAACCTTTGGCTTTTATCCAACAACCTTTTCCGCATGGTAGCTCTGATATGATACCAGCACTTCGTGGCCTAAGTTCGTGGGTGCCTTCAGAGAACAGTGCGGATACGACGATGGCGGACGCCTCTTCGGTGCTAGGGAAGAGATTGGCAAGTCATAAGGAGGTAGAGGTGGACTCAAAAACCATCGATCAAGCAATAGTGCTGAGAGAAAACACAGAAAACAGTGCCGGCCAGAAAAGGGGTAGGGTATGGTACAATGATGCTGGTCAACTGATGGCAGGGCAGAATCCAGTGGAAGGTGTTGGAAATTTGGAGGCAACCAGCTTTGGGGCCGCTGGTCAACTGATGGGGATGCACGACGCGCCCCGTAAGGAGCAATGAATTGCTCTGGCTGGAACTGTCGGGGCGCTGGCAACAAACCGACAGTTCGAGATTTGGGTGAGCTCGTAAGAGACACCCGGGCACGTGTTCTTTTCCTGTGTGAGACTAGACTGAAGGCTGAAAAGGTTCGAAGGCTTAGAGGAAGATTAGGGCTGCGTGGCTTCACTGGAGTGGACAGTGACGGCCTGAGTGGCGGTCTTGCCCTCTTCTGGTGTGACTCTCTTCATGTGGAGGTGCAGTCAAGTTGTGAGAGATATATTGATGTGCATATCCGTGCGTCGGATCATGAACCAACCTGGCGCCTTACATGTGTTTATGGTGAGCCACGCACAGAGAACAGACATAATATGTGGACGCTGCTACAGAATTTAAGGAATGAGTCTGATCTTCCTTGGTGTGTCCTCGGAGACTTCAATGAAGCGATGTAGTCATTTGAACATTTCTCGGCAACTCCTCGCCCAGAGGCGCAAATGCTTGCCTTTAGAGATACACTTGAGTTGTGTGGCTTGGTTGACTTGGGCTTCTCAGGTCTCCCGTTTACTTATGATAACAAGAGAAAAGGGCGTCGCAACGTCCGTGTCCGTCTTGATCGTGTTGTTGCTGACAACGCGTGGCGTGATATATTTACAGAAGCAAAGGTTGTGCACAAGGTATCCTCTTGTTCTGATCATGGACCAATCATCCTTGAGTGTGAAAAGGGTGAGGAGGAAATTCCGAGAATCTGCCGGCGGCAGTATGAAGTAATGTGGGAGAGGGAGGCCTCACTTCCTGAACACATTTCAAATGCATGGGAAGCTGCTGGACCGAAACATCATCTGGGACAGATTCGGTCTGGTTTAGGCAGGGTAATGCAACACTTGCAACACTGGAGTAAGGAGAAGTTTGGTAGCGTGAAAAGGCAACTAGAGAAATCACGGTCCAGATTAGAAGAACTTCTGAACATGAACGCCGATCGTGAGGAAATACGACGTGTGTCTAATAGTATGAATGAACTCCTTTATAGATAAGAAATGATGTGGATGCAGAGATCTAGAATTGATTGGCTACGTGAAGGGGATAGAAACACAATTTTTTTTCACAACAAGGCAGTCTGGCGGGCACGTAAAAATAAAGTCAAGAAAATTGTTGATGAACATGGCGCTGAATACACGAGTCAAGAAGGTATGAGGCATGTGTTCTCTGAATATTTTGAGAGATTGTTCACTGCTGATACCAGCCTTGACCCTTCTATAGTCCTTGAGCTACTTGAGGAAAAGGTTACAGAGGATATGAATGAGAAACTATGTGCAGCATTCTCGGATAAGGAAATTGCAGATGCATTATTTCAGATCGGCCCTCTCAAGGCTCCTGGCCTGGATGGCTTTCCTGCAAGGTTTTTCCAGCGTAATTGGGTTGTTCTGAAGGAGGAGATTATACCAGCAGTGAAGGAATTCTTTCGTTCCGGGATCATGCCAACAGGAGTAAATGATGCAACCATTGTGCTTATCCCCAAAGTGGCTCAACCGTTGAAAGTCTCCGAGTTCAGACCCATTAGCTTATGTAACGTCATCTACAAGGTAGTGGCGAAGTGCTTGGCTAACAGGTTGCGTCCCCTCCTTGATGGAATAATATCTTCAAACCAATCCGCATTTGTACCAGGGCGTCTTATTACAGATAATGCATTATTGGCTTTTGAGTGTTTCCATTATATTCAGCAGGAGAAGGACCCGGAGAAAAGCTTCTGCGCGTATAAGTTGGACCTATCTAAGGCATATGATCGTGTGGATTGGGGTTTCTTGGAGCGAACGATGCAAAAGTTAGGCTTCTCTCATCGGTGGGTGCAGTGGATCATGACGTGTATCACCACAGTGAGGTACTCGGTAAAATTTAATGGAGCCATCTTGGATTCGTTCACACCATCGCGAGGGCTACGGCAAGGTGATCCCCTTTCCCCGTTCTTGTTCCTTTTTGTGGCAGATGGCTTGTCGGCTTTGTTGAGACAACATGTGTTGCAACATGAGATAACTCCAGTCAGGGTGTGCCCGAGAGCCCCAGGAGTCTCGCACCTCCTTTTTGCAGATGACACACTACTCTTCTTTAAGGCAGAAAATCAGCAAGCGGAGGTGTTACGGGAGGTTGTTGGTACGTATGCACATGCCACGGGACAATTGATAAATCTGGAGAAGTGCTCGATCATGTTCGGTCAAGGGTGTCCGTCTCATATACAGGAGCAGATCCGGGCGACCTTGCAGCTGCCAGCCAGAGCATTCGAAGCCAAGTACTTAGGGCTGCCAACGCCTGAAGGTAGAATGAACAGAGGTAAACTACAAAACCTGCAGGTCAAATTCACTAAACGTTTCATGAAATGGGGTGATTCATTTCCGTCCCAAGCTGCTAAGGAAACACTCATTAAAGCTGTTGCCCAATCTATTCCAACCTACATCATGAGCGTTTTTAAATTGCCCATGGCCTTATGTGACGACCTAAACCGCATGGTGAGAAACTACTGGTGGGGATCAAAGAAAGGGATAAGAAAGGTCCATTGGAAGTCTTGGGATGTTCTGACTAGACCCAAAAAATGTGGTGGATTAGGTTTCCGTGACTTTCGCCTCTTCAACCAAGCCTTGTTGGCGAGACAGGCGTGGCGGCTGATTGTTAAGCCTCACAGCTTGTGTGCTTCTGTCTTAAAAGCCAGGTATTATCCTAACGGGCGTCTTGAGGATACTGTCTTTGCAGGTAACGCTTCGTCAACCTGGCAGGCGATCACGTATGGCCTCGAGCTCCTTAAGAGAGGGCTTGTATGGAGGGTGGGCGATGGCAGTCAGATATGTATCTGGCGGGATGCTTGGCTACCTATACCACCCTCGTACAGGCCCATGTCTATACAAGGGGACTGTCGTCTTCGTCGAGTGGCAGCGCTGATCACCGAAGCTGGAGAATGGAATGGGGAACTTCTACGCAAGCACTTCTGCGCGGCGGACACCGAGCAGATACTCAAGATCAAGCTGTCGAAAAGCCAGTGCAATGATGTAATTGCTTGGGCCCCTGACCGTAGGGGACTCTTTTCCGTCAGCAGCGCGTACAAGGTCGCATGGGAGTTAAATCATCGCACGTCTATGTGCGCCGCGAGCAAGGCACCGGACGGTCGCCGTGCCGTCTGGGACACGGTATGGGGGTGCCCTGCTCCTCCTAAGGTACGCGTCCTGGCATGGCGTATTGCTACCAATGGTCTTGCTACTTGGGAGAATAAACATAAACGCAATATTGTTATTTCTGACATTTGTGTCCTTTGTGGCTTGGAACGGGAGGATACCTTCCACGCCTTCTGTAGATGTCCCATGGCGAGAGATCTCTGGGAAGCAATGAAGGACGTTTGGCCACTGCCAGCGTGTGAGGACATCGTCAACACTGGCGCGGAATGGATCTTGCAGGTGCTTTCCCATGCATCTGAGCAGGAACGCATGATGATGATGATGGTCTGGTGGCGTATCTGGCATGTTCGTAATGAGATCATCCATCACAAGCCGGCGCCGGCCATTGAAGCTTCTCGTCGATTTTTAAGCAGCTATATGGATTCCCTACTCTGCATCAAACAAGCTCCAATGACGGATGCAGCAAAAGGGAAAACGGTGATTGCATATGATCAGACCTCTGTGAGGCTTAGGACCAAGGGGGATCAAAGCCAGAAGTTACAGTTCAAATGTAAATGGTCTAAGCCACCTCCAGGCTGGGCTAAACTTAATGTGGATGGTTCATGGACTGCTGATACGATGGAGGGAGGCGCTGGCATGATACTCCGTGATGACCTCGGTACTGTTATCTTATCCTCTTGTCGCCATCTTTTCAAATGTGACTTGAGTCCGAGCTACAGGCATGTGCTGAGGGGATGAATTTGGCATTACAATGGACAAACAAGCCTATAATTTTAGAGTCTGACTTTTTGGAGGCAGTGCAGATGATTAATGATAAAGAGGTTAACAGATCTAGCTATGCTGCTATAATTCATGAAATAAAGCAGTTGTGCTGTGGAGGTAGGGAATGCCAGGTGCTGCATGTTCCTAGAGAAATAAATAGAGTGAGTCATAGTCTTGCCCAGCTTGGTCGTTTAAAACTGTGTACAAAAGTTTGGTTACGTTCTGTACCAGATGAATTTCTTGTAGTTTGTACTCGGGATGGAACTCCTGTTCCTTGATTAATAAAGCAGTTATCTTTTCGCAAAAAAAAGGGTGCTATCCAAACAAGGTGTCAGCGACCCTGTTCCTCCTTCAGGTTGTACAGCGGCGCCAGATAAGGAGGATAACGAGAAGGCGCGGCCCAAGAGAGAGAGGCGGGCTCCAGGCTGGCTCGCGGGCCACGTAGTAGGCTAACTAAGCCTCGTAACTTTCTATAATAAATGATAGCTATTTTAGGGAGACCACGAGGGTTGAGAGAACCTGACTTGTAATGAATGATCGAACCGGACGGCTATGCCGTGTTGAACTAGCTCGGTGGACGGATGGGAGGAACGAGCTAGAAAACCAATTCCAGTGAATTTCCCTTGTTCCACTGCAAATTAGAGTAGAGATCCAGAGGAATCTTACATCTAGTATCAGAGCGCCAATTCGATCCTCACCCTGGATTTTCTCCACCACTCACACGTCACCAGATTAGCTTGCAGAAGACGAGCGGTGGCCATGGAAAACCTATCGCCCGAGTCGAAATCTCTGTACGAGATGATCATGGCCGACACCACCGAGATCTACGAGAGTAAATTCGCTGCATACAAGAAGGAGATGCTCGATGCGGTGAGGGTGTTCGTCGGCGACACCACCGTGCAGGTCAAGGGGCTCGGAGCCTCGATCGGCGCAGTCCAGGAGAAAATCGGAGCAGAGGTGGATTCCGTCAAGGACACGCTCGGATCTGAGCTGGAGGCGATCAAGAGCTCCCTCAGCGCCGAGATCGCGAACCTCACCTCCTCGGTCGACCTCGCCTTGCGGTCGAATTCGAGCGCCTCGGGTGGCGATCCGAAGACGGCGCATGTCGGCCCGTCCCGGAGCAACGCCATCGGCCCAAATGGTCACTGCTACGAAACACCGAACCAGGGATTGACTTGTGCCCTGCACTCGTCGTCTCTGGGCAAGGGTACGATCTCCGACCTCAAAAATTTCCCGAACAATTGTGATAATTGTGTTCCAGTATCTGATGCTTCTCTTTCGGGTCCACGAGTGGAACTACCATGTTTCGACAGATCCAATTCGAAGCTCTGGCAGAGGCGCTGCGAGGAGTATTTCCGGCGATGGGGAACGCCACGGGCTTATTGGGTTTCCTATTCATCTTCCTTGTTCACGGGTGCAGCAGCAACTTGGCTCGAATCCTTCCTCAACTCCACCCTTGAAGCCACCTGGGATGAGTTTGTGCTGGCAGTACACACCCGTTTCATCAGAATTCAGCATCAAGTCCTAGTCCGCAGATTGCTTCACATTAACCAGACAGGGACCATGGAGGATTATGTTCGCCGTTTTGCTGATTTGGTTGACCAGATTTCAGCTTATGAGATGAAACCAGATCCTATTCACTACACCACAAAATTCTTGGATGGTCTACACCCCGTTGTGCGAGTTATGGTGGCTATTCAGTAGCCAAAGGAGCTGGACACTGCTTATACTCTGGCTCTGCTGCATGAAGAGCTTGCAGGAGATTTATCAGTACATCAGAATACGCACCAACACGCGTCATCTTCTAGGAGAGCATCGGCACAGTTGCAGCCACAGCTATTACCTCCACCGCCACCTCCTCCTCCTTATCGATGGGTGTCCAAATCAGTGGAGGAGAAACGACTTGTTGAAACTCGCAGAAGTCCAACTGACGACAGGTGGACTAGCTTAAAAGCTTATAGAAGAGCAAAGGGCTTATGTTTTATTTGTGGTCAGAAGTGGGGAAAAGACCACCAATGTAAGGGATCCATCCAACTCCATGTGGTGCAAGAGATGCTGGAGTGTATGCAAACTGAAGATTTAGACAGTTCTGACACTAATCATGAAGAAACTCCACGAAGTCAACAATTAATGATGCTTTCCTGTGCTGCCACAAACGCGACCAAAGAACCAGTAAAGTCCATGAAGATCAAGGTGTCTATTTAGGGGAAGGACCTATTATTTCTCATTGACTCTTGCAGTTCCACTTGTTTTATTGATACCAAAGTGGTGGATAGTTTCTCTGGGAGGCAACAACTACAGAAACCATTGCATGTACAAGTAGCAGGGGGGCTATTCTTACTTGCACTGAATATTTTCCTCAACTCAATTGGCAAACACAAGGGCATAATTTTTCAGATTCATTTAAGGTCCTAGCTTTGGAAAATTATGATGGCATAATGGGACTAGATTGGTTGGCACAGTATAGCCCCATGATCACCCATTGGGGACAACATTGGATAGCATTGCAGCATGGGAATGAGCTTGTGGTGCTCCATGGTGAAGAAGGTTCCTCTACTATTCATGCTAATTACACATTACCCAGGAAAGCAATGGTACTGAATCTACTGTTTTGACATCGGGAATACAAAACCTTCTGGATCAGTTTTCTGAAGTGTTTGACACCCCAGCTGGGTTGCCACCTCGCAGACGTTATGACCATCACATTCCTCTTATTCCTGGTGCACGACCGGTGTCCATGCGCCCGTACCGTGTAGCTCCGGAACTCAAGTCAGAATTGGAGCGCCAAATTCAAGAACTGTTAGACCAAGGGGTCATCACTCACAGTAACAGCGCTTTCGCTTCCCCTGTGATTTTGGTACGGAAACATGACAAGAGTTGGCGATTGGTGGTTGATTACCGTCACCTGAATGTGCTCATCGTCAAAGGGAAATGTCCACTTCTAGTCATTGATGAGCTACTCGATGAATTAGCTGGAGCACAGTGGTTTTCCAAGTTAGATCTGCGTGCTGGATATCATCAAATCCGGCTGGCGCCTGGCGAGGAGTTCAAAACAGCGTTCCAAACTCACAATGGCCATTATGAATTCAAGGTCATGGCGTTCGGGCTGACAGGAGCTCCAACTACGTTCTAGCACGCATGAACGCCTCTCTGGCCCCGGTGTTGCGCAAGTTCGCGCTGGTCTTCTTCGACAATATTATCATATACAGTGCAACTTATGAAGAGCACTTGAAGCATGTGCAGTCTGTCCTTGAGATATTGCAGCGGGATAAATGGCAGGTTAAATTGACCAAGTGTGCATTTGCCTAGAAGAAGATTGCTTATTTGGGGCATGTCATCTCTGCTGATGGAGTTGCAACTGATGATACCAAAATTGATAATATTCGATCCTGGCCGTGTCTGGTGAATGTCAAGGAATTGCGGAGCTTCTTAGGATTGTCGGGGTATTATCGCAAATTCATCAAGCACTATGCCATCCTTAGTCAACCTCTTACTTCCTTGCTTAAGAAGGGTACCCTCTTTATTTGGACTGAGATCGAAGAGACAGCCTTCCAAACACTGAAGAGTGCACTTATTTCTGCACCAGTTCTCGCTCTTCCGGACTTCTCGACGCAGTTCGTCATCGAGACTGATGCTTGTGATGTTGGCATAGGTGCAATATTATCCCAGAAGGGGCATCCTCTCGCTTTCGTTAGCAGGGCGCTTGGCCCACGCAATAGGACACTCTCAGTTTATGAGAAAGAGTACTTGGCAATTTTGTTAGCAGTACAACAATGGCGTCCTTATTTGCAGCTAGCGGAATTCATCATCAAAACAGACCACAAGAGCCACTTGCAAGATCAAAGGCTGCACACTGATTGGCAACAAAAAGCACTCAGAAAGTTAATGGGTTTGCAGTACAAAATCATCTACAAGGAGGGTGCTCTCAATGGTGTTGCAGATGCTCTCTCCCGGAAACCACCTCATAGCTCTGAAGTTCTGTTAGTCACCACGATACAACCTGTATGGCTTGACCGTGTTGTAGCCAGCTATTCTCAAGACCCTCATGTGCAATCCATTCTGCAGAAATTAGTGGTCGATCCCTTATCTGAACCTGAGTACACCCTTCGTGACGGTCTGTTGCGCTACAAGAACAGAATTTGGGTGGGTGCTGATTCGGCCTTGCAGACTCAGATTATCACTGCCTTTCATGATAGCCCAGTTGGAGGTCACTCAGGCTTTCCGGTGACTTACCGCAGAATCATCTCTCTGTTCAAATGGTCATCGATGAAGGCAGTTGTTAAGGAGTTTGTGAAGAACTGTCACACTTGTCAGAAGGCGAAACCCGAGCGCACCTTACCACCTGGGTTGCTTCAACCATTGCCAGTCCCTTCAGGCCCGTGGGATATGGCAACGATGGACTTCATTCATGGGTTGCCGCCATCGCGTCACTACAACTGCTTGCTTGTGATTGTGGACAAACTGTCCAAGTACGCTCACTTCATTCCCCCTGAAGCACCCCTATACTGCAAGCAAGGTTGCGAAGCTGTTTGTCGACAATATTTACAAATTACATGGTATGCCACTTTCCTTGGTATCTGATAGAGACCCAGTTTTCACAAGTCAATTCTGGCAGTCCGTGTTCAGAGCTACTGGAACACAATTGCGTCTCAGTACATCACATCACCCTGAAACTGATGGACAGACGGAACGAGTGAATCAGTCCATTGAGTGTTACCTCAGATGTTTCATTAGTGCTCATCCTCATCATTGGTCTAAATGGATTTCACTGTGTGAGTTTTGGTATAACACCAATTGGCACAGCTCGCTTGGGAAAACACCATTTGAAGTCATCTATGGGAGGCAGCCTCGCTACTTTGGAATTACAGCAACTGATCGCATTGCATCTGCTGACATTCAAGCCTGGCTCCAGGATCATTCCTTGGTGATTGCTTCTGTTCGACAACACCTTTTGCGCATGCAACAGCGAATGAAGCATCAGGCCGACAAGAAGCGTTCTGAGAGGGTTTTTGCTGTGGGGGATCGAGTTTTCCTCAAGCTGCAACCTTATATTCAGACCACAGTGGAACGTCGCGCTAACCACAAACTGTCGTTCAAGTTTTTTGGGCCCTTCCGTATCACGGAGCGCATTGGAGAAGTGGCGTATAAGCTTGATATGCCCCCTACAAGCAGAGTTCACCTCGTCTTCCATGTCTCTCAATTGAAACCTTGCATTGGTCCAGGTCAGCATGTTTTACCTCACCTTCCTGATCCTGATTCTACTCATCAAGTGCCAGTCAAGGTTTTGCTGCAGCGTGTTCGTCGACATGGGCTACGTACTGTGGCGCAAGTTTTGGTGCAATGGAGTGGCTCGACCGAGGAAATGGCTACTTGGGAAGACCTGGGCACACTTCAGCGCTAGTTTCCTCTCGCGCCTGCTTGGGGACAAGCAGGCATTCAAGACCCGGGGATTGTCAGCGACCCTGTTCCTCGTTCAGGTTGCACAGCGGCACCAGATAAGGAGGACAACGAGAAGGCGCGGCCCAAGAGAGAGAGGCGGGCTCCAGGCTGGCTCGCGGGCCACGTAGTGGGCTAACTAAGCCTTGTAACTTCCTGTAATAGATGATAGCTATTTTAGGGAGACCACGAAGGCTGAGAGAACCTGGCTTGTAATGAATGATCAAACCGGACGGCTGTGCCGTGTTGAACTAGCTCGGTGGGCGGATGGGAGGAACGAGCTAGAAAACCAATTCCAGTGAATTTCCCTTGTTCCACTGCAAATTAGAATAGAGATCCAGAGGAATCTTACACAAGGCATGCTGGGCAATGGATCGAGGCATAGACGACGAGGACACATGTTTAATTTCTGAAGGAAAAGGAGACTCCTACGAAAAAAATACAAACCTAGTAAAACCAAAATGCAATTGAAAACTTTGCGCTTTAATCATTAACAATGAAAAAAGTCTCAAAAGAAATAAAAACTACAAATAGGTCCTTAGGAGCTAGCGACGAATACAAACTTTAGCGGCCGATGCCCGGTAAAAAATTGTAGAACCCATTTTTTTGTTTTTCCTTTTATTACGTTGAAGAAACACCCAATTTAACAAATAAGGAAGATCATTAGAGAGGTTTCTGGTTTGAACATCGCAGTTATCTTCACGATGAGTCACTCTACTATGGGCAACTCTAACGCCCCTGCAAAGGATGGAGGATGTCTGATTTTGTCCGACAGGACAGCGGCAAGACCCAATGGTACGTGCAAACGGACCACGCGGCGCGGACATGTATGTTTCTGCATTTTCAACTCACATTCGGGTTCCGCTAAAAACACTCACATTTGGGTTAGTTTTGCGGTCCACCGAACAACACACACATCCGGGTCACGTCTATTTGTCCGGCTCTGGCCTCCATCCAGCCGCACATCGACCACACTAGCCCTCTATTCCCATCTCGCCCCTCCACTCTTACCCAGCTGCCACACGCTGCTGTCGAACCCCAGATCCATGGACGCGAGACATGGCCATGACGGTCCCTCCCATAATGCAATGGACGGGGCTCTGTCCTGGCACGACAGCGAGGATCCGTCTCTCGGACCATCGGCCGCCCCTTTGGCTCGGACGTTATTGGTGAAGTCTTCCTGCCGAACATGAAGCGTCTGCAAGCCCTTTGGTCAAACTGACATGAAAAGACAATACTGCGCCAGGACATGATATGGTCGTGCTAGAGCGCGTACTTTCCAATTCTCAAGAAAAACACAAAAATACTACTCCTTAGTCTCAAAATAGATGTCGCAAAGTTGTCTAAATTTGGATTATCTAGACACTATTTAGTACGAGATACATTCAAATCTTGACAAATTTGCAACATCTCTTTTGAGACGGGGGTGACGAGGGGTAACCTCGGTAATGCCCATTATTATGGACTTGGGTTTTTAGGGAAAGGAGAGAGCTGGTGATTTCGTTGTCTTAACAGACAAATAAGGGAGGCGATTTACCAGGTTCAGTCCCTCGTAGAGGAAACCCTACTTCCTACTTGTCTGCTCTTATTATCATTAGAGAGTACAAACTCGATGAGTCGACTAGATGTGATCTTGCTGAAAGAGAGAGACGTGATGTCTATTGTCTAGATCTATTGTGGGGAATCTGATGTTCTCCTCGTTGGCCCCTCCTAGCCTTTATATATGTGAAGGCTGGGTCTCGGGTACCAATACGAGTAGATTACAAGTTAGAGTTTATATCTAGTCTAGTCTTGGACTTTATTGTCTTGTATCGCCAGGAGTCTGTGTCTGTATAGGCTTCGTATTTGTTGAATGTCATGGGCTTCATGGATCTTGGCATATATTCGGATGAGTCTTCCATTGGGACGCACCATATATACCAATAATGGGCACCCGAAGGGTTATGCCCATGTTAGGGGAGTAGAAAAAATTGAAAAATGCCATGTGGAAAGTGAAAAATACCCTAGCAATATATGGTTGTGTGTGCTCCGAGGTACTGGTGAGTGGTGAGGTCACGTTTTCTCCTATTTATGAAGGCTCGAATACGGGCTTGTTTGATTCATAGAATAGAAAAAATGTAGGAATAGGAAAAATATAGGATTGTAATGTCATGCCCACTCCAATCCTATAGAAATTTGTATGATTCAAAGGATTTACAAATGAATTTTATAGGATTTTTACCCATAGGATTTTTTTCCTATAGAGACCATTTGATTCAAAGGGTTGAACCCTTCAAAATTCCTATGAATTCCTTTCCTATACTACAAACCCATAGGATTTCTAACAAGAGGTTAGACCTCTTGGAAAATTTCCTACGTGTCTATGACACTATGACATGTACTCAATCTATATACAGTTAGAATTTCCTGCGTTTTTTCTAGTGGTGCAATCAAACGACTTCTTTAACTAATTATTGCGTTCTTCATTCCTGTAGGATTTTACATGTCATGACATACTATTCCTGTGGTTTCCTATTCTCATGCTTTTAAAATCCTTTGAATCAAACATATCTAACTAGAGAAAAAATCCTACGGGAATCAATTCCTACAAATCAAACAACTATCATAGGAAAATTCCCTATCTTACCACTATATAGTGTATAGGTAACTTTGAACATTGGATCGTTGGATCAAGACCGACAGATTCTAATATTGCTAACAGTTGGATCTTATTTTCTTTCTTATCACTATATAGTATACGAGAAACTTTAAATATCGACCGTTAGATCAAGACTGGAAAATCCCAATATTGCTAATCATTGGATCTTCTTTTCCATCCTAGCATTAGAAGATTCTATTGATGGTCTTTAGCACAATGAAGGCTATGCACAAACCTCAAAATACATCACTTCTCCATCATTTTAGAATCTTCACCTTGAAATGTTAATACGTGCATTGCACGTGTATGTATACATACAAGTCTTATCTTATATTACCACTATATAGTGTACAAGTAACTTTGAACATTGACCATTGGATCAAGACTGACAAATCCCAATTTTGTTAACTGTTGGATCTTCTTTTCTTATCTTACCACTTTATAGTGTATGAATAACTTTGAACATTGACAGTGGGATCAAGATTGGCAAATCCCAACATTGCTAACTGATTAATCTTTTTTCAATCTAGCATCTAGAAAATTGTATTGATCGATAGTCTTTAGCACAATGAACGTTGTGCACAAACCTCAAAACATACTTCTCCATCATTCTATTATATTCACCTTGAACATAATAGTTTTATAACGTGGCGGCTACCTACGCATGCAATGGCTATAGTAGCTAAAACATATGTCCATGCCGCTGCTCCATGGCCTCGAATGATGGCTGGTTTTCCCTGGTGTTTCGTTTTTGGTTGTGGCAAAAGCAACCGTCCACACCGCTCGTCCACGACCATGGTGCAAGGCTAATTTCACCTGGTGTTTCTCTCTTTGACCCATGGCAGCAAAATCACCATGGTACGCGAAAGGGTGAGCCCACGCCGCACGTCCATGATTGTGAAACATGGTTGTTCTCCCCTCGTGTTTCTCTTTCAGCGTGGAGAAAAGCATCCGACCACACCGCTCGTCCACGACGATGAAGCGTGACTGAATTTTTTTGGCGGGAGAGTGGGGGCTGCTTTTAATTTTGTTGCACTTACTTTCGTGTTTTTGACCGCGGGATTCACATTATTGAGTCCGGTGCTAAAGTTTCACATGATCTCTGACGTAACTCTGCAATTGTTGGTTTTCTCTGCAGGGAGAATAAATGTATTAGTTAATAAAACACTTGTATATACACGTGTGTACCTAAAAGCAAATTTGTTACACGGTATGATTGTAAAAAAAGAGTATTTGTTGGGATATTTATACTCAGCTCATGCCTCGGTTTCTGTGGAAAGCGTGGCGGTTATATTTGTCCTCTAGAGATATTGTCCTAAAAAACAATGTTGGTGTTGTTGGTGTGCTCGTGTGTCGGTCAATAAAGGATTGAGGGAGGGTTTTTAATTATGGTTTGCTAGAAAAAGGAACTCTTCATGGAATTTTATTATGGATAAAAAAATTATGGCGTTTACGGTGGGTGTTCGCTTTACGAGTACCTTGCGAAATGGTTTATGACTATAAAAATCTCGTGGTGTTTGCATATGGCAAATCTAGTTTTGTGGCTATACGTGATGGTGGATTTAAATTAGGAAATATGCACCCGGTGTAACGCCGTTAGTATAGGTTGTGCTCTAGTGATATGTGTAGTTGATCCAATGGTTGTATGGACATGTGTAGCTACCCGCCTGAGTATCCTACTATTTCTGATAGTTTTATATAGTGATGATATGTCATACTTCTATTATCTGAATCCTATGTGTAAGACACGTGCAAGTTACTAATAGGATTAGAGAAATCCTTTGAATCAAACAGACCCTTCTTCTTGCCAAAGCTCTTTTCTTTAGCTACCTGTGTCTAGTACTAGACGTGAGTCTAGCAAAAAGGTTCTTAGCTACCTGTGCTCTAGTGTTTAGACCCATGCCTAATGCTTCTTAGCTACCCGTGCTCCAGTGTTCAGACACCTATTTTTCATACGCTGCACTTGTCCTGGATTCTGGGTAATTTGTTGCACGGTAGCATGCGGGGTCGTGGAGAAGGGCAGTGATCGGCTTGGATTCTTATACTGAGCTTCACTCCAAAAGAAGTGTGAACGATAAAGTACGCCCAGATGTGCAACATGGATAAGAATCTCTCACGGGTAAAGCAACGCACCTTCGCAAAGTGTATAAAAGTGTGACATGTTACTCCCTATTCTAGGAAGGAGCTGCGAACATTGCAGGAAAGGAACTCCATGAACTTCTAATCAACCTATAAAGGCTGATAGACATAGTTTTTCAAAATAAAAGCAACCTTTGAAGAAATATTTACAAACCTGCATAACCTATGACCTTTGATCTGTGGTTGTAGCTAGTGCATCAAACACTTGTTTTTAGTAAACTTGCTGAGTACGCTCGTACTCAACCGTATCTTCTTAACCCTTGCTAGATTCTAGAGCAATAATGGTGAACCTAGGAGGTGAACTACTATGAAGAACTAAAGAAATCCAGATGAGATCAATGGGGTCGACACCTACTTCTGAAACTAGGGAAGTCATGCTGAAGCATAGAGTATAAATAATCTTAAAAACCAGAACCTACTTCTGTAGAGTATTGCTTTAGTAGCAATAGCAAGCCATAGATATATAGTAGTAATATTTCTAGAATAGACTTTGAGTTTTTATTTCTGGTTCTCTTTTGTAGTTATAATCCTTGTTGTGTCGAGGAAGTTCTTTGGCTCTTCTGTAATTTGATATATGTAATCTAAAGACATGTTTTGGACCCGCGATGTTTCTATTGTGCCATTCCTAGGGATGCAATACTAATGAATGGTGTTTCATTGGTGTTATGTCAACGACTATAGTATACTATATCATGAAGTGGTATGCCGGGTAACCGCATAAGCAATGGCATGAGAAGTTTGACAGAACTCTACTTTCTACTGGCTTTGTCATTAATGAGGCAGATAGGTGTGTGTATTATCGCCATGGTGGGGGCGATAGTGTTATATTATGTTTGTACGTGGATGATATTCTTGTTGGGTTCGCAGCATAGAAAACAAAAAAATTCCTACGATGAGAACTATTATACACCAAGATCTATCTACTAGATACAAGCAATGGGTGGATATACATCGATAGAGAACATACCCTCAAAGACCGACAAAGTGTAACGAGATTGAACTCGTGGATGATGTAGTCAAACGCTTGCCGATCTCAAGATCGTGTGGAAGTCCTAGCGTCGCAAATCAGTATCACATCCATCCTCGCACACACGTTCAGGCCGTCGAACAACCTCCACCTCGTCGCTCCAGTGAAGCAGCGGAAGCAGCAACTCCTTTCAGACGAAATGCCACCGGGAACATCTATCTCGCTAATCCGAGACCATGGAGGAATAATTCTAGAGGGGGAGAGATCCTTCACGAGGAGGTGTGATTGAGAAGGAGTGAGAGGGGGACTTTATATAGGAGAGGGGGAAATCCCCTCCCCATGGCCGGCGCACCATGGTGGGTGCCCCCATCCATTCCTAATTCATATGGAGGAAGCTCCACTCACATAAATTGCCCCTCCATTTTCTCCACTCAAAAATCCCACTCATATGCATTAAATTTCCACCAAATTTAATGCAACTTTCATTTAATAAAACTCTTTTATTTATTTTATTCAGAATCTTGTTAATTACTTTAATTAACAAACATTCACATAAAATCCCCTGCAATATTTCACTATCACATGCAGAACCAATTTCAGCAATTTCACCCGAAACAATTCCTATGTCCATTGAAATAATTCCAGCGCTTTGCAATTCTTTTGTCTGAAACATATTTGCTCCAAATGGTGTTGGTTTACCTTAAGTGTGTCACCCTACGGTTCGCAAATAATGCAGATATGATCGAGACCCTTCTTAGATTAATAATCAGAAGCGGGACCTGGAGATCCATACTGACTCCCACACATTCAACGATGACATCTGTGATCGTGAGAACCTTTAACGCTAGTAACTTAATCGCTTTGTCTCGTGATATATTACATGTCCAAGATTCTATCATTGTTATCTCAATACCTAGTTTGATCTCGTTGCCGACATGCACTCTTTTCTCGTTCCCGTGATATAACATTCTAGTGATCACATCACTTGCTTGCAAGCTATTCTTAATGTGATATCACTAAGAGGGCCCAAAGTATATCTATCTGTCATCGAGATGGACAAATCCCACTCTTGATCCATGAGTCTCTACATAACACCTTCGTAGCACTGAACCCACCTTTAGTCACCCTTTCACGGTGTGACATTTGATGTTATCAAGATACTCTTCCGGTGTTAGTGATTAACATGATCTCATGGTCTAAGGACTAGGATTAGTTCGTATGATGTTATAGCAATATAAACATAATGACTTTGATCGTAATGCTATACTTCGAATGAATGTTCATCACATCATTTCACAAATGTTGTGACCTCGTTATTAATGACATCCAATGTCCATGATCAGGAAACTTTGATCATCTTATTAATCAACGAGCTAGTCCAAGAGAGGCATAACTAGGAACTTTCTATTTGTTTATTAAACACACATGTATTAACGTTTCCATATTAATACAATTATAACATGCAAAATAGACATCTATCATATACTTCGAATACATATAATAACAACTTTATTATTGTCTCTCAGGGCATATTCCCTTCAATCTCCCACTTGCACTACAGACAATAATCTAGTTACATAGTGATAAATCTAACACCCATGGAGTTCTGATGTTGATCATGTTTTCCTGTAGGGATAACTTTAGTCGACGGATCTGCTACATTGAGATTCGTGTGAACTTTACAAATCTTTATATCCCCATCCTTAACATGTTTGTGGATGGAGTGAAAATGACGCTTAATATGCTTGAAATTCTTGTGAGACCTTGGTTCCTTGACGTTGGCTATGGCTCCATTGTTGTCACAATAGATCACCATTGGGTCCAATGCACTAGGAACCACACCTAGTTCGTTTATGAACTCCTTCATCCATACTGCTTCCTGTGCTGCTTCCGAAGCAGCAATATATTCTGCCTCCATCATTGATCTTGTCACCACATGTTGTTTGGAGCTCCTCCAACTAACTGCTGCTCCGTTCATGAGAAATACGTATCCAGATTGAGACTTAGAGTCATCCGGATCAGTGTTAAAGCTAGCATCGATATAACAATTAGCGACCAACTCTTCTTCACCTCCGTATACAAGAAACATTTCCTTAGTTCTTCTTAAGTACTTAAGGATATTCTTGACCGCTATCCAGTTTGGACAAATCCACATTGCTCCCACTCAATTTCTGTAAATACAAGACTCTCTATAAGTTTGGACAAATCCAAACTCTTTGATCACCTCATCAAAGCAGAGATTCCAACTCCGAGATGTTTGCTTCAGTCCATAGATGGATCGCTGAAGCTTGCATACCTTGTCAGCATCCTTAGGATCGACAAAACCCTTTGGTTGTATCATATACAACTCTTCTTCAATGTTGCCATTTAGGAACGCAATTTTGACATCCATCTGCCATATTTCATAATCAAAATATGCAGCAATTGCTAACATAATCCTAACTGACTTAAGCATCTCTACGGGAGAGAATGTATCATCGTAGTCAACTCCTTGAATTTTTTGAAACCCCTCCGCGACAAGTCGAGCTTTATAGATGGTTACATTACCACCAGCATCAGTTTTTTTTGAAAATCCATTTATTCTCAACGGCCTTTCGGTCGTGAGGTAAGTCCACCAAGGTCCAAACCTGGTTTTTATTCATGGGTTCCATCTCAGATTTCATGGCTTCTAGTCATTTGTTGGAATCCAGGCTCATCATCGCTTCTTCATACGTCGCAGGGTCATCTATTTCATCAACCATGAAATTCATAACAGGATTTATGTACAGTTCAGGAGCTGCACGTGTCCTGCTTGACCTACGAGGTTTGGTAGTATCCTCTTTCGGAGTTTCATGATCATTATCATTAGTTCCCTCTTCATTCGGTGAAGTCAACTCTGGAACAATTTCTGGCACTGCGCCACTCGCTGTTTCAGGAAGAGAAGGTTCAATAACCTCTTCGAGTTCTACCTTCCGACTACACACACCTTTCACGAAACTTTTTCTCTAGAAATGATCCATTCTTGGCAACGAAAACCTTGCCCTCGGATCTATGATAGAAGGAATACCCAATAGTTTCCTTAGGGTATCCTATGAAGATGCATTTTTCCGCTTTGGGTTCGAGTTTATCCGGCTGAAGTTTCTTCACATAAACATCGCAACCCCAAACTTTAAGAAATGACGGCTTATGTTTGTTTCCAAACCACAATTCAGACGATGTATTTTCAACGGATTTAGATGGTGCCCGATTTAAAGTGAATGCAGCGGTTTTCCATGCATAACCCCAAAATGACAGTGGCAAGTGAGTCAGAGACATCATAGATCGAACCATGTCTAATAAAGTATGACTACGACGTTCCGACACACCATTACGTTGTGGTGTTCCAGCATGTGTGCGTTGTGAAACTATTCCACAACTTCTCATATGTGCGCTAAACTCATCACTTAGATACTCACCTCCACGGTCAGATCGCAGAAATTTGATCTTTCTATTACAATGATTTTCCACTTCACTCTGAAATTCCTTAAACTTTTCAAAGGTTTCAGACTTGTGTTTCATCAAATAGATATACCCGTATCTTCTCAAATCATCTGTAAAAGTAACAAAATAACGATATCCACCTCGGCCGACACACTCATTAGACCACATACATCAGTATGTATGATTTCCAATAAATCTGTCGCCCGTTCCATAGAACCGGAAAACGGTGTTCTAGTCATCTTTCACATAAGGCATGGCTCACATGTATCAAATGATTCAAAATCAAGTGATTCCAAAAGTCCATCAGAATGGAGTTTCTTCATGCATTTAACACCAATATGACCTAGACGGCAGTGCCACATATATGCAGATATATCATTGATACGTCCATTTTGCATCACTATTCTATATCATAATTTACTGTTATTCATTGATATATTTCATATTAAGATATGATACTTATGTTATTTCATCTGTTTTTGCATGGTTGATGACTTTTGAAGGATGGACCACTGAAGTCAGGATTCTGGTGGAAAAGGCACTGTTTGGAGGCGAAATTCGCGAAGATCAGAAAATCCTGAAAATCCTGAAAAATATATGGAAAATCCTATTTTTCTAGAAGACGAAGGAAGCCAGAAGGGGGAGTGGAGATGGGCCACAGGGGGCCCACACCACCCCCTGGCGCGGGCCACCCTTGGCCGCGCCACTGATATGTTGCTAACGTATCCATAATTTTTGATGTTCCATGCTTGGTTTTATCTACTTCCTTATGTTTTGTCCACACTTTGGAGTACTTTTCATATGATTTCTTGGACTAACCTATTAACAAGATCCACAGTGCCAGTTGCCTATTTTCTGCTGTTTTTGGTTCTAGAAAGTCAGAAAATGAATATTCTCGGAATTGAACCGGATAAAAGCCAAAGTCGTTATTTTCCTGAAAGATTCACGGAGCCAGAAGGAGAGACGAAGGGGGGCCACAGGGTGGCCAAACCAGCCCTAGGCGCGGGCTAGCCCAGGCCACGCCAGGGCATGGTGTGGGCCCCCTGGCCACCCACCGACCTTGCCTCTTCGCCTATAAGAAGCCTCCCGATGCATAAACCCTAAATCGTCAATCAGAAATCCACAAAAAGTTCTGCAGCGCCGCCGCCACCAAAGGGGAGATTCGGGGGACATAAAGTATCTGTTCTGGCACCCTGCCGAGATGGGGAAATACCCTCGGAGCCATCTCCATCGATCTCCACCACCATCTCCATCGCCGTTGCTGATTCCCATGATGAGGAGGGAGTAGTTCTCTCTCGAGGCTAAGGGCTCTACCGGTAGCTATGTGTTCATCTCTCTCTCTATGCATGATTAGATTGTGATCATGAGCTTTGTAATCAACTAGATCTACGTTGCTACTCAAGTGCTTTAATAGATCTCTGCTCTCCCCATGTGTGTGAAAGTGACAGCGTGCACACCATGGTGGCACTTAGGCTAGAGATTACAAATACTTGTTATGAGTTACATTTGGAGTTGGATGTTTCTATGAAATTGTGGTGTTTGTTGGAACCATCTAGAGCTCAAGGTCACATTGTGGGGTTATCTAGATGGGGAAAGTGAACTTTGAGGTGTGTTGTTATAGCCCTACCATGGATTAGAGTGTCCAACCGGAGAGTAGTTCAGCGTAGTATCATAAAGAAGAATATATTTATATGAGAGTGTTCACTAGTGAAAGTATGATCCCTAGGCCTTGTTTCTAAGGACTAAAACACCATTTGCTATTAGATCTATTACATGTTTGCTTGCTTCTATCTTTATTTCAGTTTTACTTTAGTCTTTTCCACGCCATCAAGCTATTTTCTTTCATCGTTACCACTTATAATTATCTATACCACTTGTATTTCACTATCTCTTCGCCGAACTAGTGCACCTATACACCTGACAAGTGTATTTGGTGTGTTGGGGACACAAGAGACTTCTTGTATCTTGATTGTAGGGTTGCTTGAGAGGGAATACCTTTGACCACTTCATCCCTGAGTTCGATAAACCTTGGGTGATCCACTTAAGGGAAAACTTGCTGCTGTTCTACAAACCTCTGCACTTGGAGGCCCAACAACTGTCTACAAGAATAGAAGTGCGTAGACATCAATCTATTTTCTGGCGCCCTTGCCGGGGAGGTAAGGTAAAAGGTACTCACATCCTCCGGTGTGAGTGCTCGAAGTTATTTCCTTTAGATTCTGCAATTTTGTCTTTTTGTTTCTTGTTTTCACTAGTTAGACTTAATGGAAAACAACAACAAAATTAGAGAGCTTTATAGTATTTATCTTAAGTTAGGACATGAAGTGTTTGAAGAGAAAATTAAAAAACCTATGGAACTTTATTTGCATGCTAATAGCAATGTTGTTAGTATGAATTCTTTGGACACCATTATTGCTAATGCTATGGAAAAGTCTAAGCTTGGGGAAGCTAGTTTTTATGAAAATGATCTTTTTAGTTCCCCGTCTTTGGAAGATAGCTATTCTATTGCTTATGATGATACCAAACCTCCAATATATGATGATTACACTGATGAATATGATATTCTCAGTCCACCTACTATTGAGAAGAAAATTAATTATGATTACAATATGCCTCCTATATTTGATGATTATGGTGATGAGAATAATAATGATAGCTATTTTGTTGAATTTGCTCCCACTATAATTAATAAGAATGACTATGCTTATGTGGAGAGTTATAATTATTATATGCATGTGGCTCATGATAAGAATTTTTTATGTGATAGTTATATTGTTAATTTTATTCATGATGCTATTGAAAGTTATTATGAGAGAGGGAAACATGGTTTTATGTGTCTCAACAATATTAAGTTACCCCTCTTTATGTTGAAAGTTTTGGAGTTGCACTTGTTTTGCTTTCCTATGCTTGTTGATTTGTGCTTTCATGACTTGTCTCTTTACAAGATTCCTTTGTATAGGAAGTGGGTTAGACTTAAATGTGCTTTGAATTTGCTTCTTGATGCTCTCTTTTACTTCAATTCATATTTCTTATGTGAGCATGTTCTCAAACTATCATGCCTAACTTAAAGGCGTTAAAGAAAAGTACTTATTGGGAGATAACCCAAAAGTTCTAGATGAGTCTTGGAAGTTATTACCTCTGTAATAACCGCTCCTTATCCTTTTTATTTGCTTTTTGTGCCAAGAGTAACCTCTAATGAGAGAGAAGTAATGATTGGGAAAGTTGCTGTCCCGAAACAGATTCTTGTGCTTCACTGTAAAAATTCGTGTAAAATCTCTGTACGTCTTTTTGAGGCATGAATTTTTGTGCTTCTGCCCCAGGTTGTTATCTAACTTTCGTTAGTTCAACACTTTTAGATTTGAGCAACAGAAGCTCTTCGAAAAAAATTCGTCTTTACCTGCTGGTCTGTTTTGACAGATTTCTGCCATTATTTGCATTTGCTTCTTGTTGGTTCCTTTTTGAGTTTTTTTGGGGAATTGAGATTTTTGAGGGAAGTGCTACAGTATCTTGTGTTTTAGTGGAAGTTTTATTGGTGTTGAAACTGAACCTAAAGACTTATTATCTTGAGTGCACTAATGTTGCTAATAGAAATTATGTGAAGTTTTGTATGAAGGAAAAATTTCAGGTGTATGGAAGGAATGAGTTCTGAGATGAAGAATGGACTAAAGCTCAAGCTTGGGGATGCCACGCGTGTCACCCCAAGAAATATCCAAGAAGTACAAGCGTCAAACCTTGGGGATGCCCAAGGCATTCCCCTCTTCATCAATAAAAATCCCAGGTTTCTTCCAAACACTTCATTTTTATTGTTTCATGCACAGTTGTGTTGTTCTTGGAGCGTCTTCTTTTTCATTTTAGTTTTCGTTTTTCGTTTGCTTTGTTTGCTTAGTTTTCTGAATAAATTGGTTGGACCCCCTCTTTCATACATTGGTTTTCAAATAGTTTGGTTTGGATTGGAAAAGAGTAGGAAAAGTTCATGCTTAAGTGATAAAGAGAGCTTGTTTTTGACTGTGGCATATGCTTTGTCATGCCATGCTCGATATTGTTTTGGCTTTATCCTTAGTATTCTTTGTTGTAGCATGACTTTTTATAAACAATTGAGATTGCTTAATGTGCCTTTGAAGAATCATGCGTTGTTTTAGCATATTAAAGCATAGTATTGTGGTATTCTCCTTTGATGCTTTATTTGGGTTGACTTAGCGCATGCTCACACCATGTTATGACTATCTCAAGTCACCATAGCCTTTATGATCCTT
Source organism: Avena sativa (assembly GCA_916181665.1). Lineage (NCBI taxonomy): Eukaryota > Viridiplantae > Streptophyta > Magnoliopsida > Poales > Poaceae > Avena > Avena sativa. The sequence goes on from OV702297.1 coordinate 446,334,801, forward strand.
TAGTTTTCAACTTGTAGTATCACTTTTATGCTTTGATCAATGATGTTTTGTCGCTCTGCATGATTATGGCCATTATTGCTCTCTTAGTTTGTCGCTCCCAGTCTTTTGCTAGCCTCCGTAACCAAGTATGAGTTCTACTCATGCATCCAACTCCTAAAACCAAGTTATTCCAAAGATTCCACCATACCTACCTACTAGCATATGCTATTCCAAGTATATTCATGTTTTTATCTACCTTCCAAATTAAACTTGTTATGAGAAAACTAGTGATTAAAGCTCTCACAAACTTGATGGCACACTTTAATTTGCTTGCCCTTAATAAACTTGAACCATAGTGCCGTTTATGTTGTATATGCTTGCACTTATTTGTTGGGGATTAGCAGAACCATGCTGTCATGGGGAACGCTTTCAACATTGCACTTGGTACTTGTACCTAGTTGATATCATGCTCTTTTGTCTATGGATGTCGTCGGTGTGAAATGAAAGGGGAGCTTGTAAGTCCATGGAGTTATGTATATGTGTTAGAGTGTATTGCAGTAGTTTCGATAAGTAAGAGTGTCGAACCCAATGAGGAGCAGAAGGTGTTGACGAGTGGCTTGGAGCAGGAATTCTCTATAAACACTTAGCAAACGGATTTTTAGAGTTTTTTGATAATGCAGGTAAATAAAGTACGAGTAATAAAAGACAGTAATAATAAATGCAGCAAGTGGCCCAATCCTTTCTTTAGCAAATGACAAGCCGGTTGTATTACTTAAGATGACCAAACGTTCTCGAGGACACATGGGAATATCGTCAAGTGCTTTCGTTTCATATAGTTGATTAATCTTCTTTAGTTTGATAAGTGTTGTGTGGGTGAACCTGTGCTAATGTACCGACCTTCCTAGGACTAATACATACTTGTGATTAAACCCCTTGCAAGCATCCGCAAGTACAAGAAAGTAATTATGATAGAAACCTAACCACAACTTTAAACTCTAAGATCCTGACATCCCTTGTGCAAAGGTTTCCTAATGGGGGTTCAGGTTTCTGTCACTCCGACAACCCCTATGATTAGTAGCCAAATACACAATGCATTCCCCTAGGCCCATAAAGGTGAAGTGTCATGTAGTCAACATTCACATGACACCACTAGAAGAATAACACCACAACTTAAATAACAAACTATTGAATCTTTCTCAACACAATTCCACTACTAACAACATGACTTCTCCCATGTCCTCAAGAACTAAACGAACTACTAACGAGACATCATATGGATCAAGATCAGAGATGATATAATGATAAGTAACAATCTGAACATAACAATAATTCAATCGCTCCACTCAATAGCATCAATTATGACAAGTAATCAACACCGGGAAAGTTTCCCCTAAGAACTATGCAAGATTCAACCCAATTGTTACAGCGGTATGAAGTGGTGATGATGGTGCTGGTGGATATGATGATGATGATCCCGATGAAGTCCAGCTTGATGGTGGTGTTGATGGCAATGATCTCCCCTCTCCGGGAAGGAATTCCCCCGGCAGAATTCTGTCTGCCGGAGAGATCTTTCTCTCTCTCTGTAGTTTTCCACTCCGCAGAGGCGGCAAAATCTTTCTGTGGTCGCTCCCCAGGTATTAGGGTTTCGTGGGGATAATATACACCAAAGGATAGAGCCAGGAGTGGGCCAGGGTGGCCACACCACCTGGTGGCGCGGCCAGGGGTGGCCCACACCAGGGGGTGGTGTGGGCCCCCAATGGCCCATCTCCACTCCCCCTTCTGGAATCCTTCGTCTTCTGGAAAAAGAGGATTTTCCATGTATTTTCCCGGATTTTCTGATCTTCGCAAATTTCTCCTCCAAACAACACCTTTTCCATCAGAATCCTGACTGCAGCGGTCCATGCTCCAAAAGTCATCAACCATGCAAAAACAGATGAAATAACATAAGTATCATCTCTTAATATGAAATATATCTATGAATAACAGTGAATTATGATATAGAATAGTGATGCAAAATGGACGTATCAACTCCCCCAAGCTTAGACTTCGCTTGTCCCCAAGCGAAAACTGAGCTCAATAAACATGACCTTAGGTTTATGGAGTGAAGAGTCGATAAATGAATACGGACAAGAAGCATCACATTCATCAATACACAAATCATAATAGAAGACAACTCACTATTATATAACTTAACTTGCAATAAGTAAAGGAAACACAATAAAGATACATAAAGTAAATCATAATTGGTAATGGCAAACTTAGCTCTTGGTCAAAGAATGGTTAACAATTTGCAGGAGTTCAAACATAGAGGGGTTTTTAATGATAGCTTTCAAAGTAGTATTCACTACAATAAGAGCAATGTGCAAAACAAGGAACATAAGAAACATGATTGAATAAATCATCATATGAATGAATGAAACACAACAACTCAAAATACTTGCTGAGATAGAAGGGAATAGGTTTACTGACTCAACTAAAAAGTAAAAGATAGGCCCTTCACAGAGGGAAGTAGGGATTTCAAGTTTCATAAAGAGCTTCCAAAAATTATGGTACTTATTAGCTTTTAGCTCTCATTGCCCCTGTCATAAGCATCTTTAGGTGGTTAAGGTTAAAGTGAACAAACTATGGAGTATATGCTTGACAAAGTATAAGTTGGCAATCTCATGTCCCTTGAATACGAGGGCCACTCCTCATCCTACTCAATTTTAGTTACCGGTAAGTTCTTGTCATAGTAAGTACATGTGTATCATAGAGAACCGCCAACGAGGTACCCCTTGCCCGATGATACGGAAGAATCCCCATATCAAAATGACAAGGCAAGCAGACAACGCGCATCTCAACAATCTTCTTATTTACCATGGGAAAATGGTGCTTTTTTCTCTCTTTCCTCTTTTCCCATCTCTTTTTTCTTTTTTCTCAATCTCTATCTCTTTTTTTAATAAGAAGAATGCTTCACAGATTGCTCATTATGGTTACGTTACAGGTTTCCACCATGATTAGGCATGGATTAGACTAGCGGCCTATGCGTTTCTCTAACTGACGAGGGTTTAACTCATCAATGCCCATTGTTATGGACTTGGGTTTTGGAGAAGGAGGGAGCACTGGAAGTCTCGGTCGGCTAGCAAACAAGCACACAGGGACGCAAGGTTTACCCAGGTTCAGGCCTCGTAGAGGACCCTACTCCTGCTTTTCTGTTCTTGATTGATGAAGGATCCGAAGGATTACAATGTCGCCGATGGCGGTGTCGCGCAGATTGGATCTATTGTGTCGTAGCGTCTAGATCTATTGTCTATTGTGGCGATGTGGGAGATCATAGATCTATCTATAGGGGAAGTCGCTATTGAGAGATTATGTCGTCTCCTCCTTGTTGGACCCTCCTAGCCTTTATATATGGGGAGGCTAGGTCTCAGGTACCAATACGAGTTGGTTACAAGTTAGATTCAAACTCTAGTCTTGAGACTTCCTTGTCTTCTGTGTTTGGGAGTCCGTGTCCATATGGGCTTCATACCACTCGAACCATCATATGCGTCATGGACCTTCGCAATTCGTCGAGTGGGCCTTCCATCGAGCCGCACCAGGTAGGCTGTAGTCGAGTGCCTATTGGGCATACCCATGTCAGTAGCCCCCGAGTGTCCATGCGAATCGTAGATTCGGGTGGAGACTTAGTTGTCTTGAATTTTGCATTAGGATGTCGGAGTAGACAATTTTGTCGAGTGCGAAGCACTTCATCCGTAAGTTCATCGGGCCAGTCGAATTTATAGTAGTGCATAGGGATGATGGTAAACGTGCCTGGTGCGCTCGACGGATCGGGACCAGTTAATTGCTCTAGGGCAAAAACATCGCTACCTACTCAAACTCGAGTCCCCAGACTCGAATTCGGAAATTGCTAGTGTAATTCGACTCAGGCCGCGGAGGTCTTATAGAGTCGAATCCCAGTGTGCAAATGTGAGCACTCGACGCGTCCATCAAGGCTTATTCATCGTACCTGTAGGTACGGATTATTTCTGGTAGAGCGTTGATACGTCCAAACCGTATCTACTTTCCCGAACACTTTTGCTATTGTTTCTCCTCTAAACTTGTGTGATTTGGATGCAACTAATGCGGACTGACGCTGTTTTCAACAGAATTGCCTTGGTGTCTACTTTTTGTGCAGAAAACCAACTATCAAGAAAAATCTTGGAAAATATGCCAAAAATCCTATTTCACCCGAAGACTCCAGGAGACAGAATACGAGACGGAGAAGAGCCAGGGGTGGACACACCACCTGGTGGCACGGGCCAGGCCAAGCCACGCCAGGGGGTGGTGTGGGCCCCCCAGGCACCCCCTCGGCCTCTCTCTTCGCCTATAAGGAGCCTTCTGACCTAAAAACTTTGGGGGGGTCGACATTTTTCCAGAAGGAGTTCCGCTCCGCCGCCACCACCAGATTCCACGAAACAGTACCAGAAACTCCGTTCTGGCACCCTGCCGGGACGGGGAATTGGAGGAGATCATCGCCATCATCATCACCATCGCTTCTCCATCGACCATCCATGTTTCCCCCATCTATGAGTGAGTAATCCCCCGCTGTAGGCTATGGGGATGGTAGGGATTAGATGAGATCGTTCATGTAATGGCATCAGATTGTTAGGGCATGGTGCCTAGTATATTTTATTAGTGCATTATGACTTTGTTGCGACTTGTTGTGCTTAATGCATGTCACTAGGGCTCGAGTGCCATGATTTCAGATCTGAACATGTTATTGATTCATTATGATAGTATTGTTTATGGTCTTATCTACAAGTTGTATACACACGTTGTTGTCCGGAAACAATGACCCCGAAGTGACAGAAATCGGGATAACCGGAGGGAATGGCTTTGACTTGAGGATCACATGTGTTCACGGAGTGTTAATGCTTTGCTCCGGTGCTCTATTAAAAGGAGCACCTTAATTTCCAGTAGTTCCCTTGAGGCCCCGCTGCAAACGGGCTGGCAGGACAAAAGATGTTGTGCAAGTTCTCATTGCGAGCACGTATGACTATATATAGAACACATGCCTAGGATTATCTAGTACTTGGATGCTTTATCTTATTTATCTGCAAATGCCCTATGTTCTGATTGCTATGTGAATTGTCTTGTTCATGCAACGCCCGTCCATCCATCCCTATGCCTACCGCACTCGAGTCCCATTGTTTACTACTTTTGTTACTACTGTCTTTGCTTTACTGCTGCTGCTACTTTACTATTCCTACTACAAAACTGTTGCTACTGATAAACTGCTGTGAGCAAGATTTTTTCCAGGTGCAGCTGAATTGACAACTCAATTGTTAAGGCTTATAAATATTCTTTGGCTCCCCTGTGTCGAATCAATAAATTGGGTTTCACTTCCCTCGAAAATACTACGATACACCCCCTATACTTGTGGGTCATCAAGACTATTTTCTGGCGCCGTTGCCGGGGAGCATAGCTTTATTTATCAAGTTCACTTGGATTCTATATTGTTCGCTGCTACCCATTCATCATGGGTAAGTCTCGTGATGTCATGGTTCCTATTTTACCATCCACTACAAGAAGAGGTACGGTTCTAAACACCTCTGTTGCTCTTGATTCACCGTATGTTATGAGTAAGTTCCTTACACCACCACATACACATGCTACACACACTGCTACTACTGTTGAATCTGAAACTTCTGATGCTTATGATGCTGCTTCTACTGTGCTTGATAAGAGTGGTTCATTAGGTCCTTTTCTAGATGCTAGGATTGCTAGAACTATAGCTGGAAATACCGAAACTCCTAATGAAGACACTACCACACCTGTTAGTTCACCCGAGACTAGTGAAAGCTATGATATTGAAGATGGTTATGTTGAGATGACCGATGAATTTATTAAAGAATGTAAGAACACCCATGATAGGCGAGCAGCTAAGAGTCTCCTTGAGAGGCGTACTATTAGACCCAAATTGTCTCCTATTGCTAAGTTTGCTGCTTCTCCCATAAACATTATAGATGAAGATTATGATTTCTCTCTCGATCTATCTTACATAGCTATTGTCGAGAAAGAACCTTTTTGTGGGACTAAGAATGAAAGTGCGGTAGCACATATGAATGAACTTTCTACCATGAGTGGCTTGTTTTCTGATGATATTAAGATGCGTACTTACTTTGTTGCCAATATTTTCCCCTTTTCACTAAAAGGAGAAGCTAAAACTTGGTTTAGTAATTTACCTCCGGGATCTATTGATAGCCCAGAGTGCTTGATTAGTACTTTCCTGCAGAAATATTTTCCTCCTAGTGCTAGACATGTTATTTTGCAGGAACTTTTTGATTTTAAACAGGGAGAAAAAGAGGTATTGCCCGAATCTTGGGCAAGGTTTTGTGCTTTGATTCATACACAAGCTGGAAGTCCATTACCTAAGAATGAACTTCTTGATATATTTTATAATGGACTAACTAAGGAATCTAGGACATACCTAGATAGTTGTGCTGATTGCGTTTTCAGGAATAGGACTCCTAAGGAAGCTGAGGAATTAATGGCTAAAATAAGTAAGAACTATGAAGATTGGATTCCTCCTAAACAAGCTATACCTGAAGTAATTGTACCTGAACCATCTATTCCGGTGCCTATTCCAACATCAAAGAAGAGGGGAGTTATTGAATTAAATGATGAAGTGATGAAGGAAGCTAAGAAATGTCTTAAGGAGAAGGGAATTAAAGCTGTAGATGTCAAGAATTTACCTCCTATAGAAGAATTATGTAAGCCTATCCCCTACTCATCCACTATTGAGGTACACTCTCTCCAACACTTTGATGAAGGTGATATCCCTTACTCTAAACCTCCTGATCAATGCTAAGAAGAATTTGATATCTTTATTGTTAAGCAAGATAACTTTAATAAAAGAGTGCAAAATCATCTAATGGAAAGCACTAGAGCTATTGTTGAGTTGAAAGATATTGTGGAAAGAACCTCTAATGATGTTAAAATGATTCTTAAACACTTTCAAATGGTTCAAACGCAAATAGATCAACTTGTTAAAGTGCAAAACGACTTGCTAATTAATGTTGCTAAAGAAAAACATGCTTATGAAATTAGAACTAGAAGTGGTGCTGCTACCCAGGATCCTCTATATCCTGAGGGGCATCCCAAAAGAATTGAGCAGGATTCTCAACAAGCTGAAAATAGTGGTTCTACTCGTAAGAAAAGGAAAAAGAAACATAAAACTGTTGTAGAACCCTCTGAACCTGCTATAGGTCCTAATAGTATATCTATCTCTGATGCTAAAACTGAAAGTGGTAATGAAGAAAATGAAGTTCCTAATGAAGAAAAAGTTGAAGAACCTGAAAACCATACTAAGAATACTAAGTACACCAAAGAAGATTTTATTGCTAAGAAACATGGTAGTGAAAGAGAGCCTTGGGTCCAAAAACCTATGCCTTTCCCTGATAAGAAACACAAGTCAAAGGAAGATGAACACTATAATAAGTTTTGTGAGTGGATGAAACCTTTATTCTTGCAAATTCCTTTGACTGATGCTATTAAACTGCCTCCTTACTCAAAGTATATGAAGGATATTGTCTCGAATAAAAGGAAGATCCCTAATGAATAAATTTCTACTTTGCTTGCTAATTATTCTTTTAGTGGTAAGGTTCCTAAGAAACTTGGAGACCCAGGGATTCCAACTATCCCTTGCTCTATTAAGAACAGTTATGTTAGAACTGCTTTGTGTGATTTGGGAGCTCGAGTTAGTGTTATGCCTTTCTCTCTCTATAAGAGGCTTCAGCTTGAAAAATTGATACCAACTGATATATCTTTGCGAATGGCTGATAAATCTACCACTATTCCTATGGGTATATGTGAGGATGTACCTGTTCAGGTGGCTCATAATTGCTTGATATTAACTGATTTTGTTGTGCTTGAAATACCTGAAGATGATAATATGTCTATTATTCTTGGGAGACCTTTTCTTAATACTGCAGGAGCTATTATTAATTGTAATCAAGGAAAGGTGACCTTCAATGTTAATGACAAGGAACATACTGTCTATTTCCCCAAGAATATTGAAAGGACTTATGGTTTGAATTTAATTGAACATGTTGAAGGCATTCAAGTTGGAGAAATATATTGTCTCATACCAAGAGAAAAATTTGAAACTATTATGATTAGGACCATTGCTATCAAGGTTGAGGTAACATAATCATTAGTGGAATATAAAGTTTTGTCTCATATGGAATTGTTTTGGTAGCAAGACTTGATCAACCTTGTTAACAAAAGGATTTCATTGAACAAAACAATGTTTTCATTATGATTATGTCCGTTTATTTCTATCCTTTGCATTTTAGTTTTTGTTTTCGTTTAGCTTTCTTTTTGTTGTTAGTTGCTTGCATGTTAGAGTGTCTTAGAACTTCTGTAGTTCTAGTCTTGTTTTGTCCTTACATCATCTTTCCAAAAGAAAAAAAACTGTCTGTCAGAAAAATCATTCTTCTATTTCTGAAAAATGCCCAAAAATAAAGTGTCTCGAAAAATTCCGGAAAATTCATATTAAATTTTTACGAGGAAAAAGGGGCAGAGGAGTACCTGGGAGGTACCAGGGGGCCCACCAGGCAGGCACACCACATGGTGGCGCGGCCAGCCTTGGGTGGCGCCATGCCCTGGTGTGGGCCACCCCTGGCCCCCCACTAACTCTCTCACCTGCCACTTTCTTCTCTCTCCCGAGTAAGCTCTAGTTCATTTCTCAAAATCGCATTCTTGCTGTGCTTGCTCTCTCTTTTTTTTATCTCCTTGCTCATCCCATCTTTCTTGCTGAAATTTGGAGCATTTGTTCCCTGGTATGTGACTCCTCCCCTTGTCCAAGTAGATTTGTGTTTAGTGGATTATATATTGAGTATTTTGCTGCTATAGGTGACTGGTTATGAGAGCTTGTAAGCTTGTTTGATGCTTAGAGATATAGTTTTGATGAATGTTTAGGCCTCTTGCAAGTCCCATGAGTAGAATCCTTCATTATATTTACTTTGCAATCACTTGTTTAATAGGTGTTTAAATTTTAGAATACCAAGCATGAACAACCATACTTTTCGAGAGATATTTGAGAGTGATGCACCTAGGAGGTCGAGGCCCTCAAGAACAGCCTCTCAGGCTAGGCCATCATACAACGAAGATCTCATTGCAACTCGTATTGGTAGTGAAAGGGATGATGGGGATGCTCACCCATCCTCTTTTCCTTGTTTTACTTTCTTACAAGCTGCAGGTATTCTTGATGATTTCTTGCTACTGATTGAGAGGGTTGGTTTGACCTCATATATGCAAGATGAGAGTGCGCAATACGCTATGCTCACCAAAACTTTTGTTGAGATATTCACGTTTACTAACACATCCTATCAGTCGACTGTCTCTTTTAAAATCTATAATCTACCCTTCACCATGCCTTTGGAGAGATTTTGCAGTATTGTAGGCGTACGCATGACAGGGACCATGAAGAAAATCCAAGGGCGACCCGCTGATTTGTTGGAACTTTACCGAGGGGTGACCAATGATGATGACCGCGTGGCACAGCGCGGAAAGATAAGAAATATCCAACTCCCTGCTCTTAGATACTTTGCATATTATCTTGCTACTAGCGTGCTTGGTAGGGAGAATACAAGTAATATCTCCAACTATCATTTAGCGTTCCTTGCTGCTGCGCTTAACAACGATACTCGGTACAATCTTGGCTCACTTATTACTCGCCGCCTAGCTGCTAGGGGGGCTATCTATGGGGGCATCGTTGCCTCGCGTATAGTCAATGCATTAGGTCTTTTAGTGGATCCCTATGATGCTATGCTGGCACCACAGAGGCTTGACCTTGTTGCTATGAAAGCTCATCACTTTGTCACTGCTACTTATGATTTGGATAGTCTAGTATATAGGATGCTTTTCACTGACGGGGATGAAAGGGAGATCCTTTTGCCACAACCTTCTTTGTTTACTGTTCACAGGAGACCGTGGTCGCGCTCCAAGGAGGAGGTGGATGAGCAGCTTCGCTTGCTAGGTTTCCACGAGCAGCACCAGGAGGATGTGCCCTCCTATGATTACTCCGCACATTATGGAGGGACATACTCGAGCTCGCACCAAGACGAGGGTACTTCCTCGTCGTACCACGGTGACACTTCATCCTGGCCAGCTTGGGATTGATACCCACTTAGGCCAAAAGCCTAAGCTTGGGGGGAGGTACGCCGACACCGCACTCATCTTCATATCATGTTGCGTAGGTACTTTGTATATTCATGTTTTCGTTCTATTTTTAGTTTTCGTTCTTCTTTTGCTTTTGCTTTCTAAAAACACAAAAAGACCAAAAATATTTATGTTGTTTCTCTTTGCTTTGCTTATTCTTTTTGCCTTGGTTTGTTTTTCCCTTTTTGCTTTGTTTGAACTATTCGAAAAACCCAAAAAGATTTTGCTTTGCTTGTTTTTCCTTTGGTTCTTGTTTTTTCTTTAAAAAAAATTCAAAAACAACAAAAATATTTGTCGTTCTTCTTTGGTTTTGTGAGTTGGCTACAGGGTTCAGCAGTCCTCAGTGGAATATTGGTTTCATATTATTATTCAAGCCACCCAAGTGAAGAGCAATAATGAGGATTAATGATAACTTGAGGTGTGGTAAGAGGCTGGTAACGAACTCTATTTGTTTTCATTTTTGTACATATACTCATCACTGTGGGCATGCTTAGTCTATTCATGTAGGGTGTATGTTATCTTTGGATGCTTAGTAGTTCTTGCTTTTGTATGATTAGCTCCAGCTCGCTAATAGTTTGTAGCATGTCTTATGAATGTTTGCTTGCATTGCTCTATTCATAAATTGGTATGACACTGTGGTATCCTCCTCTGAATGTTTCATTTGAATTGACTTGGCACATGCTCACGCATGCACATGACTGTAATAATCAGTTAAGCCTTGATGAATTATTTTGCCTTGAGGATCTTGAATCACTTTCATGCCATGATTAGTCATGTTTTGTTGCAAGCATGATAATGACAGCTATTGCTCTCTCGTTTGTCCCTCCCTTACTATTGCTAGCCTTCACTTCCACTGAGTGTTTTACTCAAGTTTCCAACTCCCTAAACAAAATATTTCCAAAGTGTCCACCATACCTACCTATTAGCATCATTTGCTACTTCTGTGCATATTCAATATGCTTTGTTTTCTTTCGAATAAAATGTTTACTTGTTATGAGAAAATTAGTTAGTAAAGCTCTCACGAACTTGATGGCACACTTTATTTCCTGCACTTAATAAACCTGAACCATTGTGAACTCTCCATGAAAGTTATATGCTTGCAAATTATAGGCTGGGGATTAGCAGAACCATGATGTCACAGGGAACGCTTTCAACACTTGTAAATATATACCCAGTTGATACCTTGCTCTTTTGTTTGCGGATGTCGTCGGTGTGAAATAAAAGGGGAGCTTGTAAGTCCATGGAGTTATGTATGTGTGTTAGAGAAACGCCTGGGCCGCTGGTCTAATCCATGCTGACATGGTGGAAACCTGCAGCGTAACCATAATGATATCTATGAAGCATTCTTCTTATAAAAAAAGAGAGAGATAGCTATTGAGAAAAAGAAAAAAAAGATTTATGAAAAGAGGAAAGAGAGAAAAAAGCACTATTTTCCCATGGTAAATAAGAAGATTGCTGAGATACTCATTGTCTGCTTGCCTTGTCATTTTGATGTGGGGATTCTTCCGTATCATCAGGCAAGGGGTACCCCGTTGGCGGTTCTTAATGATACGCACATACTTACGATGACAAGAACTTACCGGTAACTAAAGTTGAGTAGCATGAGGAGCGGCCCTCGTACTCAAGGGACTTGGGATTTTCAGTTTATAGTCTGTCAAGCATATAACTCAGATTGGACCTCACTTTCACCTTAACCACATTAAAGATGCTTATGATAGGGTCAATGAGAGCTCAAAGCTAATGAGTACCATACTTTTAGCATTTGGAAGCCTTTCAAATAATTCAAAACCTTTTTCTTCTACTTGTTGAGTCTCCACTTATTCTTTGAGCACCTTCTTGAGAGCATAGTTGTCATTCTTTGTGTTTGTTCCATTACTTGAATATTTGTGCTATGACTTTGATGCTTGTATCCTTGATATCTCTACTTCTAGTCATCACTTCAACTTCAGAGGTGCCTTGACATTTATAATCAAAGGCAAGCGAGATACCACTCTATCATACCTTTCTATGAGCATTGTAATGTTGCTTATGTTTGTGGCTCTTGCTACTTATTATTTTTGAGTTGGAATCTCTTCATAGCTTGCAATGACTATTAAGTAGACTTGGTTGCATACTCTTTATTATGAATTGTCTAAGTAGTTGATCACATTGCTGATAATATTTACATCATATGAAGCAAATGTGTTTGTGAAAGTTCTTTTATCGCACTCAGTTTTCAACTGAATTGCTTGAGGACAAGCAATAAGCTAAGCTTGGGGGAGTTGATACATCCAAAACGTATCTACTTTCCCCGAACACTTTTGCTATTGCTTCTCCTCTAAACTTGTGTGATTTGGATGCAACTAATGCGGATTGACGTTGTTTTCAGCAGAATTGCCTTAGTGTCTACTTTTTGTGCAGAAAACCAACTATCAGGAAAAATCCCGGAAAATATGCCAAAAATTCTATTTCACCCGAAGACTCCAGGAGCCAGAATACGAGACAGAGAAGAGCCAGGGGGTGGCCACACCACCTGGTGGCGCGAGCCAGGCCAGGCCGCGCCAGGGGGTGTTGTGGGCCCCCTAGGCACCCACTCGGCCTCTCTCTTCGCCTATAAGGAGCCTTCTGACCTAAAAACTTCGGGGGAAGGGGGGTCGACATTTTTCCAGAAGGAGTTCCGCTCCGCCGCCACCACCAGATTCCATGAAACAGTACCAGAAACTCCGTTCTAGCACCCTGCCAGGACAGAGAATTGGAGGAGATCATCGCCATCATCATCACCATCGCTTCTCCATCGACCATCCATGTTTCCCCCATCTATGAGTGAGTAATCCCCCGCTGTAGGCTATGGGGATGGTAGGGATTGGATGAGATCATTCATGTAATGGCATCAGATTGTTAGGGCATGGTGCCTAGTATCTTTTATTCGTGCATTATGACTTTGTTGCAACTTGTTGTGCTTAATGCTTGTCACTAGGGCCCGAGTGCCATGATTTCAGATCTGAACATGTTATTGATTCATTATGATAGTATTATTTATGGTCTTATCTACAAGTTGTATACACACGTTGTTGTCCGGAACCAATGGCCCCGAAGTGACATAAATCGGGTTAACCGGAGGGAATGACTTTGACGTGAGGATCACATGTGTTCATGGAGTGTTAATGCTTTGCTCTGGTGCTCTATTAAAAGGAGCACCTTAATTTCCAGTAGTTCCCTTGAGGCCCCGCCGCAAACGGGCTGGCAGGACAAAAGATGTTGTGCAAGTTCTCATTGCGAGCACGTATGACTATATATGGAACACATGCCTAGGATTATCTAGTACTTGGATGCTTTATCTTATTTATCTGCAATTGCCCTATGTTCTGATTGCTATGTGAATTGTCTTGTTCATGCAACGCCCATCCATCCATCCCTATGTCTACCGCACTCGAATCCCACTGTTTACTGCTTTTGTTACTACTGTCTTTACTTTATGCTGCTGCTACTTTACTATTCCTACTACAAAACTATTGCTACTGATAAACTGCTGTGAGCAAGATTGTTTCCAGGTGCAGCTGAATTGACAACTCAATTGTTAAGGCTTATAAATATTCTTTGGCTCCCCTGTGTCGAATCAATAAACTGGGTTTCACTTCCCTCGAAAATACTGCGATACACCCCCTATACTTGTGGGTCATCAAGCACAGCAGATGCGTTGCCAGGCCTTATTTCAGGTCTTATCTTCATGCTGTAAGCGCGACATCCGAATTTTTTGTCATCACGGAGATGATTCGGGTGGCCCAGGAGACGTAATCTCTTTGTAGGGAAAATATGAGGCGGAGTCGCCATAGCATTCGAGTGTGGATGTTATCGACACACAGTATGATGTACAAGAAAAAATAATCATTGGATGCGCGACCAGCGCTCCCTATGGGAGTAGCTCCCGAGTGCCTATTCGAGTCGTAGACTCGAGTGGGGACTAAAAACATTTTGCGACTGCTGTCGTCTTTTGCTTGTTTCATTCGAATATGCTTTCAGCGCTCCCTATGGGAGTAACCCGAAGCCCACAATAGAATCGTAGATTCGAATGAAGGGTTTTCATAATGCTTGGATATCTTCAAAAAAAATTAGGTGCGCGGCCAGCGCTCCCTATGGGAGTAGCCCCCGAGTACTTAGTCGAATCGTGGATTCGAGTGAGGATTCAGAGCGTTTCACTCGAGGATCTTGTATATGCGTGACCAGCGGTCCAGTTTGGAGTAGCCCCCAAGTGTCTGGCGGAGTCGTAGACTCGGGCAGAGACTCGAGATTTGTATCTTGTAGACGCAGTTGAAAATAATGCGAGGAGAATCCAGGAGTTCTAGCCAGGCGAGTCGATGATGCGGATGGATTCGACACAATCACTTCTATCAGGTGCGCGGCCAATGTCGCGTGTGTGTAGCATCAAGCGATGCAACCATCCGAGGAGGGACTTGACTCGGGTCTTGAGTGTATGTCGTAGCCAGTTGTTTTGTCGACTCCTGTTGGAGGACCCGATAGAATAGCTCGACACAGTCGATGTCCTTGTAAGCTGCAGAAAACATATAGAGTTATGAAGTACTTGTATCTTGTAATGAATATTTGCCTGCCGACTTGTAAAGTAAGATTTTGGTGCCAATCAAGTCAACACTTTTGCACTGTATGCTAGGCCCTTTTGTTAGCCTGATTACCGTTAGTCTCAGTACCTTGCCGAGGTACTCGGAGTTCAAGGATTCAACGATCAGGCAGAATCAGCTACTCGGGCTGTCGCGTATGAGGTGCTCGAGTGCGTGGAGTTGATGGCACATTAGGTTACTCGAAGAGGGCGCAACCCCCGAGTGTTTCGAGTGCGATTAAAGTAAGAAAGAAATCATCTCTAAGTAGAGAACTTAGCTTTATGGGTAGTTGTCGTGGACGAAATCGATGCGGCCACGGAGCGATGTAGTAACGAGACGCGTGGTGGAGTCGAAGGTTGTAACGGGTTGCCGTTGCTGAAGGAGGCAACATCTCGCCGGAGTCGAAGGTCACAGCGAGTCGCTGGGTCACCAATGCAGAGGGAGCCCCGAGTCACTGGAGTCGAGGACCGAAGCGGGTCGCACGACGGAGTCGAAGGGGCCCCAAAGTGTAGACATCGATGTAGTCGAGACCGTGTTTGAGAGCTGATGCGGCGGACCAGAGTTGACGCGACAATGGGTCGCTGAAGCCGATGGCGGTAGCATGTCGCCATATCCGAAGGTCGTAGCGGATCACCACAGCCGAAGACTGCAGCGGGTCGTTGGAGCCGAGGGATCCCCAGAGTCCCCCGAGCATTGTGTCCCCGTGGTGGACACGAAATCGACACCGAGAAGGGAGTGGTGTGGCAGACTGGAGCCGATACAGTGGTTTGTTAGAGTCAAAAATCGCAGCGTGTCGCTGGAGCCGAAGACTGCAGCGGGTTGAAGGAGTCGAAGATCGCAGTAGGTCACAAGGCGAAATCGGCGGAGCCCCCGAGTGTTGAGTCAACATGGTTGATGTAGTAGAGGCGGTGTTCTAGAGCCAATGCGGCAAACCGGAGCCGAAGGCTGCAACGGGTCATAGAGCGGAGTCGAAGACCATAGCGGGTGGCCAATACCGAGGGAGCCCCCGAGTCGGTGGACCCAAAAACCGCAGTGGGTCGCCGATGCCGATGGCGACAGCAGGTTGCCGCAATCAAAGATCATAGGAGGTCACCGTAGTCGAAGATTATAGTAGGTCGTCAGGGTCGAAGACCATAGAGAGTCGCGACTACCAAAGATTGCTCATGATCGCGCGGCGGAGTCGGTGCAGCCTCCGGGCATAGAGTCAGCTTGGTCGGAAGGAATTGTTGCGGGTTGCTCTTGACCACAATCGATGACCGACTACTCGTATATGCTCAACACGAAACCGGCCAGCACGGTGCGCCATAGATTTTTTATCGACTACGCTGTCATCGCGTGCGCCGAACCAATTGCCGGGCTGTGTTGGCCCGTTCCCTGATGTCACCGATTCACCTTAGTTTTTGTTCGATCCGGATTTGAGCAGCCGACCAGATTATGCACTAATATATGTAATTGAGGCGGAGCACGCCCAAGTATATTCCCCTTTTCTTTTTCTGTCCTCTTCCCCAAATAGTGGAAAAAAGAGCACGATTCCACTCTAAATTGTTTTTTTTCTTGCCAGGATTTGAAGCTGTGACGGATCCTTTTTCTAGTAAGTTGCGACAAGGTTACGTGGTTCTTGCTGCTTTTGATCCGATGTATGCATGTGTTGCCTGGTCCACACCTCTTGCTTTCAAAATAATAATGCTGCCTCGGGCTTGATCCAGCGACACTATGTGATTTGATTTTTTTGCATGCAGCTGCAAACACGTTACACTAATAGACGATAGACGATGCAATGATCCACTAATACGCGAGCGCTGATACAGATCGAGCCATCCGCCGCACGGATCGGTATTTTCAACTGTTTTTTTTGCTTGGCCACTGCTTCCGCTAATTAAACATGGCCAGATTACGTGCACCACAAGGATTTCCGATCTTCATGGATTGGATGTTGCAACCAGGCAGACGAGTCAACATAGGATCAGCGCGATTACGACATTGAAGGCACCGACATGGATGAGCCAGCTGAGGGAGCCAAAGTAGATCTGTTCCTTGACGTTGGCAAATCGTAGATCACGAGTGATGGAGCCGTCAAAATCGCAACATCAGCGCTCCCAGTTCCCACAGACGGCGCCAATTGACGAGAGTTTAACTCATCAATGCCCATTGTTATGGACTTGGGTTTTGGAGAAGGAGGGAGCACTGGAAGTCTCGATCGGCTAGCAAACAAGCACATAGGGACGCAAGGTTTACCCAGGTTCAGGCCTCGTAGAGGACCCTACTCCTGCTTGTCTGCTCTTGATTGATGAAGGATCCGAAGGATTACAATGTCGCCGATGGCGGTGTCGCGCAGATTGGATCTATTGTGTCGTAGCGTCTAGATCTATTGTCTATTGTGACGATGTGGGAGATCATAGATCTATCTATAGGGGAAGTCGCTATTGAGAGATTATGTCGTCTCCTCCTCGTTGGACCCTCCTAGCCTTTATATATGGGGAGGCTAGGTCTCAGGTACCAATACGAGTTGGTTACAAGTTAGATTCAAACTCTAGTGTTGAGACTTTCTTGTCTTGTGTGTTTGGGAGTCCGTGTCCATATGGGCTTCATACCACTCGAACCGTCATAGGCGTCATGGACCTTGGCAATTCGTCGAGTGGGCCTTCCGTCGAGCCGCACCAGGTAGGCTGTAGTCGAGTGCCTATTGGGCATACCCATGTCACTAACATACATAACTCCATGGACTTATAAGCCCCCCTTTCATTTCACACCAATGCCATCCATAAATAAAAGAGCATGATATCAACTTGGTACAATGTACAAGTGTGATACATTGCAAATGTATCTATAATTTTTCATGTTCCATGCTTGGTTTTATCCACTTTCTTGTGTTTTGTTCCAACTTTGGAGTACTTTTCATATGATTTCTTGGACTAACCTATTAACAAGAGCCACAGTGCCAGCTGCCTGTTTTCTGCTGTTTTTGGTTCCAGGAAAGTCAGAAAATGAATATTCTCGGAATTGGACGGGACAAAAGCCAAAGTGCCTATTTTTTCGGAAGTCATCAAGTGCCAGAATACGAGACAGAGAAGGCCAGGGAGCCACCACACCACCTGGCCACGCGGCCAGGCCTGGCCTACGCCAGGCGGTGGTGTGGCCACTCCCGGCACCCCCTCGGCCTCCCCTTCCGACTATAAGATGCCCTCAGGACGTAAACCCTAAGGACCCGATCAAAAAATCCACGAAAGAGTCTGTAGCCACTGTCATCTCCATCCCTAGATCGGGAGGGATCTGAAGCTCTTCCCGGCACCTTGCCGGAGAGGGGAATTCACCCTGAGGCCTTCTTCATCACCATGCAAGCCTCCAGTGTGATGCGTGAGTAGTTCATCCTTGGACTACGGATCCATGTAATAGCTAGATGGCTGGTTCTCCTCCTTTGTGCTTTTATGTCTAGATCTTGTGAGCTCCGTTCATGATCAAGATCATCTATTTGTAATTCTACATGTTTTGTTTGCGGGGATCCGATGGATATTGAGATGCTATTTCAAATTGATTATTGATTCTATCATGTCTTTGTTATTTGTGATCTTGCATGCTTTCCGTTGTTAGTAGCTATCTTGGCCAAGTAGATGCTAGCAACTCCAAGAGTTAGTATTTATGCTCGATAGTGGGTTCATGCCTTTGGTAATCTGGGGAAGTGACAGAAATCTCTAAGGTACTAGATGTGCTGTTGCTACTAGGGAGAAAACAACAATCATTTGTTCATAGAATAATCGTATTGTTTACTTTACATGCAATTCGTAAAGCAACAATCTATTGCTTGCAACTTAATACTGGAGGGGGTTCGGATGATAACCTGAAGGTGGATTCTTAGTCATAGATGCAGTTGGATGGCGGTCTATGTATAATGTTGTAATGCCCAATCAAGTCTCAGAGGAGTCAAGATGATTAGTATATGCATGTATTGCTTTCTCGGTGTTTGTCAATTGCAACGCTGTAATTTGTTCACCCAGCATGTTATCTATCTAAGGAGAGCCACCTCTAGTGAACTATGGATCCTGGTCCTCTTTTCTTTACATACAATCTACAACTGTTTACTGCTTTGTGTTTACTTTCTTAAAACTTTTACTTCTTTCCATTCGATACGTTTAATCCTTTGTTTTCCGCAAAACACGGTGAGATTGACAACCTCATCGCAAGTTGGGGACAAAGTTCTGTGGTTGGGTTGTGCAGGTCTCCACGTTGCTACTAGGACCGGTAGTGCGCCCTGCCAAAGCTCAGCTAGTAACACCTTTGGGGTGTTTCCTTGCTCCTACTGGTTCGATTAAACCTTGGTTTCATAACTGAGGGAAACTTGCTGCTGTGCTCATCATACCTTCCTCTTGGGGTTCCCAACGAGCTCTACATCAACACCGCCATCAAGCGATTTTCTGGCGCCGTTTCCGGGGATTCAAGGACATCTTCACATGGGGAGTCCCTCATAACCAATCTCTTTACTTTGTTGTTTTTGATTTGCTTAGTTTTCTTTTTTGCTTTGTTTGCTTGTTTTGTTATTCAAAAACACACAAAAAATAGTTTTACTAAGTTGCTTTCTTTTCAAAAACACAAAAAAAATAGTTTTACTAGTTTACTTTCTTATTTGAAAAACACACAAAAATTAGTTCCTATCTTGAGTGTCACTATGTCTAGCCTTGTTCCAATCACTATGTCACCCGAGAAAATGATTTTCACTTTTAAACAAGGAATTGAGGAAAGTTTTAAGGAAGCTTGGTCTAGAATCTCCGATCTACATGAAAAAACTGAGCCTAAAATGACTCAGAGCTTGTTCCTTAGCAGTTTTTACCTTGGGATTGATCTTTGCTATAGATATGTTTTAGATGCTGTTGTGGGAGGAGATTTCCTCCAATGTAATGAGGATGATGTTATTAATGCTATAAAGAAATTGATCCTCACTTACAACTTGCCTAGCCAAACTGATATTTCTTTCGCAAGAATATTTGCTAGATTGAACACTCTTGAGACTAGCACTTCTAGATTAAAAGATTGCTATAATACACTTAGGGAGCATCACAATTATGTTCCAATAAATTCTGAACCATCAAAGTGGCTCCCTACAGTAAAGATTGAGATAAACACTGAAACTTTTCAAGCTCGCTGTGATATCATGTCTGAATTTTGTCTTATGCCCAAAGATATTTATGAATCTCTGAATACTTGGGGGCTCACTGAAGGAGGAAAAGAAATATCTCTTGCTAATAATACTACCATATTACCTCTTGGAATAGATGAAGGAGTGTCTACAAAGATCCTTGGGAAAACGATTTCTATTGATTATCTTGTTATTGAATGTGCAGGAAAAGGACAAATTACACTTGGAAGGTCCCTATCAGAACTCCTTGGAGCAATAATAGATGTGGGAAAGGGGACCATGCACCTTTCTTCTCCACTAAACAATCATATTTTTCCCAATGTTAAGAATAAAAGTAAGAGAGGTAAGGGCAAGAAATTTGGTCTTAATGCTTCTTCACTTGAGAACACTTGATTTTTTTTGCTTCTTATGCCTAACTTAAAGGCGTTAAAGAAAAGTACTTATTGGGAGATAACCCAAAAGTTTTAGATGAGTCTTGGAAGTTATTACCTCTGTAATAACCTCTCCTTATCCTTTTTATTTGCATTTTGTGCCAAGAGTAACCTCTAATGATTGGGAAAGTTGCTGTCCCGAAACAGATTTTTGTGCTTCACAGTAAAAATTCGTGAGAGAGCTCTGTATGTCGGATTGAGCTGTAATTTTTTGTGCTACTGCCCCAGGTTGTTATATAACTTTCTTTAGTTTAACACTTTTTGATTTGAGCAACATAAGGTCTTAGAAAAAATTCGTCTTTACCTGCTGGTCTGTTTTGACAGATTTCTGCCATTGTCTGCATTTGCTTCTTGTGGGTTCCTTTTTGAGTTCTTTTGGGGAATTGAGCTTTTTGAAGGAAGTGCTACAGTAGCTAGTGTTCTAATGGAAGTTTATTTGGTATTAGAACTGAACTTTAAGACTTATTTATCTTGAGTGCACTAATGTTGCTAATAAAGATTGTGTGAAGTTTTGTTTAAAGGAAAAATTTCAGGTGTATGGAAGGAATGAGTAATGAAGATGAAGGATGGACTAAAGCTCAAGATTAGGGATGCCACGTGTGTCACCCCAAGAAATATCCAATAAGTACAAGCGTCAAAGCTTGGGGATGCCCAAGGCATCCCCTTCTTCATCAATAAAAATTCTAGGTTTCTTCCAAACGCTTCATTTTTATTGTTTCATGCACAGTTGTGTTGTTCTTGGAGCGTCTTCTTTTTCATTTTTGTTTTGGTTTTTCGTTTGCTTTTGTTTGCTTTGTTTGCTGAATAAATTGGTTGGACCCCCTCTTTCATACATTAGTTTGCAAATAGTTTGGTTTGGTTTGGAAAAGAGTAGGAAAGTTCATGATTTTGTGGTAAAAAAAGCTCGTTTTTGACTGTGGCCTATGCTTTGTCATGCCATGCTTGATATTGTTTTGGCTTTATGCTTAGTATTCTTTGATGTAGCATGACTTTTTATAAACAATTGAGATTGCTTAATGTGCCTTGGATGAATCATGCGTTGTTTTAGCATATTAAAGCATAGTATAGTGGTATTCTCCTTTGATGCTTTATTTGGGTTGACTTGGCACATGCTCACACCATGTTATGACTATCTCAAGTCACCATAGACTTTATGATCCTTTAGTTTTCAACTTGTAGTATCACTTTATGCTTTGATCAATGATGTTTTGTTGCTCTGCATGATTATGGCCATTATTGCTCTCTTAGTTTATCGTTCCCAGTCTTTTGCTAGCCTCCGCAACCAAGTATGAGTTCCACTCATGCATCCAACTCCCTAAACCAAGTTATTCCAAAGAGTCCACCATACCTACCTACTAGCTTATGCTATTCCAAGTATATTCATGTTTTTGTTTACCTTCCAAATTAAACTTGTTATGAGAAAACTAGTGATTAAAGCTCTCACGAACTTGATGGCACACTTTACTCTTTGCATCTAATAAACTTGAACCACTGGGTCCTTCTTTGTTGCGTATATGCTTGCTCTTTATAAGTTGAAATTAGCAGAACCATGTACCATGGGGAACACTTTCAACATTGCACTTGTACTTTGTACCCCGTTGATATCATGTTCTTTTGCTTACGGATCCCGGCGGTGTGAAATAAAATTGGAACTTGTAAGTTCATGGAGTTTGTATGTGTGTTAGATAAACGCCTGGGCCGCTAGCCTAAGCCATGCCTAATCATGGTGGCAACTTGCAGCATCACCATAATGAGCACTCTATGAAGCATCCTCAATAAATACCTATGCAAATAGCAAATAAAAAGATCGCTGAGATGCTCATTGTCTACTTGCCTTGTCATTTTGATTATGGGAAATCTCCTGTATCATGTGCAAGGGGTACCCCGTTGGCGGTTCTTAATGATACACATATACTTACAATGACAAGAGCTTACTCGTGACTGAAGTTGAGTAGCATGAGGATCGGTCTTCGTAAGTAAGGGGCATGAGATTTTGGTTTATAACTTGTCAAACATATCCTCTTAGTTGTGTCACTTTAACCTTAATCACCTTAAAGATGCTTATGATAGGGGAAATGAGAGCTGAAAGCTATAAGTACCATAATTTTTGGAAGCTCTTTATGAGACTTGAATCCCTACTTCCTTTTATAAAAAGGCCTTTCTTCCACCATTATATTGAGTCTCCACCTTCTATCTTTATGCATCTACTTTGAGAGCATAGTGGCCATTATTAGTTCTATGTGCATTGTCCCAAGACTAGTTGATTGATGCATACTTTGATATTGCTTGTTTTAAACTATTGTATCTAGTCACTCTGTTGAACTTTGAAGGTGTCCTATGCATTTATATTTGCTACTCTATTGAGGGACAAGATGAATACTATTATGCTATGTTTTCTTTATGTGAAACAAACAAACGTCTTGCAAAGCATTGTTATTCATGAATCTTTTGTTTGTGCCTTTTCATGTTGCATCATAGTTTCTTTTCTTATTGCTAGAACTTTGTCTTTCATGTTATGATTGAAGTACTATGATCCCAGCTTTGAATGTTTTGCAAATACTTTGATCAATTCTTTGATGGTGCATGTCACCTAAAAAATTATTCTTTCTTTTTATCACTTACCTACTCGAGGACGAGCAGGAGTTAAGCTTGGGGATGTTGATACATTGCAAATGTATCTATAATTTTTGATGTTCCATGCTTGGTTTTATCCACTTTCTTGTGTTTTGTTCCAACTTTGGAGTACTTTTCATATGATTTCTTGGACTAACCTATTAACAAGAGCCATAGTGCCAGCTGCCTGTTTTCTGCTGTTTTTGGTTCCAGGAAAGTCAGAAAATGAATATTCTCAGAATTGGATGGGACAAAAGCCAAAGTGCCTATTTTTCCAGAAGTCATCAAGTGCCAGAATACGATACGGAGAAGGGCCAGGGAGCCACCACACCACCTGGCCACGCGGCCAGGCCTGGCCCGCGCCAGGGGGTGGTGTGGCCACTCCCGGCACCCCCTCGGCCTCCCCTTCTGACTATAAGATGCCCTCGGGACGTAAACCCTAAGGACCCGATCAAAAAATCCACGAAAGAGTCTGTAGCCACCGTCATCTCCATCCCTAGATCGGGAGGGATCTGAAGCTCTTCCCGACACCCTGCCGGAGAGGGGAATTCACCCTGAGGCCTTCTTCATCACCATGCAAGCCTCCGGTGTGATGCGTGAGTAGTTCATCCTTGGACTACGGATCCATGTAGTAGCTAGATGGCTGGTTCTCCTCCTTTGTGCTTTCATGTCTAGATCTTGTGAGCTCCGTTCATGATCAAGATCATCTATTTGTAATTCTGCATGTTGTGTTTGTGGGGATCCGATGGATATTGAGATGCTATTTCAGATTGATTATTGATTCTATCATGTCTTTGTTATTTGTGATCTTGCATGCTTTCCGTTGTTAGTAGCTATCTTGGCCAAGTAGATGCTAGCAACTCCAAGAGTTAGTATTTATGCTCGATAGTGGGTTCATGCCTCTGGTAATCTAGGGAAGTGACAGAAATCTCTAAGGTACTAGATGTGCTATTGCTACTAGGGAGAAAACAACAATCCTTTGTTCATAGAACAATCGTATTGTTTACTTTACATGCAATTCATAAAGCAATAATCTGTTGCTTGCAACTTAATACTAGAGGGGGTTCAGATGATAACCTGAAGGTGGATTATTAGTCATAGATGCAGTTGGATGGCGGTCTATGTATAATGTTGTAATGCCCAATCAAGTCTCAAAGGAGTCAAGATGATTAGTATATGCATGTATTGCTTTCTCGGTGTTTGTCAATTGCCCCGCTGTAATTTGTTCACCCAACATGTTATCTATCTAAGGAGAGCCACCTCTAGTGAACTATGGATCCCGGTCCTCTTTTCTTTACATACAATCTACAAACTGTTTACTTCTTTGTGTTTACTTGCTCCTACTAGTTCGATTAAACCTTGGTTTCATAACTGAGGGAAACTTGCTGTTTTGCTCATCATACATTCCTCTTGGGGTTCCCAACGAGCTCTACATCAACACCGCCATCAAACATTTTTCTGGGCGCCGTGCATTGAGCCATCAAAGTGCAATGTTAAAGCGTTCCCCATGACAACATAGTTCTGCTAATTCCCAACGTATAAGTGCAAGCATATACAACTTCGATGACACAATGGTTCAAGTTTATTAGGTGCAAGAAAATTAAAGTGTGCCATCAAGTTCATGAGAGCTTTAATCACTCATTTTCACATAACAAGTTTAATTCGGAAGGTAGATAAAAACATGAATTTACTTGGAATAGCAAATGCTAATAGGTAGGCATGGTAGACACAAATGGCATAGGTTTTGGTTTTAAGGATTGGATGCACGAGAAGCATTCCCTCTCAGTACAGGTTTTAGGCTAGCAAGGCTGGGTAGCAACCATAAGAGTTGAAGGAAACAAACAAACATATAGGTGATAAAAACAAACATGCAATCTTCCTTGGAAGCACAAAACATCTTAACTAGAGAATACTAAGCTTATGAGGAAATCAAGAAAGATGATGATGAAATTATTAAGAGTACTTTTATCTTTTTCATTCAATTCTCATAATAGTGTTGCTACTGACCGAGCCAGGTTTGTCAAAACCAACTAAATTAACTCAATGATCCCAAAGTGATACCAATACTAGTAACAAGATCAATCATATAACAGAAATTGAAAACTAAAATAAGATATGCAAAAGAGTAAATGATAGAACTTCTCATTAATATTCCATAACGGCATCTCACACCAAGGGATACATAGATATCTAACGAGAGGGGGGACACTTCCATAATGCAAACCATCCTACATGATAACTTCTTTATTCATGATATGACTCTACTAAAAAGGTAAAAAGATAGAAGATAGTGATGTGATACCGCGGCACTCCCCCAAGCTTGGAACAAACCAAGGGGATGCCAAAACCTGATGACGAATTACTCCTTCGGTGGTGGTGGTGTTCTCTCATCATCGTCCGACTTCCAAGGTAAGGGCTCCCCATCAACAAAAGAAATCATGGTATCCATCATCCTGAAACTAGCATCAGCACTTATGCGTTTAAACCTAACCGCATACTCACAGTTTTGATTTTGCACGTTGTAGAGTTGTGCTTGCAGTTGGTTGTTCGTTCGATGGAGTGAGAGGATTTCATCTTAAGCTCAGCAGTCTCCTTTTGGTGCTCGGCGATGAGTTAGGAACAAATCTTATGGATGATATCCACTTCGTGTTCCTCCATCTTCTTATACCTAAAGACTTCTTGCTCCAATGCTTCCATCCTGTCCTCTAGACTTCCTTCACCTTTAGGGCCCTGAACCTCTTTTATCTGTACCTCCCCATCTTCAAGCAACAACTCCTTGGGATGAATCTTCAACTCATGCATGTACGGGCTGATGATATCCATGGAGGGATCTTTCTTGGCTGATCCAGAGGAGGACATTGTGGCTCAAAAACTGAGATTCTACCTGTCAGAAATAGATCGAAACGAAAACACGACGAGAACACGATATAAGAACCTCGGGGGATCCGGGGGATTATATATTATGAATTTTTACAACATAAGGAAGGTACTGGGAGAAAACGGGCCAGAGACGGAGTCCGATGTGGCCACACCACCTGCTGGCGCGGCAAGGGGGCCGCGCCAGGGGGTGGTGTGAGCCACCCTGGCTCTGTTTCCGTCCCTCTTTCACTTTGTTGCCTTCCCTGTTGGATAAAAACTGCAAAAGTATAACTTGATAGATTTTTTGCGGACTTTTCCTTACCATAACTATTACCTATTCGAAAACCGACTCTGCAGGTCTCTAAAGTTGGCATTTAGTAGATTCTTCCGGAGTCACTGATACATTGCAAATGTATCTATATTTGATGTTCCATGCTTGGTTTTATCCACTTTCTTGTGTTTTGTCCACACTTTGGAGTACTTTTCATATGATTTCTTGGACTAAACTATTAACAAGAGCCACAGTGCCAGCTGCCTGTTTTCTGCTATTTTTGGTTCTAGGAAAGTCAGAAAATGAATATTCTCGGAATTGGACGGGACAAAATCCAAAGTGCCTATTTTTCTGGAAGTCATCAGATGCGAGAATACGAGACAGAGAAGGGCCAGAGGGCGGCCACACCACCTTGCCGCGCGGCCAGGCTTGGCCCGCTCCAGGGGGTGGTGTGGCCAGCCCAGACACCCCCTCGGCCTCTCCTTCCGCCTATAAGATGCCCTCGGGACGAAAACCCTAAGTACCTGATCAAAAATCCACGAAAGAGTCTGTAGCCGCCGTCATCTCCATCCCTAGATCGGGAGGGATCTGAAGCTCTTCCCGGCACCCTGCCGGAGAGGGGAATTCACCCTGGAGGCCTTCTTCATTACCATGCAAGCCTCCGGTGTGATGCGTGAGTAGTTCATCCTTGGACTATGGATCCATGTAGTAGCTAGATGGCTGGTTCTCCTCCTTTGTGCTTTCATGTCTAGATCTTGTGAGCTCCGTTCATGATCAAGATCATCTATTTGTAATTCTGCATGTTGTGTTTGCGGGAATCCGATGGATATTGAGATGCTATTTCAGATTGATTATTGATTCTATCATGTCTTTGTTATTTGTGATCTTGCATGCTTTCAGTTGTTAGTAGCTATCTTGGCCAAGTAGATGCTAGCAACTCCAAGAGTTAGTATTTATGCTCGATAGTGGGTTCATGCCTCTGGTAATCTAGGGAAGTGACATATATCTTTAAGGTACTAGATGTGTTGTTGCTACTAGGGAGAAAACAACAATCCTTTGTTCATAGAACAATCGTATTGTTTACATTACATGCAATTCGTAAAGCAATAATTTGTTGCTTGCAACTTAATACTGGAGGGGGTTCGGATGATAACCTGAAGGTGGATTATTAGTCATAGATGCAGTTGGATGGCGGTCTATGTATAATGTTGTAATGACCAATCAAGTCTCAAAGGAGTCAAGATGATTAGTATATGCATGTATTGCTTTATCGATGTTTGTCAATTGCCCCGCTATAATTTGTTCACCCACCATGTTATCTATCTTAAGGAGAGCCACCTCTAGTGAACTATGGATCCCGGTCCTTTCTTTTACATACAATCTATAAACTGTTTACTACTTTGTGTTTACTTTCTGCAATATTACTTCCTTCCATTTGATACGTTTAATCCTTTGTTTTCAGCAAAATCGGTGTGATTGACAACCTCATCGCAAGTTGGGGACAGAGTTCTGTGGTTGTGTTGTGCAGGTCTCCACGTTGCTGCTAGCACCGGTAGTGCATCCTGCCATCGTTCAGCTAGCTACACCTTTAGGATGTTTCCTTGCTCCTACTGGATTGATAACCTTGGTTTCGTACTGAGGGAAAACTTGTTGCTGTGCTCATCATACCTTCCTCTTGGGGTTCCCCAACAAGCTCGATATATTTTGGGCCATCAAGCATATTTGCTGGCGCCCTTGCTGGGGAGTCAAGGACATCTTCACAAGGGGAGTCCCTCATAACCAATCTCTTTACTTTGTTATTTTTGTTTTGCTTAGTTTCTTTTGCTTTGTTTGCTTGTTTCTTATTCAAAAACACAAAAAAATCAGTTTTACTAGTTTGCTTTCTTTATCAAAAACACACAAAAAATTAAGTCTCCTTTAGTTGTCACCTCTTCCTTAGCTCACCATGTTGATCTCTAAATTCACCCTGAAAGACCTTTCAATTGGTAGTGGTTCTATAATTGGGAAGGATAATATTGAAGAATTCTTTAATCATGTTAGTAAGCATGAAGATACTGAGGATAGATCCCTTGCAGAACTTGCTCCAAACTATGAGATTCCTGCAGCTTCTTTAATTCACATGTTAGAAGCTAGGTTTGTTAACCTCAACCCCTTAATGCAAAAAATGTTTCTTAAGCTTAAAGAAATTGAGGACCCTAAAAGGAAGGATTTTATTCTAGAAACTTTCTTTAAGGAGTTTTATGGTGTTGCCAAGGAAGCTAGAAAAGTCTTTGAACGTTTCAATATGCTAGGCTCATGTGTAGATGTTGTTGGTACACGAGAAAAGATGAACAAAACCGAACCTAATGGGGAGGAACCTAAGATACCAATCCCCTTTAAACTGGTAGCAATACATGAAGCCATAGAAAAGAATCTTGATTGGATTGTTCCTGAAAACCCTTTTGATGAAAATAGTTAACCTAAGAGCATTGAGAGAGGATCCTCTAGAACTTATTTGGATGATATACCTTGCCTTGTTGAAGATATTTCTGGGATTAATCTTAATGCTTCTTCATTTGAGAACACTTGATTCTTTTTCTTGCTTCTTATGCCTAACTTAAAGGCGTTAAAGAAAAGTACTTATTGGGAGATAACCCAAAAGTTTTAGATGAGTCTTGGAAGTTATTACTTCAGTAATAACCGCTCCTTATCCTTTTTATTTGATTTTTGTGCCAAGAGTAACCTCTAATGAGAGAGAAGTAATGATTGGGAAAGTTGCTGTCCCGAAACAGATTTCTGTGCTTCACCGTAAAAATTAGTGTAAAATCTCTGAATGTCTTTTTGAGGCGTGAATTTTGTACTTCTGCCCCAGGTTGTTATCTAACTTTCGTTAGTTCAACACTTTTTGATTTGAGCAACAGAAGGTCTTCGAAAAAGTTTCTCTTTACCTGCTGGTCTGTTTTGACAGATTTCTGCCATTTTCTGCATTTGCTTCTCGTTGGTTCCTTTTTGAGTTCTTTTGGGGAATTGAGCTTTTTGAGGGAAGTGCTTCAGTAGCTAGTGTTATAATGGAAGTTTATTGGTGTTGGAACTGAACCTTAAGACCTATTATCTTGAGTGCACTAATGTTGCTAATAAAGATTGTGTGAAGTTTTGTATGAAGGAAAAAATTTAGGTGTATGGAAGGAATGAGTAATGAGATGAAGGATGGACTAAAGCTCAAGCTTGCGGATGCCACACATGTCACCCCAAGAAATATCCAAGAAGTACAAGCGTCAAAGCTTGGGGATGCCCAAGGCATCCCCTTCTCCATCAATAAAAATCCCAGGTTTCTTCCAAACACTTCATTTTTATTGTTTCATGCACAGTTGTGTTGTTCTTGGAGCGTCTTCTTTTTCGTTTTCGTTTTGGTTTTTCGTTTGCTTTGTTTGCTTAGTTCTCTGAATAAATTGGTTGGACCCCCACTTTCATACATTGGTTTTCAAATAGTTTGGTTTGGTTTGGTTTGGAAAAGAGTAGGAAAGTTCATGCTTATGTGGTAAAAAGAGCTTGTTTTTTACTGTGGCCTATGCTTTGTCATGCCATGATTGATATTGTTTTGGCTTTATGTTTAGTATTCTTTGCTGTAGCATGACTTGTTATAAACAATTGAGATTGCTTAATGTGCCTTGGATGAATCATGCGTTGTTTTAGCATATTAAAGCACAGTATAGTGGTATTCTCTTTTGATGCTTTATTTGGGTTGACTTGGCGCATGCTCACACCATGATATCAAGTCACCATAGCCTTTATGATCCTCTAGTTTTCAACTTGTAGTATCACTTTATGCTATGATCAATGATGTTTTGTCGTTCTGCATGATTATGGCCATTATTGCTCTCTTAGTTTGTCGCTCCCAGTCTTTGCTAGCCTCCACAACCAAGTATGAGTTCAACTCATGCATCCAACTCCTTAAACCAAGTTATTCCAAAGAGTCCACCATACCTACCTACTAGCTTATGCTATTCCAAGTATATGCATGCTTTTGTTTACCTTCCAAATTAAACTTGTTATGAGAAAACTAGTGATTAAAACTCTCACGAACTTGATGGCACACTTTACTTTTCTTGCCCTTAATAAACTTGAACCATTGTGTCGTCTATGTTGTATATGCTTGCACTAAATTGTTGGGAATTAGCAGAACCATGTTGTCATGGGGAATGCTTTCAACATTGCACTTGGTACTTGTACCTAGTTGATATCATGCTCTTTTGTATATGGATGTCGTAGGTGTGAAATGAAAGGGGAGCTTGTAAGTCCATGGAGTTATGTATATGTGTTAGAGAAACGCCTGGGCCACTGGTCTAATCCATGCTGACATGGTGGAAACCTGCAGCATA
Organism: Avena sativa; assembly: GCA_916181665.1. Taxonomy (NCBI): domain Eukaryota; kingdom Viridiplantae; phylum Streptophyta; class Magnoliopsida; order Poales; family Poaceae; genus Avena; species Avena sativa. The sequence continues at coordinate 446,365,214 of OV702297.1, forward strand.
ACCATAATGAGCTGTCTATGAAGCATTCTTCTTATAAAAAAAGAGTCCTATATTGAGAAAAAAATAGAAAAAGAAAACAAAAGATTATGAAAAGAGGAAAGAGAGAAAAAAGCACCATATTCACATGGTAAATAAGAAGATTGCTGAGATGCTCGTTGTCTACTTGCCTTGTCATTTTGATATGGGGATTCTTCCGTATCATCGGCAAGGGGTACACCATTGGCGGTTCTCTATGATACACATGTACTTACGATGACAAGAACTTACCGGTGACTAAACTTGAGTAGCATGAGGAGCGACCCTCGTATCCAAGGGACATGAGATTTCTAACTTATACTTCGTCAAGCATATACACCATAGTTTGTTCACTTTAACCTTAATCACTTCAAGATGCTTATGATAGGGGCAATGAGAGCTGAAAGCTATAAGTACCATAATTTTTGGAAGCTCTTTATGATACTTGAATCTCTACTTACTTTTATAAAGGCCCTTCTTCCACCATTATATTGAGTCTCCACCTTCTATCTTTATGCACCTACTTTGAGAGCATAGTGGCCATTCTTAGTTCTATGTGCATTGTCCCAAGAGTAGTTGATTTATGCGTACCTTGATATTGCTTGTTTTAAACTATTTGTATCTAGTCACTCTTATGAACTTTGAAGGTGTCCTATGCATTTATATTTGCTACTCTATGAGGGACAAGCTGAATACTATTATGCTATGTTTTCTTTATGTGAAACAAACAAACGTCTTGCAAAGCATTGTTATTCATGAATCTTTTGTTTGTGCCTTTTCATGTTGCATCATAGTTTCTTTGTATTATTGCTAGAACTTTGTCTTTCATGTTATGATTGAAGTACTATGATCCCAGCTTTGAATGTTTTACGAATACTTTGATCAAGTCTTTGATGGTGCATGTCACCTCAAAAATTATTCTTTCTTTTTATCACTTACCTACTCGAGGACGAGCAGGAGTTAAGCTTGGGGATGTTGATACATTGCAAATGTATCTATAATTTTTGATGTTCCATGCTTGGTTTTATCCACTTTCTTGTGTTTTGTCCACACTTTGGAGTACTTTTCATATGATTTCTTGGACTAACCTATTAACAAGAGCCACAGTGCAGTTGCCTGTTTTCTGTTGTTTTTGGTTCTAGGAAAGTCAGAAAATGAATATTCTTGGAATTGGACGGGACAAAAGCCAAAGTGCCTATTTTTCCGGAAGTCATCAGATGCCAGAATACGAGATGGAGAAGGGCCAGAGGGCGGCCACACCACCTGGCCGTGCGGGCAGGCTTGGCCCGTGCCAGGGGGTGGTGTGGCCAGCGTAGGCACCCCCTCGGCCTCTCCTTCCGCCTATAAGATGCCCTCGGGACGAAAACCCTAAGTACCTGATCAAAAATCCATGAAAGAGTCTATAGCCATCGTCATCTCCATCCCTAGATCGGGAGGGATCTGAAGCTCTTCCCGGCACCCTGCCGGAGAGGAGAATTCACCCTGGAGGCCTTCTTCATTACCATGCAAGCCTCCGGTGTGATGCGTGAGTAGTTCATCCTTGGACTATGGATCCATGTAGTAGCTAGATGGCTGGTTCTCCTCCTTTGTGCTTTCATGTCTAGATCTTGTGAGCTCCGTTCATGATCAAGATCATCTATTTGTAATTCTGCATGTTGTGTTTACGGGAATCCGATGGATATTGAGATGCTATTTCAGATTGATTATTGATTCTATCATGTCTTTGTTATTTGTGATCTTGCATGCTTTCCGTTGTTAGTAGCTATCTTGGCCAAGTAGATGCTAGCAACTCCAAGAGTTAGTATTTATGCTCGATAGTGGGTTCATGCCTCTGGTAATCTAGGGAAGTGACAGATATCTTTAAGGTACTAGATGTGTTGTTGCTACTAGGGAGAAAACAACAATCCTTTGTTCATAAAACAATCGTATTGTTTACATTACACGCAATTCGTAAAGCAATAATCTGTTGCTTGCAACTTAATACTGGAGGGGGTTCGGATGATAACCTGAAGGTTGATTATTAGTCATAGATGCAGTTGGATGGCGGTCTATGTATAATGTTGTAATGCCCAATCAAGTCTCAAAGGAGTCAAGATGATTAGTATATGCATGTATTGCTTTCTCGATGTTTGTCAATTGCCCCAATGTAATTTGTTCACCCAGCATGTTATCTATCTTAAGGAGAGCCACCTCTAGTGAACTATGGATCCCGGTCCTTTCTTTTACATACAATCTATAAACTGTTTACTGCTTTGTGTTTACTTTTTGCAAACTATTACTTTCTTCCATTCGATACGTTTAATCCTTTGTTTTCAGCAAAACCGGTGAGATTGACAACCTCATCGCAAGTTGGGGACAGAGTTCTGTGGTTGTGTTGTGCAGGTCTCCACGTTGCTGCTGGCACCGGTAGTGCGCCCTGCCATCGTTCAGCTAGCTACACCTTTGGGGTGTTTCCTTGCTCCTACTGGATTGATAACCTTGGTTTCGTACTGAGGGAAAACTTGCTGTTGTGCTCATCATACCTTCCTCTTGGGGTTCCCCAACGAGCTCGATATATTTTGGGCCATCAGTCACCACTTGAATAACATCAATATCTTCATCTTCATACACATATTGCTTGAGTCATTTAACCTTTCACTATCTCATTACACCACTTTCTCCTACAACTTGGAAATTTCTTTCACACAAAACTTCACACAATTCTCATTAGCAACATTAGTGTAAGCGAGGTAATAAACCTTTTAAGTTCAATTTGAACTGAAATCCATCAAAACATAAGCTACTGTAGCAACTCCTTCCGAAAACCCAAAAATAATTCAAAAAGGAAATGGATTTAAGAGGCAAATGCAAGAGTGGCAAAAATCTGTCAAAATAGACCAGCAGGTAAATATCAATTTTTTTGAAAATCTTTTGTTGCTCAAATTAAAAAGTGCAAAACTAAAGAAAGTTAAATAACAACCTGGGGCATAAGCACAAAAATTTATAGATCAGTACGACGTACAGAGATTTTTCACGAATTTTTACAGTGAAGCACAAAAATCTGTTTCGGGACAGCAACTTCCCCAAATATTACTTATCTCTCATTAGAGGCTGATCTTGACACAAAAACTAAATAAAAAAGGATAAGGAGAGATTATTGCCAAAACAATAACTTCGAAGACTCAAATAAACAAAAACTGAAAGCAAAGATATTGGGTTGTCTCCCAAAAAGCTCTTTCTTTATAGCCATTAAGATGGGCATGATAATTTCAATGATGCTCACATGAGAATATGAATTGAAGTAAAGGAGAGAATCGAGAAGCAAAAATACACATGTTTAAGTCTAACCCACTTCCTATGCAAGGGAATTTTGTAAGCAAACAAATTGTTGAAACCAGGAATTGTTAGCATAGGAAGGCAAAACAAGTGCAACATAAAGATTTTCAGCATAAAGCGAGGAAACTTAATATTATTGAGATGCATTAGAACCGTCTTCCCTCTCTCATAATAACTGTCAGTATCATGCATAAATTTAACGATATAACTATCACATGAACCATTGTAGCAATGATCACTTATCCTAACAGAAAACATAGGGACACTAGCTCTCATAACACTACTTTGTGAAACAATATTAGGGATGTCCTTACCAAGGATAGTGTGTCCCTATTCTACATATTTAGTGACAAAGTCTTTCACATTTGGTATTATAGGTTCATCATCCATTTTTTCATCAGGTTCAACAGCTTTATTTGTACTTTCATTAACCATACTAGCTATCATAGAATGTTCATTTACTTTAACTGGGAAAGGTATTTTCTCAATGTAAGGTTCAGGTAAAACATGATTAGCAGTATAAACTTTATAAGGTTCATGATACTTATTCCACTTCTTTTTAGGAACTTCAATATAGGAAGCAAAAGCCTTAAATACGTTGAAATAGCTTGAGAGTCTAAACCATAAACATTTTTAATATTTTGAAAGTCATCAGTTCCCATAAAAGATTCAATGCATTCATAATCATAATTTATACCTAACTTTCTTCCTTTATCATTCTCCCATGCTTCAGCATTGTCTTGAATACGGTCTAGAAGAACCCATTTAGCTCCTTATTCCGTGCGTGTAAATGATCCATCACAAGAAGCATCCAATAGATCCTTATCATGAAGAGAAAGCCTTACATGAAAGTTATTAATAATAATATTGTTGGGTAGCTCATGAATAGGACATTTGAGCATTAGTAACTTCAATATCCCCCAAGCTTGAGCTGTACTCTCTCCATCAAGAGGCCAAAAGTTGTATATTTGATTCCGATCTTTATGAATATCACTAGGAGGATAAAATTTTGAATAAAAGAGAGGTACTACTTCCTCCCATTCAAGAGCTTGACCATTCTTCAGCAGCTTATACCATTCCTCATCTCTTCCTTTCAGTGATAATGAGAATAACTTCTTCTTGACTTGATCTGTTGTAATACCTGCACACTTGAACAACCAACATAATTCGTGTATAAATAGCAAATGATCACCGGGATGGACAGTTCCCTCTCCAACATAATAGTTATCCATAACACGATCAATAATTCTTGTAGGTATTTTAAAAGTATCATTTTCAGCAGGTGGTGTTTCATCTACTACCTTAGCAGTGGTAGTAGCATTACGAAATAAGAAACTAAGTGAATTATCCATATTGAAATAAAGTAACTAGCAGAAGTAAGCAATACTCACAGTAGAAGTTTCCTTTACCAGTTCCACTCTCCAATAGCGCTTCACTCCCCGGAAACGGTGCCAGAAAATAGTCTTGATGACCCACAAGTATAGGGGTGTATCGTAGTATTTTCGATAACTAAGAGTGTCGAACCCAACGAGGAGCAGAAGGTGTTGACGAGTGGCTTGGAGCAGGAATTCTCTATAAATACTAAGCAAACAGATTTTTAGGGTTTTTGATAATGTAGGTAAATAAAGTACGAGTAATAAAAGACAGTAATAATAAATGCAGCAAGTGGCCTAGTCCTTTCTTTAGCAAAGGACAAGCCAGTTGTATTACTTAAGATGACCAGACGTTCTCGAGGACACATGGGAAAATTTTCAAGTGATTTCGTTTCATATAGTTGATTAATATTCTTTAGTTTGATAAGTGTTGTGTGGGTGAACCTGTGCTAATGTACCGACCTTAGGACTAATACATACTTGTGATTAAACCCCTTGCAAGCATCCGCAAGTACAAGAAAGTAATTATGATAGAAACCTAACCACAACTTTAAACTCTAAGATCCTGACATCCCTTGTGCAAAGGTTTCCTAATGGGGGTTCAGGTTTCTGTCACTCCGGCAACCCCTATGATTAGTAGCCAAATACACAATGCATTCCCCTAGGCCCATAAAGGTGAAGTGTCATGTAGTCGATGTTCACATGACACCACTAGAAGAATAACACCACAACTTAAATAACAAACTATTGAATCTTTCTCAACACAATTCCACTACTAACAACATGACTTCTCCCATGTCCTCAAGAACTAAACGAACTACTCATGAGACATCATATGGATCAAGATCAGAGATGATATAATGATAAGTAACAATCTAAACATAACAATAATTCAATGGTTCCACTCAATAGCATCAACTACGATAAGTAATCAACACCAGGAAAGTTTCCCCTAAGAACTATGCAAGATTCAACCCAATTGTTACAATGGTATGAAGTGGTGATGATGGTGCTGGTGGAGATGATGATGGAGATGATGATGATGATCCCGATGAAGTCCAGCTTGATGGTGGTGTTGATGGCGACGATCTCCCCTCTCCGGGAAGGAATTCCCCTGGCAGAATTATGTCTGTCGGAGAGATCTTTCTCTCTCTGTAGTTTTTTGCCCCACAGAGGCGGCGGAATCTTTCTGTGGTCACTCCCCAGGTATTAGGGTTTCATGGGGATAATATACGCCAAAGGGGAGAGCCAGGAGTGGGCTAGAGTGGCCACACCACCTGGTGGCACGGCCAGGGGTGGCCCACGCCAGGGGGTGGTGTGGGCCCCCTTATGGCCCATCTCCACTCCCCCTTCTAGAATCCTTCGTCTTCTAGAAAAATAGGATTTTCCATGTATTTTCCCAGATTTTCTGATCTTCGCGAATTTCACCTCCAAACAACACCTTTTTCATCAGAATTCTGATTGCAGCGGTCCATGCTCCAAAAGTCATCAACCATGCAAAAATAGATGAAATAACATAAGTATCATCTCTTAATATGAAATATATCAATGAATAACAGTGAATTATGATATTAGAATAGTGATGCAAAATGGACATATCAAGCCCTTACCTTGGAAGTCAGACGATGATGACAGAACACCACCACCACCGAAGGAGTAATTTGTCATCAGGTTTTGGCAACCCCTTGGTTTGTTCCAAGCTTGGCAGAGTGCCGTGATATCACATCTTTGATCTTTTATCTTCTTACCTTTTTAAGTAGAGTCATATCATGAATAGAGAAGTTATCATATAGGATGGTTTGCATTATGGAAGTGTCTCCCCTCTTGTTAGTTATCTATGTATCCCTTGGTTTGAGTTGCCGCGATGGAATATTAATGAGAAGTTCTATCATTTACTTTTTGCACATCTTATATTAGTTTTCAATTTCTGTTATATGATTGATCTTGTTGTTAGTATTGGTATCACTTTGGGATCATTAAGTAAATTTAGTTGGTTTTGGAAAACCTTGGTCGGTCAGTAGCAACACTATTATGAGAATTGAATGAAAAAGATAAAAGTACTCTTAAGAAATATAATTTCATCATCTTTCATTCTTGATTGGCTCATAAGCCTAGTATTCTCTAGTTAAGATCTTTTGTGTTTCCAAGGAAGATTGCATGTTTGTTTTTATCACTTGTATGTTTGTTTGTTTCCTTCAACTCTTATGCTTGCTACCCAGCCTTGCTAGCCAAAAACCTGTACTGAGAGGGAATGCTTCTCGTGCATCCAATCCTTAAACCAAAACCTATGCCATTTGTGTCCACCATACCTACCTATTAGCATTATTTCTATTCCAAGTAAATTCATGTTTTTATCTACCTTCTGAATTAAACTTTTTATGTGAAAATTAGTGATTAAAGCTCTCACAAACTTGATGGCACACTTTACTTTCTTGCACTTAATAAACTTGAACCATTGTGTCCATCTATGTTGTGTATATGCTTGTGTTTTGTAAGTTGTGAATTAGCAAAACCATGTTATCATGGGGAACGCTTTCAACATTGCACTTTATTTAGTTGATATCATGTTTTTTGCTTATGGATCCCGGCGGTGTGAAATGAAAGGGGAGCTTGTAAGGCTCATGGAGTTTGTATATGTGTTAGAGAAACGCATGGGCGGCTAGTCTAAGCCATGCCTAATCATGGTGGAAACCTGCAACATAACCATAGTCAGCAATCTGTGAAGCATCCTCAATAAAAAAACCTATGCAAATAGGAAAGAAAAAAAACCCTATGCAAATAGGAAATAAAAGGATCACTGAGATGCTCATTGTCTGCTTGCCTTGTCATTTTGATGTGGGGAATCTTCCGTATCATCGGGCAAGGGGTACCCCATTGGCAGTTCTCTATGATCACATGTACTTACAATGACAAGAACTTACTTGTGACTAAAGTTGAGTAGCATGAGGAACGGTACTCGTAAGTAAGAGGCATGAGATTTTCAGCTTATAACTTGTCAAGCATATCCTCATATTTGATCACTTTAACCTTAATCACCTAAAGATGCTTATGATAGGGGCAATGGGAGCTGAAAGCTAATAAGTACCATAATTTTTGGAAGCTCTTTATGAAACTTGAAATCCCTGCTTCCCTCTGCGAAGGACCTACCTTTTACTTTTTAGTTGAGTTAGTAAACCTATTCCTTTCTATATTAGCAAGTATTTTGAGTTGTTGTGTTTCATTCATGAAGGAAATATGCCCTGAGAGGCAATAATAAAGTTCTTATTTTGTATTCCTTATATATGATAGATGTTTATTTTTCATGCTAGAATTGTATTGATCGGAAACATCAATACATGTATGTTTAATAAACAAAAAGGGTTCCTAGTTATGCCTCTCTTATAGACTAGCTTGTTGATTAACAAGATGATCAAGGTTTCCTGATCATGGACATTGGACGTTGTTAATAACAAGGTCACACCATTGGTGGAATGATGTGATGAACACTCATCCAAAGTATAGCATTACAATCAAGTCATTATGTTTATATTGCTATAACATCATACGAAGTAATCTTTATCCTTAGACCATGAGATCATGTTAATTGCTAACACCGGAAGAGTATCTTGATAACATCAAACGTCACACCGTAACAGGGTGACTATAAAGATGGGTTCAGTACTACGAAGGTGTTATGTTGAGGCTCATGGATCAAGAGTGTAATTTGTCAATCCCGATGACGGATAGATATACTCTGGGCCCTCTCGGTGATATCACATTGAGATAGCTTGCAAGCAAGTGATGTGATCACTAGAATGTTATATCACGGGAACGAGAAAAGAGTGCATGTCGGTAACGAGATCAAACTAGGTATGGAGATACCGATGATCGAATCTCGGACATGTAATATATCGCGAGACAAAGGGATTTAGTTACAAGCGTTAAAGGTTCTCACGATCACAGAAGTCATCGTTGAATTTGTAGGAGTCAGTACGGATCTCCAGGTCCCGCTGCTGATTATTGATCGGAGAAGGGTCTCGATCATGTCTGCATTATTCGCGAACCGTAGGGTGACACACTTAAGATTTACCGGACACCATTTTGGAGCACATATGTTTCAGACGAAAGAATTGCAAAGCGCAGGAATTGTTTCAATAGAAACCGGAAATTGTTTCGGGTGAAATTGCAGAAAGTGGTTCTGCATGTGATATTGAAATATTGCAAGGGGCTATATGTGAATGTTTGTTAATTAAAGTAATTAACAAAATTCTGAATAAATTTAATAAAAGAGTTTTATTAAATGATAAGAGCATTAAACTTGGAGAATTTTAATGCATTTAAAGTGGAGACTTTAAAAGGGAATGTGAAGAGGCATTTTAATGTGGAGGGGTTACCACCACATGAATGGGGGAGGTGAGGGGTCACCCCCCATGCACCGGACATGGAGAGGAGGGGCACCCCCTCCTCCTATAAAAGGCCACCCATTCCCTCCTTCATCCACATACCTCCTTGTGAAGGATCTCTCTCCCCCTCTAGAATTATTCCCCCATGGTCTCGGATTAGCGAGATACATGTTCCCGGTGGCATTTCGTCTAGAAGGAGTTGCTGCTTCTGCTGGATCGCTGGAGCGAGGAGGTGGAGGTTTTCTGGTGGCTTGGACGTGTGTGCGAGTACGGATGCGCTGCTGAGTTGCGGCGCTCGGACTTCCTCACGATCTTGAGATCGGCAAGTGTACGACTACATCAACCACGAGTTCCTACTCATTAACAAAACTCGTTGTCTTCGAGGTAAGTTCTCGTTGGATGTATGTCCACCCGTTGCTTTGTACCTAGTAGATAGATCTTGGCGTGTAGTTCACACCGTAGGAATTTTTTTGTTTTCTATGCTGCGGACCCAACAGTGGTATCAGAGTCTGATCTATGCGTAGGTGCTTTGCACGGGTAGTACACATATGTTTATATGTGGGCGATGATGATCATGTTATTGCATCTTCTATGTATTTTGGATATTGGTGGCATAGTGGGATGAAGCGGCCCGGACCAACCTTACATGTCATCGTACATGAGACCGGTTCCACGACTAACATGCAACTTGTTTTGCATAAGTGGCTGGCGGGTGTCTGTCTCTCCTACTATAGTCAATATCTGATTTACAACGAGTTGCTAATAACTTAGTTATCCTCATTGTGGTTCATGTTCGTAGGTGAGAACGGTTCTATCTTCGAAAGCCCTAAGCCACGTAAAACTTGTAATTGATAAATTAGAGGCGTCTAGTTTAGATCGTTGCTGGGCTAGTGTATTGATATGGTATTGTTGTAAGTAGATGTATGATAGATACTCTTACAACACATTCAACGTGTAAGTTCCATAGACCTTGGCCTTACACACAAAGGGATGATATAGATCATACCACGATGCAAATGATAGAGATCAAATGCATGGACCATATCATCTCACTTTACACATTAGATGTTAGCATCTTATACTGCTAGTTTGGCGCTTTTGGTAGCATTGTAAGATGATCCCTCATTTAGATATCAAGATAAAATGTGTTCTTCCTTGAGTATGCACCGTTCTATGGATCGTGTTTCGAGACATCACGTGATGATCGGGTGTACTCGACTCTATGCTTTGATACAACGGGTGTAAGACAATTTTACACACGCGAGTACTAAGGTTCTTACTTGGCGAGCCTAGCATGTACAGACATGGCCTCGGAACACGGACCAAAAGGTTAAGCATGAGTCATATGGTTGATATGATGCCCATATAGATGCTCGCCTTTGAAGCTACACCGACTCACGTGATGATCGGACTTGGTGTAGTGGATTTGGTTCATGTAATCACCAAAAAGGCACGAGGGATGTCGTTTTTGAGTGGGAGTTCATTAGTAATTTGGATTAGTTGAACTCAATCTATCATAAACTTAGTATAAATAAACTTTACAAATTCTGTTGTAGATGGCACCACCTGCTTTTAATTTCAATGTGTTCATGGAGAAAGAGAAACTTGCTGTGAATGGTAGCAACTTCACCAACTGGGCTATGAATTTGAGGATTCTCCTCACTGCTGCACAAAAGCAATATGTGCTAGATGCGCCGCTAGGCCCCCCAACAGCTCCTGATGCCCCTGACGAGGAAAAGAATGTCTATGTGACTCGTCAGGAGGACCACAACTTAGTTCATTGCGGCATACTGTATGGGCTAGAGCCAGAACTTCGAAAGCGTTTCGAAAATGGCAATGGCTTTGATACCATGGGAGAATTGAAAATGATTTTCGATACCCATGCTTCCGTAGAGAGTTATAATGCTAATGAAAAGTTCTTTAGCTGCATGATGGAGGAGAACAGCTCCGTTAGTGAGCATGTACTCAAAATATCTGGGTACGCCAATAATCTTGTGTCCTTGGGAATAACGATTCCCATTGACTTAGGCATACATCGTGTTCTCCAATCTCTGCCACCTAGCTACAAGAGCTTCGTGATGAACTATAATATGCAGGTCATGAAGAATACTCTTCCCGAGCTTCTGTCAATGCTTAAGACTGCAGAAGTGGAGATTAGGAAAGAACATCAAGTGTTGATGATCAATAGGACCACCGGTTTCAAGAAGGACAAGAAAGGCAAGCACAAGGGAAAGAAGGGTGGAAAATCTGTTGCCGCGCCTGAAAAGAAACCCCGAGATGGCCCTAAGTCCGATACCGAGTGCTACTATTGCAGGGGGACTGGCCATTGGAAGCGCAACTGCCCCAAGTATTTGGCGGACAAGAAGTCCGGCAAGGCAAACAAAGGTATATGTGATATACATGTTATTGATGTGTACTTGACTAGTACTCGCAGTAGCACCTGGGTATTTGATACGGATCGGTTGCTAATATATGTAACTCGATTCAGGGGCTGCGGAACAAGCGACAACTAGCAAGGGATGAGGTCACAATGCGGGTCAGCAATGGATCAAGAGTTGATGTGATCGCCGTTGGAACGCTGCCTATCCATATGCCATCGGGATTACTCGTAAACCTAAATAATTTTTATTTGGTGCCTGCACTTAGCATGAACATTGTATCTGGATCGTGTTTGATACAAAGTGGTTATTCGTTTAAATCTGAAAACAATGGTTGTTCGATTTATATGGATAATATCTTTTATGGTCATGCACCTGTGTTGAATGGTTTATTTCTGATGGATCTCGATAGTAATATTACGCACATTCATAATGTTAATGCTAAAATGATTAAACTTGATGATGATATATCTGCATATATGTGGCACTGCCATCTAGGTCATATTGGCGTTAAACGCATGAAGAAACTCCATTCTGATGGACTTTTGGAATCACTTGATTTTGAATCATTTGATACATGTGAGACATGCCTTATGGGCAAGATGACTAGAACGCCGTTTTCCGGTTCAATGGAACGGGCGACAGATCTATTGGAAATCATACATACTGATGTGTGTGGACCAATGAGTGTGTCGGCACGAGGTGGATATCGTTATTTTGTTACTTTCATGGATGATTTGAGTAGATACGGGTATATCTATTTGATGAAACACAAGTCTGAAACTTTTGAAAAGTTCAAGGAATTTCAGAATGAAGTGGAAAATCATCGTAATTGAAAGATCAAACTTCTACGGTCTGACCGTGGAGGAGAGTATCTAAGTTACGAGTTTAGCACACACATTAAAGAGTGTGGAATAGTTTCACAACTCACGCCTACCGGAACACCACAACGTAATGGTGTGTCAGAACGTCGTAATCGTACCTTATTGGATATGGTTCGATATATGATGTCTCTGACTGACTTGCCACTATCATTTTGGGGTTATGCATTGGAAACAGCTACATTCACTTTAAATCGGGCACCATCTAAATCCGTTGAAACGACACCGTATGAATTATGGTTTGGAAACAAACCTAAACTGTCATTTCTTAAAGTTTGGGGATGCGATGTTTATGTGAAGAAACTTCAACCGGATAAACTCGAACCCAAAGCGGAAAAATGCATCTTCATAGGATACCCTAAGGAAACAATTGGGTATACCTTCTATCACAGATCCAAGGGCAAGGTTTTTGTTGCCAAGAATGGATCCTTTCTTGAGAAGGAGTTTCTCGCGAAAGGTGTGAGTAGTCGGAAGGTAGAACTCGAAGAGGTTATTGAACCTTCTCTTCATGAAATAGCAAGTGGCGCAGCACTGAAAGTTGTTTCGGAGTTGACTTCACCTAATGAAGAGAGAGCTAATGATATTGATCATGAAACTCTGAAAGAGGAAACTATCGAACCTCGCAGGTCAAGCAGGACACGTGCAGCTCCTAAACTGTACGGCACTCCTATTGTGAATTTCATGGTTGATGAAATGGATGACCCTGTGACGTATGAAGAAGCGATGATGAGCCCGGATTCCAACAAATGGCTAGAAGCCATGAAATCCGAGATGGAATCCATGTACGAGAACCAAGTTTGGACCTTGGTGGACTTACCTCACGATCGAAAGGCCGTTGAGAATAAATGGATTTTCAAAAGAAAAACTGATGCTGATGGTAATGTGACCATCTATAAGGCTCGACTTGTCGCAAAGGGGTTTCGACAAATTCAAGGAGTTGACTACGATGAGACATTCTCTCCCATAGCGATGCTTAAGTCAGTTAGGATTATGTTAGCAATTGCTGCATATTTCGATTATGAAATATGGCAGATGGATGTCAAAACTGCGTTCCTCAATAGTAATATTGAAGAAGAGTTGTATATGATACAACCTAAGGGTTTTGTCGATCCTAAGGATGCTAATAAGGTATGCAAACTTTAGCGATCCATCTATGGACTGAAGCAAGCATCCCGGAGTTGGAATCTCCGCTTTGATGAGGTGATCAAAGAGTTTGGATTTGTCCAAACTTATGGAGAGGCTTGTATTTACAAGAAAGTGAGCGGGAGCAATGTGGCATTTCTGATATTATATGTGGATGACATATTATGGATTGGAAATGATATAGACCTTTTAAACAGTGTTAAAAGTTATCTAAACAGCAAATTTTCGATGAAAGACCTTGGTGAAGCATCATATATATTAGGCATTAAAATCAATAGAGATAGATCAAGGCGCCTAATTGGGCTATCGCAGAGTACATACCTTGATAAGATATTAAAAAAGTTTAATATGGACGAAAGTAAGAAGGGGTTCTTACCTATGTTGCTAGGCAAGACATTGAGTAAGACTCAAAGTCCGGCTACGGCGGAAGAAAGAGAGATGATGGATAAGATCCCCTATGTCTCGGCCATAGGCTCTATTATGTATGCCATGCTATGTACAAGACCGGATGTGGCACATGCTATTAGTTTGACTAGTAGGTACCAATCTTATCTAGGTTCGGAACACTGGATAGCGGTAAAGAACATCCTCAAGTACTTGAGAAGAACTAGGGATATGTTTCTTATATATGGAGGTGAAGAAGAGCTAGTCGCTAAGTGATATGTCGATGCTAGCTTTGACACTGATCTGGATGACTCTAAGTCTCAATCCAGATACGTATTTCTCTTGAACGGAGCAGCGGTTAGTTGGAGGAGTTCCAAACAACCTTTGGTGGCTGGATCAATGACGGAGGCGGAATATGTTGCTGCTTCAGAAGCGGCGCAGGAAGCGGTTTGGATGAAAGAGTTCATTACGAAACTAGGTGTGGTTCCTAGTGCATTGGACCCAATGGTGATCTATTGTGACAATAATGGATCCATAGCCAACGCAAAGGAACCAAGGTCTCACAAGAATTCCAAGCATATTAAGCGCCGGTTTCACTCCATCCGCGAGCATGTCAAGGATAGAGATATAAAGATTTGTAAAGTACACACGGACCTAAATGTAGCAGATCCATTGACTAAAGTTCTCCCTAGGGCAAAACATGATCAACACCAGAACTCCATGGGTGTTAGATTTATCACTATGTGAACTAGATTATTGTCTCTAGTGCAAGTGGGAGACTGAAGGAAATATGCCCTGAGAGGCAATAATAAAGTTGTTATTATGTATTCCTTATATATGATAGATGTTTATTTTGCATGCTAGAATTGTATTGATCGGAAACATCAATACATGTGTGTTTAATAAACAAAAAGGGTTCCTAGTTATGCCTCTCTTATAGACTAGCTTGTTGATTAACAAGATGATCAAGGTTTCCTGATCATGGACATTGGATGTTGTTAATAACAAGGTCACACCATTGGTGGAATGATGTGATGAACATTCATCCGAAGTATAGCATTACGATCAAGTCATTATGTTTATATTGCTATAACATCATACGAAGTAATCTTTATCCTTAGACCATGAGATCATGTTAATTGCTAACACCGAAAGAGTATCTTGATAACATCAAACGTCACACCGTAACAGGGTGACTATAAAGATGGGTTCAGTACTACGAAGGTGTTATGTTGAGGCTCATGGATCAAGAGTGGAATTTTTCAATCCCGATGACGGATAGATATACTCTGGGCCCTCTTGGTGATATCACATTGAGATAGCTTGCAAGCAAGTGATGTGATCACTAGAATGTTATATCACAAGAACGAGAAAAGAGTGCATGTGGGTAATGAGATCAAACTAGGTATGGAGATACCGATGATCGAATCTCGGACATGTAATATATCACGAGACAAAGGGATTTAGTTACAAGCGTTAAAGGTTCTCACGATCACAGAAGTCATTGTTGAATGTGTAGGAGTTAGTATGGATCTTCAGGTCCCGCTGTTGATTATTGATCGTTGAAGGGTCTCGATCATGTCTGCATTATTTGCGAACCATAGGGTGACACACTTAAGAGTTACCGGACACCATTTTGGAGCACATATGTTTCAGACGAAAGAATTGCAAAGCGCAGGAATTGTTTCAATAGAAACCGGAAATTGTTTCGGGTGAAATTGCAGAAAGTGGTTCTGCATGTGATATTGAAATATTGCAAGGGGCTATATGTGAATGTTTGTTAATTAAAGTAATTAACAAAATTCTGAATAAATTTAATAAAAGAGTTTTATTAAATGAGAGAGCATTAAACTTGGATAATTTTAATGCATTTAAAGTGGAGACTTTAAAAGGGAATGTGAAAAGGCATTTTAATGTGGAGGGGTTACCACCACATGAATGGGCACCTCCTTGTGAAGGATCTCTCTCCCCCCTCTAGAATTATTCCCCCATGGTCTTGGATTAGCGAGATACATGTTCCCGGTGGCATTTTGTCTGGAAGGGGTTGCTGCTTCTGCTGGATCGCTGGAGCGAGGAGGTTGTCTGGAAGGGGTTGCTGCTTCTGCTGGATCGCTGGAGCGAGGAGGTGGAGGTTGTCCGGTGGCTTGAACGTGTGTGCGAGTACGGATGCACTGCTGAGTTGCGGCGCTCGGACTTCCTCATGATCTTGAGATCGGCAAGTGTACGACTACATCAGCCACGAGTTCCTACTCGTTAACAAAACTCGTTGTCTTCGAGGGTAAGTTCTCGTTGGATGTATGTCCACCCGTTGCTTTGTACCTAGTAGATAGATCTTGGCGTGTAGTTCACACCGTAGGAATTTTTTTGTTTTCTATGCTGCGGACCCAACAGTGGTATCAGAGTCTGATCTATGCGTAGGTGCTTTGCACGGGTAGTACACATATGTTTATATGTGGGCGATGATGATCATGTTATTGCATCTTCTATGTATTTTGGATATTGGTGGCATAGTGGGATGAAGCGGCCCGGACCAACCTTACATGTCATCGTACATGAGACCGGTTCCACGACTAACATGCAACTTGTTTTGCATAAGTGGCTGGCGGGTGTCTGTCTCTCCTACTATAGTCAATATCTGATTTACAACGAGTTGCTAATAACTTAGTTATCCTCATTGTGGTTCATGTTCGTAGGTGAGAACGGTTCTATCTTCGAAAGCCCTAAGCCACGTAAAACTTGTAATTGATAAATTAGAGGCGTCTAGTTTAGATCGTTGCTGGGCTAGTGTATTGATATGGTATTGTTGTAAGTAGATGTATGATAGATACTCTTACAACACATTCAACGTGTAAGTTCCATAGACCTTGGCCTTACACACAAAGGGATGATATAGATCATACCACGATGCAAATGATAGAGATCAAATGCATGGACCATATCATCTCACTTTACACATTAGATGTTAGCATCTTATACTGCTAGTTTGGCGCTTTTGGTAGCATTGTAAGATGATCCCTCATTTAGATATCAAGATAAAATGTGTTCTTCCTTGAGTATGCACCGTTCTATGGATCGTGTTTCGAGACATCACGTGATGATCGGGTGTACTCGACTCTATGCTTTGATACAACGGGTGTAAGACAATTTTACACACGCGAGTACTAAGGTTCTTACTTGGCGAGCCTAGCATGTACAGACATGGCCTCGGAACACGGACCAAAAGGTTAAGCATGAGTCATATGGTTGATATGATGCCCATATAGATGCTCGCCTTTGAAGCTACACCGACTCACGTGATGATCGGACTTGGTGTAGTGGATTTGGTTCATGTAATCACCAAAAAGGCACGAGGGATGTCGTTTTTGAGTGGGAGTTCATTAGTAATTTGGATTAGTTGAACTCAATCTATCATAAACTTAGTATAAATAAACTTTACAAATTCTGTTGTAGATGGCACCACCTGCTTTTAATTTCAATGTGTTCATGGAGAAAGAGAAACTTGCTGTGAATGGTAGCAACTTCACCAACTGGGCTATGAATTTGAGGATTCTCCTCACTGCTGCACAAAAGCAATATGTGCTAGATGCGCCGCTAGGCCCCCCAACAGCTCCTGATGCCCCTGACGAGGAAAAGAATGTCTATGTGACTCGTCAGGAGGACCACAACTTAGTTCATTGCGGCATACTGTATGGGCTAGAGCCAGAACTTCGAAAGCGTTTCGAAAATGGCAATGGCTTTGATACCATGGGAGAATTGAAAATGATTTTCGATACCCATGCTTCCGTAGAGAGTTATAATGCTAATGAAAAGTTCTTTAGCTGCATGATGGAGGAGAACAGCTCCGTTAGTGAGCATGTACTCAAAATATCTGGGTACGCCAATAATCTTGTGTCCTTGGGAATAACGATTCCCATTGACTTAGGCATACATCGTGTTCTCCAATCTCTGCCACCTAGCTACAAGAGCTTCGTGATGAACTATAATATGCAGGTCATGAAGAATACTCTTCCCGAGCTTCTGTCAATGCTTAAGACTGCAGAAGTGGAGATTAGGAAAGAACATCAAGTGTTGATGATCAATAGGACCACCGGTTTCAAGAAGGACAAGAAAGGCAAGCACAAGGGAAAGAAGGGTGGAAAATCTGTTGCCGCGCCTGAAAAGAAACCCCGAGATGGCCCTAAGTCCGATACCGAGTGCTACTATTGCAGGGGGACTGGCCATTGGAAGCGCAACTGCCCCAAGTATTTGGCGGACAAGAAGTCCGGCAAGGCAAACAAAGGTATATGTGATATACATGTTATTGATGTGTACTTGACTAGTACTCGCAGTAGCACCTGGGTATTTGATACGGATCGGTTGCTAATATATGTAACTCGATTCAGGGGCTGCGGAACAAGCGACAACTAGCAAGGGATGAGGTCACAATGCGGGTCAGCAATGGATCAAGAGTTGATGTGATCGCCGTTGGAACGCTGCCTATCCATATGCCATCGGGATTACTCGTAAACCTAAATAATTTTTATTTGGTGCCTGCACTTAGCATGAACATTGTATCTGGATCGTGTTTGATACAAAGTGGTTATTCGTTTAAATCTGAAAACAATGGTTGTTCGATTTATATGGATAATATCTTTTATGGTCATGCACCTGTGTTGAATGGTTTATTTCTGATGGATCTCGATAGTAATATTACGCACATTCATAATGTTAATGCTAAAATGATTAAACTTGATGATGATATATCTGCATATATGTGGCACTGCCATCTAGGTCATATTGGCGTTAAACGCATGAAGAAACTCCATTCTGATGGACTTTTGGAATCACTTGATTTTGAATCATTTGATACATGTGAGACATGCCTTATGGGCAAGATGACTAGAACGCCGTTTTCCGGTTCAATGGAACGGGCGACAGATCTATTGGAAATCATACATACTGATGTGTGTGGACCAATGAGTGTGTCGGCACGAGGTGGATATCGTTATTTTGTTACTTTCACGGATGATTTGAGTAGATACGGGTATATCTATTTGATGAAACACAAGTCTGAAACTTTTGAAAAGTTCAAGGAATTTCAGAATGAAGTGGAAAATCATCGTAATTGAAAGATCAAATTTCTACGGTCTGACCGTGGAGGAGAGTATCTAAGTTACGAGTTTAGCACACACATTAAAGAGTGTGGAATAGTTTCACAACTCACGCCTACCGGAACACCACAACGTAATGGTGTGTCAGAACGTCGTAATCGTACCTTATTGGATATGGTTCGATATATGATGTCTCTGACTGACTTGCCACTATCATTTTGGGGTTATGCATTGGAAACAGCTACATTCACTTTAAATCGGGCACCATCTAAATCCGTTGAAACGACACCGTATGAATTATGGTTTGGAAACAAACCTAAACTGTCATTTCTTAAAGTTTGGGGATGCGATGTTTATGTGAAGAAACTTCAACCGGATAAACTCGAACCCAAAGCGGAAAAATGCATCTTCATAGGATACCCTAAGGAAACAATTGGGTATACCTTCTATCACAGATCCAAGGGCAAGGTTTTTGTTGCCAAGAATGGATCCTTTCTTGAGAAGGAGTTTCTCGCGAAAGGTGTGAGTAGTCGGAAGGTAGAACTCGAAGAGGTTATTGAACCTTCTCTTCATGAAATAGCAAGTGGCGCAGCACTGAAAGTTGTTTCGGAGTTGACTTCACCTAATGAAGAGAGAGCTAATGATATTGATCATGAAACTCTGAAAGAGGAAACTATCGAACCTCGCAGGTCAAGCAGGACACGTGCAGCTCCTAAACTGTACGGCACTCCTATTGTGAATTTCATGGTTGATGAAATGGATGACCCTGTGACGTATGAAGAAGCGATGATGAGCCCGGATTCCAACAAATGGCTAGAAGCCATGAAATCCGAGATGGAATCCATGTACGAGAACCAAGTTTGGACCTTGGTGGACTTACCTCACGATCGAAAGGCCGTTGAGAATAAATGGATTTTCAAAAGAAAAACTGATGCTGATGGTAATGTGACCATCTATAAGGCTCGACTTGTCGCAAAGGGGTTTCGACAAATTCAAGGAGTTGACTACGATGAGACATTCTCTCCCATAGCGATGCTTAAGTCAGTTAGGATTATGTTAGCAATTGCTGCATATTTCGATTATGAAATATGGCAGATGGATGTCAAAACTGCGTTCCTCAATAGTAATATTGAAGAAGAGTTGTATATGATACAACCTAAGGGTTTTGTCGATCCTAAGGATGCTAATAAGGTATGCAAACTTTAGCGATCCATCTATGGACTGAAGCAAGCATCCCGGAGTTGGAATCTCCGCTTTGATGAGGTGATCAAAGAGTTTGGATTTGTCCAAACTTATGGAGAGGCTTGTATTTACAAGAAAGTGAGCGGGAGCAATGTGGCATTTCTGATATTATATGTGGATGACATATTATGGATTGGAAATGATATAGACCTTTTAAACAGTGTTAAAAGTTATCTAAACAGCAAATTTTCGATGAAAGACCTTGGTGAAGCATCATATATATTAGGCATTAAAATCAATAGAGATAGATCAAGGCGCCTAATTGGGCTATCGCAGAGTACATACCTTGATAAGATATTAAAAAAGTTTAATATGGACGAAAGTAAGAAGGGGTTCTTACCTATGTTGCTAGGCAAGACATTGAGTAAGACTCAAAGTCCGGCTACGGCGGAAGAAAGAGAGATGATGGATAAGATCCCCTATGTCTCGGCCATAGGCTCTATTATGTATGCCATGCTATGTACAAGACCGGATGTGGCACATGCTATTAGTTTGACTAGTAGGTACCAATCTTATCTAGGTTCGGAACACTGGATAGCGGTAAAGAACATCCTCAAGTACTTGAGAAGAACTAGGGATATGTTTCTTATATATGGAGGTGAAGAAGAGCTAGTCGCTAAGTGATATGTCGATGCTAGCTTTGACACTGATCTGGATGACTCTAAGTCTCAATCCAGATACGTATTTCTCTTGAACGGAGCAGCGGTTAGTTGGAGGAGTTCCAAACAACCTTTGGTGGCTGGATCAATGACGGAGGCGGAATATGTTGCTGCTTCAGAAGCGGCGCAGGAAGCGGTTTGGATGAAAGAGTTCATTACGAAACTAGGTGTGGTTCCTAGTGCATTGGACCCAATGGTGATCTATTGTGACAATAATGGATCCATAGCCAACGCAAAGGAACCAAGGTCTCACAAGAATTCCAAGCATATTAAGCGCCGGTTTCACTCCATCCGCGAGCATGTCAAGGATAGAGATATAAAGATTTGTAAAGTACACACGGACCTAAATGTAGCAGATCCATTGACTAAAGTTCTCCCTAGGGCAAAACATGATCAACACCAGAACTCCATGGGTGTTAGATTTATCACTATGTGAACTAGATTATTGTCTCTAGTGCAAGTGGGAGACTGAAGGAAATATGCCCTGAGAGGCAATAATAAAGTTGTTATTATGTATTCCTTATATATGATAGATGTTTATTTTTCATGCTAGAATTGTATTGATCGGAAACATCAATACATGTGTGTTTAATAAACAAAAAGGGTTCCTAGTTATGCCTCTCTTATAGACTAGCTTGTTGATTAACAAGATGATCAAGGTTTCCTGATCATGGACATTGGATGTTGTTAATAACAAGGTCACACCATTGGTGGAATGATGTGATGAACATTCATCCGAAGTATAGCATTACGATCAAGTCATTATGTTTATATTGCTATAACATCATACGAAGTAATCTTTATCCTTAGACCATGAGATCATGTTAATTGCTAACACCGAAAGAGTATCTTGATAACATCAAACGTCACACCGTAACAGGGTGACTATAAAGATGGGTTCAGTACTACGAAGGTGTTATGTTGAGGCTCATGGATCAAGAGTGGAATTTTTCAATCCCGATGACGGATAGATATACTCTGGGCCCTCTTGGTGATATCACATTGAGATAGCTTGCAAGCAAGTGATGTGATCACTAGAATGTTATATCACAAGAACGAGAAAAGAGTGCATGTGGGTAATGAGATCAAACTAGGTATGGAGATACCGATGATCGAATCTCGGACATGTAATATATCACGAGACAAAGGGATTTAGTTACAAGCGTTAAAGGTTCTCACGATCACAGAAGTCATTGTTGAATGTGTAGGAGTTAGTATGGATCTTCAGGTCCCGCTGTTGATTATTGATCGTTGAAGGGTCTCGATCATGTCTGCATTATTTGCGAACCATAGGGTGACACACTTAAGAGTTACCGGACAACATTTTGGAGCACATATGTTTCAGACGAAAGAATTGCAAAGCGCAGGAATTGTTTCAATAGAAACCGGAAATTGTTTCGGGTGAAATTGCAGAAAGTGGTTCTGCATGTGATATTGAAATATTGCAAGGGGCTATATGTGAATGTTTGTTAATTAAAGTAATTAACAAAATTCTGAATAAATTTAATAAAAGAGTTTTATTAAATGAGAGAGCATTAAACTTGGATAATTTTAATGCATTTAAAGTGGAGACTTTAAAAGGGAATGTGAAAAGGCATTTTAATGTGGAGGGGTTACCACCACATGAATGGGCACCTCCTTGTGAAGGATCTCTCTCCCCCCTCTAGAATTATTCCCCCATGGTCTTGGATTAGCGAGATACATGTTCCCGGTGGCATTTTGTCTGGAAGGGGTTGCTGCTTCTGCTGGATCGCTGGAGCGAGGAGGTTGTCTGGAAGGGGTTGCTGCTTCTGCTGGATCGCTGGAGCGAGGAGGTGGAGGTTGTCCGGTGGCTTGAACGTGTGTGCGAGTACGGATGCACTGCTGAGTTGCGGCGCTCGGACTTCCTCATGATCTTGAGATCGGCAAGTGTACGACTACATCAGCCACGAGTTCCTACTCGTTAACAAAACTCGTTGTCTTCGAGGGTAAGTTCTCGTTGGATGTATGTCCACCCGTTGCTTTGTACCTAGTAGATAGATCTTGGCGTGTAGTTCGCACCGTAGGAAATTTTTTGTTTTCTATGCTGCGGACCCAACAATTCATTCATATGATGATTTATTCAATCATGTTTCTTATGTTCCTCGTTTTGCACACTACTTTTATCTTAGTGAGTACTACTTTGAAAGCTATCATTGAAAACCCCATTATGTTTGAACTCCTACAAATTGTTAACCGTTCTTTGACCAAGAACAAAGTTTGCCATTACCAATTATGATTTACTTTATGTATCTTTATTGTGTTTCCTTTACCTATTGCAAGTTAAGTTATATAATAGTGAGTTGTCTTCTGTTATGATTTGTGTACTGATGAATGTGATGCTTCTTGTCCATATTCTTTTATCAACACTTCACTCCATAAACCTTAGGTCATGTTTATTGAGATCAGTTTTCGCTTGGGGACAAGCGAAGTCTAAGCTTGGGGGGAGTTGATACGTCCATTTTGCGTCACTATTCTATATCATAATTTACTGTTATTCATTGATATATTTCATATTAAGAGATGATACTTTTGTTATTTCATCTGTTTTTGCATGGTTGATGACTTTTGGAGGATGGACCGCTGAAGTCAGGATTCTGATGCAAAAGGCACTGTTTGGAGGCAAAATTCGCGAAGATCAGAAAATCCCGGAAAATATATGGAAAATCCTATTTTTTCCAGAAGAGGAAGGAAGCCAGAAGGGGAAACGGAGATGGGCCACAGGGGGGCCACACCACCCCCTGGCACGGGCCACCCTTGGTCACGCCACCAGGTGGTGTG
The DNA here is from genome assembly GCA_916181665.1 of Avena sativa. Taxonomy (NCBI): domain Eukaryota; kingdom Viridiplantae; phylum Streptophyta; class Magnoliopsida; order Poales; family Poaceae; genus Avena; species Avena sativa. The sequence goes on from OV702297.1 coordinate 446,388,875, forward strand.
GCCACCCTGACCCACCTATGGCTCTGATCTTTGGCGTATATAATCCTCCCGGAACCCTAAGACTCGGGGAGCGACCACAAAAAGATTCCACCGCCTCTGCGGGGCGGAAAACTGCAGAGAGAGAAAGAGCTCTCTGGCAGGCAGAAATCTGTCAGGGAAATTCCTTCTCGGAGAGGGGAGATTGTCGCCATCAACACCACCATCGAGCTGGACTTCATCGGGATCATCATCATCATATCCACCAGCACCATCATCACCACTCCATACCGCTATAACAGTTGGGTTGAATCTTGCATAGTTCTTCGGGGAAACTTTCCCGGTGTTGATTACTTGTTGTAGTTGATGCTATTGAGTGGAACCATTGAATTATCATTCATGTTCAGATTGTTATTTGTCATTATTTCATCTTTGGTCTTGATCCATGTGATGTCTTGTGAGTAGTTCATTTAGTTCTTGAGGACATGGGAGAAGTCATGTTGTTAGTAGTGGAATTGTGTTGAGAAAGATTAAATGGTTTGATATTTAAGTTGTGGTGTTATTCTTCTAGTGGTGCCATGTGAACGTCGACTACATGATACTTCACCTTTATGGGCCTAGGGGAATGCATTGTGTATTTGGCTACTAATCGTAGGGGTTGCCGGAGTGATAGAAACCTGAACCCTCGTTAGGAAACCTTTGCACAAGGGAGTGTAGGATCTCAAAGTTTAAGGTCGTGGTTAGGTTTTTATCTTAATTACTTTCTTATAGTTGCGGATGCTTGCAAGGGGTATAATCACAAGTATGTATTAGTCCTAGGAAGGTCGGTACATTAGCACAGGTTCACCCACACAACACTTATCAAACTAAAGAAGATTAATCAACTATATGAAGTGAAAGCACTTGACGATATTCCCATGTGTCCTCGAGAACGTTTGGTCATCTTAAGTAATACAACCGGCTTGTCCTTTGCTAAAGAAAGGATTGGGCCACTTGCTACATTTATTATTATTGTCTTTTATTTACTCGTACTTTATTTATCTGCATTATCAAAAAACCCTAAAAATCAGTTTGCTAAGTATTTATAGAGAATTCCTGGTCCAAGCCACTCGTCAACACCTTCTGCTCCTCGTTGGGTTCGACACTCTTACTTATCGAAAATACTGCGATACACCTCCTATACTTGTGGGTCATCAATCATCATCAAGTTTAATCCTTTTAGCATCAACATTATGAATATGTGTAACACTATTATCGAGATCCAACAGAAATAAACCATTCATCATAGGTGCATGACCATAAAAGATATCATTCATATAAATCGAACAACCATTATTTTCATACTTAACTAAATAACCACTTCGCATCAAACACGATCCAGATATAATGTTCATGCTTAGTGCAGGCACCAAATAACAATTATTCAGATTTATCACTAATCTCGACGGTAGGTGGAGAGGTAGCGTTCTGACGGTGATCACATCAACTCTTGATCCATTGCCGACACGCATCTTGACCTCACCCCTTGCTAGCGGACGCTTGTTCCGCAGCCCCTGATTCGAGTTACATATATTAGCAACCGATCCAGTATCAAATACCCAGGTGCTACTGCGAGTACTAGTCAAGTACACATCAATAACATGTATATCATATATACCTTTGTTTGCCTTGCTAGCCTTCTTGTCTGCCAAATACTTGGGGTAGTTGCGCTTCCAATGGCCAGTCCCCTTACAATAATAGCACTCGGTATCAGACTTAGGGCGAGCTCGGGATTTCTTTTCAGACACGGCAATAGATTTGCCGCCCTTCTTTCCCTTTTGTTTACCCTTCTTGTCTTTCTTGAAACTGGTGGTCTTATTGATCATCAACATTTGATGTTCTTTCTTGATCTCCACCTCTGCAGTCTTAAGCATTGACAGAAGCTCGGGGAGAGACTTATTCATGCCCTGCATATTATAGTTCATCATGAAGCTTTTGTAGCTAGGTGGCAGAGATTGGAGAACACGATGTATGCCTAACTCAAATGGGAATCGTTATTCCCAAGGACACAAGCCTATCGGCGTACCTAGACATTTTGAGTACGTGCTCACTAATGGAGTTGTTCTCTTCCATCATGCAGCTAAAGAACTTTTCAGAAGCATTATAACTCTCTACGGCATCATGGGTATCAAAAATCATTTTCAATTCACCCATGGTATCAAAGGCATTGCTATTTTCGAAACGCTTTCGAAGTTCTGGCTCTAGCCCATACAATATGCCGCAATGAACTAAGTTCTGGTCCTCCTGACGACTCAAATAGAAGTTCTTTTCCTCGTCAGGGGCATCAGGAGCTGGTGGGGGGCCTAGCGGCGCTTCTAGCACATATAGCTTGTGTGCACAATTGAGGAGAATCCTCAAATTCATGGCCCAGTCGGTAAAGTTGCTACCATTCATCGCAAGTTTCTCTTTCACCATGAACATATTGAAATTAAAAGCAGGTGGTGCCATCTACAATACAATTTGTAAAGTTTAAACTAAGTTTATGATAGATTGAGTTCAACTAATCCAAATTACGAATAAACTCCCACTCAAAAACAACATCCCTCATGTATTTTTGGTGATTACATGAACCAAATCCACTACACCCAGTCCGATCATCATGTGAGCCAGTGTAGTTCCAAAGGGAGGCATCTATATGGGAATCATATCAATATGACTCATGCTTAACATTTCGGTCCGTGTTTTGAGGCCATGTCTGTACATGCTAGGCTCACCAAGTAAGAACATTAGTACTCGCGTGTGTAAAACTGTCTTACACACGAAATATGATTGTTGATTCAAGTGCACCCGATCATCACGTGATGTCTTGAAGCGGCGAAACATAAATGGTGCATACTTAAGGGAGAACACATTTTTATCTTGATATCTAAATGAGGGATCATCTTATAATGCTACTAAAATGGCAAACAAGCAATATAAGATGCAAACATCATATCTGTAAAGTGAAATGATATGGTTCTTGCATTTGATCACTATCATGTGCATCATGGTATGATCTTTATCATTCCTTTGTGTGTAAGGCCAAGGTCTATGGAACTTACACATTAGGTGTGTTGTAAGAGTATCAACTATACATTTACTTACAACATTACCATATCATGACACTAGCCCAACAACAATTTAAACTAGACGCTTCTAATTTATCTATTGTAAGTTTTACGTGGCTTAGGGCTTTTGAAGATAGAACCGGTCTTACCTACGAACATGAAACTACAACGATGATAACTAAATTATTAGCAACTCTTTGTAAATCAGATATTGACTATATTAGGAGACATAGACACCCACTAGCCGCTTATGCAAAACTAGTTGCATGTCAAGCGTGGAACTGGTCTCATGTGCGAGGACATGTAAAGTTAGTCCGGGCCGCTTCATCCTACTATGCCACCAATATCCTAAATACATGAAAGAAGCATTAACATGATCATCATCGCCCACATACTCATATGTGTACTACCCGTGCAAAGCATCTACACATAGATCAGGCTCTGATACCACTGTTGGGTTCACAACATAGAAAACAAAAAAAATCCTACAACGAGAACTATTAGACGCCAACATCTATCTACTAGATACAAGCAACAGGTGGATATACATCCATAGAGAACATACCCTCGAAGACCGACAAAGTGTAATGAGATTGAACTCATGGATGATGTATTCGAATGCTTGTCGATCTCAAGATCGTGTGGAAGTCCTAGCGCCGCAAATCAGCAACGCATCCGTCCTCGCGCACACGTTCAGAACACCGAACAACCTCCACCTCCTTGCTCCAGCGAAGCAGCAAAAGCAGCAACTCCTTCCACATGAAATGCCACCGGGAACATGTATCTTGCTAATCCGAGACCATGGGGGAATAATTCTAGAGGGGAGAGAGATCCTTCACGAGGAGGTGTGAGTGAGAAGGAGTGAGAGGGGGGATTTATATAGGAGAGGGGGCAGCCCCTCCCCATGGCCGGCGCACCATGGGGGGGTGCCCCCACCCCTTCCTCGTTCATGTGGAGGAAGCTCCACTCACATAAATTGCCCCTCCATTTTCTCCACTCGAAAATCCCACTCATATGCATTAAATTTCCACCAAATTTAATGCAACTCTCATTTAATAAAACTCTTTTATTTATTTTATTCAGAATTTTTTAATTACTTTAATTAACAAACATTCACATAAAACCCCCTGCAACATTTCAATATTACATGCAGAACCAATTTCAGCAATTTCACCCGAAACAATTTTAGTGTCTATTGAAATAATTGCAACGCTTTGCAATTCATTTGTCCGAAACATATTTGATCCAAATGGTGTTGGTTTCCCTTAAGTGTGTCACCCTACGGTTTATGAATAATGCAGACATGATCGAGACCCCTCAGATCAATAATCAGAAGCGGGACCTGGAGCTCCATACTGACTCCCACACATTCAACGATGACTTCTGTGATCGTGAGAACCTTTAACGCTAGTAATTAAATCCCTTTGTCTCGTGATATATTACATGTCTGAGATTCGATCATCGGTATCTCCGTACCTAGTTCGATCTTGTTGCCGACATGTACTCTTTTCTCGTTCCCGTGATATAACATTCTAGTGATCTTATCACTTGCTGGCAAGCTAACCAATGTGGTATCACCGAGAGGGCCCAGAGTATATCTATCTGTCATCGGGATGGACAAATCCCACTCTTGATAAGCACTAAACCCACCTTGATAATCACCCTTTCATAGTGTGACGTTTGATATTATCAAGATACTCTTCCGGTGTTAGTGATTAACATGATCTCATGGTCTAAGGACTAGGATTACTTCGTATGATGTTATAGAAATATAAACACAATGACTTTGATCGTAATGTTATACTTCAGATGAAAGTTTATCACATCATTTCACAAATGTTGTGACCTAGTTATTAACGACATCCAATGTCCATGATTAGGAAACTTTGATCATCTTGTTAATCAACGAGCTAGTTCAAGAGAGGCATAACTAGGAACTTTCTATTTGTTTATTAAACACACATGTATTAACTTTCCATATTAATACAATTATAGCATGCAAAATAAACATCTATCATATACTTGGAATACATATAATAACAACTTTATTATTGCCTCTCAGGGCATATTCCCTTCAGTTCTGATCTTTGGTATAAACATGAAAGTGATAAATGAAGTCAAGTCTTTCCTGTCAAAGAGCTTTGACATGAAAGATCTGGGAGAGGTTGATGTGATTCTGAACATCAAGCTTATTAAGAACGAGAATGAGATTACTTTAACACAATCTCATTATGTTGAGCAGGCCTTAAGCCGATTTGTCTTTACTGATAGTAAGACTTCTCCAACACCTTATGATCCCAGTTTGACATTATGAAAGAATAAGAAGGAACCAACAAATCAATTGAAATATTCACAAATTGTTGGTTATCTCATGTACTTAGCAAGCGCTACAAGACCCGATATCTCTTTTGCTGTGAGCAAGTTGAGTAGGTTCATGTCTAACCCGGGTATTGATCATTGTCATGCACTTAAAAGGGTCATGCGCTATCTATGTGGTACAATGAGCTACGGGATTAACTATGCAGGACACCCTGCTATGCTTGAAGGATATAGTTATTCGAACTGGATCCTGACGTTGATGAACTCTATGCCACGAGCGGATATGTGCTTACCCTTGGAGGTGGCGCAGTATCATGGAGATCTCGTAGATAGACCATATTGACGAGGTCAACTATGGAAGCAGAGCTTACTGCTTTAGACACAACTACTGTTGAGTTAAAATGACTGTGTGAGCTCTTGATGGATTTTCCTGTGGTTGAAAAACTTGTGTCGGCAATCCTTTTGAATTGCGACAACCAAACTATTATTGTAAAAGCGAACAATTCTAAGGATAACGCGAAGTCATCAAGACATGTTTGAAGTCTGTCAGGAAATTGAGAAACTCCAGAGTAATTACTGTTATGTATATTCAAACAGACAAAAATCTAGCAAATCCCTTTACAAAGGGACTATCACAAAATGTGATAGAAAATGCATCGAGGGAGATGGGGTTAAGACCCATGGATGTTATACCATAGTGGTAACCCAACCTATATGATCGGAGATCCCGTGAATTAGGATTTAGGAAGAACATGCTAGTGGTTTGACTGAGGAGCGTATTTTGTAACCCTCTCTATGTGAAGATGCATGTCTCTCATAATCTGTAAGGCAGGTTGGCGACATGCCTTAATATGTTTCTGTTGGCTATAGCTAGCAAAGATGCTGTCATACAGAGCACTCTTGAAAGAACACACCTATATGAGCTCAACTGTAAACATAGCGGTCTATGAGACTTGGGTGGTCTCTAGTAAACTCATGAAGATACTAGGGAATATGACGCATATGCTCCAACCCGCGAGGTAGGCTACTGGCAGCCATGTACTAGTTATGATTTTGAGTGAAATATATTGGCACCAAACTTGCAATTCAAGGTTCGTCCATTGTTCAAGTTGCTGATAGACGTAGCTCAAAAGTCTAGGTGGAAGTTCAACTTAAAAGTCTCTTCTAAAACACTGGTATATAAATAAGTAGCGGGGATTGGCAAATCTTCAAATAGGTATTTGATATCTCGTGAGGGATTGCTAGAAATAATGGACCAATAGTTTGGGCCAATGCTAGATTTCAGATTTTTCCTAAATCTCAAAGTCCATGTGTGTGGAATCCCACATGTGATTTGGTCCAAGTTGGTGGCAGCTCACATGTGTGTATGGCAAGAGGAGTGGGAGCTAAAGTTTAGTCTCAAATGGAAAGTTGGAGGAGGGTTTCACCACCTTATAAGGTGAAGTGTCTCACCACTTTGTAAGTGAGTGAGAAGAGAAGTACTATACGCACGCTCCTCCTCTAACGATGTCGTTTACTCTCCTGCTCGTCATGTCACATCACGTCACGACATGGCGTGTGCCGCGGGTTGTGGGAATCTCGCTGAGTCGAGCTTTATTTTTTTGCTTGAGAAAACTGGTGCAGTTTTTATAGACATATCAATAGTTAGTGGATTCGGGTTGCTCCCGGATCTGGGCTATCTGTAGCCGACCCAATCGTGGGTGACATGAGCTTGATCCATGCTATGTCTTGTGCGGGATTTTCCGAGCTACTCTATATAAGCGCTTGTGCGGCCGCCTCCACAAATATACACCGATCCAATCTAGGGTTTGCCTCCTCTCTGCTTGCGCCGCCACCGTAGTCTACTCCATCCCGCGCACCGGCGTGCACCGGCGGGCGGGAGAGCAGGTCTCCGGAATCACTCGCATTTGAGATCCTGTACGAGAGAGGGCAAATAAGGTTTTTGAGAAGCATCCCGCGCGACTGATCAAGTTCGTCACCACGGCGCGTCTTCCTAGACAATCTCCTGGTCCGTGGGCGACTCGTCTTCAACACCGACTTCTTTGACAGTCCACGGCACCAATGATGGCTAATTCGGCAACCGATCAGTACGTATACTGTGATCTGATCTGTTGCTACACTATGGCTGTTATTGCGTATGCACTGCTACTGTTCACGTTGATTAATATATCTAGTATGTTAGAGATTCACGTGATTGTAGCTATTGCTATTATGTTTTGTATTCTGAAATTAATTCTAAAAATTATGTCTAATAATCCAACATTTGGTAGAGATAAAAAAGTACAAGCAAAAGGTTCTTATTAAAAAAACCAAAGCGGCTAACGGGATAAGAAAGGTAAGCATGGTTTTGTCTTGTTCGATACATGCACTTGATCCATGGAGGAGGGTTGGCTTTGGTTCATAAGGGATGAGCACTAATCGTAACGTGCTTAGTGGGCTTCCCTCTTCCTTATAAACATCTTGTCTCGTGGGCTTCCTTTGATTACAACTTTCGACATTTTCTTTTACCCTTCTTCCTTCCTCATATTTGAGTATTATTAACCAACATTTTTACTTAAAATAAGAGACCCCGATTAACATCCAAAATTCTCCTACACCACCAATTCTTGTTTGTCATAACATTGTCATATCCACCATTTATCGATATCCTTTGATCAAACTCTACATTTAGGGATCTAAGCACATCGCCGATTGGTTGGCCCAAGGTCCGCAACCCATCCCGCCATCAGAGCGAAGTAGGCAGCGATGCGACGATAGTCATACAGAGACAAAGGAGACGAGCGGCGGATAGGGTTTCTTCTCTTTCATAGGCTGTTGTAGCCTTTTTGTTTAAATATCGTGTCACTCCAATAAAACACGTGTGGCAATTGTAGAATTTTTCGCGAACAACTCAATGAAATAGTTGATATTGAAATACAAGACTGGGGAATCAATGAACTTCATTCACTTTTCCCTCGGCCATCCACTCAACGCTCCCGTGAACACTCAACAAGCCGAGCAGCGGGTATTTACATCAAAATAACCTAAACTCGAAAGAAATTCACGGATTGAACTTTGACCGAAAGAATTTTACTAGATCTAACCCTTTTTGCAGCGGCGTATAGAGTGACACCGTATTCTATAGTGCAACGCAATGACTCACGGTGTTGCACTGTGATGTGAGGCCACGACAGGTGGCGCCACACTTTAGAAATGCAACGCAATGAACGATGGCGTTGTAATATAGAGTACATCGCCACTCTATATTGTGCTGCAAAAAGGGTTAGATTTAGTAAAATTCTTTCGGCCAAAGTTTAATCTGTGAATTTCTTTTAAGTTTAGGTTATTTTGATACAAATACCTCGAGCAGCCATGAAACCACGAAGGCTAGTTTGTCACACAGCTAGTACACTCTCCTTCTGGGGAACAAGAAATAATGTCAATTTAAATCGTACTAGGACAGGTACTCGAAACGGACAGCCAATTCTAAAGCTGGCATTCCAACTGTCGGCTGGCCCCAAGATACAAAACATAAATTGTTGTTCTTGCAAACATCTCCGAAGTACTCCATGATGTAAATACAGTACAAACGCCAACCATATTGTGGTATTGCGCTTAACATAACTCACTGTATTTTTCTTCTTCTTCCGTAGAACACGACAGACACGGCATGGATCTGCTGACAATCGCCTCCTTATTTAATATAAACAGAAAAAAAAGAAGTTTTTGATCGTGTCGCATGACGCGGACAGGTGTAGCTGTAGCTCCCCGAGGCGATGCCCACGTTAATTAGCACTTTTTTCCTTTGAGAAATCAAGGTCGTGTTTCTTGAACTTGAAAAACAAGGTGTTCCGCACTGGCCCGCCTGCACTAACATAATCAACTTTCTAAGTAAAAAAAATGTGGTGGTAATAATCAATCGCTTTCGTGGTGTCGCTTGACGTCGACATCCGCAGCTTCCAGGCAGCTTCGCGAGCCCGTCTTTTGCGGTGCGGCTGAGCTAGGGATCGCGTCCCCGCGTTGTGATCGCCGACACGTCGCTCGCTGCCGCCGTCGATCTGACCGAGTTTGCTTTCCGTTTTCTTTTCTTTACCTCACGGACGGCCTCCCAGAATAATCGACTCTGGGCTCCACCGCAGTACTATACTAGTAGTGGTTGATCGCTTCAACACAGAGAAGCGCTCGTGGTAGCCACTCGGAACGTCACACGTGGGGTGCACGTGTCAGGCATTCTGTGGTTAATCATGGTTCAAGCGTACTACTGATGTGGTTGTTAATTGCCGCGTCGAGTCACTAGGTGAGCAGGTTGCCGTGATCTCTCTCGGCGCGTCGCCATCGATCTTTGACTCGTGAATTGTTTGGCGAGACAAGACGCGCGACGTCGCCATCGTGTCCGGCCGAGCCTTGGCAATGGGCAATGGCAGCCCCTACAAATTGGAGGACCGGTGGAGTGCAAGGAGGAGAAAGGAGTTCGTTCACAGGGCAGCAGACTGAGCAAGTTCCCAGCGCGGCGTAGTGACTAGTGAGCGCCGCAAGGCGATCGTCCAAGGAGCAGGACGAGGCAGGCAGGCAAAGGCGGCGTACAATACAACATGTCTTGCGCGGTGGCACCGCCGGGCTCCCCGGTCTTCTCCCCGTCCCGCCTCCTCCTCCCCGGCGCCTCCGACCACCTCCACGGCTCCAGCCCCTCCTTCCTCCCGGCCTCCCCGCTCCGCCTCTTCGCCCTCCGCGCGCGCATCCGCCCGGACCCGCCGTGCGCCGCCCAACCCGCCCCCGCCACGCGGCCGGCGCCAGACTCAGCTAAAACCGCGGCCAAGCGCCGCCGCCCTGCGCCTCTCCTCGTCCCGGCCGTGGTCGCCGTCCCTCCACCGGTACTGTTCGACGCCGCTGCGGCGAATGGGGTGATGGACGAGGTGGCCGAGCAGGGGGAGGGCTTCGCGGCGTACTGCAGGAAGGGAAAGGGCCGGAAGCGCGTCGAGATGGAGGACCGCCACGTCGCCGCCGTCGCGCTCGGCGGGGACCGCGCGCAGGCCCTGTTCGGCGTCTTCGACGGCCACGGCGGGAAGAGCGCGGCCGAGTTCACCGCGGAGAACATGCCCCGGATCATGGCGGAGGAGCTCAAGCGGGGAGGGAGAGGAGTGGAGGAGGCGGTGAGGCGCGCGTACCTGCGCACCGACGAGGAGTTCTCCTCCGACGCGGAGGCCAGCGGCGGCGCGTGCAGCGTCACGGCGCTGCTCCGCGAGGAGGACAACGGCCGCAGGCAGCTGCTGGTGTCCGGCGCCGGGGACTGCCGCGCCGTGCTGAGCCGCGGCGGCAGGGCGGAGCCGCTCACCGACGACCACCGCGCGTCGCGGCGGGACGAGCGGGACCGGATCGAGGCCCTGAGGGGCGGCCTGGTGCTCAACTGCCGCGGCACGTGGCGCGTGCAGGGCACGCTGGCGGTCACGCGAGGTATCGGCGACGCGCACCTCAAGCCGTGGGTGGTGGCGGAGCCGGAGACGGCCACGGTGGACGTGGACGAACGGTGCGAGCTGCTCATCCTCGCCTCCGACGGGCTGTGGGACAAGGTGGGCAACCAGGAGGCCGTCGACGCCGCGCGCGTCGCCGCTGCTTGCACCAACGGGCTGCCCGCGGCCTGCCGCAGGCTCGTCGAGATGGCGGCGGCGAGGGGCTCCACCGACGACATCAGCGTCGTCATCGTCCAGCTGCAACGCCTTCTCCGATAATAAGACCATATATATAGTGTAACAGTTTGACACACGAGAAGATATACAGTACATCGGCGCCATGATCAAGTACCTGTAGATAGATAAAGCTTTTTGACGGCGTCTTCGAGTCCCTGCTCGATCCGGCTGCTAGAGTTCGTTTGTAACAATATTATCGTTGCTCGTCTCCAAAACGCAAGGCATCATGCACGATTGGTGCTAATAATAATCAGTAAATTGAGCTCTCAATCAAGCTGGATCGACAAGCTTTTTCCTAGTAGTATAAAATAATCTTCAGTTAAAATGTCAGAGCTGTACACGAGCTTGCGTAGTTTTATTTGCAGTCTTTGTTACTGAGCAAGTCAAAATAGAAAGTTTCGTAGTTGGGGTGAAGCATACACAGTAAGCACACGGTATGCACAAATCTTTAATTCCATTCAGAAACCAATATCTATGACAAACTCAATGGTACCATCGAACTCTGATCCCAGGAAAATACAACTATGAATATTGATCAAGAGTATTAGGTTCAAGGATAAGTGTGTCACGTAAAGGAGAAAGAAGGCGAAATTCTATTTCAGAAAATTCACCATCACAACTTTGTTCTCGAATAAAGAATTACAATCACCACCTTTGCCAATCTCTGCTCATGTAAAGTCAGTCGCCTGGGAAGTACAGATTCAAAACCTCTGCCAACCTGAAGACTGACCCCCAACAGATGACAAAAAAATTGCAGAATATTGCCCCCAATAATAATGCCCCTGAAAGCTCCAGTAACCTCTTTAGAGTGGTCAAACAACAAACCCCTAACATTGAGAAAAATATGACCATCAACCATATATAACCCTCGGAACAAATGAAAAGCTGCATCACACCTCCCGCTATTCACATGTTAGTCGGCACTCTACACCTACACGATTAATTGGTATCATCCTCGACAGTACATCACAGGGCCGAAAAAAGCAGCTCATCAAGTGGCAGCACCTGAAAAGAAAAGGGAACATTAAATGCAACACAAAGCATGCAGCTAATTCGATTGTGCTGAGCGCTGAGGTAATTACATGGTGCGTTGGGATCACCATGCACTCCAAGCAATGGTGGCTCATGACGTGCCATTTGTTCTTCAATGTGTTCAGAAGAACATCAAAGAATCAATTAGGAGATATGCACATCTCACGCACTATTCAGGGCCTGCTGCAACTGAGCAAATGCTGATGGATGGATCCTGCTGATGGCAGCATTGAAAGTTGCATCCCCGTGGTGAGCTGCACATGCTTTCAAGTTCTCTCTTAGCATGTTCTCTAGCGAAGCTTGTTTGATCGGATCTAAATCCTTTGCCTGGTCAACAGAATTGTCAGAGAAAGTGCCTAAGAATCTACTCCCTCCATCCCATACTATAAGATGTTACTACAACCAATACCAGGAGGAATAAATACTCAGAAACGAGAAACAAAAAAAAACATATCTTACTTGTCGCTTTTTCAAGAATTTGCTAGAGTAGCCTGAATTATCATGACCAAGCCAAGAAGAGCTTGTGATATCACCACTGCAGATTATTGTACCAAAATTATGCATAGAAATGAGAGAGGCCTTAAAGATTTAGTGCAAAAGTAATATTAATATAGAAGTATAATACAACACCTAGTGTCGTCATCAGTCTTTACTTCACGTCCCCCAATTATAACCGTAGTGCAAACACTGCATGAAATCATAAAACTGATGACTACAAAACTACAAGCCAACACACTGTAAGTTTCTGTTATCCCCAGAAATGTCTAACCTTAATATATCATCAAGTTTGTCGATGACTTGAGGTATCTGCAAGGTCAAAACTACACAAAGAGCCATTGCATATTCCTTCTGCTGTATAACAGTTGCATCGTCCACCTGTCCAATGATATAGCGCTTGGTAAACAGCAACCCATAAACCACTGGGCACATGGAGAATTCAAATGTGCATGCCATCATATAAAAGATATTAAGACTACTAAACTGAGGCTGATACAGAACACTAATTGGTCATGTCGGTAAACACAAGCTGTGCACATGATCTGAACGAAATGCAAAGTTTTCATTTGACAATGCAAGCAGATTCACAATATCACCTGGGTAAGGTTAAGCGCCCAACCAACAACAGATATACTTATTTAGTGAGTTTGATCATAAGCACAACATAATTTGGCAAAAACATGTCTTAAGTAACTATCAACTGGTAATGTTTAGCAATGAACCAGGAGCAGATTTACTGTTTTTGTGAGTTTGATCATATGCACCGTATATTTGGGTAAATGCATGTCTAAACCAGACATCATTAGCCACTTGAACTATAAGGAAAGATGTATTAATCAGCACATCTATCTCAATCCAATAAACAGAGAGATGCTGCAGAATGTACCTTGTCAATCCACATATCAGCCAAAGAAAGTAGCAGATTATCCTTTACAGATATCCCTGACTGTTGAATGTTTGTCAAAAGGGCAGGCTCTGATAATAGCTGCGCCGAAAAATTCGTATTCATCACCAAAAGCCTAGCAAGAATTGCTCCAGATGATGCACGCACTGTCGTCCTAGAAGGGTTATGCTCATCATCTCGACTCAAAGATATGAAGATAAGTTTCTAGAGGTTGGCATGAATAAACGAGTCAGAATGATGAAAAAAAAAGAACATCAGGGAATGCAAAGTCATTTGAACATTCCAGACTCCAAAGTCCAAACCAACCACATAAGTACCTGAAGAGAGCCAGATATCAATGGTGGAGCTTCCTGAGGAAAGAGCTGCACCCAAGAACTCCTATTAGATTATTACACAAAGTGAAAAAAAAAAAAGAGCTAACTCCTTACTGTAACGTGTTGACATAAAAGGAAACAGGCATACATAGTTCTATTACATGGTATTATGACCTAACTTCCACAGATAAAACGGTCATTAATTAGTTCATAGAGCATTTACGCCTTAATTCTGACGGTACATATTCAGGGAGAACAGTGTTCATGCTTCAAGTGGTAAGAAAACTAGGTTTCCTAACATTTTACTGAGATGATTGTCAACATTACTATGAAGTCATAGGTATCAACATCAAGTAGAGTTCTGCAGAAAGTCAAGTTGCTTCAAAAACAGGAAATTAATAATAACCTGAACAAGAAGATCAATGACTGGAAGTGTGGTGAGAAGTCCCTTGTCATTTACATTTCCAACAATAGTATTAATAACATTCGCCAAACTTGTACTGTGGCTTTTCAAAAATTCTGATCCACCAAAAATTGCGTAATCTTCAACTATGTTGATTGCGATCTACATCATTCAAAAGTCTCTCAAAAGGTCAAGAACATAAAACCATCCAAACCATTAAGCATGGCATGCCACATGCAGTATAAGGAAACAATCCAAATGATGTGGAGTCGGTTTACTTTGTGCTCATACATATGACATTCCAAATCAGAACGTACTTACAAAAATACTCATTCCAGTAATAAGTGTCATGCTAGAAGGACAAACTACGTCAACCTTAGCCAACAGTAATATTATGAATAACTAGAACAATTATATGGGAATACCGGAATACATACTCAGTTTTGTCTCAGAAATACTTTCATAATAATATGATATTCTGCATGTACATATTATGATAGAAAGTGGCGTTCAAAATATGTTTTGGAGCGTATAGTGCCTAAGAGGACACTTACATTATATGTGACCAACGATGTTTCCTACTAGTATTTTTTGGGGTGGATGGGTGTGTATTCTAACCTCCAGATGGTCGAAGCTTCTATTCACGATGCCCACAAGATAAGGGAATAAATCCAGCAGTTGAGGTACAATAGATGGGGCATTCGAAAGGGTTGCTTCCCACAACTGCATTATGAATCTCAACGTTAGATAATTTGCCAGACGTGCAAGCACACTCATGGGTGCAGACTTGGTTAAAAACTACTTACGAGAACACTGTCCTCGAGAAGATTAAGAGCATCAGGGCTGTCAACATTTATACCCCTTTGCAATATAGGTATAAGCATGTAATAAGAAAGAGGTGACTGGTATCCAAGAGAAGAAACAAAAGTTTTAAGTGCTGCTAGCAGTTGAATCTGTAGCAAGCTTTCACCTGCAGATTCGTCCCAGATCTGAAAAAAAATCAAATCAGAATAACCTATTAATTTGTACTTTACAGCACAAACAAAATATGTGTAATTATTGAATAGACTGATAAACTCACTCGCTAACTAAGTTAAAACTAGATATTGTAGTACTTTTATTCTGGCTTAAAAAGAGAACAGGCATTGACTTGCTTAACAGCTGTTATAGAAACTATCTTGACAGCATAGCACATCTCATAAAATGGAAGTGCGGAAACGTTCTTAAAATTATTCGATGAGGGGGCTGAAACAAAGACAGTTAGCATTGAAAGTTGAAACGGTCAAGGTAAACTGAAGAAATCCTATTGCTTGATGAGACTAATTTATCCCTCTTCTGATATAAGCAAATGATACAATGTGAAGCATAACATGCACCAACAACTCAGCTCACAACATATGTATGCACTTGTTATCAGTCCATGAACAGAGTACAGCCAACTGGAATATGGGCTTTCTATCACATATTCAGATTAAAATCCCTGAGCTGTACCTTCTGAAAAAATTGGGATAACTGACTTGCAAATGGAATAACCTTCTCTCCTACATGTTCAAGAAGAACTGAGATGAAATTTAACACTTGCACCTACAGAAAAACACAAGGAAAAAACTTGAGCGGGCATAACTTTTACCAGGCATGGGATTGACTAGTAAGTAGTAAAATAATGATGATAATCAAAACGGCACAGTGGTCAGTGGACTATTTAGAGCCCTCACAGAAACGAAAGCTGAAGGAAACAAAAGATGTACTATGGGAATCCAAACCTTGGAATCAAATTCTTGGACATCTTCTGTCAACTTGAAACACATTGTCCAGCATGCCGGAAGACATTCAAACAAATCAAGTTCCGAAAAGCTAGATTCTTGGAAAAGATAACATAGAGAAGAGCATGCTGCTAGCTGAAAGTAGAACAGCATGAACACACCTTGTTAAACAAAGTAGATGAATATATGGAAATGACTCTCAAAGAATCCCAAAGAAAACGTACCCTGACAGCTATGTCATTATCCTGCAGCAATGCAACTAAAGCATGGTAGACCAATTTTCGTGTGTCACCCTTGATCTGTGAAGTTAAATTATCAGAAGCTGAAGATGTGGGGAAACTACAGACCATTAACAAAAACTCTTGACATTAGTATTTTGCTTTTCTGATATAGTGATGAAGGAGTGAACCTCAGAAATCCATTGCCCAAGTAGCAATGCAACTTTTCTGCGAATGATGTGCATATTGGGATGACCATTTGAGATTTCTATAGATAGTGACCCATGGAACCTGTAGGAACGAGAAAAAACTAAGGAAAGGTAGTGAAGTATGATTCGCTCTAGCTATTAATTTTGCATCAAAATTTAGTTCTCCCGTCAAAAGGAAATCAATGTGTAGTCCTTAACGCATAAGCACATACAAATGTAACATCTATAAGCATTTGCAAACAGCTGTATAATCCAATCAAGTTTTCACTAGATAATGTACACCATTACAAAGGTCAGCACGTACTGGTTAAACCGTTAAATCCACACCAGTCACATCTGACCTTTTTTGCAAGTAAATACAGAAACAGCATTGCTCTTCAACTTACCATTCATTAAAACTGAGGTAATTTGAAAGTTCATAATACACATGCCCAGCAGCTGTGTAAGCAGCATCCTTTAAAAGCATTCCGGCTGTAACATCTGTTTCTAGTGGTGGGGAAACAGACATGGCTTCACGTAGAATAGAAACAACAACTGGAGCTAGTAGCTGGGAAACACGTGATTACATAATCATTGCAACATTATAACAGGCTCACAGCTTATCCATAAAGAATGTTATAATGTGCATACCTCTCGATACTTCTCAAAGATGACAATGAAAAGGGCTTCAGCACATGGTCGTTGTTTCTCAGTCCATTGGACCAAATTCTGCTCATGATGAAAGGATTCGGGACTCTCTGACCATTCCTCCAAATCTTTTGCTGTATAAACAAAGTACCTGGACAAGAATTGTTAAGTTCCTGAATCATAAAAGGCTGCCAAATCCAAAACAATTATCTGAACGCATAAATGCTAGGAAACAATCCCTCAGTCTCAGGAAGAATATGCGTGTACATGTAGCGTGCATACAAGAAAATCTACACAAGACCAATAATAGCATATTCAATTAGTTTATACTGTAGTGCTCTACAGTCCTTGAGGGATTCACCGAGAATGTCATAGTATATGCTTTTGGTGCAGAAATAAGCAGCGGGCACTTGTATGTACCATTATGCCTTTATAGCATTTCTATCTAAAGGCTAGCTAGCATAAGGAAGTGCATTTTCATGTTATTTACTACTCCCTCCGTTCCATAATATAAGATGTTTTAGCTTTTGTGAAACGAATGTTATTTAGCATCTTTTAGTGTGTAGATTCGGAGTGAACCTACACATTAAAGATGTCTAGAGGTAAAAAACATCTTATATTTTGGAACAGAGGGGGTAGTATATATGGAACAGTCATAAGGCAATTACTTCGGCAGATCAAGTGATAAGAAAGTTTAATATGCTTTACTAAACACATAAGACCAACTGCTACTACCTGATCTATTTTTCCAATTCTTCAATGCAAAGTTCATCAAATGGATTTAAAATTATTTTCGCCTGCAGAATATCACATGGCTGGCCAAAAGATGCTTGTCCAGCATTAATGCTTCTGTATAGTTAAAAGGAAATCTGAAGTCATATCCTAACTTACACAACCTTGAGCTGTCTAAGTTGATGCTTGTCAAAGATCAAAACAAGCAACCTAGTAGTATTTCAATAGTCCAGTGGCTTTGCAGAGAAGATAATATAAGCTAGAATTTCTACTCGGAAAATTACCTCCTTATTAAAATGTTGCACAGCAACACAACTCGATCACCAGGCAAAACAACCTTCAGCATTTCACTAGCCACTGCTGCAAAGTTTTTCTTCCTTTGCTCCAGGCTTACAGGTTGTGCACTTTCATTGATGACGCGACCTGTGGCACTTGGTTTGTATTCTTTGCACTCTGATACTGATTTAACCAAAACCATGCATTGTATAAGAAACTCCTCAAAGGATGTGCCAGCCTGTTCGGGATTTGTGATCATATTCAAACAGAAGTCAACTGTAGTAGGAAGCACGGTTTGGTGTACGAAAGAGTATGGATGTCTGCCTTGTAAGGTCACAAGGACTTTCATCAACTTAGTGCATGCCCTTTTTGCAAATTCCCATAGTTTAGCTTGCTTATCTTTAAAGGACGAATCTGTCAAGTAAAATACAATGAGAATAATTTAATCGTGAGAATGAACTGAAATCAACCAGCACGTCACACTTGACAGGTCAGGCAAACTAACATCAGAGAGAAAGATTCAAACAAAGGTTTAATTTCATAAGCAGGTACAGGCAGGGCCACTTATATACACAAGAATGTTACGTTCTCCAAGTTTTCTGGATAGCAAAAGGAATAGTTCAATAACAGTTTCAATTTCAAAAAATGTCACTTACAATAAGGAAGAAGGGATTGAATAGCAGTCAAAACTGTTGGACATACTTCCCTGACCTGCCAGACTTCCTGCAAATTACAAAAGCTAATCACAACTCTTGTTTTCTAGACCAGCTGATGGAGATCATATAACAGTATAAGTATGGGAACAAAATAACAGCAAATCTGACTACCTGCGCTGTTGTTGAATCACTTGCATAACCGGAAACAATGAGTTGCCGGATGATCTTTAAACAAAGCACCCAACGGTCACATATCAAAATTAGATCGTTTGACTGCTCCAAAATAGAATCTATGTCATTCCTCTGAGAGAGCATAGAAAGATTTTGCAATATAGTCTGCACATCGCTCTTCCAAAGGTTCCAGGTATACTCAAACAAGTGGCTAGTAATCTGCATAAGCCAAGAAATGTATCAAAACATAATACTCACTTTACAAACAGTATTCTAAGTCATTCTTGTTTATGGTCAATAAAATTTGCAAAAGGTACAATAGCAAGCTGCATGAATTCATGCTTTGCGAAAAGAGTAGCAGAAATGCTATGGATGATGCACTTGTTGGGCAACTAGCTAGCACTGTACCAAACTAATAATGGGAAAAAGAAAGGTCCGCATCACGTTATAATGATCCTCCAACTTGATCAGTACACATTATAACATGCTTAAATTCAGAAGAAATAGTGGAGTTCATACACATCTTTCAATGCTGTGTGCCTATGTGTGATGATGTACTATGGGCGACTAGCTAGTACTATACAAAACTAATAATGGAGGGGAAATCAGGAAATCGAGCACAGGCACATGTGAGTAGTGATAACTACATATAGATGGATAAGTGGTTTTTGCCAAATCAAATACCTCGGCATAATTCCTCTGATCAACAGCAAGCCGTTTAGTTGACAGCTCCTTTAAAGTTCGAAATAAGACCATGAACACCCGATGTGAAGCAAGAACATCAGCTGATTGCAATTGTTGTGCCAACACAGAGAAAAGGTCCCGCCTGAATGAGATGGTTGTGAGGAACAATTCAGCCCATTTGGAAGATAGTTGACAACAGCTGTGCTAGAAATGCTTACCATTCTTTTGGGTATTCCAAACGTGCAATCTTGGAGATTAGTACAGCTAGCTGAAGTGCGATCTACATTACAACATTATAGGATAACATACTCGCATCAAAACACATGGCATATGTTCAATATCATAAGATCGCATATGCAGGTGTCATTAGTCTGCACCTGGTTATTCTCCTCACGTATGTTTAGCAAGAGATTTTTACGGAGGTGGTCCTTCTCCTCATTGCTAATTCCACTACAACAGATAGTTGAAACTGGTAAGCAAAATGTTAATGTCTGTTAAAAAGTTTCCAACTGATTATATCGCTGACACTTGCAAACTTAAATTATCAAAATAAAAGTAACAGCAGTTTTTTTGTTTCAGAAGTGCAGAGCTAGAATCATAAAACAACCTACGAGCATATTTACTCCAGAGAGGTGATCTATAACAAAATTAATATGGTGGTACATCAGCTATTGTTCCTTAGTGTCCCATAGTGTAAGTTAGGATTATCAATGACTCCAACCAATACAATTGTTCTAACACCAGCATGTTGACAGTAAGAAGCTTAGACAGAGCCTCGACCACATTATGATGTTCTAACGCACATTATCATTACACTCAGCAAAAACACTTGGAGAAAACACGCAATGATTCATAATTGACCGATGGAACTGGATGGAAGCTCACAGGGAATCGCGGCGAGGCCGCCAGTAGCGGTTGATGCTGTTCTTAAAATAAACCGTGGCGAGCAGACGCACATCCTCGCGGCAGGACAAACCTCTCGCGGAGATGATCTCCTGCAGAGCACCAGATCAGTAGGTCAGCTCGCTCGGACCTCAGAGCATCTCGGTCCCCAATTGCCTCACAGATCGGGGCGCGCCACGGAGGAAAAGCCCTAGAGCCCGTCCCCAGCGAGACGAATGAGGGGAAGGGCGGCCAGAAATGGGAGGACGGCTTACCAGGAGGCAGGAGCAGAACCCCGGGCGGGCCTCGCACTGCGCGAGAGCCGCCTCCGCTGGCCGCCGCGTCGCCTCGTCGGCGCTGAGCGAGTTCACGAGGACCGTGTACATGGCCGGCACATCGCCGGCGGAGAGAGCCATACTGTTCTCCGACGGTGGCGGCCGCGGACTGGTAGGCCGCGACGGAGGGTGGCGGCGGCGGTAACTGGGAAAGAATGATCGGAGAGGGAGGTCGCGGTGGGGTTGCGAGAGGAAGAAGGGAAGAAAGGGTGCGAAAGAAAGCTGAGAGGGCTGGACCTCCTGGACCCCCGGAGACGTGGAATCGTCTACTCTGCTATAATACGTATTCACGAATTAACGTTTTCGGGACCGGGTTACGCCTCCCTTTGCTCGACAGCGTGTGGATTGCACATGCTTCACATACTACTCCCATGAATTCGACAGCGTGCAGTACATCATATTCCATTTTTTTTTTAATTTTTTTTCCGAAAAGGATGATATATTAATTCTCCGAACTTATAGAAAGGTCCAGAAACAAAGTAAAAATTACAAGGAAGCCCTCTGGATCCCTACAACGAAGACGAGCCGGAGCTAACGATGGCGCGCCGCTGCTGAAGCTCCCCAAACATTGGATCGCCGGAGCCCACCACACCGCATACGGGAAGTAACCGAGCACCGCCTCCGAAGAGACTACTGTCGGGAACGCCGGCGCCGCCACGAAGAACCTCTGTATCATCCTCTTATTGAACTGCATCCAGATCCACCACATACCTGGATCTGGCCGTGGTGCAGGGAAAGTCGCGCGTAGGTCGGTGAAGCCCCAGGGAACGCCACCGCCGGAGGGGATCTGCGCGGACAACAGACGAACCAACAGCACCCCCGCCTCCGAAGCGCCGCCGGCCGAACACCTGCCAACCCCTACCATAAATACACGCCGTGAGACGGGCTTCCCCCACCCTCCCGCCCTTCTGGCTCTTCATTATGAAGTCAACTACATGCCAAGACCCTTTATTCCAAGTAGATTGCATCTGCATTTCCTTGGGGAAGAAAGTTCCGTCAGACGGTAGCTTAGCCATTCATCATATACATGTCGGAGATCCTTCTCTTGCGTAATAGTAATATCGATTGTTCCTCTACGAGAGCCAAGTGAACAAAGCCAATTACACATCGAGTGATTATACCGAGACTAAGAAACAGCTAGCAGTATCGATATGACCGCAATAAGATAGTGAGTGAAGACAGTGCAGGTGTCGCAAGAGAATATCCACATGTGTACTTTACTGTAACCACGGGCTTTGTGGCATTCTATCTTTATCGAAGAGAGCTTATTTCTCACTGTTTCTACCATTCGAGGGGGGAAGCCATTACGAGGATGCGAGCTTGCCAACAGAAGATTTTCCGATTGGAAGTCCCGGCAATGGCGCAAGCAGGCCAAGAACTGGAAGCAAAGCGGGTTATTGACCACACAGCTATAGTCGAATCAGAGAAGAATCCACGGCACAAGCCTAGTGTGAATAAGAAAGTGGATGTAAGAAGAAGAGTAGGATAAAAGTAAAGTAGGGAAATGACTTGCCTAAGGCATTGAGAAAACCAAATCCTCCACCAGCTCCCCTTAAAGACAGGCAGATGTGAGCAGTAATAGCGAGCTATGAAAAAGAGAATCCACCAGTTGCAGCTTTAGACTGAATAAATGTTCTTTACTTCCCTTTCGTTTAGTTTCGATCCATCCGTGCTTAGAGGAGAGAGGAAAGCAAGAATCAGAACCCATTTGAATCTCCCTTTCATTTGGTAAATATAAGGCTAATGTGGTGGGACTGGGAGGCAGCCAACCCTGCGTAGTGCTAGACTAGAACACGGTCAGCCGCATGAAAGCGTAGCTACATTTTTTTTAGCAAAGCCATGAGATCCTAGTCTTATGACTACTCCAGTCATCTCAAATTAAGTACTATGCACATACTATTCTCTAATAGGGAGGATGTACTAGTATTCCATATTGCTATCTTCGGATAGTTGTGCTGCTATCACTCGTTCCACCCGACTCTTTAGTTATATAGAACCTTTCCCTGATTGATCGAATGGCTTCCTCTCTAGGGTTTTTAGAAGATGCCAGTAGTTCTGGTTGAAGACAGTGGACTTTGGCGCCTACGCTTTTAGAAGTACCGAGGAAACCAACCTAACATATTTATTATTTCAAATAACAGAATTCTCGCAAGGAGCAAGGATCTCTGATCCAGAATGGGATGCGAAATCCTTGGATAATTGATAAGCTCGGAAGAATGAAAGTAATGTGCCTGTCATTCTGTTGCCAGGTGCTCACGATCCAAAGCTTTTGGGGCTTCCGTGCAAAGAAAAAATGTATTGATACTTGAAGGGAATGCAGGTGAAAATCGAGTATCTTTGGGAAATGGGACCGACCTGGCGCCTCGAGTTAGAAAGAGAATTCTCAGCTGGAACCCATGGAAAAGGGGAAGGGGCTTGGGCTTTACCTGGCGTGGCTCGTGGCCATAATAGCTCACTCGATAGGGTCTGCCGGACAATTCTTTTTATTCGGCACTGGGCATATTCATTAGCCGAGTTTCTTTCTAAGATACTAGTTGGTTCACCCCAGGTCGAGCAGTTAATTAGTCACAAGCAGGCGTTTTCCTTCAATTGGTCACCCTGGTTGGGGTGGAGTATAGCAAACTCTAGCAACCGGAAAGGATACCTATATTTACAATGGAATCGTTCTCATTGAAAAGGGACACCAGAAGTTCAAACATCAGACCCATATGGCCTCAGGGTAGGAGAAAAGGAACCGATCACTGTTGGCACTCTAGAATTGCGTATATTGGGATGCGCCTGCGAACTATTGATACTTGAATTTCATATAGAAGAATCCAACTCGAATGAAGATACCAACCAAGACTTCCCATTTTTTGGCGAGATGATCGGATTTCGTTCCCCATTTTCGATAAGATATTAGTTTAGGTCTCTGCTGAGCCACTGAGCTAGAAGTGGCTATAGTTATGGGTCTCGTCTCAATCTTTAATCTTCTCCCCGAAAACTCTCTATTTAGGATCAATGCCATGTCCGAGTCAGTGTGGTTCCCCCGGCACTGTTGTACTGACCAAGAGGTCTGATTCAGTTGAAACACCCGAGTTAGCTATTGATAAAGGTCGCTCATTGAAAGGTCCAAAGATACAAATCAATTAAGATGTAGCTTTCCCAGTTTCATACTTATAGTAGGCGATCTCTTGTTTTTTTGACCCGGTAGAGCAATCCGAATTAGATTAGACTGATATAGAGTAGTAGGGTTCCAATTCAAAGTCGTTTTTAGCCGCCTTTGTTTTGTTTCTTCTGTACCGACCGTGTCTTCTCCAAGGGAAGTAAATGGATCGGTTTAAAAATAAATGAGTTTTTAGTCGTAGAATATTATTCTCGTCAGACTTGAACCTAACGAAAATAGGAAAGGTTCATAGAATTTTTGCCCCTTTTCGCGGAACTAAAAGGGCCTTCATCCGTATTTTCTCATTCATGTATCACAAATGGATCTACAGTAGGATTTTTTTGCACATTTGTATAATAAATTTCTATAAAATAAAGGTCTTATTGCTGAAATCTATTGATTTGGGTCGGTAACGTTGGTAAATTAACAGAAACAGAAAGAGAGGGATTCGAACCCTCGGTAAACAAAAGCCTACATAGCAGTTCCAATGCTACGCCTTGAACCACTCGGCCATCTCTCCTACATAAATTATTGACCAGAAACTGAGTGAATAACGAGTTTTTGTATCACTAAAGTATAGGTACAACCGATCACAGGTTCCATAGGGAGTTTGACTTCCTTTCCAATTTCACATTTCTCAACAACAACTTCTCTCATCCCCACGGATCTATTCCAAATTATGGAATCGTCCTATGTTTCTATTTCGATTGTATGGCGTGGCGTATACACGTTATGCAAACAGAACGTATGGTTACTTTACTCTATTTTCTCATGGCTTGTTAAACCTTTTTTTTTCTCTTTGGATCATAACCAAATAAAAACTTCTCGAGTTATCAGAATCCATAGTCAAATTCAGTCCTTGGTTATTCAAGTTAGATGAAATAGTAATAGTTTGGCTCATTGGTATACTACGAAATCCAATCTGATTCAAATATGGAATATCTCTCCTTGTCAGGACAATTTGAGCAGAAAGCCCATATCTATTATCTTTTTTATCGAACTAGTCTGTTTTTTTGCTATTTCGTACTGTATAATTTCTTTGTTTATGGGATCATTTCCCCCGAGGGTTTCCAATCAATGGGGGCGTAGTATAGGTAGTTAGAGAGTGTTGGCTCCCCTAGCTTGAATTCTTTTTACCCATTCTTTGAGAGTGATAGGTTTTCTTTTTCCGTACCATAAATAGAAGAGCTCAGAAGAAAGACCTAATTATATAAAAACACAACCATTCAAGCTAAAGATCAGAGGATCCGTAATAGGACTCTCATAGACTTGCTAGAAAATCTCAAATTAGGAATCGGCTTTTCTTTTGCGCTAGGCTCAAACTTGAGGCCTTTTTCCTTATTATTATTATATGGCATATCCATACTTTAATAACCTAGTGCCTGATCGATTTCAAGCAATATTGACTGTCAGATAGAGAGATGTTGATAGGCTCAAGGATGGTATTTACTTATTATAAAGAATATATAGAAAGGGAAAAGCTTAATAGCCACTATTGATCCCCTGAACAGAGCACATGATTCGGGATCAGGTGCGATGTGAAGAGGTAGCCTAGCCTTTTATGAGAATCAATTGGGAAGTGGAAAGGTGACATACCCCAACAAAGCAGTACGGGAATACGCGAGCGACTGGACCGTGCAGTCAGCAACGCGAACTGGTCAGAGATTTACCCGCATGCGGGAGTACACAACTTGGCAATGACCGGATCGGACCAAGGGACCACCTTCTATCTTGGTAAGCAGAGTTGGTTCTGACTCCAATAAGTCATCAATAATTAGCAGCATGTAAAGGAAAGCGCATGCTCTTTTACTCGATCGAAAGCCGTATATTCTTCTGGTAAGAGATTTTCTCAATCTGTCCATGCGTTGATTCCATCAACAATGGAAATGGCACTATTGTTTGCTAGCGAGAAAGCCCGACAAGGAAAGGGGATTAAGATTTCAAGATAGAAAGAAGCTGATATAGCGTTCCCTGTGGAAATCTCAGTAAGACAATGGAACAAAAACAGAAGTAAGGAATATGTTGGTTTCTTTCCTGCTCATCGACAACAACATTTTCCATTGATCTGCAATAAAAAGATTGCTATCCACTAACACCACAACCTGTAACAAATTGAGTGGTTAAATACATACATATAATCATAGCTGTGAAAAAGCCTCCAACCCGTTTTTGATGTGTATCTAACTTTAACATCTCTTGGTTGTACTCATTGAGATTAGCAACACGGCGAAATGTTTCATCGTTAGCAAATAAGTCAAATACTAATGGCTGTATATCCTTTGTAAAGACAAATGAGATACGTTGATAACTTTCCACAGCTGTTGCATGACTATGGAATTGATTCATTGCTATTGATTGATGACCCATAAGTATAGGGGGTGTATCGCAGTATTTTCGAGGGAAGTGAAACTCAATTTATTGATTCGACACAAGAGGAGCCAAAGAATATTTATAAGCCTTAACAACTGAGTTGTCAATTCAGCTGCACCTGGAAACAATCTTGCTCACAGCAGTTTATCAGTAGCAACAGTTTTGTAATAGGAATAGTAAAGCAATAGCAGTAGTAAAGCAAAGACAGTAGTAACAAAAGCAGTAAACAGTGGGATTCGAGTGCGGTAGGCATAGGGATAGATGGATGGGCGTTGCATGGACAAGACAATTCACATAGCAATCAGAACATAAGACAATTGCAGATAAATAAGATAAAGCACCCAAGTACTAGACAATCCTAGGCATGTGTTTCATATATAGTCATACGTGCTCGCAATGAGAACTTACACAACATCTTTTGTCCTGCCAGCCCGTTTGCAGCGGGGCCTCTAGGGAACTACTGGCAATTAAGGTGATCCTTTTAATAGAGCACCGGAGCAAAGCATTAACACTCTATGAACACATGTGATCCTCACATCAAAGCCTTTCCCTCCGGTTATCCCGATTTCTGTCACTTCGGGGCCATAGGTTCCGGATAACAACGTGTGTATACAACTTGTAGATAAGACCCAAAACAATACTATCATAATGAATCAATAATAAGTTCAAATCTGAAATCATGGCACTCGGGCCCTAGTGACAAGCATTAAGCACAACAAGTCACAACAAATTCATAAAGCACTAATAAAAGATACTAGGCACTATGCCCTAATAATCTGATGCCATTACATGAACGATCTCATCCAATCCCTACCATCCCATAGCCTACAACGGGGGATTACTCACTCATAGATGGGGGAAACATGGATGGTTGATGGAGAAGCGATGGTGATGATGATGGCGATGATCTCCTCCAATTCCCCGTCCCGGCAGGGTGCCAGAACGGAGTTTCTGGTGCTGTTTCGTGGAATCTGGTGGTGGCGGCGGAGCGGAACTCCTTCTGAAAAAACGTCGAACCCCCCGAAGTTTTTAGGTCAGAAGTCTCCTTATAGGCGAAGAGAGAGACCGAGGGGGTGCCTGGGGGGCCCACACACCCCCTGGCACGACCTGGCCTGGCCCGCGCCACCAGGTGGTGTGGCCACCCCAGGGCTCTTCTCCGTCTCGTATTCTGGCTCCTGGAGTCTTCGGGTGAAATAGGATTTTTGGCATATTTTCCGGGATTTTTCCTGATAGTTGATTTTCTGCACAAAAAGTAGACACCAAGGCAATTCTGCTGAAAACAGCGTCAGTTCGCATTAGTTGCATCCAAATCATACAAGTTTAGAGGAGAAACAATAGCAAAAGTGTTCGGAAAAGTAGATACGTTTTAGACGTATCATTGATCTAACGACGTCAGGTATGAGCATAGGGTCTGCCTCACAAGGAACCATCTTATACCATACTGATATAACTACCCCTATGCGTATTAGTGCTACAAACGAGCAGTATACATAGGAAGCAAATTTGGGGGAATAAAATAGACTAGTTAATTCCATGTGCACTTCATATATTGAAGTTTTAATATGTGATTTCATACCAGCACCTATGTGTGTCTTTGGTATTAAGTACTTACTTATACCATCAGTACTAAATCCAAGCTTTGTAGCTAATAAACCTAGTTCATTATATGTAGATTGCAACATGGATTCATTTCGTACATAAAACGGTTTCATATTGAGCGTTGTGTAAAACTCCCATCTGATAGTAGGATCATGTATCTCAACTGGATGGGCATAATTTGTATGGGGCCTATTTCTATGTGATATCCAAAACTTCTTTGATCCTCAAAAATAGATGCATTTTAAGATAGGAATTGTTAGACTAATGTGTTCTCGCATCTTTTGTATTAGAGTTGTCGACTCCTTACTCGTAGATGTAGCACACACTTCTCCACTATCACAGGGGTCATCTCCACGATCACAGGGGTCATCCCTTCCTCTTTCTTGATCTTTCTCATTTTTCATTTGTTCATTTCTAGTTGGAGTACCTTGATTGATTTTGTCATTTGACAACATGAATTTGTCAAGAGAATCAGAACAGTGACTTGAGAACACATCATTGATCTCATAGTGAAGTGCTTTCATAAATGAAGTAATATACGATTTCATAATTGATTTCTATGCATTATTTTTGATTGCAATGGTTTTAGGATTTTGATTCTAGGATTTTAGGGATATCATAACCTAGATCTATGTGATATCCGTGTAGTCATTACCTTGCTTGTAGTCAATAGACTTACTACCTCTAGTTCTTTTTCTAGACAAATGACATATAAAAAACAACTAGCACAGCACAGGGACCAGATTCTCTCAAAATGGTTTCAGGTGGGTTACGGAGGGACACTAAATGGTTCAGGTTGTTTAAGGATACGGATTCAGGTTCTCTCCAAATGGGTTAAGGTGGGATACGGACAGATTCCTATACTGATTTCATAGACATATGTGAATACAACCTCATTGATCTTCTCTTTCACCAAGAATATTGTCGATATGAATAGATTTAGGTAGATATCTACTTGATGTTTCTTTCTTAATAACAGTGTCGATCTCTGATGCAGCAAGCTCTTTTTCATGGGTTTTCATCTTCAGCTTATCTCTCAATAGCTCATTGTCGGAGATAAGAGTATTGATGATTGTTCCTGCTCTTGTGCTCTCAACTGAGTATTGAGATCTTTACGAGTCCAGACAACAGGTTTGGTGCCTACCCAGACCTGATTCTCGTCGAATACTTGGATTCTTTTTTTGCTAGTATTATGTAGCGTCATATGCTTCATTTCAGACTTGATTATCAATCTTTTCCAGTCAATCTTGAAATTGTTCTCATAGCTCAAAACTTGCTTTGTTCTCATAGCTCAAAACTTGCTTTTCACTAAAGGAATCTAATTGATTCAGAAACGTTTCATTAGAAACAGACCCTTTAGGAGCACCCTTATATCGAACAACCCTTTCCTTACTCTCATCTGCAAAGAATAGAGCGTAAGATTTAGGAGCCTTAAAGATACCAACAGGGATTTGCCCACCATGTTCCTACTTGAACAGACCAAGCTTTGTCTCAGAGACATATTCCTCTAGGAGAGGATGTGACAAAATCACCGAGTCAGTATCAGTGTAATGGCAGTCTGGTCTTGATATAAACTTGTGCATATGGATTCTACCATATGCAGTAATAGCTGCAGACATTTGTGGGCTAGTATTCACTCTTGCTTTCCACGGACCACTATGATCATACACATTGTGAATGTAATGCAAGAGAAATACATTGCCAAGTTCTTCCAGGTTGTCCATAGCCCCTCCACTATCGAGATATCTCATGGTTTGCTCGTAATTGAGTATTGCTGTTATATTACTCTCAGGGGCGATTGCCAATCGTCCGTATAGACCATTTAATAAATTCTTAAACACATACGAGCCTACTATATTACCAGCAGCTTTCGCTTTCAACCTTCGAGCATAAAGATCTATAACATATCCATCAAAAGGACTATCCATTTTATCGAAAAGATATCCCCCACATAAACTGATTACTGTGTATCC
This sequence comes from Avena sativa, assembly GCA_916181665.1. Taxonomy (NCBI): domain Eukaryota; kingdom Viridiplantae; phylum Streptophyta; class Magnoliopsida; order Poales; family Poaceae; genus Avena; species Avena sativa. The sequence continues at coordinate 446,418,710 of OV702297.1, forward strand.
TATTGATTCAACGTACTTGAGCTCTTCTGTAAAATACACGCCAAATATAGCTCCTGTAGGAAAATAAAGACCTTTCTCTTCAGGATGTCTTGTCGGGAGAAACGGTCTGTCAGCTGGAGGACTTACAACTAATGCTTCCACAAATCCAAATAGATCATCGAGTTTCCGGCTGCTCAAGTCAGAATGCCAGACACCTGGGCCTTTAGGGAATTTGTGGCCAACCATTCTTGACGGGTAGAGCGAATTGACATCATATACATAGAGATTTTCTCCGTATGGGATATAAACGTCACTATGCCCACCATAGTAGCCTTTTCTAATAAACTTATCAGCATTCTAGTTTGGAATGTACATTCGATGTTTTTCATTGTCATAATAGTTCTCTCGAAAAATAGCCGGCGCCAAAGAAGCTATAGTTCGTTTTGTTGTTACATCTATCAGAAATTCATTCCAAAAGAAGTTTTGTGTGACCTGCAAACATCTTGCTAAGAGTATTACATCTTGGCTCAAATAGTTTTGATAGATGGAAACGGATTCCTTATCATTCAATGATTCCAAACTCACTTTATTATGATCGAAAGGATCTTTCCCACCTAATTCAGAGCACATATCCTTAGCAAGCTTATCTAATGAATCGGGGAGTAACAAAATGGAACATCGTAGAGTTATAACCAATTTGCCCTTGAATAAATTATTCACTTTCTTTTTTAATTTGTTATAGATACAGATTTCATAAATTATCTTATTTCGTGTATTTGGAACAGTAACCAAATCTTCCTCACGATTATGTAGCAAATGATTTAAAAGTATCACCCCGTCGAACTTCTGACATGTTGTGGAAATAGATTATGACAGCTTTACGTGATTTTTTGCTTTCTATTAGTATGTGATTAATAAAGTCATTCAACACATTTTCACTTTGCTTAAAAAAGTCAGATTCGCTGTGTCTATGATCAGAAGTCGAAAAATGCACAATATCACTCTTAGATAGCATCATATCAGAGTCCACTTTCATATAAGCGGCTGCATATGGATAATGCCTTACTTGAGGTGTTATTTCTTTATTGCTATCAGCCTTTTGTATTTTAGGTTCTAGCAATGGAATTGTTTCAAGGTCTGCAACCATAAATACTGCTGGTTTAGGTGGCTTTTCTTGGAATTTAGGATTCTCTTTTCTTTTATTCATATATTCTTCCAATTTCTCCTTATTCTTATTACGTAACTGAGTGATATAATCCGCATATTTAGCATTGTCTGCTCTATTTTCTGTATTGAGAGAAATGAGATTCATAATATGTTCATCCAGATTAGAAGAGAGAATGCTACATTCATACCTTCTTATCTGATGGTATGATAATCTCTTTCTTAGGCTTTCGTGTTGCAGAATATCTATTCAAGTGCACTGCAAAGATTTTATGACATCTATAATCCTCGCTCAAATCCTTCAATAGTCTAAATAGGATATTTCCTAGGATTTCCAAAGGCATGACTTTGGTATCTTCATGTGAGTGTAATATGATGGTTTTTTTCGTAATAGGCCTATAGATACGATCATTCTCATCACGGTTGAAAGAGCCTGTAAGAGCCTCAAGCGCAGGTGTCAGTCGGATCCAACCATTCCCACCTGTATCAATTCGCGGATAGACATGCTTCAATAGGAGATACATAAAACCAATATATAGTTGAACGGTTTCCACACCTTTAGGAAAAGGTTCATGAAATCCCACTTTCACCCATGATTTGATTTTACCCTTATCTGAATATTCCACTGTATTCATATTTAGTTTCTCAATGAGTTCCGCCATTACAACAGAAGTCCCGTTAATATCAAAGCGTCGACTCATATCCAACACAAATTGTTTTTGGATCATCATGATAAATTAGATCTTATCTGATATACATAATATCACCCTTTTGAAGTTTTAGATTTTACCTATATTTCTCTTCTCATTAGGAAGAGATGTAGGGCCCCTACTATGATCCCTCAATTGAGTGATCGCTCAAGTCATAGACCTGAGACTGGGCCAACAATCATTCAAAATGATATTCCCTTGTGCGCTAAGTTACATACGATGAGGAACATTCCTCTTATCGGACAAGATCCACTGAAATGTCATAATATTTGACATATCCGAGTTTTCCTCCTTAAAGACTAAGAGAAGGTGAGATGGGCCTTTTCCTCCCGACCTGGGAAATTCACAGCAGGAAAGACTGGCGCCGATTTAGAAAGCGAACCCTTCAGTACATCGCGTTCAGCCCTCCCTCAAAATCCCATTTGTTTTATTGAGGAATCACTCTTGATCCGGCTCTTCTCCGTCTATAACTCAAAGTCCATCTGTCTCTCGTGGAAGCGCTTTAGAGTGCCTAGAAGATCCAGCAAACAGGGGTGCCAATGCTGTCCCAAGACCAGATCACGGTAGGTAGCTGCTTTAAAGAGGTTGGGAGACAGACTGGTGAACAATCTTCTTCTTGTTTTATCCGACCTAGAGCACTTTTTTTTTCAATCGTACGAAGAAACTCCATGAAAAACCCAGCTATCACTCCTATGAGACGGCTAACTCCCAACTCCCGATACATTCTTTAGAGTCGACCAAAGGACTCGTTGGTTTGGACATAGTTTCCTTTGTTCCTGTGTTTCTGTTTTGCTCTCCCCCTTTTTTCACTTAGTTTAGTTGGAATGGAAAGAGAACTTCCTTCAGCCTTTTTGTTGCCTGGTTTGGTCTCTCTGAGTGGAATAAGTGGGTCCTTCTTCTTTTTCCTGACTGATGAAGGTCGAAACTGAAGATCGGATCTTAGGAGTCTGGATTCCTATGTTCGTACCAACTCAAATGATTGATGAATTGGATCTTGAGTCAAAAAACTTCGCTACTCAGCAAGGGTGAAAGAATGACAAAGAGACTGACATCGCAGAGGATGGGAAGGACCCAATCGCCTGCCTCTTTCTTGGTCCACCCCCCGGTGGGTACTTTATAGCTCACAACACGATATAGGCAGATATGTGACATAGTCTCATTGCTTTCATTGACAACAAGACTCTCTTCCTGATTGGGATTGGTCTGTGCAGGATCTCCTTCCCTATGAGACTCTTGCTTCCCTGCCTACTTCAATTGTCATCTGCTTCCTTATTTTGGACCCAGACCTCTCACGACAAAAAAAAGAAAATCAAAATCAAATGAATCCGAATATTCCATTCTCGTTGACAGCCTCCTCAACCCAAACTTCCATCTCCTGCTCTAGACATTGGCGCTTGCCCGCGCCAGTCCATGAAAGGTGGATGAAGGTGAGTTTGACTACAAACTCGAGGATGCTGGGAACGATCTCTTTTCGGGGAATCACTCCCGTCGAGAGGCCCTCTTGCTCCCTTTTTATGAATCTGGAAGATAGGCAAACGATAAGTCTAGAGAGACCTCGACTCTTTCAGGGAAAGGAGGGAGACCGAATGGGAGATGGAGTCCCTGCCGAATGGAATGGACATCCTTGGGGACAGCTGTGTAAGACAGAATTTCCCATAAAATTGGACGGAAAACTACTACAAAGATCACAAGAAACCCAACTCAAAGTGAATGGAGAGAGAACCCCTACGCCTTGGAAGGATCTGAAGCTATTCGAACACTCATAGACAAGTGAACTCCAGGATCCCTCGAAAATTGAAGTGAACTAACTCATATGTGGAAAAGAGTCTTTCATGTCAAGGTGAACATAGACAGACAAGGTTAGTTTGTTTTCCTGAATTATCAGAGAGAAGACTCGTTGCTGGAACCGAGAGCACTAGTGATTGCTTTCTTTCTGACCTTTCACCGAGAAATTCCATACCTTCCACCGACTTCTTTTGTGTGTGGCCAGAACGTGATGCTTTCCAATGCCGAGTACTTTTCTTAACAATGTATGAAGCCCGTAAAACCGAAATCGATCCAAATCCACGACCTTGAAAACCGAAATGTATTATTATGGTGTGAGCCTTCTTTCTTTTTGGCCTTAGATTATCATAAGCGAGGAATGGTGCATGCTAGCCTTCAGACTATACTTTATTGTAGGGAAAGGGAAAAATGGAGAATATCTTTAAGAACCCTAGACTGAATTTCACTTGGAGCAACAGGGGTCAGGTCACACTATATCAATATCATAATTATCTTCCAACTTATTTTCTTTTCAGAAATCCATTTTCTTTTGTTATGCCATTAAGGAAACACTATTTTGGATACAATACCCATTTTAGAACTGTTGGGGAGGTAACCCCGGATAGGGTAAGGACGGGGAAAGACGAAAGGATTATTCCTCGTCCAGTTTTCGAGTTATATCCTGAGCTGGCCGAGTCTTGTAAAGGTCGGCCGAGATAGGGAAAGGCAGAACCTCAGTAGTAATGGCAAGGCATTACCCGGCCGAGATATGGCGTAAGTCGGCCGGGTTGGCCCGAATGATCTTAATGCAGGTGAAGGACAGGCCGAGTTACGCGAGGAAGGGCCGAATGATATGAAGCTTGCAGGAGAAGGAGAAGCCCAAAGTCAAACCCAAGTCGCAGAATCTGAGCAGAGCCAAGAGCTAAAGACAAATGTGCAGAACGACAGAGGGGCAGAAGGAGGTCACGGAGGTGACAGTTCTGGATCCCGAGGCACGCAGGAGGGGCCCTCTGGAATCTTACCGCAGTGAGAAGGGCGACAGGGAAAGAGGAGCGCCGAACTACTATATTGGGACAAGCATATTCCTCGAATATGCTTGCCACGTCAGCCCTAGAAGAACCCAGGGCTCTCCTTTATAAGGGGAGGCTTGGACCCTGATGAAGGGATGGACTGATTCTTGGTGCCGTTAGGCTGGTAAAGTTCTCTCTTTCTCCTTGTATACAGCTCAAGGAGCACTTGTAGCCCAAGGAAGGAGAAATAAAGATCTTTGCGTTAGCTTTCTGTGTGTAGAATCAACTACATCTTCCCTCCCCAGATCCCACTAGCATCCATTGGCCCCAATCTTTAGCCTACCCATGGCATCTGCCGTGCCACCACCACGACAGTTGGCGCCCACCGTGGGGCCAGCAGCGGTGCTAGCTGTAGTTATGATCCGGACGGGAAACTTCATCAAGACTGGCGAGCGCGTTGTTTCTGGCTTGGTCCAGAGATTTGGTCTCTGTGACTATGTCAGCGACAATGCAGGGAGTTTCAGGGGGAAAACTCCCCCGCGTAATGGTGTCTTCATCAGCCTGGGCGGGCGCAAGGTCTATGTCGGCGTCGACGTCTCCAGCGTTTATCCTTACCAAGTTGTTGTTGCAGGAGAGCCACCTCTTAACGCTGCGAGCCGTCCACCCAGAGCACATCCTGCAGGCAGCGTCGAGGTGATGGTCGCGGCCGGAGTACAAACTGGAGCAGCTGCTGCTGGGTCAAGCAGAGAACCCGCCACCGCTGTACAGGGTGCACCCAGGCAGACCGCGCCACAACCCGCCGAGGTAATCCTGCCAGCGACCAACCCAACCGAGGTGCAGGACACCACCCCAAAGGCACCAAGAGTAAGAGGGCCACCTCTGGAAAGGCCAGAGAACATTCTTCAGGCGACCATAGAAAACTTGACTACGCCTGTAGCGCCAATACTTGATCCGGCAAATGCTCAGGCAGAGTTGGAGGAAACCAGGCAAAAGGTGCTGGTAGAGGCCAAAAAGGTGTCGGCCTTGCGGGAGTCCTTAAACAGGACCCTGCGAGAATATGCCAAAGCTAATAAGCTTGATGTCGCACCCGAACAGGTGGACGAATTAAGATTGAGAGGGAAAAAACTCATGGATGATATCAATAAAGAGCATGATGCTCATAAAGCAGAATCAGTGGATTTGGGTTTGCCGAGGTACAATACCCCGGCAAAAAACCTAAGAGCGGCAAATGCCGCAGCATTAGAGTTAGAGGGGTTGACCGGCGAGGCCCGGCAGAAACAACAAGAAAGAGTAAACGAGCTGGTGCGCATCGCGAACCAGCAAAACGAGGAAATGCTCAGAGCAAACCCGGCGAGGCCAGGGGCCTCGCGAATGGTTCACTCGGCAGGAGCAGCACCTGCCTTGTCTGTGGCAGCGGCATCTTCACCTGGAAATAATGCACGAAGGGACAGAGCAGTAACCTCAGGAAAGAGGAACAGGCAAATTATTCCATATGATCCGGCAATGGCCGGAAAGGCAAATGAGAACAGAGGCAATGCAAGCCGAGGTAACAGTGGGGAGAGGAACCACGGCCGTATTGAGAAAGACGGCGGAAGCCGAGGCAACGGAGATCTTGGCAGAAGAGAACCCGCGAGAGGCAATCAGGAGAACAATACCCCGGCCGAAGTAAGGAGAGAACTGCCACTCAACCCGCAACCAAGGCATGAACCCCGGCAGGAAAGAGAAACGAGGCCAGCTCGCCCCAATCAAATTAATGAAAGATACAATGATGGTTATTCTGGGATGGAATATGCGATCCATGGCGGAAACAATCACTATGGAATACAGGACAGAGTTCTGTATACAGATTTGCCATCAAATGATGCAAGAGTGAAGCTGGACCGGCTATACAGGTCTGAGTTGTTGGAAGAACAGGGTCCACCAGGGCCGACATGCTTTGGACCAGGATCATGGGCGAACCACCTGTGCCGAACTTTCAGCTGGCAAGGGGCACGAAAACATATAATGGGAGTACCAAACCACAAGACTGGTTAATTGACTATGCCACTGCTGTGAAAATAGCGGGTGGAAACTTATGATGGGCAGTACGGTACGTCCCACAAATGCTAGAAGGACCAGCTAGGGTGTGGCTGAATAATTTACCAGCGGGCAATATCAACTGTTGGCTGGATTTTGAGGAAATGTTTGTCAGCAACTTTACCAGCACGTACAAGAGGCCGAACAGGCCACAACAGTTAGCCATGTGCAAGCAGAGGCCGAATGAAACAGATAGAGAATTTTTAACTCGGTGGTGCAACCTGAGAAACTCATGTGAAGGAGTTATAGAATCGCAAGCAATAGCGTGGTTCGCGCAAGGATGCCGTTATGGCAGCGTATTGTGGCAACGTCTGCAAAGAGATATGCCAACCACACTGGCAGAAACTATAAGAATAGCGGACTCCTACGCGTTAGGAGATCCGACGCAACCAGAATTAATGTCGGCGGATCACCGCGAGCAACAGGACCATTATGCAAGAGATTTGGCCGGGTCATCCAGGCGCGGTGATTTCAGAGGAAGAAGAAGAGAGGAAAGGCCGGATTATAGATATAATTCGGCCCAAGTGGCGGCAGTAGCGCAAGATCAGCCGAGTCACGGAGCGACTCAACAGCAAAAGAATGGTCCTCAGCAGTGGACACCAAGGAATGAAGGAAAAAGGCAGTGGACCCCCGAACAAAAGAAACAGTGGCAGGAGAGGCCGAAGTACATGTTCGAATCCATGTTAGATCAGCCGTGCAAAATTTCACATGTCAAACCCATCCAGGCCAGCCAACCATACAACCCGCCAATGTGCATGGATGAAAAATGCAATGGGGAACCCCGCAGGAGTTCAGGCACCCCATCAAGTACATCAGCAGCATCAACCACAGTTGACTGGAGCAAATGCACAACAACTGATGTTACCGCCCCCTCCCCCGAGGTACGATAACTCGGATCGGAGAGACGCGGTGCATCAAGTGATGAACCAAGTCCAGGATGGAAGAACAAACCCGGCGAATACGGGACGCAATGATTACAGAGAACATCATCAGTCTTATTGCGTGTTCACAACGGAACATCAAGACAAACAGAGTGTGCAACGCCGGCATATGGAAGTAAATGCAGTTATGCCGGCGATACCAAGATATGTGCCTTGGTCGGATCAGGAAGTAACTTGGAGCATAAAGGATCATCCCAAGATAATGTCGAATCCCGGATCATATGCACTCGTGTTGGATCCGACATTTGTTGGACCAAGCATCAATGTGAAATTCTCAAAAGTACTCATTGACAATGGAAGTAGTATCAACATCATGTACAAAGATACCATGCATAAACTTGGAATATCCCAGAACATGTTGCAGTCCACGAGGACCACTTTCCATGGGATAGTGCCAGGGCTTTCATGTGAACCCATTGGTAAGGTCCAAGTCGATGTGTTATTCGGCACAAGAGATAACTACAGAGCAGAAAACTTAGAGTTTGAGGTGGTGGATCTAGAGAGTTGTTATCATGCTTTACTCGGACGGCCAGCGTTGGCCAAATTCATGGGCAGCTGTCATGTAAGTTATCTGAAAATGAAGCTACCCGGACCACAAGGAGTGATAACAGTTGCAGGGGATTACAAGAAGTCAATGGAGTGTGCTTCAGCCGGGTCAAATTTGGCCGAATCATTGGTTATAGCAAGAGAAAAAAGAAGGATTCAGGAGGTAGCAGCCCTCGCTCAGTCGGCGCAGCTGAACATGCCGGCACTAGCCAACCCGCATGGCAGCGTCTCTTTTCAGCCGACTAAAGACACGAAGAAGTTTCAGATAGATGAGCAATTCCCGGAGCGTACTGTTACTATTGGTGCAGGCCTGGACGCTAAATAGGAAAGCGAGCTCACCAACTTCCTCCGTGAGAATCGGGACATATTTGCATGGTCAACTCAGGATCTGCAAGGTGTTCCGAGGGAGTTGGCTGAGCACTCTTTGAATGTAAGGCCAGGAGCAAGGCCGGTGAAGCAACCTCTCCGCCGCTTCGCCGAAGACAGGAGAAAAATAATAGGGGATGAAATAGCTCGGCTCCTCGCAGCCGGGTTCATCATGGAGGTGCTGTATCCGGATTGGCTATCGAATCCGGTGCTAGTAGAAAAGAAGAAGGATGATCCCAATGTAGCCATTGTATGGCGAATGTGTATCGATTACACGAACCTGAACAAGGCGTGTCCAAAAGATCCTTTTCCATTACCTAGAATAGACCAAGTCATTGATTCGACCGCTGGTTGTGAGTTATTGTCATTTGTAGACGCGTATTATGGTTTCCACCAGATACCGTTAAATCCGGCCGATCAAATAAAGACTGCGTTTATTACCCCGTACGGGGCTTATTGCTATCGCACAATGCCGTTCGGCCTGCGAAATGCAGGAGCAACATATCAGAGATGTATGCAAAAATGTCTACATGATCAGATAGGAAAAAAATATACAAGTATATGTAGATGACGTGGTCATCAAAACCAAGGAAAGCAAAACGTTGCTGGAAGATATACGGCAGACTTTTGCGAACCTGAGAAGGTTCCGGATGAAGCTTAACCCGGAAAAATGCACGTTTGGCGTGCCGGCAGGAAAATTACTCGGTTTTCTTGTATCTAGTCGAGGTATAGAGGCCAACCCAATAAAAAAAAGGCAGTAGAAAGAATGGAATTGCCAAGATGCTTAAATGATGTGCAAAAATTCACGGGTTGTCTAGCCTCGCTCAGCCGGTTTGTATGTCGGCTGGGAGAGAAGGCGCTACAATTATATCAGTTGATGAAGAAATCAGACAAATTCGTTTGGACTCCACAAGCGGACAACGCGTTTCATGAGTTGAAAAAAATGTTGGTCACAGCACCTATTTTCGCTTCTCCATTATCAAAAGAGCCTATGTTACTCTATATAGCGGCTACCAATAGAGTAGTAAGTGCTGTAGTCGTAGTAGAACGACTTGAAGATAATAAGTCGGTAAAGAGGCCGGTATATTATTTAAGTGAGGTGTTATCCATTTCAAAACAGAATTACCCACATTATCAGAAGATGGCTTATGGGGTGTATATGTCGACAAAAAAGCTTAAACATTACTTCGAAGAGCATCTCATCAGAGTGATCTGTGAAGCGCCCATAGCCGACATATTGAGCAACAAAGATGCAAGTGGCCGAATAGCAAAATGGGCAATCGAATTGTCACCATACGCTCCACAATTTGATAGGAGAGATGCAATCAAATCTCAAGCAGTCGCCGACTTCTTCGTAGATTGGGCCGAAGTGCAATATGAGCCACCATTACCAGATCCAAATTATTGGACGATGCATTTCGATGGTTCCAAAGTAAGAACTGGTTTGGGGGCAGGAATAGTATTAACCTCGCCCAAAGGAGATCAGCTGAAATATGTACTACAAATACATTTTGCCGCATCCAACAACGTAGCCGAATATGAGGCACTGGTCCATGGTTTGAAAGTAGCAAAAGAGATTGGCATACGCCGAATCTTATGCTATGGGGACTCGGATCTACCAGTACAGCAAGTCTCAGGCAATTGGGATGCATTAGATGCTAATATGGCTTTATACAGGTTTCACGTGCAAAAGATCAGTGGATACTTTGAAGGATGTGAATTTCACCACATACATCAGGCAGAAAATGACGCCGCAGACACGTTGTCAAAACTCGGATCAACCCGGCAGTCAATTCCCCCGGGTATTGCCCTGGAACACCTCAGAAAACCATCAATAGTACCGTCACCAGAATCCGAATCTATCTTTATTCCGGCAAATTCAGCAGAAGATAATGCACCGATGGAAGTAGACCAGCAATATGACTCGGAACCCCACAAGAGGAGGACAGCAGAAGTAAGCACAATTATGGAGAAGGCCAAGGTAGATATGTCGGCAGAAAACATGGAAGTAGACAGTGAGACCACACCAGAAAAAGTCACACCGCTATGGGCGCAACCCATATTCTCTTACCTTAAAGACGCGATATTACCGAGCAATGAAGTATTAGCAAGACAAACTGTAAGGAGAGCGAAAGCTTATACGATCATAAACAATGAGCTATATAAAAGAAGTGTCACAAGTGTATTGCAGAAATGTGTGAATTCGGCAGAAGGCCGGGAGATCCTCCTAGATATACATCAAGGAGAGTGTGGACATCATGCCTCATCTCGTGCATTGGTAGCCAAAGCATTCAGGCATGGATTTTATTGGCCGACGGCGTTGAAAGAAGCCAAAGAGTTGGTGGAAAAATGCAATGGTTGCCAGAGATACGCAACCAAGATACATATGCCATCGGCCGAGTTAAAAACAATACCCATCACTTGGCCATTTGCTGTGTGGGGCTTAGATATGGTGGGACCATTTAAGCCGGCCCGAGGGGGAATGACCCACATATTGGTTATGGTGGACAAGTTCACAAAATGGATTGAAGTGAAACCAATAAAAAAATGCGATGGGCCCACAGCAGTGAAATTTCTCAAAGATATTATTTTAAGATATGGGTACCCGCACAGTATTATTACAGATAATGGCACAAATTTTGCAGAAGGAGCCTTCGCCAGATTTTGTAGAGAAAAACACATAAGGTTAGATGTTGCCTCTGTGGCTCACCCAGCGTCTAATGGGCAAGTGGAAAGGTCTAATGGACTAGTATTGTCATGAATAAAACCACGACTTGTTGAACCACTGCAAAGGTCGGCAGGATGTTGGATTGAGGAACTCCCAGCCGTATTATGGAGCCTCAGAACTACTCCAAATAGGTCAACAGGGTATACACCATTCTTTCTGGTATACGGGGCAGAGGCCGTGCTTCCAGCCGACATAATACATGACTCGCCAAGAGTTACTCAGTATACAACCTCGGAGGTAAACGAAATAGCTCGACAAGATACTGTAGACCTGCTAGAAGAAGCCAGAGAACTGGCACTATCACGATCAGCTATTTATCAGCAGAACCTACGACGATATCACAGCAAGAAGGTGAATCCAAGGGTATTCAAAGAAGGAGATTTAGTCCTCCGACTGGTGCAATGCACGGCCGGCATGCACAAGCTGTCACCTCCATGGGAGGGACCATTCATCGTGAGCAAGGCATTACATAACGATGCCTATTATCTAATCGACGCTCAATCCCCCGGAAGGAACAAGGCAGACAAAGCTGGCGAAGAAACAAAGCGGCCATGGAATGTAGCCTTGCTTCGTCCATTTTACTCATAGCATAGTATTTCAAGGTCAAGGACCAATGATGTATTAAACCTCGGCATCCAGAGCAGTGACTCGGGGACTGCCATATGTTATTTCAATTTCATATTATGTATTAAACCTCGGCGTCCAGAACAGTAACTCGGGGACTGCCATAGGTCATTTCAATTTCATCTTATGTATTAAACCTCGGCATCCAGAGCAGTGACTCGGGGACTGCTATATGTTATTGAAGTTTCGTTTTATGTACTAAACCTCGGCATTCAAAGCAGCGACTAGAAAACTACCATATACCGCCCCAGAGTTATGTTGAGCACCAAAACTTGACGCCCTGAGTAGCGCCTCGGCGGTGGTCTTTTATTGTTCCTGAAATTTGGTTTACACACTAGACTTCAGCAGAACAGGCAGTCACTCGGGGACTGCCATGTATTGTTCCAGAGTGGCAGTCAATCTTTGATACGAAAAAGGTATCACACTTCGGCACTCAGAATAAGAACAGATCAACCCCGTATGATGTTCGAAGCTCACACACAGATTACTCGACTAAAACACGAGAAAACAAAGACAAAGATACATCCTAACATCAAAATATTGCAGGCTACCAAAGCAAGAATTCGGATGGGAACCCACTTAAACAAAGTTATAATAACTGCAAACTTATATGTCGCAGCAATGTACGGCAAAAGGAGACTCAGGTCATACAGGAAATAAACAAGTGTTCCACAGACATCGTACGCCCGGCATACCAGGGACAAGTAATAACTTAAAGATTTTCTGTTGGAGAGGCAATAGTGGTGTTAGGAGCCGGACGCTCCGAGATAGGTGGAACCTCGGTCGAGGTTGCCTCGTTTTCCACAGACCCAGGTACGACTTCGGCTGAAGCTGGAGGCTGCTGAGGGGCATCAGTTTGCGCAGTTGAATGCCCAATACCTTTGGAGGAGGATCGCGCGTCACCGTTGCCGTCCGAGCTCGAACTGGAGTCACCAGAGGAAGCTGAATCATCTGCACCTTCACCCTGTTCAGCTGAGTTATTGTCTGATGCATCTTCTACCACAACCTCATCGTCCGAGTTCAGGAGAAAGCTCGGACCTTCATTCCAGGTATGCACGTCGGCATACTCAACGAGCTGGAAGGCGCGAGCTTGCCGAAGAGCAACAAAGGTGGGGTCCTCAACCCAACGGGAACCTGTGCGCAAATTCCTCAGGATATCAAGAGAAATGTCTTCGTACCATGACAGGATAATGGTGAGGGCCATATCAGCGCCAGCTCGCCCAGCTGATTCCCTCCAGAGACTTAGTTGTTTTTCAGACGCCATTAATCTTTTCACCAGCAATTCGACCTCGTTGATATTAGGAGTCCCAGAGGTATTCGGCCAGAGAACATGGTAGGCTCGGATAGCTGCCTGCACCAAGTCCCTGCCCATAATTTTCATCGGACCAACGACAGCGCCGACAGCGACAAGGAAATCTTCCATTGAGTACTCCGAATCAATGGTAACAGGGACACCTCGGCGTGCACGAGCTGCAAGAACCGCTTTCGAGCTCACAGGCTTAGCTTCTGGGAAATGACCTGTGCAAAACACGAATGCGTCAGGAGACAGCAAAGACAAAGAGAAAAACATAATCCGGCTGTGATAAGAAACTTACAATGAATATAACTCAGCATTATCTGGAGGTCTTTAGCCCAGATGATCTTGCTCTTCTCAAAAGAAGCGATTTCCTCGCTCATTCCACAAATTTTTAGTTCGGCAGCCTCGAGGAGTTCTTTATTCTTCTGTAGCTCCAGAGCTAGCCGATTCTTCTCCTCAGAAAATTCCTGATCGACCTTTTCTAACTCGGACCTTTGAGAGAGCTTAAGGGCCTCCACTTCGGCGCTTAGGCGAGCTATTTCATCATCCTTTTCCTTAAGCTGTGCCGAGTGGGTAGCGCTTTGTTCTAAAAAATGCAGCATTACATCAGGCATGGGCATACAGTCTTGGTGAGATACTGCAAAGGTTCGTATCTCGGCTTTACCAAAGCCAAACAAGGCGAAAGAAACCTAGTGCATGTTTTAGAAAGGGAAAAGTATGAGGTAAATGGAAAACTAACCTTCCAAGTTCTTGACTTTCTTTTCAAGACGAATGTTGAGATTATTGATGTTACCTGTTAACCCACAAAGTAAGCCGGCATCCCGCATACAAAACAATGACAATATCAGAGATGACAAGGAAAACGGTCGACTTACCTGCTTTCTTCACCACAGGAAGAACTTTTTCATATTTTTCTTCCAACTTCCTGTGCGAAAAAAGCAGTCTTTGAAATTCAGCAGTCCGCCGGTCATGTGCAACCTGAGCAATAGAACAAACGATGAGTGGATATTCAAAGCCAAAACAGATCCGAGTTAAGAGAAAACTTAACCCGGATCTAGGTGGCTGGATATTCAAAGCCAAAACAGCTCCGAGTTAAGCGAAAACTTAACCCGAACCTAGGTGGCTGGATATTCAAAGCCAAATCAGCTCCGAGTTAAGCGAAACTTAACCCGGACCTAGGTGGCTGGATATTCAAAGCCAAATCAGATCCGAGTTAAGCGAAAACTTAACCCAGATCTAGGTGGCTGGATATTCAAAGCCAAAACAGCTCCGAGTTAAGCGAAAACTTAACCCGGACCTAGGTGGCTGGATATTCAAAGCCAAATCAGCTCCGAGTTAAGCGAAAACTTAACCCGGACCTAGGTGGCTGGATATTCAAAGCCAAATCAGATCCGAGTTAAGCAAAAACTTAACCCAGATCTAGGTGGCTGGATATTCAAAGCCAGAAGTAGATTCGAGTCAAGCGAAAGCGTAACCCGGACCTATGTGGCTAGACATGGAAAGAACAGCTAGATAAAATTTAAGCAAAGTTTAAGATAGATCTACTCCGATATAGGCTCGAACCCTAGATTAAGTCAAGTTAAGTAGAGCACTATAAAAACTTCCAAGCGAATAATAAATTACTCGTTTGCAAGTTTCGGGGACTAATGTATATATAATAGCATATGGAGAATCAGTCAAAACCCCGAGAAGCAGCAATTACCTCGTTCATCTTGTTGCTATCCAGAATGATCTTGGCAGCTTCATCCAAACGGCTGCTGATGTCGGAAAGTTGAAACGGCTGACTGATTGGATTGCCCTCGAGCTGATCAGCAGCATTCCAGTTATGAGCATATTCCACCAGCGAGCCGAGGCTGTTCCCACTGGCCGTCCGAGTAAGGAATTTACCCCGGACGTGCTGGGTAATTACCGAGGCAGCAGGGCTCATATGAAGATCAAGCTGGGTACCGGCGGCCGGAGTAACGGAGGCTTTGGCGGGAGCAATCCCTTTGCACAGCACGTCGGCAATACTCGGCGGAGAAGAGCCGGCAAGACCTTTTTGAGAAGTGGAAGCCTTGGTGGCAACAGTTTTTCTCACTGTAGAGGAGGCACCAGCAGAAGCCGATACCTCGACAATGGGAATAGTGCCTTTAGAAGCAGGAGGGATCACAGGCGCAGAGGACGCCGGGGTATTAACGACCACAGCTGGGGCTGGGGTTACTGTAGGAGCTACCGAGGTAGAAAGAGGCTCGGTGGATATGCTCGGATTCAATGGAGGGGCAACGGGTTCGGTAGAAATCTCGGAGACACGAGTATCAGGCGCATCGTGACGAGGGGGCGACTGATTCGGAGCTGAAGGAGAGGCAACACGAGCAGGACTGGGAATCCTAGTATCTTCAACGGGCGGTGGAGACGGCTGCCGAATCGGGCGGCTAGTCATGCTAGGACCGCCAGGCTTAACGGAAAGCGGAGCACTGTGAAAATAAGAAAGAAAAAAGGGTGTCAAGATGAAAAACAGAAAGAGAGGAACAAGAAATACGAGCAAAAGGAACTTACCCTGCGACCCCAGGCATGGTCTTGCACCTGGGAGGATTCGGAGCAGACTTCTTCATTCGTTTCTTGGGGGCCGCCTCTGAGGCACTAGCAGGAGCCCCGCGTTTCCCCGAGGTAACTGGGGGCCGGGAAGCAATAGGCTCGGCATCGTGAACCTGACCGGCCGGATTAGCTGGGAAAGTAGAAGCCGGAAATGCATAAGAAATAGGCATTGCGGCAACTACCTCAAGAACTTGGACCTCGTCCGAATCACCTTCCTCCTCATGGACCGAAGTCTTGCCACGAGCGCGGGCCGGAGCGGGATCCGACTTAGGGACGAATTCTTCGGAGTCCGGCTCCCCAACGTCCGGGGTATTCCGGTCCGCAGTCCACAGAAGCGACAAAACCTTGGCATCCTCGTCCTTTTGCTCAGCGAACCTCTGTGAGGCGAAAAAGAAGGAAGGTTAGCGAAAACAAGTTATGAAAACAATACAAAGTCAAAGCATTAATGGTTGAACTTACTGCGGGAGGAGGATGCTCGCGAGTAAAAGGTTTCAATCCCCAAGTCCAATCTTCAGGCATCTCCGTCTTAAATATAGCTCGGACACGCTTGAAGACGAGGTAGTTGTCCAGCTCGACGGTCGAGACTCGGTTGGGATCAAGTGGACCACTCATGTAGCAAAGTTTGTGCGTCCTTTTCTGGAATGGGCAAACTCGGCTACTGATGAAGGTAGCCATCAAGTCCTCGCCGCATAACCCGGCCCGGATCAGCTCCTTGAACCGAGTCTCGAAAAGCTCGGCCAAGACGTGACTCCTCCTCGGATTGTAAGTCAAATTCACCTTGGAAGGCGGACCGATGGAGAAGGCAGGGAGCCGAATCTTGTCTTCCGTTCCTCTGTTCTTGACATAAAAGAAGGATTTGTGCCACTTCTTGCACGACTCTAGCCCGGTGACACGAGGAAATACGGATTTCCTCCGAGGTGTAATGGACGCTGCCCCGCACTGAGTAAACAGTTTCTCGGAAGGGTGCAGAGACTTGTTAGGGACTACATTAGAACGAACCTGGAAGAACTTCGACCAGACGTGCACGGACGGCCATAGGCCGAAGTATCCCTCCGAGGCGGAGATGAATGCAGAAAGAGAAGCGATGGCATTCGCAGGAAGATGATGCGGCTGAAGGCCGAAGTAGTCGAGAAACTCTCTTGCGAAATCGCTAAGAGGGAGACCAAAGCCGCGCGAGAAATGTGACATAAAAACTACATACTCGCCCTCCCTAACATACGGAGATAACTCGTTGCCAGGTAAACGACAAGAGACCTCGGCAGGAATCCTCCGGGTTCGGATGAGCCACTCGATCTCCCGCCGGGTAACTGAGGAGCCCTGCCACGAGCCTCGCTCGGGCCCAGAGCCAGCATCATCATCCTCTACGAGGGCACCGCTAAAGGAACTAGACATGGTTTCGCCGGAAAGATCGCCGGAGGAAGAACTCGCGACGGAGGAGAACTTAGAGCTACGAGGCCCCGTCGCAATTCTACGCAAGGACGGCGGCGGAACAACGACAGAACCGCGGCGCAAGAACAAAGAGGAAACGAAGGGATCTAGAGGAAAGCCTAGGCGGCAAGGCCGAAAAGAACTCACCGGCGACGATGCCGGAGCAAGTGAGCGGCGACGAGGCAGACGGAGCAGCGCGGCGGAGTCCTCCTCGTCGCAGAACCAGTTGAGCGCGCGGCGGCGGAACCACGAACGAGCGCAGAAGCGCGAGGAAGAAGAAGGGTGCGGGCGAGCGAGAAGGGGAAAGTGAAACTCCCAGGCGCCGCGCCCCTCTTTATAACCGAGCCACCTGCGGGGTAGTGGGATCGTGGGTGTGGCGGTTCGTCGGGTAGATCGTGTGTGCTGCACGACCACGCGTCGCTGAGAGGAGCCGCACCGAGGACCAAACGATTGACCAAGTAGCTCACGATCCCCAACGAGAACGGCGCACGAGGCGTCGCAGCAACGGCACGACAGTAACTGTAGCTTGTCAGTAAACACTGTATAGGAACAAAAAACTAGAGAAACAATGATGAGGATGACACGTAAGACGAGGCATGCCCTGGTAAATACAATGTTACCGCGAACGAACAGGAGATAACTCGGAAAGAATGCATAATAAGTATCATAAAACTGATACGACCCGACCGAGATTATCGGCGGGACCATATCAGCTTCGGGGACTAATGTTGGGGAGGTAACCCCGGATAGGGTAAGGACGGGGAAAGACGAAAGGATTATTCCCCGTCCAGTTTTCGAGTTATATCCTGAGCTGGCCGAGTCTTGTAAAGGTCGGCCGAGATAGGGAAAGGCAGAACCTCAGTAGTAATGGCAAGGCATTACCCGGCCGAGATATGGCGTAAGTCGGCCGGGTTGGCCCGAATGATCTTAATGCAGGTGAAGGACAGGCTGAGTTACGCGAGGAAGGGCCGAATGATACGAAGCTTGCAGGAGAAGGAGAAGCCCAAAGTCAAACCCAAGTCGCAGAATCTGAGCAGAGCCAAGAGCTAAAGACAAATGTGCAGAACGACAGAGGGGCAGAAGGAGGTCACGGAGGTGACAGTTCTAGAGCCCGAGGCATGCAGGAGGGGCCCTCTGGAATCTTACCGCAGTGAGAAGGGCGACAGGGAAAGAGGAGCGCCGAACTACTATATTGGGACAAGCATATTCCTCGAATATGCTTGCCACATCAGCCCTAGAAGAACCCAGGGCTCTCCTTTATAAGGGGAGGCTTGGACCCTGATGAAGGGATGGACTGAT